>CM023486.1:36263001-36881582 GCA_013339685.2 Hyalomma asiaticum
ATTTCACTCGGCGACGGGCGACGACGGTCAATGGGGCGCGTTTCGCGGCATTGGCTTTTCGTTTGTCGTTCCCCGGCCGTATCTGTTATTCATTTTCTTTGCTTTCTTCATATGTGCCTTCCGCGTCTTCTGGGGACACGGGCACCCCGCTGCGGGGCTGTGAGTAGGGATGCTTGGACAGTGGTCGCGGCGGTGACGCAGGCGGGCCCTTTTGTGCGTGAGCACGCAGCGATAGCGGCACTTCGGTCGTTCTGTAAGCCGCACCTCGGGCGTCATTACGACGACCTGGGGCGGCTACGCTGAATGTGGCGTCGGTATGCAACATGCCGGTGGTGACGGCCCTGGAGACTCCCGAACCGTTAGTTGTTCGCCGTCGGAAATGCCTGTTTTTGGTCACCGGGCTGTGGCCCGCGCGTGCCGCGGGATGGCTTTGGTTCAAGCGTTCCTTCCTCGCTCGCCGTGGGGTAGCATGCGTCTAAGCACAGCGGGGTGCCGATTAAACGGGTCTGAGTAAGAGCCAGTACGGCTCGGCTTGTTTGAGATAACCAGAAGCAGGCGCGCGGACGGTCCAACTTCCCCATGGGAAGGTTTTCTTCAAATAATAACTCTTTCGGGCGAATCTTTTGGGCGCCTGCTCGTTTCCGGTAACAGCGCCCGAGCAGACGCGACACGTGCGCAAGTAACGCGTTTCACGTGCGCCATATCTTTGCCATCGCCCTTCGACCTTGGGTGGCATTGCTTACTTTTATGTATGTGTTGTTTAGTGCTGATGTATGTGTTTTTTTTATTATTGTACAAACATACCCCTCTCACCGTCAACAGACTGGGTGGTGATTTCACCAATTGGACCGCCCCAATTGAGGAGGCGGGACAAAAGGTGGAATCGCTGCCCAATGCCAGAGCGAAGCGAAGATGATTCGCCGGCTGAGACGTTAAGGCGGAGCGGTTGTGGTAATAAAGATGGCTCCGCCATGGGACGGGGCAGGCTGAACGGCAGGCTGAACGGGTGGAAAAAGTGCTACGCACTGCCGGCTACGCCGGAGTAGGGTCGCCCTACGTATAGTTCAGCTTCAACTTTATTTTTATGTACCAGTCAACTATCTGTATTCCCTTTTTGTATACTATACTGTAAATACAAGTTTTCTTTCCCTTTTGTTTAAACTGAAGTCTCTGAGCCTCCTCTTCAATTGCTACACGTTTGCCCGCGGACCTATCGCCGCCATACCAGCGGCAGCCAGCTCCTTCCCAACTCGCCCATGCCGTCTCGGACGGTGCGTTTAGGACGCCGAGCGGGGAGCTGGAATCACGGAGAAGAACCTTCGGACCACGGTCACAACTTTACTGTATTTTTATTCAGGAAGGCGCGCAATAAGTAGAGGAATGCTCTACGATGCGGGAAAACGCATTTTGTGCGACTTCTGATCGAGTCAAAATTTCACAAAAAACCCAATACTATAGTCTTACCTTTTTTGGCATTTTGGGAAAGATTTTGAGAGACCGCATTTTATTGAGGAAGCCGCGCAATAATTATAGGAATGCTCTACGATGCGGGAAGACGCATTCTGATCGAGTCAAAATTTCACAAAAGACCCAATACTATAGTCTTACCTTTTTTGGCATTTTGGGCAAGATTTTGAGAGACCGTATTTTTATTCAGGAAGGCGCGCAATAAGTAGAGGAATGCTCTACCAGTAGCGCACCCAGGATCTCTACCAAGGGGGGGGGGGGGGGGGGGGGGGTTCAATTTTTCACGAAGGGCCGGGCATGCCATTACACAGTTGTTGCGTGTGTAAAAAAAGTAAATAAAATGCCAAATAATAGTAACATCAATGATGATGATTATTTTTATTATTTTTTTCGGCATTTTGCAGAGAGATTAGCGCCACATTCTTTAGGACATAGGAGAAGTTACGGAGTGGGATGGGGTGAGGTCGGCTTCAGGGGGGTGTTACAACACCCGAACCCCCCCCCGTCGGTGCGCCACTGCTACGCTCGTTCGCGATCGGTTACGACGGGAGCCGGCGGACGATGCTCAAGGCAGGAACCGGCGCATAACTGTGCTCGCAAAACATTTGTAGGCTCTTGTGCACACTTGGATGTATCAGCGTGTTCGGTGTCGCGATCGGCGCGCTTGATACGCGTCAGCCACAAACTGCGCTGCCTCGGGATTTTAGCTGCTTCGTGCGGCCGCATTGACTGTGTGCGTCTTTTGGCACGTGAAAAAGGTTTGTGTTCTTTCACACTCGTCTCTTCATTGCTCTCCTGCGATTCGAGAACTCAAATACCGCGGCTAACGAGAGCGAGTACAGAAACGCATACGAGTCCGCACTTTCACTGCCGCGTCTGGTCCTCCACGATGGCGAAACGGTATCCCGCAGCGCCTGGTCGTGACGTAGGTGCAAGGCATGTATAGCCACGTTGAGAGTGCGGCTGTTTTCTGTACGTACATCGTTTTCGGACGCGCAAATCTAAATGTTACGCACGTTTCACGATGCGGATGAACAGGCTACGTCGACAGACTGCATTCATCAAACTCGGATTCGATTTTTATCGCGTCGTAGCTTCGATACCACAGCTGCCATTGCGTCGGGCGCTTGCTTAAACCGAGCTTGCCTCCGCCGATGTACACACATTTCCCATACTGCACTACGCGCTCGCAGTGGCTTCTGGGATAGCTTGAAAAAGGTCTATTGCACGCATCGATGCACACACCGCAAAAGGACTCGATGGCATACCCGCCGGTGTTGTAAAACACTTGGGGGATGCTGCCCGAGATCACCTTGCTGACATCTTCTCTGGTATCATAGCGGGTGACCCAGTCCCTACAGCCTGGCGAACAGGAAGGGTGTGCCTGGTGAGAAAGAAAGGCGGGGATGCTGGACTTCTACGAGACTACAGGCCTCTGACCGTAACAAGCGTCCTATATCGAGTCTTTACACAGGTACTGAAGGCCTGGATGAGTGGGTGGGCAGAGAACAACAACGTGCTCACAGACTTGCAGAACGGGTTCCGAGCCGACCGACGCCTGGAAGACAACCTCGTCGTGCTGATACAAACCATAGCAATAGCTCGCAAGGAGTCCAGAAACCTGTATGGGTGCTTCCTTGACGTAGCTAAGGCATACGACAGTGTCCCACATGAATCTCTGTTCCAGCGGATGGCGGAGGTCGGAATGTCAGAGGTGTGGGTCGGTCTCATCCGACGGCTGTACAAAGACAACTCTGCTATAGCGTGCTTTGACGGAGCCCAGTCCAGGCCAGTAATGGTAACACGGGGACTTAAGCAGGGCTGCCCACTCTCACCCCTGCTATACATGATCTATGTCTCTGGACTGGAACAGACGCTTCTAGCATCCAGTATTGGCTTCTCTTTCACCCACCTGTACGGTGGAACGCCCGTGACTTGGAAGCTGCCGGGTTTAGTGTATGCTGACGACCTATTCCTGCTAGCCGAAAGCCCCACGGACTTGCAACAACTCGTCACCCTCGCCGCGACCCACCTGTACCACCCGGACCTGACCTTCAATGCAAAGAAGTCTGCTGCACTACAACTGCCACGCTCCCCGCCAGGTGCTGACATATACCTGCCAGGAGGAGATCAGATACAGTGGGACACTGAATATCGGTACCTGGGAGTGATATTGAGCACCTCCGGTGACTTGTTGGGGGTGCATGAGGACAATCTGCGCAGGTCTTCGCAAAGAGCAGCAAACGTGCTACGCCGGAAAAGCTTATGGGACTGCAACCGTTTCCTCCTCACCCGAGACTTGTGGAAGGCCGTCCACGTCCCAGGCCTTACATTTGCCGATGCCGTCCTGTGCCTCAATGTGACGACCAGACAATGGCTGGAGCGTGGCCAACGGGAGGTGGGCCGTATGGCCCTTGGATGCCACGGACGTGTGGCCATAGAGGCCACTCAAGGTGACCTGGGATGGTCCACTTTTGAGGCGCGCGAGGCAAGAAGGCGACATACGAAGGATGCCTCCGACTCATGGACGATGAACGGTGGCCCAGGCGACTGTTCAGATATGCGAGCCTAACTGGCACACAAACGCAGTGGTGCAGGCGCCTGGGCAACCTGAAAAGAAAGTTTGGTATGTCTGCGAAACCTCTAGTTGAGGACAGGATGCACAAATGGGCCCATGCGGTCAAAACTCAGGTGTGTGAGGAAGAGACGGAGCAGTGGCGGCGTGCAATGGAAAATAAATCCACACTGCTGACATATCGCACCCACAAGGCAGACATTGGCACGGAGCCCCTGTACGATAACAGCGGCGGCAGTGCTCTACTCTTTGAGGCACGTGCAGGAGCGCTGCGTACGTTGACATACCGTCGCAGGTTTGACTCATCAGCGGACGTGTACCGGGCCATATGCCGAATATGTGGCGTCGAGGAGGAAACAACAGAACACCTCGTCCTCCACTGCACAGGCTTGCGCCCGGATCACGTAGAGGGCACCACCTTCCCTCTTGCACTGGGATTCCGAAAGGATAATACGGAGAACAGAGTGGTCCACAGAGCGGTGCACAACACAAAACTAAGATTGGTGCAGTGGTGGCGCAAGACGCGCAGACAGTGCCAACGCACAGACAACGTGGACGATCAGACAGTGTAGCCGGCCTGCGAGGAGACATTGTACGGCTGTCGCGAACGTGTTAATTCACCTCAGCGTGTGTGTCTGTCTACCCAGGCTGTGCTGCAAATCCCCCTCTCTTTTTTTTTTTTGGCTAGAGCACCTGAGAGTTGCCCACCCGCTACAAAGGGCATAGCCACAATTCATCATCATTCATCATCATCATCATCAGCTTGGCTTGGCTGCCGCCACAGCACTCCCCCCTTAGTGAGTTGCCGAACGGAGTTAAAGGTCCAGGCGAGTGGGTGCTCTGGATAGCCGTCCGCTGTGCGTCAGCCGGGAGGGCACCTCGTGGGCTTGGGCTGGCATTGAAGCTGAGGGTTCTGGCGATGATTCCCTTAGCGGAGGCAACACGGTGTCGTCACGGTCCACGTGTGCTGGCTTGATGCGGTCCAGCGACACAACCTCCTCACGACCGCTTCTCTGGATGGTGAATTGTTTGTTGCCACGGCGGAGGACTTCAAACGGCCCATCGTAGGGTGGCTGAAGAGGTCGCCGAACCGCGTCGTGTCGTACAAACACATATGGGCACGATGTGAGCTGCGGGTCGACGTGCACCACACGCGACCCTGGGGGCCGTGGAGGTACCGCGCGCAGTTTGCTCATGACGTTGCGTAGGCGAAGTGCATAGTCACTGCAAGCTATGGATGCCTCCTCTGAGCCGCGCGCAAAGAACTCTCCCGGAAGAACTTATACCCAAAAACCCAAAGAACTTATACCCAAAAGAACGAGTGGGAGGGCCTCCACCCAGTTGTGTTCCTCGGTTGCCGTGAGCGCAGCCTTCAGCTGGCGGTGAAAGCGCTCCACCATGCCATTGCTCATGGGGTGGTACGCCGTCGTACGTATGCGTGAGGTGCCCATGAGCTGACTGATGGCAGTGAAAAGGGCTGATTCGAACTGCCGGCCGCGGTCTGTTGTTATCGTGGAGGGCACCCCAAAACGGGCTACCCAGTGGTACAGGAAAGCACTCGCAACCGTCTCGGCAGTGATGTCCGCGATAGGGATGGCCTCCGCCCAGCGGGTGAACCTGTCGACACAGGTCAGCAGGTAAACCTTTCCGTGGCAGGGTGGCAGTGGGCCGACGATGTCCAGGTGGACATGATCAAAGCGATAATCCGGAGTGGGGAGTGTTCCCAGTGCTGTCGAGGTATGGCGTTGTATCTTAGAGCGCTGGCAAGCTACACATTCACGTGCCCAGCGTCGGACGTCCCGATTTACGCCTGGCCAGACAAATCTTGCCATCACCAGTCTTTGGGTGGCTCTAATCCCCGGATGAGACAGTCTGTGCAAGGACTCGAACACATGGCGACGGAGGCTTGCAGGCACGAACAGGCGAGTTCTACTGACGCTTGTGTCACAGCAAACCTTGTCCTCGGATCCGGGAATTGGGATCCACTCAAGATTCAGGGCAGTGGTCGCGGTCAACAGGCGTTTCAGTTCGTCATCTTCACGTTGAGCGGCTGCCAAAGCGGGAAAATCAACCTGTAGTGTGGGCACGATGGCGTCGACAGGATTCCGAGAGAGGGCGTCCGCTAACTCATTGTCGCCGCCTTTGACGTGGCGGATGTCAGTCGTGAACTCTGAAATATAGGACATGTGGCGCCGTTCACGTGCTGTGTGCGTTCCCCCGTCGGAGCTTAGCGAGCGCAATGCGTAAGTAAGCGGCTTGTGGTCGGTGAGGACGAAAAACTCTACACCTTCCATGAAATGGCGAAAATGTCGTATGGCAGCGTACACGGCCAGCAGTTCTCTCCCGAAGGTATTGTAGCGGCGCTCGGTAGGCGTTAGCTTCCTCGAAAAGAAGGAAATCGGGCGCCAGATTCCCCCAACGAGTTGCTGTAATACAGCCCCAACGGCTGTATCGGAGGCATCCACCATTACACTCTGCGGGACACCGGACCTGGGGTATTCCAGCAGTGCGGCGTTTGCCAAGGCGTCCTTGACCTCGCAGAAGGCTTCTTTTGCTTCTTGAGACCAGGAGAGGGTGTCTGAGCCATTTCGTGAAGTGGCCAGCAGATCGTGGAGAGGTTGAAGGATCTGGGCGCAGCGGGGAATGAAACGGCGGTAGAAGTTTACCAAACCCAGAAATTCCCGAAGCTGGCGCTTGGCGGTCGGCTGCGGAAATCCTTGCACGGCTTCAACCTTGTTGGGTTGAGGAAGAACTCCTGAGGCAGAGATGACGTGTCCAAGAAACGAGAGCTGTCGCACGCCGAGCTCGCATTTGGCCATGTTCACGACCACGCCATGCTCCACTAAGCGCCGGAAGACGATGCGCAGATGATTCACGTGCTCTTCCGGAGTGCTGCTGGCGACTAGCAAGTCGTCAAGATAGGCGTGGCAGAAGTCGAGGCCGCGTATAGCACCGTCCATGAACCGCTGGAATGTCTGACCCACGTTTCGGAGTCCGAATGGCATTCGGAGAAATTCGAAAAGTCCGAAAGGCGTTGCGATGGCGGTCTTCGGGACGTCCTCCGGGGCAACGGGAATCTGATGGTACGCCCGCACCAGGTCGATCTTCGAGAAGATAGTGGCACCGTGAAGCCTCGTCGTGACATCGTGTATGTGCGGTACCGGGTACCTGTCTGGTGTCGTTACCCGGTTCAGCGCCCTGTAGTCCCCGCATGGTCGCCAGTCTCCCGGTGTTGACTTGGGCACCATATGGAGTGGAGATGCCCAGGCGCTCTATGAGGGTCTGATGATCCCTAGTTCCAGCATGTGGTCAAATTCTTGCTGGGCGACCTTCAACTTCTCCGGAGACAAACGGCGAGGCCGCGCGTGCGCGGGTGGGCCGCTGGTGGCGATGTAGTGGCGTACCTCGCGCTTCGCCGCGGCGCTGGCTGGCGGCTGCCTCGTCAACTCGGGAAACTCATGCAGAATGCGAGTAAAACGTTCTGCACCGGACGGCCCGAGCAGAGTGGGGCTCAGCGGAGGGTGTTTCGAGGGATTGCCTTGCACAGTTGCCTGCGACACGGGATCGTGAAGGCGCCGGTTGCGCACATCGACGAGAAGGCCGAAATGCCGAAGAAAGTCCGCACCCAAGATGGCGAACTTCACTGCTGCCACGATGAAAATCAATCCACCGGAACGTTCTGTTCAAGCCTAAATTGAGTTGCAGCGAGCGATGTCCGTAGGTGGCGATGGTTGTGTTGTTGACCGCCTGAAGGGGGGACGCGCTGGGGACAAGGCGATGGGTGGATCCACGGAGGTTTAAAAAAAAATTCTGGAGTGGCGATTTTGTGCTAAAGGTGAAGCCGGCGGCCGCCATCTTACTCAGGGCATCGATTAACAGCATTCAAGTAGCACAAAAGTAAAAGCGTTTTCCTCATGCTTCTAACACCTTTAAAGCGGTCAACTTTTCTAGGCAGACAATCCTTTTTGTGCCCGTTTGTGCCACGGGTTTTTGAATGAAACATGAACATCGAGAAAGTTTGTGTGCAATATCGCGGCATTGATAGTTGTTCAATGGCGGTCTATTAAATCAAAACAACGGGCTTTTAAATTACAATTAGTCTAGGGTTTACATTAGCAGGTCAAGAACGCTTGAACTGATGCTGGTTTCTGGACACTTAGGCAAGGTTTTAGGGCTGAACTAAGGGCAAACGCCGGCTTCACTTGTCGCGGTAAGGTTCAGCGGCCGCTGCCACTCCAGCATTTTTTTAAAACCTCCTTGGGTGGATCCAACCGGCAACACGCTCACCTCAGCGCCGGTGTCCACGAGGAATCGAAGACCGCTGTCGCGGTCGGTGAGGAAAAACACTGATGCACGACGTTCGGGGCCATCTGGGACACTGGTCGTCCTCAGTGCCGGCCGCTCCCGTTTCCGGCATGGTCACAAGGAGGGATGCATTTGCGAGCAGCGTTGCCATATATACTTCCTGTGATACCAGCAGGTTTTCTGTTGCGCTGCTGGACGCTGGCGCTCCTCGGGAGTACTGCGGGCCTGCATCGCTGCGACGGTATCGGCGAGGCGGGATATCTGCTCCTGGATGTCGTGCAGTGCGGTCGTAGGCGCGCGGCCGGCGATGTCTGGCTGTAGCGCCGCGACGGACGGCGGGGCCACCGCCAGCACAGAGTCCGCGAGCTCGACGAGTTCAGACAGGCGTTTGTCGGCAGCCGAGGCGAGGATCATGCGCACGTTGACCGGGAGCCGCTGTAGGAACAGCTCGCGAAGCAGTCTGCTGTCGGCATCGGTGGTAGTTGCGCCGTCCGTGTGCAACAGCTGCCTCATGTGGCGCAACAATTGGCTGGGCGTCCGGTCCCCGAGCTCGGTGTCGTGCAGTAGCTGCTGCAGTCGCTGAGGCTCCGACAGCGTGAGGCGGCTGATGAGGAGCTGTTTGAGCGTTGTGTACGCGTTCTCTGCAGGTGGAACGACCAGCAGATCGCGTATTTCGCTCGCTATTGCCGGTGGGAGGCTAGCGACCACGTGGTGGTACTTTGTTAGCTCAGCGGTAATACGACGAGCGGTGAATTGGGACTCCACCTGCAGGAACCACAGCTGCGGGTCCGCTGTCCAAAACGGCGGGAGCCTGATGTCGACGGCGGAGATGGCCAGTGCGTCAGGGGTGGTCTCCATGGCGTCGATTGCTTGAAAAAAAGGCGGTAAGCCTCGTCCGCGTCACCACTGTTGGGACGCGTGTACGCGCGGTAGAAACAGACACAACCGCGCGGCGTGAATCCCAAACATCAAATGGCTTTATTCGGGTTCGCTCTGGTGGTTCCGGAGAACAGCGGAGGGTGGCGCTGCCTGGCGGATTGGCTTGGCTTGGCTGCCGCCACAGATAAAACGAGTGCAAAAGCGCTTGAAAGGTATATGCGAAGTACAAGTATGCAATGAAATCGCGAAGTACACAACAAATGCGCAATTCATCGACGTGCACTATTTTTCAACAGTAATTGTTTAACAAACGGTAGTCTGCAGCACTATTTAAAAATAGGTAGGGAACGGTGCGTACCAGTCGTTGAGGCTGCTGTGAACATGTGAGCTAAATATTACTGCGCTGCCCGCACCAGGGAATTCGCCAGTTGGTCCAAAATACAGCCAGAAGTCGCCTGCTGCCCTTTCAACAGGTCACGTCACTGGCAGAACCCACCACGCCGCTTGACATTTCCTGGTCTTCTCAAAGATCGCCACATCCATTGCCTTTATTGGTTGAACTCACAACAAACATATTGCTCGCAACAAACATTGCAGCGAATCGTTAAATGATGGCAAGATCAACCAGTGCTATTTCTGCCTCAGTAGTCATAGTCTGTGCCTTACGTGACGTCATTTGTTGAACGGAAAGGAGGCGCTTCCCAGCTGCACTTGAAAACAACTTGCAAATTCCGCGGTGCGCGCAGTGCAATAAATATTTGACTCGCATGATCACAGTAGCTTCCATCAGTGATCGGCATCGTTTTCTGACTATAAATAAAAAAAAAGTATTGCGGGGCCGCTGTATAACAGCGCAAATGACACGAGGGGACAAAGAGAGGACAAAGAGCGCTGTACCTCCAGCTGTCTATTCCATTTAAATCGTTCCATGGCAAAGAAATAAACTGTTGGAAGTTCAGAGCTCTGTCTCCTCTCTTCTGTGCCCTCGTGTCCTTTGCACTGTTAAGGGAACACTGAAATGAGAAACAATTTTTCTCGTGTCAGTAGGTTAGCTTTTCGCAATATCAAAAACACCACTCTTGAGAGGAAAAGACTCTCGGCAGGCTAGAAAGCGCCCCCAAAAAAAATACGGGTGGCGACGCCGCTTTCAGGTTCCAGCACTAAAACGCGTGACGTCACAGATATTTGACGGCGTCCCCTAAGACCTAAGGTGGGCTACGCTGTGTTCCAAGGAAGCCAGAGACAACACAGTTTCATTTTCAGGTGGAGCGAATATGGCGAGATTATTAAAAACAAAGAAATTGGCGTTCTGACGTCATGAGGCCCTTGTCCCGGAGCGAATTTCAAAACTGGAACTTCGACATTTATTTTCTCTTTCCATACGGAACATAAGATGGAAAGAAACTAACGAAAATTCTGTTCCCGGAATAAGAGTTATCAGTCTAAACCAATTCAGTGTCTTTTTAAGAAATCGTGATCATATGATACCAACACGGTCCACACTTGCACTCTTTTAAGGTAGTCTCCCACATATTCGTAATCGGCAATTGTCAAAAGACTGGCACATTTTTATGTGACGTAAGAAAGAACTTTGAATACTAGCTGCCTCGATTTGAAGTTTTCTGTAGCGGGGCTTACAGATGTACCACTTCGAAAATATGAGGACGTTCATGGTTCCACTGCTTCTAAGGGCGGAACGCGATAGAATTACCTTGTCCCCTTCGCATAAGCAGTGGGTGGTACCATCTCACCCCAACGCACATAATCGCAAGGTTTTTAGTACGCACGGGCACCGAAACGTGCAGCGAAGACGGGGTCGCTGTGGCTGGATGAACTGGACCGCTCGCTCCCTCAATAGGTCCCCCTTTTACCCAGCTTAAACAAGCGAGCCGCCGTGGCATTGGAAAGGCGTGCTCGGTTCGCACCCAGAAAACCTATATTTCGTTTTCACTTTCAGAGAGTTCACAAGCACCCCATGATAGGTAGGATGTAGACACTCGATCGATCCCGCGTTTTACTGCAAAGCTGTATACCTCTCGTTAGTCGGAAAATTTCGTGGCGTAAACACAAAACGCCATGGTTAACAATTCTGAAGGCAAACGGCAATCTTTCTTTGCAATCAGGCGCATATAGAACTCAGCATTCGTCTCAGTAAAGAAAACCACGAAACAGTCATCAAAGCCACATGCTGGATGACAAGGCGCCTGTGCACAATGCATCACCCTCCTACGCGTCTCCTGTAATGAGTGGGTTGCAGCTGCTTTCGAAAGGGCCGTCTGACGTCATTCGAAGCCCTCGTGTGGAGTGCAAACCGCATAACGGGTGATAACAGCCCCTCCGGAAAAGAACATAGCCCCCTATCAGCATGTCTGGTGTTTGATACAGCTTAGCTGGACATTGACGTTCGCAGGACGGGATGGCCGCCAATTTTTTGCTAAAGGGATTCCCTTAATTTGTAAACATGTGATTGATCCCTCTGTCATAGGAATCCGTATGACACGAAATGATCCCTGTGTTGTCGAAGCTATGGAATGCATGAAATGCATTGTCGAAGCTATGAAATGATCCCTGTGTTGTCGAAGCTATGGAATGCATAAGCGACAGTCAAGCGGATCGAGGGGCGGGAGATGGGTGAGGTGCTGTGGGCATGTGGAGCCGTTGCAAGTAGACATCAGCGGCACCTCGACACTGCACATGTATCCTCAACAGTTATACAAAAACGGAGTTGTCAAACGGCGCACATTTCTCCGGAGGCACAGCACTGCACGCGCCAGAACCCTACACAAAGCTGCTCTAAATCAGGAGTGTCCGCAAACGCTGAAACCTTGCAAGCGAAACGGAACGGGTATCAGAGGATAGTTTCGTGAACACACAGTACGCTTAAGCGAAAGGAGCATCATGTGCTTGTTGACGGCCGTCTTTGTGTTCATGGAGCAGAGCGTGCCGAAATACTATTGGTCCACGCAAGACAAACTTTGTACAAGCCGTGGCGTACTACATTGCCCAAGCAACGCCCTATCAATGCGCCGGCACGTAACCACCGCTTCGATCGAGACGCTGACTGCCGAGACTACGTTGTATAAAAAAGACGGGCGGCTGGTGGGAGACTCATCAGAGCAGTCATCCCTACGCAAAGTGCTGGGAAATAAGACGCTCAACAGCGAACAAACTGAACTTGTGGTGCTTGAGCTAGGTACAAGCGGTTAACTCTCGACCGCTAACCTACATGTATTTGAACGCTGAAGAGCGCTCCTTCTCCGATATGTCCTGCGCATTCTCTTGTTGGACGTTATTTACTGGTTTCTCTAGAGCGAACCAACAAGACATGGAAGTTAGACGTGTTCAGGCTAATCGAAGTGACCTCAGCAAGAAGTTGAGATACCGCCAGAAGCTGGTCGACCACCTGGGGATCAGATGGAAGAGTACTCACTAAAGCTACGGGCGCTCCACCTTTACCTGTCAGATCCCAGAATTCTACAAGTCGGTGATATAGTGCTTATCGAAGAGCCTGGCGTCCCTCGAGGTATTTGGCCCGGGACGAGTAGTAGACGTCTACACTGGTCAAGATGGAGTAATCCAAGCTTGCTGAGTGAAATCCCAAGATGGCAAACTTTTCAGATCAGTGCACAAATTGTACAAGATCGAGTAGGACAACTCTGCTGGGGGGCGGGACTATGTCGAAAAAGAAGAATAAATGCGCGCAGGCGAGCACTGCGAGAAAAGAAGTTGGAACGATGAGCAGCCATTGGTCTAGTTCTTCCGCGGATCGGTCGTCACATTTCCTAACACACGGATGTGCTAACTGCCGGCGCGCATTATCGCGGTAATCTGTTTTGCTCCATCGTTCCTATATGGTGGCACCACTGCTGCGAACTAAGAGTGTAGTGAAAAAGAGGCGACGTTAATTAGGAGTAATTTTGCTTGTTAAACACATTTGCTTTAACCGAAAATCAGATGCAAATTGTAAAGCACTGTAGTGGAGATATAAGACCCGTCTGTTCCCTGCATCTCCAATGTGACAATGGTGCGATCGGTGTTTATAACATGTATTTGAAAATAATCAGTTGTGAAATCATTTATGGATTAGTATGCATTGTTTTCTTTTGTACTTGCGTGTCATATGTACCTCACATCATTTCCGCACTACCAGTTTTGTCTGGTAAACAAAAATTTGAATTGAATTGAAACTGAAATGAATTGAACTCCTCTGGGATTTTGTGCTAGAGTCTGAGCGGGTGATACATTTTCATTGTAAATGTCCGTTCATTTTTTCAGACGGCCATTTCTGTCACGGAAGTACGTCAGGGACTTCTTGGTGGACCTCGGCATAACACACTTTCGTTTAAAATTTGTATCACATTGGTTCAAGTTTTTACCTTTTGACAATGCCTCCACCCAGCCAGACGGGATTCCACCAAACCCTGGACTTCAAATTCGATACATGTGCCGCTTTAGCTCAACCCTCAGCAGCCCCCTCCCTCCACCTGCCTCTTTTGACATTTAGACGCACCCCTTAATTACGGCTCCTGGGAAAACCCCGCTCGCTTCGACCCAAAATTACCCATTTTATTTCCTGCTCTATCACTGTCCTTTGTCTGCATGAGCTCAGCTCATAAGCTAACACCCAGTTGCGCACCGAGGGGGGGGGGGGGGGCGTTCGGGGGTTGTAACCCCCTCCCCCCACCTGAGGCCGAACTGACCCCCCTCCCACTCCGTAACTGCTCATGTCCTACAAGAATGTGGTGCTAATGTCTCTGCAAAACGCCGAAGAAATAATAAAAATAATCGTCATCATTGATGTTACTATTATTTAACTATTATTTAGCATTTTATTTACTTTTTTTACACACGCAACAACTGTGCAATTGCATGCCCGGCCCTTCGTGAAAAAATTGAACCCCCCCCCCCTGGCAGAGATCCTGGGTGCGCTACTGCTTACAACAGTCCCAGCATTCTTTGACCTACTTTGCTCTTTGTATCCAATGTAATTGTTCCCTCACAGCTAAGGCCGCCGTCGCCGGTTTTTTGCGAGTGCGTTAGTGCAGCACTTATGAAACATTCCGACAACCCTAATATAAGTTTCCAGGGAAGACCCCTGCTTACTCCGACCGACATTTAAAGTTAATTCAACTGATGTTCTAACAAAGTGTTGAATTTTCATGTTAGCTTGCACATGCAATAAACACAAACTAAAGCAGTGAAACAAACCAACGACAAAGAAGCAACATGTACCACATAAAAAGTGCTGTTTGAAATCTGATGCAGCATTTTCCTGTATCACTCTTCTCAAGTGTGACAGTCCCTTTTTTCTTCGTTATTCCCTTTGTTTTGCTATCATTATGTCATGATTCTGCCAAGCATCATCACAGCTGCGAATTATGTCCCGTGGGTAGATTACCACAAATGCAACGAGCAAGATTTCCTTGAAGAAATGGCAATTACAAGTTTACGTCCTTAATACGAGCTAAAGATGGAGCGAAATTGCATGACAGTTTGATACATGAATCAACCACTAGCGAACAATTGTGTTTCAGTGTTTCAGTCAGCATGTGCAGCTTGCTCGTCATTAACAAAGGAAGAAAAAAATTGACTGAGCTCTGACTCTTCCAAACCTAGTTATCACAATCGAAATCTTTGTTTGACTTTACTACTATAACCCGGATGACTGGGTGACTCTGTAGCTTGCACTGAAGTGGCTGTGCATGCAGCGACGTGAATTAAGCACACACAAGAGCTGAAATCCAAGCACAGAAATGAGGCGAGCACGCCCGGTAGCTGGTAGAGCCAGTAATGCATCGAGACGACCACCATCTACAGTAGTTGAATCATAGCCAAGAGGCGAACAGAGAAAACCAGTTTAGTGGAAATATATGTCTCGCCTCTGCGCATATTCAGGCGAGGCTGTGAAGGCTTGTGGATAACAAACGCTCATCTCCTGGCGAGCAGTCGTTATACTCTCGCCTGGTTACGTGTCAGCGCAGTGGATCAAGTGGCGCGGCACCACTCACTTGCACTCTGGCCCTCTCGAGGCTCAAGCCCATGCGGCCAAAGACATGAGAGCTTTCACTCTAAGATAGAGGCAGAACAAGGTACACAGCAGAACAAGGTGGTGTTAAATTAGCAGGAGGATCGCATGGAGAACACTTTGTTTCCAAAAAAACAGCTGTATCTCATTGGCATGTTGTGGACGCTGTCACTGACAAACACCAGATCAACAATAAGAGGCACGTACAGAACATTTCGATATACTCATCTGCATAGGTGCTGCAGGGCAATAATTTATGGTGCCACACATAGGCCACGTTCATATGTACAAAAAAATGTATGCTTTAAAATGAACTGTTGATTTTTAGTAGTCAGATCAATTAATTTATGCATACGTATTATTCATTTTACTTTATATACTTTAGGTGTTTTTTACTGCTGGGATAGGCATTTGAGACACTTGTCTGAAAAGAAAATTACTAGGCATAAACGTGCCATGAGAACGATCTTGCGATGACAGACAGCAGCACAGGCATTTCAACATGCAAGAACAATAGTGAATGCAGTAAACAACATCAGTTACTGAACAGTCCTGACGCATAGGCAAGTCAAAACTTGGTTTCAAAAAAGATCAGCCAATTTAACATGCGGTATTGGAATCCACACACAGTGAAGCTTTCCGTAAATGCTTCAAAGAATTCTGAAACATATATTTGTGTTTATTCACTGCCAACGCATGCCAGACATTGCAAGTGCAAAGGGGAACGCCATCACCAGGCCATAAGTGGCATAACACAGGTATATTACCAGCCACCCGTTTCACTAACTACATCAAATCCATGTTGGCCTATATGGGAAGGCGGCAGTGGCAGCAGTAGATGACGAAAATTTGATTCACTAAGATGGAGTATTGGGCAGTTTGGTATGACCTCACCGTGGATAGAATGCAACAAAGGTGAACGAAGTCAACATGGACAGAACACAGTGCTGTGAACTGAACATTAGTAGTAGATTGGTCAAATATGGTCGAAAGCATCACACCGAAACATACAGCCTACAACAATAAACCATAACAAAGAAGGGAAGAAGCCATGCTTCAGTAATCAAGTATTGCAAACGGCCTGCCTGTTGCCTTTGCTCCTTGATTACCTCTTCCACCTTTCTTTTCTTCAGTCGTTCTAGGAGATGGTGTTGCGTTTTCGTGCATGGGTAAGTTTGCACTGCCACATGAAGCAGTATACACGAAGACTCTTGCAAAGCGCTCATCAGAGTTGAACAGTTTTGCAGGGGGTACGCATAATGATGCAAGTCAATTCCTTTATCATGTAGCCATTAAAAGGCAAGCCAGACTGGAAAGTGCCCTTATATCATACCCAGGGAGCACTTCCAAGTTTTGCACAGCATTTCAATGTCTTGAATATGGACATCATCCAGTTTTTCATAGCACTAGTGTGCTGTCCAGATGGGATAAGTTTTCACTATGGGATTATAAAGACCTACCACATTGGGAAGAAAAAAAAGGAGTTTCTATTATGTCAGTCATCTGTTTGCCTCATCACAAGGTAGTTAAATTGCCTTGTTATATCCAGGATGAAAACACTGAGAAGCAATGTGTCTAATCTGTTTGTTTTGCTATGGGTTTCAGTCAGCTGTGACCACACATCACTCTAAGGAACAAAAAAAAAATTAATAAATAAGGGTGGAGGATCATGTGCAACACTTGATTTTTGAAGGGTGGTTTCTCTCTTTCTCGGTGACATTAATCATAGGAAGCCATGCCCATATGCCATGTAATGCTTTTCTTTATGTAGGATGGTCCTACCAGAAAAACATGAGCTGATAGCCCTAGTGAGTGCTGTACAATCTCCTCTTCTCTTGCCTTATGAACATCTGCTACGCTGTAGGCACAAGGAGCCATGACCTGCTATACCAAAAGCCAGTGAGAATAGGCAGATGTTTGCCTGTTTGGCATACACCGACCGGTATGTGGCCAAGGCTTCCAAAGCCTGAGGAGGTTGGCAAAGAGAGCCTCACTTTAAAAGAGAGAGAGCAATCTGGAAAAGCAGCAAGAGTACTGAAACTTCCTTTTCAAGCTTACTTAACATGTTTGTTCACCACATAAGTGAGAATGCATTTAAGATGTCAATATGTATGAACACCTGGCAACACCTGAAATGGAAAACTGTAACTCTTATTACTCAGCATATTGGAGTATAATTCCATAGCCCTCTAAACTGGGTCAGTTTCATGGACACCTGGCACACTTCACAGGGCTACGAAGTTTGTATTTTCTGTTACCAACGATACAGAAGAGCACATTCGCATAACGCTCTGCCACACTTCTTACAGATGGGCATGCTAGTGATTCTCCAATGCACAATTACCGAACTTGTGCAAACAGAGCTCTACGAGTAGTTCCCGTTAACACAGCTATCCAGTACGAGGTTGTACAAAACCATGCACAATACCAACTTTTACACATGCGCAGCCTACTGTATACGGGATTCTGATTTTCGGCAAATTGTAATACTGTTGAGCACTGGCACAGCCAGAAATACTTCTCGAAGGGTATTATACAATATGACGTACACATAGCATCCTGTGTGGGAAAAAAAGGTTGAAAGTAGGGGAGAGGGCAGCTGTACAGTTCAGAAAATTTTTGGGGATGTTTTGACACCCAAACACCCATCCCGGCCATGTCCCTGTAGTTGGACCCTTCCATAAGGTACATTGATATTGTTACGAAGCGGTGCAGTGAGGACAAGCGTCGAACGATACGAAGTGAGAACGACGACGAGTGTTCTCGACGCTTGCGCGCGTGTGTGCCTTCAGCCATTTTTGTCGGTTCCGCCAACCCTGTAAATAATCATTGCATCACTCTTGCGTCTCCGTCACAATATAAGAGACAAGTGGGTACAGGTGACATCATTTACTCACGTGCTTGGCTGCCATCTCTCTCATTAGCTAGACCTATTATGTAAAAAGACATGCTCTTGAGGATAGTTGGTTATAAAGGATGAAATATCCTTAAAATTTTAGTCGGCGGTCTTGCTTGTAACAGATAATATAACTCTGAATACAGCACTGTTGGCTGTTAACTGCAGTGGATCCACTGTGGAAACAAAGAGAAATGATAACCGAGCGACGTGAGGAAGCTGTGGTGGAGAAAAAGATTAATTGTTCTCCAAGTGACCAAGTCTGCCCGGCAAATCGCTAAGCATTAAGGCAAATAGCACCCTTCGCAACAGGCTGTAGCCTACTTTTCTGGTCAGTATAGTTGTAGTGTGCCCATATCAGAGTAACATATTCTCAGAAAATGGGTGTATTGCACCCCAGTTATACGACACCTTATAGAAGGGACAGTAACTGCTCCCTGGTGTGTGTCGGTTATAAAAGGGTGCAACTGCAACACCTTTAGGTGGACAGTGAAGTCTTCCTCCCCTCTGCTTTTTGTTTGAATGAACACAGTGTCCGCTACAGCCGGTATTTAGCACACCGGCAGCACACCGGCAGCCATATAGTCAGCAATGTGGACTTTGCTTCGCTCAAGAAATTGCTAATCTGTCTAAGCAATGTCCAGCAATCAAGTTTGCTGGCTACATGGCTCTGCTATACTGGCTCCTCAGTCAAAAACGGTCTCTTCTATGGCAGCATTTAGCACATTTGTCGAATGCCTTATGGGTGATTTGCACATGACAAAGACTTGACAGTTTCCAAGAACATGAGACGATTCATTTTGGGCCACTAGTGTCTATTTTTTTTTTTCTTAAGTGCTGGTTGAAACTGTGGCGATGTGGGTTTGCCACTGTACGCTCTACGTGCTCAACAAACAAAGAAAAGTTCAAATTGCTCTGCCAAATTTCGTGCTCAAAAATGTACATTACTTACTATTTAATTTTCAAAGGATGAGAAAATTATACAGGGCCATCAAACTGTTCACGCATATCATCAACCACAAGAAACAAATTTTCCACTGCATTTCTGTTAAGTACCTGCTATTTACAGGCTTTTTCAAGAAAAAAAAGGTAGTGAACTGCTGCAGTTACTATCTGCCTGGTAAAGGAAACCAGAGAGGTGCACACATTCACATTTTTCACTTTGAATATTGACATTTTAAACAGGCACAATCAATCATACTCAAAAATGCACTTTTGTCTAATTTGCAATGCTACTTTAAAGTCCAAATCGCATCCTACATAGTTCAAGGCACGTAATAAATAATAAATTCCTAATTACCTTCATGGTGCTTGGCACCCGATGTTATAGGTGATCACTCGCTGGAGCCCTCAGGGCATGGCCAGGGGAATGACTCAAAGCCAGAGACCGGAGCGTCGTAGATGTGGATCCTGTCCAGACGAGTGTCTTTCCTTCACCCAGAGCCAAGGTTCAAGTGCCCGGAGCTCTACATCGGCTCCTTCTGAATTACTGGTGCCCTCTCCCGGTATTCCGATGGTTGAGTGTGGGAGAGGAGCCTTTCTGCCTGCCACTTCCATGTGCACGATGTTTACAGTGGACTGCACAGCACTAGAACTTACAAGGCCCATGCAAGGGGCAGCTCCGGTGTCCTGCTGTACGATACGGGAGGCCCACTCATGGATGTGCACTTTCTGGCATCGTCTTCTCAACGTTCGCTGGTATTCACTGAACAATCGACTGGTCAGGTCCATTTAAATATGCACAATCATGACAGCTGCAGTATGAAACATGTGAAACATATTTATATTATGTTAACTGGTTTGTTCCCCCCTATCAGATGTGTGTTCCCAGAATTGAACATGTCAAACAAGGTGTGAACAAGTGCTAGAAGTTCCTCAGGTGGCTCCAAACTTGAAAATCCTTTCAAGTGCAGAGCCCTGCATTCAGTAATTGCTGTCACCACAGAGCTTCACCAGCTGCCTTTGCTACATGGTGTGAGCTCATCATTACTCATCATAAAGCTCATCATAAAAGCTCATCATAACTCATCATAAAAAGGAAGGGGCACACCCCTTTCCTTTTTGCAAGCTCCGATTACAAACCATGATGTCGCCTGTCCACCCTGAATAATAAATTGTTTATAATGTGCAAAAGCTTTTCTCATAAAATATGACATATAGCAGGCACCTAAAGACGGTGCACCTGTTGCACTGATAGCTCTGCGCTGGAAGGTTGCTTGTAGGCGCTGAATAGTCGCAAAATTGCCATCTAATTCCTGAAGCATTACCGTGTTAGCTGGGGCACCATCACATGCCAACGACACAACCATGGCCTCTGCGTTTTGAGCTGTCAGCAACATCCAAGTACACTCACTGCTCACCTATGCTGCTTCACTAGTTCCGTGCAGCATAGCCAAGCCTACAGGACCACCGAGTGCAGGATCCATGCGAAGTGATATGAGCGATATAGGTGAATGCCACTGTTTGGGCACATAGCTCTGAGCCGCTCCTGCCAATAGAGGCCCCACATCGTCCTCTTCCTCCTCCTTCCAAGGCTGCTGCGGCCACTGCAGCATCCACCATTGGCAGGTTCCATAGCACAGAAGGACACTTGTAACTTGCATTCACCCTCCTCATTGGCCGGAGACGCCTGTATCTTCTACAGTGCTGCGCGGAATTACTGAAACAGAGTATACAAGACCATCAACTAGGAAGAAGTGAAGAACTTTCCAGCAGTGATTAGCAGCCACAGCCATTGTTACAAACGCTGCTTTTGCCTATGGCAAGTAATTGGCTTCAGCTTCTGTGCCTATGTCCACCTAGCCTTCAAAGTGGCCCACTTTCCACTATGCCTGTTGCCTAATTGACATCACACCAGCAACAAGACTGCACACAACCTAGTGACTTTTCTCGCCGATGTCTGAGCACTTCAATTCGGGTACAGTCACAGTTTCACTGGAAAATCCCACCTTACCATACAATTTCTATAATGGTTGAGGATGTGGCAAATACATTGAATACTTACTTTCCTCACATAACCATACGTCTGAGGAAAGCAAAAGCTAACAGCAAGAAGAAAAGCTCTTAGCCCAGGTGAGTACCCTTTCTGGCACATTTTCTTGTCTATGTTGCTATTTGTCATTACAAAAGCTGTTATTTGCAGAATTGAGACTGTCGAGTACTGAAACCTGCTCTCTGAGAAAAATGTTCTGTGTGGACAGTGCTTTCAAAATTTTTCTATGAAGCTTTTAATGAACTCAATGTTTTGTTTTTTGAGGGCACCTACTTGTCTGCTGAAGTCTTTTCATCTCCTTTCTTGACCTCTGCTGCTCTAAAGCCAAAAAAGTTGTTTCAGGGGTGCTGACCCCAATGCGAAATTAAGGGCAACAATAAACTAAAGTGCTAGGTGGCAAGCTGTTATACTAGTGCAACTCTTAAGTGCTGCTAACAACAACCTGAACAGGCCAGAGGACGGACATTGAGCTACAATGTTTCTTCATTCACATTCCTTCTATTTACATTCATGCTAATAATACTTTTAACCTGCACACACCATATCCCTTTAGGTACAAGTTATGAGGAACTGTCTGCTAATGCGTAAAATTTATGTGACTTTATTCCAAAGCACTTAATATCCCATTGCATAATAGAGAAGGTGATCATATGTGCACTTGTGCTTTTTTTGCAATTAATTATAAATATAGTTTGATTACATACAGCATTTATTTGTTATGAATGAACTGATGTTTAAGTTCCGCATATAAAAGAAGCAATTGTTGGTCTGGAAACCCAACTGCCATTTGTTGTTTATAATACTGAGGCTGAACAATAATAATTGTGATGTTGCTATTGGAACCTGAGATGAGAAATCACACATCGAACATGGCAGTAACTTCAGAAAAATGATTGTTTGCAACGCTATGCAGAACACCAACGTTAAATGATGACATATTGATGGTTAGCAGCGTTCAATTCATTCAGAAGTAAATGTACAATGCTGTTACTTTGGCCACTAGTCGACAGAACAGGCGAAAAAAGTTGTGAACACAAATGTATATGCAGTACCAGGATTGAATACAGTGGACAGTTCAAAGAAAAGCTCACTAAGACCTGCCAACAAGGTTTCAAAAACTTGAACCACATACCATCAAATTATTTAATGTTTCAGGCATTCGTGGATCTGTGCGTCATGCAGGTATACATACAGCATGTGTAGCTTTCGTGCATTGTCTTGACCAAACTATGACGTATCATACGCGTTCCTGCATCTTGTAAATGCATTATTATACTGAACTGCATATGGCGACTGGCTGTGCTGTTCAAGATGCACCTATACTAAACATGCATTACATTGGTACCATAGCTCACATTTTTTAGTTTTGTTTATCTTTGCCTGCTTCTTTTTTCTTGGTGCTGTGAGGGATGCCGGCATGCCCTGGGGCCATTTTGCAATTCCTGCAGAAGAAGACACTATTTAAATAAAAAGAAATGACCGCACACCTGTTTGCTTTGCTGTAAATGACGTCCAGAGACAACAGTCTTCTGCCACCCCTCATATCTAACTCTTTTCCCCCTCCCCTCTCACTTCTCCCGTGATGGATGCAATGGAGCTTTTGCTGAATTCAATTCGAATTTCTGGAATTCACTGGCTCTCGCACTGTCTTGTGGGACCTTTTATAACAGTTGGCTTAAAGCCATTGTTTTTAACATGCAGCATCTTTTCGACACCATCGTGAATGCATCGATTTTTCATTTACTAACGTAAAAGCCAGTCCAATGTGTATTCTTATCTAAATGAACACTGCGGATCATGGTTACCTACATATCATCATCATCATCATCAGCCTGTTTAGGTCCACTGCAGGACGAAGGCCTCTCCCAATGATTTCCAATCCACCCTATCCTGAGCGAGTTGGTTCCACTTTATGCCTGCAAACTTTTTAATTTCATCGCTCCATCTAATCTTTTGCCTGCCTCTGTTACGTTTTCCCTCTCTTGGTATCCATTCCGTTGCTCTTACTGTCCATCTGTTATCTTTCCTCCTCATGACATGTCCTGCCCAGGTCCACTTCTTTCTTTTAATTGATATAATAATATCGGCTATTCCTGTCTGTTCTCTGATCCATTCCGCTCGTTTTTTTATCTCTTAGCGTTACCCCCAACATTTTCCTTTCCATTGCACGTTGCGTGCTCCTTAGTTTTATCTCTAGTTTTTTCGTTATCCTCCACGTTTCTGCGCCGTACGTTAGTACTGGGAGAATGCAGTGATTGAATACTTTTCGTTTTAGTGAGAGCGGTAAGTTTCCAGTCATGATTTCATAATGCCTTCCGAATGCGCTCCAGCCCAGCCTTATTCTACGGAGAATTTCTTTTTCATGGTTAGGAGTTCCTGTTATTAACTGTCCCAGGTATACGTATTCGTTTACACATTGTAAGGGTTCATTGTTGATTTTAAATTTCTGTTCCTTAGCTAGGCTATTGAGCATAACTTTGGTCTTTTGCCTATTCATTCTTAATCCAATTTTAATACTTTCCCTGTTTAGGTCATCAATCATGTTTTGTAGTTCGTCTCCATCATTGCTAAATAGCACAATGTCGTCTGCGAATCTTAAATTGCTGAGATATTCTCCGTCTATTCGAATTCCCTTGTCTTCCCAGTCTAGACGTTTAAAGATTTCCTCTAAACATGCAGTGAACGTACATATACTTTGCCTCAAATAGGCCTGAGGTTTCCTTTGCACTGGATAACGTTGTGTATGACCCTGTGTAGTAGCGGTTGAATCAGTTCTGGCCAGGTGGTTTAATAAAGTGACAGACACACAGATAGACAACATTTTTCGCATTTAGGTAGACCAAGAACGGCCATATTTAAAAGCTTATTTGCAGCAACCACAATGTTTGCATTTACTGGGGCTTGCATAGCTAGCTGTAAGAGGCAATGCTGCACACTTTAATGCACTTTTTACTTACAGGTGTCTGCGACTGAACAAAACCAACTTGGAGTGCATCTTCTCATTCTGCATGCTGGTAAATTCAAAGGAATACACAAGTCTAAGACACCACACGATAACTGGCAACACTAGTCACGCAATGATGTTAAGGTAGCACCATGTCTCAGCGTAAGGAGTGCATTCAATTACGTGTTCTTACAAACATTGTAAATTAGAAAGTATTGTTAACCTGAAAGGGAATGACGGAATTAAGATAAAAGCTGCAGGCTATTTATACAGTTCCTGTAAAATAGTTAAGTGCCCGTAAAACATAGGCAAGAGGCAATCATGCAGTTGAGATTAGCTCTGTCAGCTCGTTTTTAATTCCCCTTGCAAGGACAGCAACTACATTTACTCAGTATTTCATGAAAAAACAGCAATTATTTCAAAATTATTTCAATATTTGTCTTCAATATGCGAATTTACGTGAGCCTAGTGTATGCATGCAACTGTACATTTCTGCTGCCTTCATTTCTGTAATTATTATGGCCAAGCCAAAGCAGGTTAGGGCAAATTTAAGGTCGCTAAAGCACGCTTCCTGGAATGCTTAAGTTGCATTCTTTCCATTCGTGACCCTGAAAGCACACAATGAATGAAGAAAAAAAAACTGGTAGGCGACCCTAATCCTTGACAAGGGCAACTTGCAGCAGCACTCGCACCTCGGCTTTTATGCGATTTGACCATGTGGCTCATACACACATATCCAAGGCAGGTTTGAGTCACATGTGATGTTAATTTGAGACCGACTTTTTATTAATTAGTATCCCAATGGCTAAATTCCTCTAATATAAAATGTGTATGCTCTGATATATCACATACAGCTCTTAGCATGTTCTTTATTTTTTATCACTGTTAATTACTTTTGATTTGGTTTCGTCCCCAGTCCTCAAGGAAGTGTAATGGAACTGCTGTACAAGAAATCATGTCACTCGGTGCTAGTGCCACTAAGTCCTTTCTCATAACGTCGTCGCCATTGCATGCCCATCAATATTTTTGATCAATTGTGGTTATTTTCAATATAAAAACTTGTGCCAATAAATTGAAATTTACATGTTAACCCACCCCTTATGTAATACCCACTTGAGGGGTCTTTAAGGAAAATAAAGTGAAGTGCTAATTAGGTCGACACAGCCTTCTCGAGAGCTTACCTCTAGGTGCATCATTAATGGTTTTACCTGTATGCAGAGGTACACTTACCTGCTTCAGAGCCAACTCCCACTGAAAACAAGCCACGTGGTTAACAAGTCTGGCCTGTACCTCACCCTCTTCTCCGCAATACATGGCCGACTGATAACAAGAGCATGTATTAGCCGATTCTGCTTGAAACTAAACTGTAATGACTGTTCACTTAAAATGGAGAACAAGAGTGTTTGACGGGCAGAACAGAAAAGGAATGTTCACATGAACTGCACGAGTACTAGCTCAATAGAATGACTGGCACTTAGGTCAGAGGAAAGTGGGTCTGACGAACTCACCTAGCCCGGACTTTCAGGCTCCAAATCTATAGCATATTGAAAGCAAGAACGCCTATGCTAGTCAGGTGCTTGCTTATTATAGAACTGCATTCAAAGTAGTCAAACTCATTTATAACAAGCCCAGGTACAGCGAATTATGCTTTGTAATATCAAACACATGAAGCTGTCTCAGCATTATTCATGTGAAATGCACTTGTAATGAAATGTACAGTGTATATATTGAACTTTGGTTTTCATTGAATGAACAGCGCGAAGAAAACACAAAAGAACACAAGGGGCAAGAACGAGGACAAGCGTCACCAGACAGTTCGCCTGCACCAATTATGAAATAGCACGCAAGGGCCAAACGGGTTATTGATAAAGTCCCGCTTAGAGGAAGGTACAACTAAGTGGTGCGGCATGTGTGCAGAGTAGCACTGGGTAGCACTGGATTTCCATTTAGCACATCCTGTAAACTTTGTGTCCCAAAGTCAGTGCAGGAGGCCTCACAGAGAAACTTGTGCTGGCTATGGTGTTTACAGGACCCTTTGGGTTGCCAAGCATTCTTCAGTGCAGTGGGAATTCTCTTATCGACACATTTAGCTCAAAGGGCGACTTAAAGCCCCAAAACAAGAGATGAAAGCAAACAGGGATCATCAAAGAAAAGTGATCTAAAAGAATGTATACAAGATGCAGGCACATGGTAAGTCAGAGTGTTTCAGTGGACTGTCCAATGAAGGATTGTTATTTTTGATCAAGCCCCATTTACTGCAAAGTGGTGGCAGAAGAAATATGATAATAACAGACACCTTACCGTAACAAACTGTACTTTTCCATGAACAGCAAGTATGCAGTGGTGCTCAAAAAAAGGAAAATTAAGTGCCGCAAGCTTGACAAGGAGAACTTTGTTGTACTTTTTCCTCATTGCACTACACCTCAGCGGGGTGTGCAGAGAAAATGGGCCGCATGATCCATGAAGACACATGCACTACGAACGTATCTCAGTTAAGAGGTGAGTGCTAACAGACATCGCATTGAATGCAAATGAACTCATTTGTTTCAGGATATAGATGCACCCCATGAAAAGATTACAAGTAAAAATTAGGATGACTGCATGCCACATACCACCCAACCACGTGTGTGAGGACACTGCAACTTGTGACGACCAAAATTCGCAACATGTGCTACCAATGAGGTTTACGACCACCTTGCATACGACATTGTCACACATGCGCAAATTCGTTTCAAAACTTCGAGATATAATGGTCAACCATGGATATGTGCATTGTACAAATAACTTATGGAATATTGTTTATGAACACCTTTATGTTTGTTATGTTATGCCTCAAAAGCTGGAATGAGTCAAGTGCTGGTATCCACTTCACTATTGCCTCAGCGGGGTTCTTCATATCTTCATCCAAACATCATATCTTCATATCTTCATCCAAACGACATATCTTCATCCAAAGGAGCCTGCTGCCTTCACGTGGTCTGACTGCGAGAAAGGTTGCCATGGAGTTGACAATTGAAAGGACGGTGCATCACCTTCCCCCCCTTCAGACCTTCTACATTGGATTGGAGGAGAAAGCTAAAAGGATTCTTCCCTAGAAGACATCCTAGGGAAAACGAGCTATTTAACCACATGGAGAACACCCGGTATTCAGCATTCGGCAGTCAGCTGCCATGTTATAAAGAAACATTGTAAATATTTCATTCCCCAACACTCCTCGTTCTCTCCTCTCCCACCCTGTGGGACTCGTGGCCTGTTTGCAAAACATGTTGATCTCCTTTTGTTACCAAAGAGCATAATAATATAAATGCCAGAAAATTCACTGATAAGATTGTCCCATGCACAGAAGGTGCTTATACACAAATGTAACTAAATATGTGCAGGGCTTCCTAAGTAAGTCAGCTAACTTAATTTTGTATATCCCAATCGTTAGCATTCATGCTCATGGAATTTTATCATCCCTTTGATAGCACGCAGAAAATAAGTGCGAGAGAGTACACATTATAATGCTTACCTCGATATACAGCATGTTTGTTGCTCTACTTTGCAGTGCATCAAAAAGCACCAAAAATTTCTTTTCCAGCATAAATTTAGCCTGCCTTGTTGACTGAGTTCCTCCCATCATGTAGCACAGTCCGGTGGAAGCTTTTGAAGTCCTTAGTACTTTGAACGCAAAGGTACAATACAGCCGAAGGCAGGTCTGCAGTGGCCCAAGCCCTGTTGGTTGCAGACGGCTCACTTCGCGCTACTCAATCTTATCCGCGACTGCCACGGCGGCGCTGGCTGTCGCATTTCTCGCAGTGCCGCCTGCGCGGCGCAGGGCGACCAATAACACCGGCTATTATATTAGTAAACACAGCATTTAATTCCAAGCACGTTCATGTCTTTCTATAGTATACATAAGCGAACGTGCGCCCTTATTTGCTATTTTTTTCGCCCTGAGCACACACGTGATGCTGCGCACACCCTTAGTTTGCGTGCTACAGGCACATGCAGATCACGCAGCAGAACTTTGGGCTCAGAGTTTCACGCACATTCAATTGTCTGTATGCACAATTGTTGGCGAAACACACGAGACACCCATGAATTGCTCAATCCTGCTGGGAAGACCTGTGGAGAATGTGTTGTGCGGTAACGCGTCCTTGCGGATGAAGTAAGCACTTAGGTGTCACATCAGTTTGTCACAGTTGCTTTTCACGCTTTCAGTGCAGTGGCTAGCCTGCAAGCGTACATCGTACATCGAAGAAATGAACTACCACTTGCTGCACGCATACTAAGACGCACCGTTGAATGGGGTTGCTTACGCTGTCCACTTCAAGCAACGTGTATCACGGTGCACACCAAGGCACTTGACAGAACAGTACCTTGAACCACAGGAAACACAAGTGTAGTTCGACTGAAAGCCGCAAACGGCACAGAAGTGCCTCGGTGGCAGTTTTGACGGCGGTACGTTTGCGTGACTGTAATTTGGTGGCTCCGGATTGCTCGTTTGATGCTCTTCTAAGAGGGCATTGAAGCTCCTCTTAAAACGCGCCTTAAATGGCTCACCTTTGCTTCTGCGTTTGCGCTTGGCCTCAAACGTTTCTTCGAACTTTGGTGCTTTTTTATGCATCACCAGGTTGGCATGGGGGTCGTCGTGGAAGTTGTCATGTTCCAGGCCGTCGACGGCTTTCTTCTGGCGTCGAATTCGAGCTGCAGGGTCGAGCACACGGCGCATCTCTTTCACTCGGCCCGACTCGCGCTTGTCTCCGCTGCTCACCTGGTAGAACGACCCGCTCATTTTCGTTCGTGCCTCCTCCGACCCAAACACTTTGCGTTTAGCCATTTATGAAGACTTCAGGCTCAACACGTGTCTTGTATACACATCGACAAAGAGCGCGAAAGTGAAATAGTTGACACTGCGCGGATCAGCCTGAAGTCTGAACAGCTTATAGTGGAGCTACCGACCGCTCGTTTAGCTCATCTATTCGCGTTGCTCCCGCTAGGGACGCTATAGAACACTTGCACTTGATGAACTCCTAGAGCCTTTGCTTAGGCGCTAACCTAGGTTATGCCTCGAGTACGAATTCTAGTACGCAATAACTGCGATTGCAGTGTACTAGAACATGTTCTAGTGTACCATACTGTGGCAGCACCACTGCGCGAATACTAGGAAAGCAGTCAAAGCGTCGTGGTGAACTCCCGCCACTAGCGCCACTGTCCTAAACTCGTAGGCAGTGTTCTCAGAGAACCCATGGGCCATAGAGCTCGTAGGCTCGCGACGCTTGGGAAGCTGCGCATTTAATCTTTAAAGGGGTCCTCTCGTGCTTGGTCTCGAAAACCGTGTTTGAAAGTCCCCCAGAAATTCACGGCAGAAATAATTTCTCAAAATTATGTGATGGGAGTGAAGGTATTGCTAGCGGAAAAGTTCTTTTTCCCATTGGCTTTTGTAGGCAGCGTTGAGGGTGTCCTGCCCACCACAGGTCCGTTCGATTTACCATGCACGGCATGAACTAGTTCTAGGGAGTTCAGACGAAAGTGCTGTCGGTGCTGCACTCATGCAGCATCAGTTAAAGGGGCCCTGAAACGCATTTTACGCACATTGATTTTATTGCACATTTGCTTTGTGTGGTACTTGACGATGACCGAAAAACCAGTGAAAGCGGCGAAATTGAACAGTATTATATTTTAATTTGTACCTGAAATCGGTTTCCGCGCTGACTGCAGCGCCATACATCAACAGTTTCTCCTAGCGGATATGACATCACCATGCTGCTTTGCTGCAGGTTCTGATTGGCCGGGAACAGTAGGGAATAAAAATATACATCGCACATATCGATAATGCACCGAATATGAGAAATTCCAAATTCAGAACGTGTTTTATGCTTGCTAAAGGTACAAATTTGGGCATTACAACTTCATTTTGCTTGTAACTGACACAAGGATCGCTGTGCGGCCCACGTGGTGGTTGTGGTAGGAAGGCCACAGAGGGCAGCACGGTTCCGGTTCTGCAAGATGTAAGCCGCGTTTTGATTGGAAGCAGCATGCACGCCTTGGGATGCCGATATCTGTCGTCTGCTTTTATTTTGAATTTGTAAGTTGAATAACTTGCGTTTGCCTGCATCGATCTCGAAAATTCTTTTTGCATTTACCTCAGAACAATACAACGAACCCGTTTCGATGCAAAACTCAGCGAGTAAAATATGGTTTCAGGGCCCCTTTAAGCAAGTGCAGGCCTAGCGCTACACTAGCACTTGACTAAAACGAATGCCATCGTGCAGGTAGTGCAGGCCTTTTGCTACTGTTCCGCACTTCGCACCTGTTCGCGTTGATCCATCTGCTTTTCCTTGCCTGCACGCTTTTGAGAGGTGTTGGGTCTGGCTAATTGCGCTGGAGCTATGAATTGCGTTGCACCATTTGCAGCCATCGTTCGAACAAATGTCGAACTGATGGACTCCGACAGCGAAGACGAAGAGTTCGACGGTGTTGTAACAGTTCTGGCACTCAAACTAACTAAGATACAACGCAGCAGAATTCCGAGGTACCTCGAGGAAGTCTCGGCGGACGCGGCTCCCGTCTTCATTCATGATCGGCGTCAATGTCGTCAGGACGCCGCTGATTGACACGCGTATGTCGTCTGCTGCCACGGCTGCAAATGGTTCTGCACGAATGGCACTAGCTCTCACGTCAGTGCAGGTAGTACAGGGATCTGTCTGAACTAATCCTGCACGATATCTACACTCGTTTAAAACGAACGGCTAAGTTCAGAGGCCGCCATCTTGCACTGCCAAAACGAATGGTCGAGTGCGGCCCCACATGAACTAGTTCCAGTAGTGCAGGTAAATCGAACGGACCTGCACGTTACGTCTTCAACGTTGTATCAGAGGTTGTATCATGTAGGTGTTCTGTGGTCGTATCAAGTGGCTGACTGAACGCGCAACCGCCTGCACGCTCCGCGCCCGGGCTGACTTGTGTGCGCGCGATCACTGCAGCGCTTTTGCCGCCGTTTTCTGGCGTTGCGTCTCTCGCCGTCTTCACAATGTCGCCGAAAGCGAGGGCGACCAACCACACGACGAGCGCACAGACCGGCGCCAGCCCAGCGTCACACAACATGGGCCGATGAACTTAATGTAGGACCACGGAAAGCAGTGTGGAATGTGCGCCACTGGAACAACAATAAATATTCACGATTACAGCTTATATGCCTTACTTGAAGTTCCGCAGTGCACAAGACATTCATACCATTGCAAAAGAAGCACACTGTTCGCAAAAGTTTATTTTTGTTGTTGTACTTGTGGCGGCACCTATGGAGATAAAAGTGAACCAGCAAACTCAAAATCGATGGCTTCCGAGACTCGCGCTTATCTTTGAGGCCTAGCTGCCGAAGTAATTGAGAATGGTTCTCGAAAACGGTGTAATGTAATCCCGTGTGCGTTGCTGTCGAAGCATCTGTAGACAAAAATGAGTCAAATACAAGCGTCAGTTGGGATCTTGAGGTTCACACAGTTCGCGACGATGACTGAGTATATTCGAGACGGGCCGTGCCTGCTTCGGCGAGGACGCCATTGCTCCGGCGGAAGTCGCTTCGAGCCGCGCGCTGATTGGTGTCCGCTCACCCAGCAGTTTCCGGCGTCGGCGCTGCAGCGCGGCGGCGGCGTCAATATCTGGACGGTCTTGATCTCGGCGTTTCGGCTGCCGTCACTCTCAGCGTCGACGCAGAGTGACGCCGGAGAGAGAAACGCCAGAAAACGGCGGAAAAAGCGCTCCATGTGGTTCGGGCTTTAAGCCCGAACCACATGGAGCGTTCTGACTCGGAGGCAGATAGGATCAAGGATTAAGATCGACTAAGCCGGATTATGGTGGATTAAGGCACAGTAACGTGGATTAGGAAGGGTTAAGGCATGTTAAGGAAAATATGATGGATTAATGTGGATTCGGGCAGATTCGATTGAAAATGCGGGTTAAGACGGATTAAGACTGACGCAGATTAAAAATGATTACGGTGGATTGAAGTAAATTGTTGTGGATTGAGGTTGATTAATATGTATAGTGCGGTATAAGGTTCATTCAGCTGCAGTAAGGCGAATACCATTGAATTATTTTGGATTCAATTGTGAATGAAGCTTAGTCCGCAGTAATTCAATTCTTCCTAATCCACTTTAATTCCTCTATATCCACCCTATTTCCACTCTGATCTGCCGTAATCCGCCATAATCTACCCTAATCTGGCCCAGTATGCCTCAATCTGGCTTAATCCACCCTCTGTGCCCTAATCCGTCTCAATTCCTCCTAATGTTCCCCAATCCACTTTATTACGCCATAATCCACACCAATCCCTCTTATCCGCTCTAAATCATCTACTGCGAAAAAATCTGCCCTTAATATGTTCCTTGATCTGAATTAATCTAGCCTCATTCCACCCTAACCATCCTTCCAACCCGCTGTGGTCCACCCTAATCCACCTTAATCTACCCTAATCCGCATTAGTCAGCTCTGATCCGCCTTAGTGCATCTTGTCCAAAAAACGTTTGTGGGTTCGCCTGTTATCATATCGTCGCGCATACGAGTCCCATAGGTGTAAACGCTTCTGCGATCACTGCATGATCAACCACTGATTTGGTAACCATTTATCATGTCTTAAAGACGGCTCGCATACATTTGTTGGCGCCTTGGGAAACGGTATTTATTGTGAACTTTGCATTATTCCGTTCGTGTCGACGCCGACATCGTTCAAGCACACCAACAAATACACTTACCTATTTGCAGCATCTATATTGCCCACGCGCTCGAAACGCGAAGAAAACCGAACGCGCAGCACGCGCGCGCGTTCAATTTAAAAAAGTTTACGAAGCTTGCGCTAACGGCAAATAGCGAAGCTGATGGGCACGTGGCGCTGCTCCGGGTTTGTCTTTGGCATCAGCATTTCGTCGTGGTCTGAAGCTTCGGAAAACTGCGAGACCCAGAGAACGCTTCTCAAAATTTCACACCGAGCTCAGCGTAAAGGCATTCGCGTCGAACCAGAGACGGTCCATGGCAACACGCGTCACGCACGGCCTCGACTTGACGCTGTCCCACCCTTTCTCTATACTACAATACACATCCCCATATGCATATTGATTTACTGATAAAGAAAAAAATTGCTTTCCTCTTTAGTGTCCATTTAAGTGGTCAGCATGTAATTAGAACTATTCATCCCTAAAGCCCCTCCATGCGTTTTCCTCCGGCTAGCAGTAGACGCGATGGAGGGGCTTTATTCATCTCTGTATGCAGGCTATGCTATTCTACGAGCTGCTTGGATGCCACGAGAGGACGCGTGCTCTCACGGCGCGAAGCTATTCCCAAACCTATAGTTTTGCCAGACGCCACGTGCACCGGACAAATCGATGCACACTGTCTCTGTCGTCTTCTGCTTGCACGTGCAACACGTGCGCCTGCCAGCTGCAGTTTCCCCCGTGTAGTATAGCTAGTGGGCTGAGGGCACGAGCGCAAGAGCGAAGAAGTGCGTATGCGAACGCTTCACATTGGGCATTGCATACGAGAAGTGCACATGCACTCTTGGGGAACAGAACTAATTAATGATGATGATAGCTTCCTGGTGATAAGGACGCGCGGCCATCAACCTAAACGGCGTCGCTGCAGTTAAAAATGCCCGCTGCAAGTTTTGTGAGCCGCGGCGGGCGGAATCGCGGCGTATATTACTCATGTACTACGTAATTACCTATCGAGTGATAAATAACCTTACGAATTAAGCTGTTTAATATTCGAATTGTTCGAAGAATGGCTGTTGCAGCCATACTCGATTGGCATTCGATGCGGTCTTAACGATGCACACCGGCCGAACCAGCTCCGCTGTCGCCATCAGCCTTGCACCACAGTGCGTGCTGCGCTATTGTATCACGAAGCTGCACAACATGGCTGGGAGGTCAGACAGAAGCACCGAAAAAAGAAAAAAAAATTCACAGCATATCCACGGAGTGAATGATGATGAGTGGGCGAAGCTCCGGAGGTTCATCGTAGATCGTGCCGAGTTCCGGATTAATTTAGTTAACGCGCACGCTACGAATCCTCATGGTTCAACTACGCACAAGTGAAATCTCCCACCGGCCCTTCATTGCAAGTCAAGATCCAGTGCCTATATATATGGGAGCGAGGACATACCGTGGCGCCGCCACGCGGGAGAACCGGTGTGACGCGCAAAGTTGGATTGCTCCGACAGCACTGCCTTGCTCAGCCCGGAGCTGCTTTGCGCGTCGCCTTTTTATTGTTGTTGCCGTTTATTTCACCTAGACGATATCTGTAAAATACTGTTGTGGCTACGTTATTGATTCTTCAACAAGGTAATTAACTCTTCCGGAAAAAGAATAGGTTCATTACAAAGCTTTAGACACCGCGTCGACTGCTGTTGTCGTCTGCTATGGTCACCGGCGAGGATACCGCGCGTGCGGAGTCCGCTGGCTTTTTTAGGTGAGATAGCATTTTGATGAATGAAAATGAATGAAAGGTAAGCATCAGATGGTTTTAGCGCGTGGTTGCGGTAAATATACATAGCTTTGGGCCGCAAGAAAGGCCTGCGACGTGTTTCTCGTGCAATTCATTCATTGTATGTTTGCATCAACAAAGGGATCGCCGTTGACAAGAAGAAATCGAATTAGCAAATTTGTATTCATGCTGAACACGCATACCCCTATGCAGCGCGATGCGAGTGGTTCCTTCATTTTTGCGGAAAGCAGCAGGCATAGAGCTGCATTCAATTGCGACGTCGACCTTTCTCACATGATTTAAGGTGTACACACGACATACGCACATGCGCGCCTCATTAAACCTTGTTATTTTTGAACAGGGGGTTCACCTTAGGACGCTGTGGCTTGATCACAATTTAAATTCTCGCCAGTATGACCCCAAGGACACTAGCCTGGAGCACAGTTGTTCGTTGCTTCTCTTTCTGTTGCTTATTTTTCCCGCGTATTCAAGACGGTCGTCACACGGCGATTTTCGATCGCGGTCGAGCCAGTTCATGGCTGCATTTTTCGACGAATGACTCCCGTCCGTATTTTGCACGAAGGGGCCAATAGCGATCGAAAATACAGCGTAAGACCGGACGTATTAGTTTACTCATTTGAATGTACTAGCAGAGACTCCGGAACGAGGTGGGGGGGGGGGGGGCGGTCGCCCCCCTACCATTTTTCTAGAGGGGGCTCGGCCCCCCCTCCCACTTTCCAACCGTTTCCGCGTAAATAAAAATTGACAAGAATTTTCAATCTGGTGGTAGTTAAAAAAACCCCAGGTGGTCGAAATTTCCGGATTCCTCCAACACGGCGTCTCTCATAATCAAAGCTGGGTTTGGGACGTACGTTAAACGCCACAAATCAGTCAATCAATTAAGCTGGTGGTTCTGTGGTGCAGTGCTTTCCAAAACACCGGATCACACAACCACGTGGGTTGCGCGGTGTGCCGCAGGTTTTCAGTACTTCCGAAAGTCCCAAACATTTTGAAATGTATACCAATGTGGAATAAGCGATGATGCAAATATGTAAAATATTAAACGGATAAAATGAATTAAAACAATAATTGATTTCATTAATATTATAGTAAATAATAATACATAATATGCATTTTAAATAAATTAGAATCGACAAATACTGAGAACAAAAATAATCAACACAACATGCAAAGACGACAATAAATGCCCCCCCCCCCCCGCACACACACGCTCCGAAAAACGTTCCGGAGCCCCTTTGCACTAGTACGCTGCAAGGTGTAACTTATTGTGGTCTAAATGATTCAGTGAAACTATCAGTGTCCAGCATCTACGCCTTCATCGATAAGCCGTATGACACCCAGCAGCTGCTGATAGAAGGAGAATCTATGTTTGAAGCTGGCCACGTCGTCGTCTGCAGTGTAAAAGGGGAGAGAGAGAGAGAGAGAGAGAGAGAGAGAGAGAGAGAGAGAATATTTTATTGATGAATCCGGAGATGTTAGCCTGGTTAATGGCCTGGGTGTAAAAGGGGAAGAAGTGATACTGGCTGGGTTCATTTTGCAGACGACGTTTTTTTAAAAATACCAAGTTTCCAATAACTCCGAGCGCACTTTTCAGCTTTTGTGGTCGCTAGGTGTCCGCGAACGTGAAATAAACGCGAATCGACGATGTTTGTAGATAAAAACGCTGGCGAATGGCTGTTGAAGCGCGCGTGAAATGCGTGAACCGTCCGCTTCGGAGGAGGCTCGGCGCGAGGTGGGATCGTGGGGTCACGTGATCCAACTTTGCACGTCAGAACGACCGCAGCGCCAGCCCCTCCAGTGGTGGCCCTCGCGCCCAATATATATATGGGTGGCCGGTGAACGGTTTTCCAGCGCGAGCAGTCGGTATTTTAGGGGCGAAGCTCCTTATGGCATCACCTGCGGCCCGTCCGGTATGTCCATCCGCCGTAGCCAGTAGCGTCTTCCGTAATGGCGCTGTCCCATAGAGATGCATGCAAACTGCAGTTGGGTGACGATATACTAGATGGCGCTGGTCGTCATCGCCCTTTCTCCTCTAGTTTCCTAGATGGCGCTGCCCCATAGAGATGTGTGCATCGCGGAGGCCACGTGTGCATTATGGCGGTTGGGTGACTGGACACTAGATGGCGTCATCACGGTGAATATAATAGTATGATCGATTTGACTGAAGTAAATTTAAAAGGCATGAGGAAAATTTAAAGGGAGAGAAAAAAAAGTTCTTAAATCTTCTTACGAGCCTGGTGGCGCACATGTCACCGCCCCGTTACAAAGGGGACGCTCATAGCATCCATCCATCCATCCATGCCGCGGTTATACCGCGGTCGAGCTCGACGAGTATTCTAGTACACTATATCGACCACAGTCGAGCTCCCCCTCTCTCTCCTATCTCGCCCCCACTCTCTCCCCTTCCCTCCCTCTCCCCCTCACAACCGTTCAAAGGTCACCCCCCTCTCTCGCCTCGCGATGCCGACGCAGGCAGCGTCTGCTAGCGAGTTTCTTGTTTCCCGTATATATGGCACTGGATTTTGACCTCCAAGGTAGTGCCTGTGTGCGATTTCTCCTGTGCGTGATTAAACAATGAAAATTCACAGCGTACATGTAAAATTAAAGTGAGCTGCAAGTCACCATAACTCTCATCGACCCTATAAACGCGCACGATCTCACGTCGTTGATGATGTACTGGCACCGATGAACCTCCGCAGCTTCGCCCACTCATCATCATTCACCCCGTGGATATGCTGTGATTTTTTTCAATCACGAAACTCGCTAGAAGACGCTGCCTGCGCCAACGTTGTCTCTCGCGGGTGAGGGCGCGTTCTCCTTCTTTGCGAGCTGGTACAGCGTTCATCGAAGAAAGAACGTTTCCATAGTCAACGCGCGCCTTTCGCTCTCTCTCTCTCTCTCTCTCTGTCTGTCTCTGAGAGAGATTCTATTTATTGAAGGAAGTGAAGAAAATAGGGTGCAGAGTGCACGGTAACGGTCTCTCAGTGAGGACACCTCAACCGAAGCACTCAAGGGGTGGGGGAATCAAAGGGACAGAGAGAAGGAAGGCAGCTCTTAAACACACACTCTCTCTCTTGCAAGATAGCAGATGGAAGTGTGAGAGAGCTCGTGCGCCGGGAGGCACGTGCGAGCCTCCCGGCGGCGCGACGTGGCTACATACATACTACTACTACAGAGGAGGGAACGACCCACACCCTAAGGAGCTTCGCCCCCAAAGAAAAAAAAAAGGGGGTGGGGGGGTGGGGCGGTGTCAGCACACGTGCGAAGGCGACTGAAATGGGTAGGACTAGGGTAGGCCACATGTCACTCGTACTCCCGAAGCGCAGGGCCCGGCTCATGACAAGCGCCGCCGAGAACATCACCGGGAACGAGCTCGAGCCTCTATGAACTCTAGGGATTAACCCAGCGATTAACACAGGGACACTAAAGGCAAATGTCACGTGGTCTTCATTGTTGAAATTTATTCAGGAAACGGCGTAGTGCTTGTTTTGTGTCCACACGACAAAAATTTGAACGAAAACCGTGTTTTGAAGGAACACTAAAGGGAGACAGTAAATTAATTTATACTGACTAGATTGTTCTTTGACAACTCTGTTTTCGTGGATTTCGCCTTCACGGGTTCAATATCAAAGGATAAAATCAAGGTCTAAGTTTCTTTTTCGAATTTCGCGCCGAAACCTCTGTGCATCACGCCAGCGTAACGTCACGGATTTCAAGGTCTTTTTCAATATTTTGGGCAATTTGGCGCTACGGAATTTCATGAAACTTGCTGCGCCAAATATGTGGCCACCTAAGAACACAATGCACTTCTATTTCATTTCCAGTCGCCTTCAAAGTTTGTGACGTCACAGCGAGTTGGCGCGGGAACTTCAAGGCGGCGTCGCCACCTGCATTTGCGTTATGCACGCTTTCTCGCTTACCAAGCGCCTTCTAGCTGTAAGAGTGGAAATTTTGGTATTGCGAAAGAGTAATTTACTGGTACAAGAAAAATTGCTCTCCTTTTTAGTGTCGCTTTAAGTGATCAGTGTGTAATAACTATTCAAACCACCCACCTGACGAGTCCCACTGATGTAGATTTGCCATTTTCTCTCTTTATTGGCCAACAATCCAGCCAAAGCGCAAAAGGCAGGAGCACGCAAGACAGGAGCGTTTAGCTCTTGTTAAGGTGCCTTGATGGTCTTCCTCACTGGGTGAGGAGGACATTGGTGCACTCAGCCCCCCCCAGCTGCGGGTCAACCTAGCTGCATAATGCCACCTCGACTGATTCACTGCACTAAGTTTACAGAATATACTGCAGGTGGCGGAAGCTTTGTCCTGCACTTACCTGAATTTCTTGGTGAAAAAAGTGGTGGTGTGGGTAATAATGATGTTTTAGATGTTCCCAAGATTCATCCACCGGTAGAACATGAAGGTTTGCCTTTAGTGCCCCTTTAACCATCTAGTGGTGCGTGACAAAGCGACACCAGTTATCTCAACAGATGGTGCAAATACAAAGGCCACCAAATTTAATTATCCTCAGTTTAATTCGGCCGCAGCAACATTTGTTTTGCTGAACATCGTTTCCATAGCCAAATATAATAAAATATTCACAACATAGCATTTTACTTGGTTTTTGATGGAAAAGATATAATTGTGATCAAGAGGTGTATCATTCTGTTTTGCCAAATCCCCCAAGGTTCAGAAGCCACGAGAAGTAAAGAATAAAACTTCCGTGCTTTTTTTTTTTTGAAGAAACTTTCTTTCACTAGGCTAAGTTTTGGAATCATTCTTCTGAGTACAGAGCTTGCACCTAAGGTAAACTTAATCAAAACGGGAATGGCGATCAGGACCATCCCTTTGTTCATATTCTAATTTTTACAGTTCCCTTAAAGGGGTCGTGAAACGTTTTCTTAACTTTTTGTACTAAGTGCGTATTCGGGATCCTGACCCTCCAATCAATAATATGCATTGTTCCGTTGCACCGTGTGCGTTGGTTTGGAGCGATAAAAAACGCGGTTTTGGTTTCACTGCGCGCGTTCCCCTCAACTCTGCAGATGACATCATCTTAGTAGCCGTCATACCTCCGAGATTGGCGCGCCCTCGGAGGCCATGGGAAAGCAAACCGTGCTGCCACTTTTCTTCCGAATGGTGGCACCGCACGGTTTCCAAGTATGTTCTTCCTTTCTAGCTTTCAAGTAAATCGATTCCTTTAGAGCAAACGCGAGTTCATTGTGCCTTTGAACTTAAAAATATCTTAACTCAACGTCACCAAATAGTACCACGCCGGCCGGCAGTGTCGCATAGTCGTTTCGGGAGCGCAAGAAAGCTGAGATTTAAAACGCGCGTTGTTAAGTGTGCACTGAATATTTCGCAGAAATATTTCGGAATCGGCTTGTCGAATGCGTATTGAAGCAGTGAAAATTACAAACCGGCATCTCCAAATTCTTTTCACGACCCCTTTAACTGTTCGTGAATGTCACGTGATTTCTTTTTGCTTTTTTTTACTAAAAATGGAAACCCTCCCCGATACATTTTTCTGTTTTTCGGCTCAACACCTAGATTGGCCAAAACTATCTCCCTTCATATCAACAAAAATGAATGTGTGTTCCCCAGTTCGTCGCCGTAGGCTCTCCGAAAAGTTACCGAGCTGCTACTTTGGCTCGTATAAAGTGCTTCGTCGCGTCAGTGACGTGAACTGTGAGGTGATTCCGGAGCCATCACAGACGCAGGCCAGGACACGACGACCACCGAGCTCGGACATTGTTCACGTTATGCGCATGAAGCCATACATTGCGCGCTTGTAACTTTCTGTCCTTCATCGTTCTATGTATTTTCTTCTTCTTTATTTCCGTTAGCTTATCTTGCTCTCTGCTTACTTTTGTTCTCCACGTTTACCTGCACTGTTTGTTTTTTCTCCTCCCCTCGTGTTTCTTCTGTAGCATCGAGGTGATGCTGGTTTTTTTTTTCCGGAAGGGGGGTAATGCCACCTGCATGTAGTGGGTCGTGGGCAACAGAAGCTGCGTCCCCAAAACGAGGAAGAAGATCGTGCCTTTCTTCTCCGCTCGATAGCCAGCCTAGGCAGACGCGCTTTACCAGGGTCAGCCCCCTCATCTATCAATAAAGCCCCGAACAACCTCTGAAGGTTCGTGACAATATGTTATAGGATTATGCGTAACGTGCAGTAAACAAAGTAAACAGAAACGAAATGTTTATTTTGCTTCATGATTTTAGTACAGTTGTTATAAAATTAGTGAACATTGCCGACGTCTTCCGGCTTTCCTGAATTCTTGTCTCCAGCATGGCAAGCATATCTTCAACACTCTGTGCACTAGTTGACCTGGGGCATGGCTCATCATTTACTTTTTCGTCCTCTGAAATAAAAGAAGTGTTCAATGCTAGCACATGGATAAAAAAAAAATATGCCAGAATATTGGTGCCATCAACGATACCTCACAACTGCAATTTGCTAAACAAGCTTTCTCATATGTTGAGCCTTACTTCTTTAGATGCTGAGAAATGAGCGAAGTACAGCAGTGCAAAAATCTCTGAGGCTCATTATTGATTTCTGGGGTTTTACGTCCCAAAAGCAGCTGTGATTATGAGAGACGCCGTAGTGGAGGGCTCCGGAAATTTTGACCACTTGGGGTTCTTTAACGTGCACTGACATCGCACAGTACATGGGCCTCAACATTTCGTCTCCATCGAAATGCAGCTGCCGCGGCTAGGATTCGATCCCGCGACCCTCGGATCAGCAGCCGAGTACCATAGCCACTAGACCACTGTGGCAGGGCTCATGGCAAGAATGAAACATATGAAGCATATGGGAAACTGAACTACAAAGAAAGGTGAGAAGACAACTTTTCCCTAGCCACACATGAAAGAGTTCAAAATTCTTCTCTGAGTAAAAGATGCGGCCCTGCTCATGACTGGGTGACGTACTACATACCTTGCACATATGTGCAAAGAGCACGAGACTGATCCTGCCAATGTACTGTTTGCTTTTGACTAGCAACACGCATGAGAGTTGGCCTGTACCATGTGCCCTTGTAAAAACTGCATCAAATGAACTTCAGCCCTCCACACAAGCATGCCCAATGCAGCAATCGAACACCTCAGATGCCAATGTGCAACTATTGAAAGCTGGACGAGTAGGTAGGAATTCATCATCAAACTTTCAGCCACACAAAACAAATTAAGATGAAAGGCAAGAGGACAGACCTTATGACCTCTTGCCTCAGTCTTCATTTGTAGTGTGCATGCTGAAGAATTTCATGATCAATTCCCGAGATGTTGTAAATCTCATTTGTTATAAGAATGGGTTGATATCGATCACAACATTGTTGCTGGCTGCCCGTGACCTCGACATTGCGCACTCTGTCCAAACAAGAATCGGCATGTGCATATGAGGTGCCTAAATCACCAATGTGCTCCGTACAGTAGGTGGTGGTGCCACGGGTTTGCCATCACTGCTGCAAGAGTGTGTTGAGGAGTGCCGAGTGTTCAATATAACTTACTTCCACGGTGTCTGTCTGAAATGCTTTCCTGGTGTAGTTTACGCAGTTCCATGCATTAACTGCGATTGTGCACACATTAGCAAATATGGGAATTTTGAGCGAGGGCTGAAACAACACTGTAATGATGCGAGGAATGGGCAAGTATTCTTCGAGACTTCACGGAAAGTGTGCAAGCCTCAAATCATGTGGCAGACTGTGAAAAAGCATGTGCTGTCCCTGCCGAGAAGGACCTGGCCTCCAGTGTTTCTTGAATTTCTAATGGTACAGACAGGCAAAAGCATGCTCAGCCACATGGACCAAACTCTGACCCCTTTCCCATATGCAAGATGTTTAGGCCCAGTGCTTCAGCCTATTTAAACCCTTAGCTCTTTTTCTTTGCCCTTATCATGAACAAGGCTTTCACTTTTGGGCACTGTAACGTCAATATATTGTTTCCTCTTGAACCCAACAAGTGTAGGAACCTTGATGCAATCAGTCACGAAAAGACACAGGCTGCTCTGGTAACCTGGGAGAGTAAAGTTGTCTCGCAAGCATGGCGGACAACTTTATTGAATAAAGTCATTTTCTCCTCCTGTTATAGTCTGTGTCATCGACTTTTATTCAATTAAAACGAAAGATCCTAGGCACAGAATATCGATATGAGACGTCTTATATTGCCTAAGGAAGAATGCCTTACCCGCAATGCATTTCTGCTCAGAAGTCAAAACGGGATTGGTGTTAGCTAGAGCTTCGAGAGTTGGCTTTAGCACGTTGTGTATCGACTTGAAGACTACCCATAAGAGCAAAAGTCATGCCTGTCACAAAGTGAAGTATGTAGTATTGTAGGTGGGCTTCGAGAACAAAATAGCTTACTGTGCACTTCGACTGCAATGTTGTCATTGCTGTGTCGTGGTATGATTCTGCACAGTGGTCTGAACATCCGACGCCCACAACCTGGCCTTTTGATCTCAAGCTGGCCTCCGCTACATCACTTCTGTGTCGTGTGCTAAACAGCTTCACTCGTCATCCACATTTACACCGTTGTAACAGCTCGCAATATTAATATTTTGCTGTTTCCCTGAGTGGGAAAGCCGGCTTACAAAGACTAACGCACCTATCTCCTTAGAGTTGGCTTTCGCTCTAAACAGAAATGCACTGCTGGGTAGACGTCTCTCCAGAGGCAACCCTATGCAGTCCTTTGTCAAAATATGATGATTATAGGATCTTTTTTTTTAATTATTATTTTATCAAGTGTTTACCGTTGTCCCAGGGAGCACATGTGTCTTGGAAGAGCATGGATGGCTACCATCTTCTCCGGGATATCGAGATAACAATTTCTTACGTCCAGGCCGCACGAAACCCTAAACTTTGCCATAGACACTAAGAAGTCAGGGAAACCTGTACAAAATGTGTTGCAGCAGTAGTGCACTTATCTAAAACACTTTCAATCAAAGTAAAGTTGGTCCACTTCTTCGTATTCAAATAAATTTTACTGGGTATTTACCCCTTGCCTCAAGGAATCAAAGATAGCTTCTTTTGACTTACCCATTGAAGGAAGAAACACTTTAGTTCTCTGATATGAGCGTCGAAATCTATTTTACCCCGCAGGTTAAATTTGCGTGCAGGATACGTGCAAGGTACTTGAATTCACTAAGGCATGCCATCCCTGTTTAGTGTCTAGAGGCTGGAATACAACAGGCAGGAAACACTCGCCAAAACAAAGGCACACGTAACATTTCACGAACAGAACTACGCTGTGTAGAATGCGCTCATACCAACGTGATCTACTTAAAACAATTTCACTCTCTAGTACCTTCACTCAACACAATGTTCATTTGGCTCCAAGATGAAATGTTTCCTCCAAGATGAGTTGTTGCCTCCGAGATGGTGTTTGCACCAGCTATGATGCCTGAATTAACCACCAATCTGAGTAAGGAGATTTCAAATTACTGAGATTCTATCGCATATCAATTCACAGCTTACATGAAAATCTGCTCCAGATCTTGCAGTGTGCGCTTTTGTCAGATGCCATAATCTGGTGAGATTATGATGTTAAATATTGGATGGTATGCCCTCTCAGGTACCGTAAGCAACTGACACTCCTTCCTGCATACTTAAAAGCAGTATTTGCAAACAATTTCATGTAAGGAAAGTAACTAGAAGTTCCCATTTACTGTTTCAATTAGCAGTTGTTGAGCAAAATGATCCCTCTGTTGCCTCGTATATAGATGGGCTGAAGCTTTGTATTAAAAAAAGAAATGATAAAGAAGCATGAGAAATAATTTTTTTATGTGCTCATGAATCAGATATCACCTATCAGCTGAATGACATGTAATTGTGATGCCATGATTAAAACTTTCGAATATTTTTTCAATAGAATTCGTTATATGATTCTATTTGCACTGAAATTTTGCAATTTGAACCATTCGAAGCTTGAAATTAAGGGACACAATATGCTATGTCTGGTGACGAGTGGCCCATTCCCACATGTAGTATGCTTCGCTACAAACAACTGTGTACTGCGATGAAGCTAACATCCATGTGCAGTGGCAAGGCTAACACCTGTGTATTGTGGTGAAGCTGTCATGTACTGCGGCAGAGCTAATGCCCAAGCTGCAGTGAAGCTAACATTTGCACACTGGGGCAAAGGTAACAGTTGCACACTACAGTAAAGCTAACACCCACCTACTGGGGTGAGGCTGACAGCTGTGTACTGAGGTGAATTTGATTCATGCATAGTTCCTTGTTGGGCTGTTTTTTTTTTTCCCTAGAGACAACATTATGGGAATACAATAGTCATGCAATAAATTTGTATCTTTTTGTCCATGTTAGCAGTACATTCCTCTGTAATTTAACATGGTATTATTTTAAAAATATTCCAACATTGCTATTAATGAAAAATATTCTATTTGATTTGCACTCGAACGTTAATATTGAAATTTGCTTCCTGCTCAAAATTTTGCTACTTGCATAACTCTAATTAAAAGTCTCAAATATCTTGCTCCCGTACACACTTCAGAAAGACAGTCCATGATAAAGTATGTCATCAACCAACCCTGTTTAGGCATGGAGATATTGCTGGGAGTTGTCAGCATAGATTCCAGCTGAGAGGTAAAAGAGGCCGACAGGCTCTTCTGGCGTGCAATCATCTTCTCGAGCTGGCGCATGTACTCGGAGTCCACTTCTCCGCCGACAGGCGCTTTCTCTTCTCCTGTAAAAAGTACAACACCCATGCTTACCTCTATCAACCATCTCAGCGGATGATGAGGCCAATTCGAGAGAGGGGCACACATTGTTGTTTGCTTTACCCCAATTATCACCACACAAATGAAAAAAAAAAAAAAACTACATAACTGGCCCGTGGTACACCCTCCAGTACTGTATCTCTGATGCCACTGAATTGTCCCTTTGCAAAAAAAATCTGTAAGCTGGCTTTCCTGCAAGAATGTCTCCTAACCAAAAACTTTTGTCCATAGATTCCTTTCCTGCTCTAAGGGCATTCACGTCTGCACATTCATCCCAGCATTCACCCTGTTCAGCCTAGCTATCTTTGCCTAGCTATCTTTGCTCGGCTTTGCAGTGTTAACAGCCCAGCTTTCTTTAGTAATTCAGTACGAGAATCTGTTGTCTTGTATTTATTATAGATGAACCTTATCGCCTTCCTCTGCACCCCTTCCATTCTTGCGATAAGTTCCTTCGTGTAAGGAAACCAAACAATATTGGTGTACTCTAACACTGGTCTAACAAGCATTTTGTAAGCCAGTAGTTTTGTATCTGGGGGTGCAAGACGAAGGTGCCTTCTGAAAAAGAATAGTTCCTTTAGTGCATTTGAAGTTATATTGTTAATATGCATTTCCCATCGAAGATCATGCTTTAACGTAACGCCTAAATATGGAAGCGCTTAGAGCAGGGACGCAATCTGTAGACGAGAGTTTTTAACACGATTGCAAATGCAGTTGCAAGCGGGGAAGCAAGTGGGTGGATTTCGCAGCAGCACAGACATCAAGAGGAGGCTGGATATGCAACAATGTGGGTGTGCCGCCTTCACAGGTGTGCACAGCGGATGGCCTCATATCCAAGACCTCAAGGTCGCAGGCCGGAATATGCTGCACGTGGGCACCACATGACCTTGTTCTGGGTCCAAGAGTTGCCTTGACAGCCTTTGAGCATGTGCCGGTCTCGTAGCTGTGCCATGACGTTAGAAAAACACAATTATTCCTTCCAGACATCTGAAAAAGCCCCCGTAAACCCTATGTGAAGTGGTTAGTTACACAACAGCCTCTTCTCGTACTGGCAAAAAAGCAGAAACCTGAATGCAGAACATTAAAAAAAAATAAAAGAGAAAGACGAACTGTATGCTTTTTCATTTTCAAGAGATAATTCAGGTGCCCAAGTGCCTTTTGCTGAAATTGAGAAACCTTCACACGCGAGCCCAGCGACACTCCATGCTTGGCGTCATCATTTATCGCTGTCCATTGTCATAACACAGCTAAAGCTCATATAGAGAACTTCAATATAAATAAAATCTTGTATGTTTTAATGCTTTATATGCTACCTGCAGCTGCCCTCTGCACTGTTGACAGCTTTACAAAATTATGGAAGGACTCGGTGATAAAGCTCACTTACAAGACTCCTGCTTAACAAATGCGCCGCAGTCACGAAAGCTTTTGCAAAGTCAGCACTATTCATCAACTAACCTTGCCCTGAGGTGGAGGTGTTGCTGGGAGATGTGAGCATAGTTTCCAGCTGGGAGGTCAGGGATGCTGACAGGTTCCCCTTGTGCTCATCCATCTGCTCGAGTCGGTGTGCACACTCAGAGTCCATTTTTTCACCAACAGGTGCTGCTTCTTCTCCTGTGAAAAGTACAATACAACATTCCCGTTCAGTTACGTCACTCACAGAAATCCCAGCGTATTAATGAGGTTAATTGCAGAGAGCGCCACACACGGTTGCTGCTACACTTGAGTCCTCACCACACACATGCCAAGAAACCTACTCTATGGTACATGGAGGCATGTCACTACTGCTACTGATTCCTGATAATGCAATTCATCATGTGAATAAAGGCTGATGTTGTCACTACTGCTACTGATTCCTGGTAATGCAATTCATGATGAGAATAAAGGCTGATGATGTTAGTAAATCACGGCATGGGCACTAATTTCAACTGCGTGTCAGGTGCTTCTTGGACAGATGGCACTTTATGGTCCAAGAAGGCACTTCTTTTTCTGGTAATTCCCTGAAATACGTCAACCCTCAACAGAGGCTCTTGGGAAAGTGCACAGGCAGTACTGGTTCAGCGCACTTTTCTTGTCCGAGGTTTTGTTTGGTGCTCTTTACAATGAACGAACCAGTTTGCACCCACACACTTTCTGTGCAAGAAAACTATTACACTTCTCTCAGTTCAGATTGTTTACTGGTGCCGCATGGAACAAAGGAGCCGATGAACTGAAACTTCTGCTGATGTCAGCGGCAAAATGGGAGCACTGCACATGGCTTTTATGAACTCAATTTTCAAACAGCACGCTGTGTCTGCTGACGTGAAGCAGCTGGTTAGCGGGCAGGGCAAACCTGAATATTTGCCTCCGTGCCACCGGAGTGGGAAAAGATGGACAGCATGCACGCGAGCACGATGGTCCCATACCTCAAGAGACACAGAGAGAATCAACTTTATTTACCCTGTGCTCAGGCTGAGGGAAAAAAAAATTCATGAAGGGATAGCAGTCAGGTGGTGCCTAGCCACTACTACCTCCTCTGAGCATTGAATGACCTGGAGTTGCTTTTCCAGGCTAGAGCACTGCAGTGTAGCGCTCCATGCCGTAGGTGTGGGAGTGGTCAGGGGATCAGGAAAGGGGAAGGGGGGGGGCAATGCGACTGAATATTCGCGGGCATATAAAAGTGCACATTCGGAAGCAGTGCCACATGATGCAGTTCGGTGAGTTTGGGATGACAGCGGCAATTTTGCTTGACAAGCGAGGCAGTAGTGTTGTGTATTGTTGCAGTACGAGGTCAGAGGCTCACTGGGGATCTCGAGTAACATGTGTAGCACGTCAGCGGCCAGCTTTACATTTTTGTTACCGCCAAGTGACAAGCATGTGTAACCGCAGAAGTGCTAGTAAATGCAGTATGCTCTTACTTATCTTGCAAGGTAGAGCGCTGGTACCGATGTTGCTGACGAGGCTTGTATTATGTAGGCGATCACAATTGACAAGGAAAAAGGCACCATTGCTTATCTTTGGATGTCACATGGCTCACTTTTCACGACTAATTATGCAAGAGATGCTATTTTTAGACATTCTTGAGAACAGTAGAGATGCACACTGAAGGCAATCGGAATAGGTGGCTCTACAGCATAAAGCTTATTTGGCCTTACTGGCTCGTTCTATTTTTATTGTTTTTTACCTGCTAGAGGTTAACCAATGCACAGCTACAACTCTATACCTTATGCACGTGTTCTGCAATAAAGGCGACTTACAATACCTGTCAAAGAGGGTTTTGCTGAATTCATCATACACACACACGCAGTGTCACAAAAAAGAAAACGCAACTACCGTGAACTGAGGTGCCACAATTCTTACAAGTTGTCTGGCAATCATGCAATATTTGACGGAATATTTTTGTTTTGTTTTTGTGGCGTGCTACGGTTTTAGATGCTGCACGCTGATTGGACTTAGTTAATATTAAGTAAGCAGTTTAGTGAGCATAACATTGGCACTGCCCATCACGCCGACTCATCTATGAAACACCCTAGGTATTGATAACAAGGTGCGCTGGCAGAATGGGTGCGATAGCCTTGCTTATCACTCATAATGACAGTGTGTTGCATCAGCATTTCTTTAACACACAATGCATGGCCACTATGAAGAGGGCTTCGACAGCGTGTTATCAAGACACAATCACCGGATCTCAAGTTTAACACAAAACCTTTTGTAAACGTCACTAAAGTTACCGTTTTTTTCATACTGCTCTATTATTAGAACATCTTAGTGACAAAAACTAATTTCTCAGTGATTACAGTTAGCATAAAAGCCCAATATTTTGTCTAACGATGCTTCAATATAACAAAGTAAATTGCCAGTCTAACCAACGCTGTTATACAGAGGTTTAACTGGATATGTTTGTAACAATGCTTTCATGGCAATACAATCTTCCTTTTAATTTGTTATAATCAGTAATTTATTATACCTGCATTCGTTACATCATGGCTTGACTGTTGCAGTCAGAGCCTTTTGGCGATACCATAATGGGGTCTACGAGAAGCTAAAGAATGAACCCACCAGGAAAGGACACAGGCACCGCTGGCATCGCAGTCTTCGGGCTGAGGGAGTACCTTGAGGGTTGGCTCACTGCGCAGTGAAATAGAATGCGCCTTATAGTTTATGCAACAGTCTGAAGAGAACATCGAAGAGCAAATGTCCCCTCATCCCATGGCACACTGATTGTGCTGCACTTGTAAGCCCTTCAGCATGCAAGGACTGAAGGAGAGACAAATGAACACCAATAGGCAACTGTTTGTTGCTTCATTGGTGTCCACCAACAAAGAACGAATAATAATTAGTTCACTTCAGAAACTGTTCAAGTAAACTAATGGTACTGTTTGCAGCTCTTAGCAGCATCACCTGATGCCATTCTTCACCAGTTGATGCAAGTATCAGATCGTTAAAGGGGCCATCCGACAGTTTTCAAGTACCCCTTCTTTTATTTGCAGGTCATATAGAACTATTCCATGTTGGTAAACAGTGGTAGGCACCGGCGATATAACCAGGCCTTGTATCGACGTCGCAGCTAGGAGGCCCCGCCCACCGCTCGCCGCGGCCCTGCACGGTCGCGCCGCCGCCGCCGGCGCAGCGTGTGCGAAAGCTGCCTCCGAGCACGGGGCGTCGGAGCGCCGACGGCGCGTTTACAACAGTTTGCAAGGGGCAGCCGTAGGAGATGAAGTTGCGTTAGCTCTGTAAGAAGTATTCAATGAATGTAGAAAAGTATACATCAACGCTCTGCTATGACAAGATGTGAAAAACTGATTAAAACGACCAGCAACGCGAAATCCTTGCGCACAAAGAAACGTATCGGATTAGTTATTCAAGCGTAAGAGCGATATTGGTGATGCTATCATCTATGTAAATACCGCTGTGATAACACACGCACACATAAACAATTACGTGCCAAGGACAAGGCTCTTGAATAAACGCTAGCAAGGCGCGCATAACCGCGGCTCGCGGCTTTGCCCATATATGCTCAGTTGCGATCGTGAAGGCGTAAAGTGCAGAAACGACGTGGCGAATTTCAAGTGTGTAGTTCATTCGAGCAGTCTGACAAGCGGAAAAATGTAAAGCGCATCACATATGCTCTCGCAGCCGCAATATCGATTTGCAAAAGCACCGCTGTAATCGGCCTTCCGCTCACGGCTACGTGAATTAAGCTCTTACATATTTATTTCACTTGAGTGAACGAAATTCGTATGACGTATCTGTAACTTCCTCACCTCAATAACACACGGCGACCACGATTAATTCTGCACATCGTGCAATGCTAATGTATTGCGCGCTTTGCGGTAAGCGTGATCACTCTGTGTCCACACTTTGTTTATGCCAAGAAACTTGGTGTCGAGCACTGCACTTTACAAACTTACGACAAGGACATTTCTCTCAAATGAAACAAGCCACACAAACCGCTAAATAATTACACATAAGCTTAGCCGTGACGAAAATGTTTGGCGCATATAGCCGATGACCCGGCATTACAGGTTCGCCCCGCGTTCCTTAAGATAGACATAAGCAGGAAATCGATAAAAACCTATCGCACATTTCTTGTCCGTTGCTGCGCAACCAACCCACGGCGCAGCTCATCGGCGCACAATTTTTTCTACATTCCACGGCGGTAAACAGCACCTGCACCAGCGAAAACACAGCGGATGCTACGGTAGGCGCGCCGGCGGATGCCTACCATGCGAAACCAAAACTCCCGACGACAGCGCCACCGCACCTTCGTGACGTAGGCCGGTGGAATAGGTCTATAGACCGAATGACTGACTAATGCAGCAAAAATGGCAGAGTAGGCAGAAAGACTTACAGGTATCATTTCGTAAAAGCAGCACAAATAAATAGTACCATGGTGATAACACACCTTGGTGACAATGATTATTTCTGCGGTTTTACGTCCCAAAATCAGCTCATTATGAAAGGGTTACAGGCCTTGGGCAAGCAAAGATGATGCAATGCAGCTATTTTTAAAGCGAAAAAGGACTTTCCTGTGATGAGAGCCTGATATAAATGCTGCCTGTGACCATGTGAACCTAACTGAGGACAGATACGATGCACAGAGATGAGTCAAGCGCGAAGCGAACCACCGCAAGCTCCCCATAAGTGTCCTCTGTCACCATTTTGAGATAGCGCCGACACTGCATCTAACCGATCTGACGGGAAGTTCCTACCAGCGTCGCCAACGTGGTTTCGATTCCGTACTCGATTCGAGCATGCAAGCAGCTTTATGAAGAAAGGTACAGGATGTAGATATAATGTATGCCAACTGCGCTCCACAACTTGCAGTGTGGCCGCGAGTTATTTCGATTACAGCAGGAATGCAGCGAGCCTGATATCGAGCTGCACGGAGCCGTACACAATGACGGCAGCCAACCAACATGCCGCTGGCAAGCATATCACGACAATCTTTTCGGCAGCAGTACGTATGATGTGTAGTGCCGTCGTAACGCGCACCGGCAATAACCCAAAAGCATCGCATCAGCATGCGCTGTGCAGCAGGGCGAACGTCGTAAAAGTGTGCACTTTGCGATGCAATGCCACAGGACATGCCCGGCCACCTTTCAATGCTCACTACTAAGCTGCATACCATGGGTGTTTGCATTACGTGCAAACAATGTGAACGTGTAAATAATTTTCGTTCGCCACGTGCATACTGTGGGGATAAACAACAGAGGCAACATGATCTGTCAGCAACCAAGATGGCAGCCATGACGTTTTCAATATGGCAACACAAATGCAAGCATTTTGTGGCATTATTTTGCAAATTTAACGTGGGCAGAAGGTCTATTTGAGTATGTTCCTTAGACTTAGTTTGAGTTACCATGGGGTTTAATGGTCCTACAAATTCAGTTATCCCGGGATCGCAGTTTCATGATTGTTACAGGGCCGTGTTCAAGCTCCCCGGCGCGAAGTCGGTGAAAGGAACCACGGCAGTTTCGGTCGTTCCGTACGCAAGCAGACACAGTGAAAGGATCAGAGTCGTGGTTTCAAAAACAAAACAACAAAATTTAATCTATAATGGTAGGGCTGCGCATATCATACAAGGGAAACAACACTTCACTCAACTAAGAATATAACAGCGATGAAAGAGCTTGACAAAAATACTAAAGCGCGAGAACAACAAACAAATAAGAAAAATAAACTAACAAAGAATAACTAGGGTAATCACAACAATTCAGGAATCTAATCTATAAAAGTTAAAGTTCAAGGAGAAAGTTCAGGGGTATAAACATGAAGGCATACGTGCTGATGACCGGCAGCGTCGAAGGGTCCACGACGATCTGGTGCGGTAGTCTGGTACGGCACAGCGTTGAGGTCGATGGAGTTGCGGCGCTGATGTTCCCGGGGAGCTAGTGCTTGACGGCAAACTCGAGCAGTTTTAACTAACTCGAGCCGAAGTCCCGATGCCTACGTTGCAGACGGTAAGCGCACATCTCAACTAGGCGAAGCGGCTAAGGTTAGGTGGCCAGCCGGTACAGAGCCACGCTAACAACTTCTAGAGCGATATGATGATCGGCTTCTACGCCGTGTAAGCCAAGCGACTAGAACCCGGTGCTCCTCAATGCTCCTCGCTTAAATACCCGCAGATTTTTCCCGATTCGCTGTCTTCGGAATCGGGGCGTGTTTGTGAGACAATTGTTCTACAACTTCATTTCTGGCTCCGCCCAAAATATCCCTCTCGCAATTACTGCACTGGAGAGGGCGATGACCGAACCCTTTCTCGTGGTCCCCGACGGGCCTCTTCCTTCTGCACCCCCGATTGACAGGTCATCAGCGTAGCGGGGGGTGCCCTTCGAGTCAACAAAGGGATGCATACTTGTCCCCTTTGGACACGGTGGCCGACGAGCAAACAATAGCGTAGGTCCACGCGCACGTGGCCAGTGCACGTCAAACGGCTGCCCGCTGTCTTGCCCCGTATTGTTGGTGGTGCACCGTTGTTCGCGTCTTCAAGAGCCACGCCGGGGGGTCGCAGGAGAATGCTTCAAGTTCAAGCTTCCCCGCTCAGGGGGGCCATCTCCACGTCTTCTCCGAAAAATGCCGAGAACTTTCGACGTACTTGGAGAGCGGCCGAAGCGCTTCGAAACTTGCACGTGCGGCCATGTCGTCCACCTTCACTTATATTAAACCACGAGGCAATGTCATTCCGTGACAATGATGTTTCGTTATTGAGAGACATGAAATGTACTAAATCCCATGGGGCTTTGACTGGAGATTGTGACATCTTTCGTTGATGTGAGAATCTCATTGTTGTGACAATTTCCTTGTTGCGGGGTTTCGTTATCGAGGGGCTTGACTGTAGATTGCCTCGCAGCCAGAACTCTACTCAGACCAAGATAAGATAACGATGACTGCCGGCTGCAAAAGCACAGTGACACTTTTATTGAGTGTACACGAAAATACAATTAAGGGGGGACGTGGGTCTTAAAGGTGTCCTTACTTATTTATGAACCAAATTTGATTAATGTTTGCATGCTTGTTCACTCTCTTTTTCTGATTCTAAAAATGCTGTTAGTTTCCCCCTGAGTTCATTATTTAATGACATAATTAACAAGACAACCTCTATTGTTCTTACTACAATAGACAGACTACCACCACACCGAAATATACAACTAGCATATTAATTGTTAGCAGAAGGCATAAGGATCACAACAATGGAAGCACTTTCATGATTAGGTCATAATATTTTGCTTTATAGTACAATGAACTGTATCATTTCAAAAATGGCCATGCAAATGTCTCACAAAAGACAAATTTGATAAACTTAAGCAAGTAATATTAAAAATGTCTTTCCTATGTTGTGTGCTCCAAACATCTAGCTTCATGTTGCAAAAAGAATTATTATTCTATCTGTGATGGCCACTTAAATATCGGAGTAAATGTCCTGCTGGGTGTGCCAAGCTAGCATTTTGAGAAAACCAGGAAAACAAATAAATGCCATGTTTAGGTGTGAGCAGTTGCAAATGTTTGTACACATACACACTTACAAAAATTTTGTAGGCTACCATTAGTATATGCTCAAGGTACTAGAATGTGAGCGTAGCGTCATTGGGTATGTCTCATTTTAGCGTTGACACAGCAAAAAATCGGGTGCTTTATATGCCTTTGAATTGGTGATTTGCCTGAAATATGGCCTTAACAGGTAGGAAACTTGGCATATATGGAGAGTGATTGATGTAGATCGCAAAAATGCTTTTTTCCAAAAATTGATCTTTTGACAATATTTTTGGTCTTAAGACCCATGTCCCCCCTTAAATTTGATTGCCTTTAAAACTAATGTGAGCCAAAGCCGTGATAGAGACCTTCGTAGGCTGCTCTAAGCCTAATAATTTCTATTTTCTTGGCTGAACAAATTCATTTAGACCGTTTGACCTTTCAGATGATTTGTTGCTACCCACCAGGTACTGAAAATCGGTTGGTGGCTGTAGTAGTATACAGTGTGATGATTTAGGCTGTGCAAGCGCATGGTCTAGTGTTTCACTTGTGAGAGAAGAATGAACACACCAGGGGCCACATTCTGAGATGTGTCACCAAAAGCGATAGTATCATTTGTGACGTAATTGTGTTGCCTTTTGTGTCTCCTGCAGTGGTGACTAGTTGGTAGAACAAACCAGAAAAGTGACAGCAGGTTTCCAGTTTGTTCAACCAGCCAACGACACTGCAGGAGACAGCAAAAGCGACACAATTACGCCACCAGCGATACTATTGCCTTTGGTGATGCATCTCAGAGCACGGCCCCTGGGGTTCAATAACGGGTGGGTGGTCTGGTAGGCACGTCCTTCAGCATACACACATTAAATTGTGTATCTCTGTGCATTTTAAGATATATATTTCTTACCAGTGCTGTCGAGTGTGATGTCAACCCAAGTCTCCCATGCGTTGAACCGGTCCAGCTCAGCAGGAAGGTAATGCACGACCAGTTCTTCTCCCTGACAACCAGAAAAAAGTAAAAGACCTTGAAGAGACTGATCAAAACTAAGCAAGAAAACACAACATGCTACTGACTTGTTTGGCACTACTGACCCCACCCCGGATCAAATGTGCACATGGACTTACTCGTGATACACTCAGTGCTTCCTTGCAAAGCATTACAGAAGGGCCAAGTTACAATAATGATGTTACGAAAATATGGTACGGTATAACCTTATGACAACAGGCTTTCACAGTGAAGATGATTCCGGTGTGCTGTAAAAGAAATGTGCAGAATTCTAATAATGTTGTGAAAGACTTTTATGTAAACACTAAATGGGTCTGCTACAACAGTGTGACTTATAAGTCACAGACGTGGTCATAGAACAGATTTATTCCTCTCAAAGTCTTCTGAAAGAAGTTAGTCAGTGTCGGCTATGCTGTATGGTAAACAATTCGGACATTACATATAGCTGTTGAGCTGTTTGTTATAGTTTTTGAGTTGGTACAACACTTCATAGACTCTTATACAGTCACCTATACATTAATGAATTAATTGTACATCAGGTTGTCAACATTTCTGCATAAGAACATTTAAAAGGGCTGATTCAGTGATATAAAGCCCAGGGCTGGAAGCAGGTTCCAACGTTTTGAAGTGGATCTGGGAGGAGCAAGATGACCATTCTGGAGCAGTTTTGGAGTAGCAAATATGCTACTTTGGAGCAGCATTGGAACAGAAAAGTTGTAGTTTTGATGCAAAAATCGCGAGCTTTGGAGCATGTAGCCGTTCTTTAAGGATATTAAATTAGCAAACATTTCCATTCAACATATAAAACTTATTTGCTAATTTAAGCGTCTTTAGGGTATCGAACTGCTTCGAAAAATGAAATCTCGCTACAAATTAAGGAAACTGACAGTCACGCAATAGACTCATAGTCGCGGAATCTCATCTATGCGAAATATGATCTACAAAACCACACAAGTTCGGAAATATGACTATTATGACTTGTTCTCTGGCCCCAGCAAGCACCATGCATTTTTTATTGGCATCAAACTCTCGATAACTAGGACATACTCGGCCGCACATTGAGTAGTTAGCATGACCCTCGGAGCATGCCAAGTGCAGAGTGCCCCGACTCCGCGTCGCATCCCGTGCGCTAGGGCCAAATGAAAACAGAGTGCCGAAGTGCGCGCCGTTATGGTCATCAGTGAACAGCATAAAAGCTAGAACGCTTCGTGCCTTTTTATGCCTTTACGTCCTCTGAACTGCTTGTATGTTTGCCACGTAGATTCGGAGCTACATAGTCGATACCTGTGATCGTGACGAAATTGAGCACATGCTCGTCCTCAGCGGACAACAATCTGTAGTTCTGTTTTCACTGTGTGCACTGGCCGTGTGCGCACCTTCATAAACTGCGTCACTGCTATCCGTGACCACGTTTAGCACAGTTTTCTCTGCAGTGTTTGCGGAAAGCTGCAGTGCTTTGATGAACTTCACGCTGGGCACTCCTGTACTTTAGGAGTTCGGGGTCATGGTCACACATGACCGCGTCGATAGCAACCGCGGTTTTTAAAACCCGCAAACAGTGAAACCCCTGTTGGGCATGCGCATACTTTAAGAGGATGCGCCACTATCATTCATAATCACAGCGATCGCAATTTTGTCAGCAGCGGTTTCAATGCACGTGTATTTCGTTAGTGTTGCTGACACCACCCGTGAACGCCTCAATACTACCGCGATTTCCGGCAGAACATGCCTTCACAACGGCGCATTTGTTGCATCCTTGACAGCAGTAACAGTGACAACGAAAAGTAATTTTGTTTTGTCTCGATGTAGTGCCCCCCGACGCCAGGAACATCCTGGCAGCTTGGGCCGCACGCGCATCAGGCCCATCAGCATGCTTCCTGGTTTTGAAGAACGGAACTTAGTCCATAGCCTTCTAGATCAGAAAAATATCGGTAGAATGCTGTGTTTTAGGACTGCACTCATTTTTCCTGGCGGCCCGACTTTTCGGACGTCCTTACGTTCCCGAGGGGGGTCTGAAAAATCGGTCGACTGTAATTGTATTAAAATGCCGTTTGGGCGCAGCTTAGCACACAAGGGCTGTTTGGCGCAGAGTGGTGCAAATGGTGCAGCACTTCCACCTCTGAAAGCTATTGGTTAATTTTCGTAATGCCCAAATAATCACCAAAATTTGTTTTTCAAGTGTCCTATACTTACAGTCTCAGTAAGAACTTTTGAAGAAAATAAAATAGTAAAAGATAGTGCGGCATACAGATAAAAACGGACAGCTTCACAGTACTCATGTTTGAGTACTGAAGTGCAAGAAGCTGAACAATATTATCTTCATTTATTGTGAAATGGCAGTGGAATGACCAACAGCAAGTTCACAAAAAATGCAAGCTCAGAAAACAGTGTTCGAAGTTGTATTTGATTGAAACAAACGCTTACTCTGAACACTTAAAACGTACATGTGGTGCAGTCCTTTGCCTCTGAGGATGTTTTCTTTGCATTTCGATGCACTCTTTTGTACATTTGCCACAGTCTTGTGCAGTTCAATGATGCTTAAAAACCTCCTGAAGCCTGATTTTCTCCCAGCTTTCGATTTCAGAATGCTGGTAAAGTGTTGTTTTTCTCAATTTACACTATGGATTTAGTTATACCTCACTGCGAGGTAAAAGAAGGTCCGAGAAGCGTGGGGAAAAATGAATCAATTTTAAAAAATAACAAATTTCGACGAAGCAGGACATTCGTATTGGCACGTCCCCCAGTAAAGTGCCGGTAAACAATCCCAAAGTAGAAAATTCCCGCTGAGATAAGTGCGCACACGTACAGTGCTCACGTAATGAAGCACGACATGCAAACACTACAGAATTACATCAGCAAAATGAGCAACTGCTCGGAATAACTGCATCATGTATGTTGCTACGGATCTGACCGTTAAAGGCGCCACTGGTTCTGGCACATGCTGATGAACTAATGTTAAGCTGACGCCCCGCCACAGTGGCCTAGTGGCTATGCCACTTTGCTGCCGATCTGAAGGTCGCGGGATCATATCCCGGCTGCGGCTGCTGGATTTCGAAATGATCGTGTACTGTGCGATGTCACTGCATGTTAAAGAACCCCAGGTGGTCGAAATTCCCGGAGCCTTCCATTACGGCGTCTTTTCATAATCGTATCATGGTTGTGAAGCGTAAAACCCTAGAAATCAATCAATGAACACTAAAAAACGCAATGGCACTCAGAAACGCACCAATAATTTTGAATAACTGACTAAACCGTGTGTTCAAACTGAAACCGAAACGGGTAGACGCTTCGACCAGCATATGCTATGATGTCACAGCCTCCCCGCCATCAGAAATATGCAGCAGGTGCCATAAAAATGACAGTTGCGAGGTCACCCGACGATGTATTGAATTATGCCAGCTTTTCTGAACTTGACAGCGACGATTTGAGCGCTGAACTATCACAAATTTCCTTTTAACAACAGCCACCTGATTGGGGAAGCAGCACCGAAGGTAAGGACATCAAAACACAATGTGGTCTGCGTGAGAATCCGCTCAAAATTTTTTGAAATTCGTTTTCAGGAACACTACATGACTTGTGACCGCCTGGCTTCATATATATAATTAAAGTACCGAGGAGAACACATAATGAAAATTTCATTGAGATGAATGGACACTGAAAAATCGCCGGAGTTGCCCTTTAAGCTGATGGAACACCAACTGAAGACGGGAGAAACAAAAGTACATGGACTGCTTAGCCCTAAAATGTTGCATGTCAGTCCGCGAGCTCTGTACAATGCGAACATTATGTCACAAGAACTTTGCAAATAAGTGCTGTGATGAGGAAGTTAGAAGGGGCAGAACAACGTTTTGCACGGCCGTTGCAGTCCCTTCCGGTTTCTCGGTTGGCCTCCTTACCCTTCTCTGACGTGGAGAGGGGTAGGCATAAGCAGATGTCATGGTTACAGATACTTCGGCAATGTAACACATCAGCGAATCAACATTCCTCACCGATATGCAACATTACTGCAGGGCTAAAGCGAAGTTCCACAGTGCTGCTTTCAACCAGTCAATATTATGGGAGTTAGAAAAAGGGTCCGTTGTTGGCGCCCCTCGGTGACCCGAGTGCACGCTGGCAGCACGAAGTGAGAGTCGTAGGCCGGTGAAGAGAACGTTTTATTCTACTGCGCCAAAAAGCGTCTGTTCAGGCTGAAGCCTGAACCTCCGCTTTCTCTGCCAGGGAAGAGGAGCCACCTTATATACACCGGTTGCTCCGCCCCTGAACCCCTCACAGCCAATCACAAACGCCGATCGAAACTCCGACGCCGCACTAACAAAAGACAATCGTGAACAATACGGTAGGTACGCTTGCTGCCCACCACGCCGCGGGGAAGGGCGCCAGCCTAACCAGGTGGCGACTACAGACATTCCTGGACATGCTGCCTAACACCCGTCAAACCGGTTTCCAGTTACCAGCTAGCCCGTTCCCAGCTGTACAATGAACTTCCACAATGGTCGCCACCTGCCCAGCATGTCCACCACGTGGCGCACAGCCACGTGGTGGACATGCTGGGCAGGCATCCCGCGCTTTTCACGTCCCGTATATGACAGGCCACAAGCAGCAACGCAATGCTCGTACCCCTGAGACTGACTATGGGAAACATTACATCAGTGACTGCAGGCATCCCAGCACTGCACAGTGCCTGCAAATTGTGACCGCTGTGGCCTCCTGCACACGTGAGCGATCTTACAGGGAAGTCCAAAAAAAACCTAGGGCCTGCTTACCTAAACTGATAAAGGAAAGGAGATTAGCCGTGGCGACCTTGAAGGACGGCCGACTTTTGGGAGAGCAAGTGAACTGAGTGACGTATGGTCACCACACCCTCATTGATTATTTCACAAGCAACTGACTAGCACCAGAAACACTAAATCTAACAGCCATTTATTTATGCTTGTGTAGAATCAATGACATTCCGAATACACTCGAACCTTGTTATAACGTAACGTGTATAACAAAATAATAGATATAACGAAGTAAATAAAATTCCTCCTGAAATCCCCATAGACACACGCGCAATTAAAACCTTGTTTTGACGAAGTAAAATTGACATTTCGATGGATATAACGATCTAAAATCATTTCTGAAACCAAAGATCACCCCGCATTTGTGCCAAAAAAGAATCACCTCCAGTGGTGTTCAGCACGGCGATTCAAAAATCCCGCAGCCCAGTGGAACTGTTGCACGCTGATGCGCGTAACCGCACGCAAGCAGCGGCGCACACAAATATGTACTGTTGCCTTCCTCCGTCCTACTGCATACAGTCCTCACATGTCATGCTTGTTTTGTTTGTTTGTTTGTTTGTTTTTCATCCTTTTATTCCAGAAGCTCAATGTCAGAGCATGGCCTCTGAGATCTCACCCCACTGCAGAGATTTCGGAGGTCATGTTAACTGTGCATTTAACTATCAGCTGTACACATATGAGGGGGAAACGCGATGGTGCACCATTTCTTGTGTGCAGTGGGAAGAAATTAGTCCGTCCACCTCTCGTTATGGTCGCCTGCGAATGCTACTGAATGCTGATGCAGCTGGGTGCGGCCTCCGAGACTCCATCGGCGACGTAGTGAGCTTGGTAACCGCAAGCCGGCATGGCGACGTTCGCTGTCCTACACATGGTGTGTGTTGTAGCGATGAATACGGGGCTGGTAGTCCGCTGCGTGCTGCCCGTTAATGATGAGCATAGTTTCACTGCTGACTGTTGGACAGCGTCGTCATTTCTCCGGTAATGCGACAAGCCCCCCTATACGGAAGTGAAACACAATCTCGTTGCAACAGAATGTGGCCTCTTGTGCCGGCTGCCGATTCGCATGCTACTGATGAGTAAATTGTTAAAAAAAATTTTTTTTAGTGCCTTTATAAAACTTCATCGCATGCATGAGTTTACCATGGGCCACAGCACAGTCTTTTTATTTGTGCGTTAGGATTTTTGCACCCGCATAATAAATATGGCAGTTGAGGGCAATAATGGTTATAACAAATTAATGGATATAATGAAATAATTCCGTGTCTCCCACTGACTGCGTTCTAACGAGGTTTGAGTGTATGTAGTGCCACCTAAGTGGTGGCGAGCCTGCCACTGCACATGCTGATGGAACAACAAGGCATCGACAATAATTTGAAATGGTATTTATTGGCTTAAGCTGTGGCCCCCAGAAAAAGCAAGTGTAATAGCAACTTGGGGATCACGACAGAACACATGCATTCACAGTGGTTTCCAGACTTAGTGCCCGCATTAGACTGTTCATCATTGATAACCTGTGTCGCACAACATTCAAGAATCACACTGGCCAGCATGCGGGCAAAGCGATAAGGCAATCCCACCTTGCAGTACCATATGAACACCTGAAATGTGTCCCATGGCTGAATATCAGCGGCAAATAGCTGAGCGCACAAGTGTGAAAAACAGAAAAACACACGTGGCAATAGTGTACTAAGTATCCTCTCACACACATCACACGCACATATCACTCCAGGCAACCAGATTTACAAAGTGGGTGTATGCTATGCGCTAGTTCTCCTGGACATCACGACGTAACTGAATTTTCCTCATTATGTTTGATGTGTTTTGATGCCATTGGGCAAACTTACACAAAAGAAGGAAAAAAAAAGAGTGTTCTCATAATATGATGAAAGAAAAAGAAAAAAAGGGAATGTGTTCATAAATAATGAATTTTGCAAATTATTAGTGTTTGATAAAAAGAGACCATGGAGGACCGGTGTGCATTACGTTTACCTGAAGGCAGAATCCAATAAGAAGGTGGCAGAAACACTCTTGCAGGATGTCAAACCACGGTGTTGCAGATGACAGCTGCGCAGTGTTCTCCCCATGCCGCTTCAGCACGCTGGAAACGCTGCGGTGGTGAGAACAGTATTCAGTCTTTCAATGCCACAGCATCACTTACGCACAAAGGTGATGGCATTCAGATTGCACATTTTTGATCGGCAAACAGAAATGGTCATGGAGTGCACGAACAAAGAAAATAAACAAAAAAAAAGGGCTGCTATTGCACGAAGAGAATTTGTTGTCAAGACATCTTGACAACAAAGAAAACAGTGGCAGGGTGATGATCCAGAAGGTTCCTTTAATGTTATTGGAGCACTTGGACACTTACCTTGTGAAAAATTTATGCACACAAAACAATGACAGCACGAAAAGAACACAAAGACCAGCGCAGACTGGCGTAAGCCCATTTTGTGTTGTTTTGAGCGCACAAATGTTCCAATATGGAGCCAAACAAACTTTCTGCCTTATTGCATGTATACTGTTGCTGTGCCTTCACTTTTCACAGACTCGATTGCTGCATCATTTTTTTAAAGACTCTTTTGGGTGCATCAAAAGGACAATCCAGTTATAATTCACTACCAAATGACTGTGAACTGAAGTACAAACTTTTATTTGGTACAAGCAGAGAAAATAAGTGTGATATCTCTTCCATTGGCTGGTGGAACCTTGTCAATGTGCTTCTGAAAAGATTAGATTTTAATCCCTACAGGCAGGCATCATCATTCCTTGGTTACGAATATAGCTCACCTCTGCAATAACTATCTGGCTTTCTGGGCATTCATGACATCACATACCGCTATCAATAAACATGTGATAAAGTGTGCACAGATTGGGCCATGTTACAAAGGAGCAGATGAAGCCTGATAACACCTTGTTAGCAAGGGTATGTAAACATTCAAATTTTCGAAAAAACGCTATTTGATTATTTGATTTGCACTCAACTTTTGCTATTTTAACTATTCAAAGTTTCCACGTAAGGGGCAAACTATGCTATGTCAAGTGACAATTGGTCCGTTCCCACATGCGTGGTTCACTGCATAACACTCGTGTACTGCAGTGAAGTGAACATTTGTGTACTGCGGCAAAGCTACCACTTGTATAATGCGGTAAAGCTAACACCCCTGGGTGAATTTCTGTATACCTCCCATAGGCCGCTTTAATCCAGACGTTCTGTTGATGCTAGCGCCAAAGTCCCCTTCAGAGACGACCCTACACTCTGGGGCGGTCACTAGGGCGGCGTGCATGTCGGTTTACATCACCATGGCAACAGAAAAAGCAGCTGTGCAACCCCCCCACCCCCCCTTTTTCGCCCACTTCTATGCTGCGTGCACTTTTCTTTTTCTTCTTTGTTATGTCTGTACAGAGCATGTCTGTTTTTTTTTCTCTCTTTTCATTTTTGCAGGCACTTGCGTATTGTGTGCCTTGCATTGTTGACACATGCCATGCATTTCATTGTATTCGATAGTTTATTTTGTAATGTACTTTGAATGCTTTACAGTCACTATTTGTGTCGTTTGGTAGTTGAACATTTCACGCATCTATCATATCTATCCATTTTTTTGGCTTGTATGATGGATATACAGGCATATCGTGTGAACGTCTTGTTTTCAGTGACACTAATGTGAGGCCAAGGGTCTCTTGTGTTCTCATGCATGCTAGTACCTTTGCAAGATGGGCAGACAGTCAGTGTTTACATGCTATATGCACAAGAACCCACAACATTAAGATCCCCTTTGAACACACAAAATTACGTTTTCCTTTGAACACAAGAGGCCCTTGGCCTTACTTGTCAGTGAAAACTAGGACATTCATATACAGGCATGGAAAATGAAGACAAATGAAAGATGCAAGAAATGCTCATTACCACAAAATGACGCAAATGGCGCACTGTACAGCAACTAAAGCACAGTGACATAAACAATAGGACACAATGAAACGTCTAAGCGGTGTCATGTGCCAACTACAGGTTTACCCACTCTCGTAAAGAGCCCCCAAAGAATCATGCAGGACTTCTTTGAGAAGTACTATCTGTGAACCACAGCACGATCCACGAATGGTGAGAGTCATGAAACGTCAACGCGTACAGGCACACCCAGCAAGCGAATACCACAAAACCACCCACGCAAACCAACTTTACCAACGTTTGCAAAAGTTCAACCAATCTCAATGAACTTTGCTTCGATGCGCCGGGGGATGGCATGCCCTAGGAATTGAGAGGGAGAACAGGCAACCAAAGGTTGCGAAGAGGGGCCGAACAGCGAGAAGTAGGGGCGCTTACATGCCCCCCGTGTACACATGGCCTCACCAGGTACAGATTCCTGGCCTCACCAAGACGGCCACGTTTTGGGGACCAGGCTAACACTCCCATTCTGCGGCGAAGCTGGCATTCGCATACAGTGGCGAAGGCAGTACTTGCATACTGCGGCAAAGCTAACACTTGCAGACAGTGGTGAAGCTGACACTCGCGCACAGCAGCAAAGCTAGCATTTGTGTACCGCAGTGAAATTAGCTCATGCATATGCCCACTTCTCAGTTGGACTGTTCTTTAGGACTTGAGCACTCTTTTGCAAGGGCTGACATACGGGAGTACACTGCTCGTGCAATAAATTTGTTTCTTTTGCCCATGTTTAGCAGTAAATTTCTTTGTAATTTAACATGGTGTTATTAAAAAAAATAGCGTCACATGCTTTGCACAACCCAAAGAAGGGAATCCGATTTTAAAGATGACCATCCCTTGTCTGTAGGAACTAAGCTAAGCTACCACAGCGGGTACATATTTTCCCAAACATTTGTTATAATGCTAACATTTCAACATTTCATTTCACCAAATTTGGTGAGTGTCTCTTTATCCCTGCTTCATTACGTGTCCTTGTGGCTAGAATGTATTACAGTGATTATAAGCATTCTCCAGTAAGTGCAAGAGGTGGTTTCTTGCAGCGTGAACCTCACCTTCCAAGCACAGCTTCCTTTGAGCAGCCGAGGTGCCTATGCTCGTCACACAGCTGCTCCACGTATGTGATCACCGTGTCAACCTCGTGAGTGTCACCGCACACCTTCGAAAGCTTCAGAGACTTTACGTGTCTGCTCAGCGCCTCGAGGTGCTGCGGCTCGTTCCAATCCAGGCTGTATCCTGGCATGAGAAAGAGAACCTTGAGTCAATGGAGCACTATTGTTCTTGAAACAAACCTTACATCTGCTTATATTTAGTGTAACTTAAAACATAACAGAAATTCCTGGAGCATTATTCTTAAGATGTGTAAAAGTGCAGAAATGTTAAACACCGTCAATACGTAAAATCCTCATTACATGCGGAGGATTCAAATACAGATGGGTGTGTTCAGATAAGGACAGACCAAGAGGGGTCCTGACTATTTTTTGTTTTCAGCAATGTTTTTATATGAGGTAGACAAATGTCTACTCAGAAAGGAATCAACCTTCGTTTTGCAAAATTTAGCTCGAATTTCTCGAAAAAAATTCACGTTTCACTACAGGTGCAAAAGAGCACATTTGCATGTTGTAGATGATCCAATTTTGAAGGCCTATAATTTTGAAATTGGAGCACTGTACCCAGCACAATTTTTTTCAGCGATCCTACACGAGCTGTACTTTTAGTCCGTGGAAAGTTGAGTTTATGTCACCTACGGTAATAAGACATCATAATAAATAAAGACATCCTACAATCGCTCTTGCGTTTCTGATATGTTAAAGGGTCCCTGAAACGCTTTTTTGACATTGCGTCACTGATTAGACAACACAATTCTTAAATCATTCACGCCATAAATAAAGCGAAGCACCATGCGCTAAGGCAGCTATGAGCTTATTTATGTCGCCTTCCTCCTTACCACTGCTGTTCCTCCTCAACTCAATCAGCTGCGGAGTGCGCGCTAGCGACGACAGCGCCTCCCGCGGCAGCCGCTCTGCCGAGCCTCCCGTAGCGGCATAGCGCCCCGATATCCTCACTGAGGTCGCCCACCTCGGCAGTGCTAGCCTCTGTAATAGAGCGCCGGCGACTCGTGTGTATGCCGCCAGATGCCGCGACGATACCGTTGGCTGAAACGAAGGAGTACGTTGTAGAAGCACGTTGTTCGCAGCTAGGTTTTGAAAATTACGTGCACGTCACATGTTAGGGGGCCAATCAGCGGTCTCGCATTCCATCGCTCGATGGGCGGGGCCGTTTGAAAACGCATTTCGCCGAGCCGCTGCGATCTTTCGCGATGCACGTGTTCAAAGCCTTACTGTAAATTACACACTTTACGCAGAGCACTGAAATCTGTCCTCTAATGATCCTAATGACTCACTGTCATGCAGGTTCTATTGTGGATATTGCTTATATAGAGAAAAGCCTCAAATCAGGAACAGCGAAGCCATTTTTTGTACACAACAACAAAAACCAATAACAGACTAATATGGAGTTTAAGATAAAAACAGAAAGGGAAAAACGAAAGAAGTAACCAAAACAGAGATAAGTTAATAATATGTCCACAATTCTGCGAGCGGCGACTGGCTAAACGGCGAAGGTTCAGCGGACCGTTGAAAAGGAAGGAAAAACACTTCACCAGCTGTGGCGACGCTTGAGTGGAGTGGAGCGGTGGAGTCGCTGGCAGGTGGTTGCGTTGGCGGAGAGGCTGCTCGCGAGTGGACGAGCAGACGAGTCAGGATGGCGGTATGCGCTTGGGCTCGTCCGTGGCTGACACTCGGCAGCAGAACCTCCGATAGCCACCCGAGGTGGAGAAGCTTGCTTCTCGCATTCGGTCAGCTGCCCGGACCGTCGTGGCGTCTCTTCCCCACGATCACCTGCTCCCGAGGCGTCTGGAAGCTTGGACACTGTCGGGCCCTTCGTGCTCGAGTCCGCAACCCGACGACACGGACCCTGACACCAGCGGCCCTTCCTTCGAGTTCTCAGAGTCCGACTGCCGCCTTCCCCTCTTCGTCATCGTCTTGCCTTGGTTTGCTACGTGTCCTCTTGAATGGTCGTAGCCTGGTAACGCAAAAATTTTCCGCAATACTAAATCTACCTAGTGTCGGGAATCGGCACACCGCAGCCTTGCAGGTCGTCAATAACGTCCGCACCTGAGCTCGTTGCGCTGGGCGGCAGGTCCGGCTCTTCAGTTGCATTGTCGGGTTCTTCGGCTGCAGTGTCGGCGGTGTCGGGCTCACTACGCAACGTAAACGGGACCAACGGTGCCGTTTACGTTGCGTAGTGAGCCCGACACCGCCGACACTGCAGCCGAAGATCCGAGTTAAATGCACCAACGGTGTCCGAAGATGCAGCCGAAGATCCGAGTTAAATGGCACCAACGGTGCCATTTAACTCGGATCTTGTGAGACAGCTGGACGTAAAATAAAGCAAGTCTCAAAATAAAGATGAACGCGCGCAGAATTTAGCAAAACGCTGTACCGCAGACACATATGACAGAATGTGCAAGATGATCGCGCACAATGTAAGATGATCGCGATGTCGATACGATCCCCCACAGTTGAGCCGTGCCTCCAAGATCGGCATTTTCAACTATAAATCTCTCAGGCATAAAGTTGCGATCGAAATAAAGCCTCATAGATTACCAATTAGCTTTCGTTTTGATTTCTGAGGCCATACTTTGTATGGTATGTATGGGTGCCGGAGGAGATAATGGCTGCCGATTCGGCGTGCGCGACAGTCGGACAGGGTCCGAATTATCGAATGTACATCTGGCAGCTGTCCGAAATATCGGTCGTCTTTACACATTACTTCTATGGGACCATCGGCGGTGCCGTGCGACTGTCCGAATTACCGAGCATGTCCGAATTATCGGTGTCCGATTTATCGGTCGGCGACTGTATTTAGTGTAACTTAAAACATAACAGAAATTCCTGGAGCATTATTCTTAAGATGTGTAAAAGTGCAGAAATGTTTAACACCATCAATATGTAAAATCTTCATTACATGCGGAGGATTCAAATACAGATGGGTGTGTTCAGATAAGGACAGACCAAGAGGGGTCCTCTTGTCATCGTCTTTGCCTTGGTTTGATACGTGTCCTCTTTGAATTGGTCGTAGCCGGTATTCTTCTCCGCACGCACGTGCCATGTCCCGCCGACGTCTTCCTTTTTCATGCGCCGCACGTGTCCGTTGCGGGGTGTCTCGCTCGCGTCACGCCACCGCGTTTGCGCACTGGCGACACAGCACCACCACACAGCATCGAGCACACCGCACATGCACAGGTAGCGCACTCACTCATCACACTCACTCTACCGGATCAGCACTGTTTTCACAAACTCGTCAAAACCGTTTCAGGGCCCCTTTAACGTATGGATGCATGTGCAGGAGCCCTTATAATTAACGGTCAATTATCTAGTGATTCATATTAGTGAGGAAAGACAGGCCTTGAGTTGCCGTGATTACTCCATCAAAAAGAGTGAAGCAGGAATGAAATGTATCAACGATCTTAATTTTATTTTTGGAACACAGCACACTGTTAGGTAGCCATACATAGGTCCAAAAATAGGCTGGCTTTTCTCATTTAGAACTAAATAATGCAAGATAATTTTGTGGCAGAAATCTTATGAGGCATGTTCCTGCACTATAAAAATTTTTCATAAAAGTCGCCAATGATTATTATTTTTTAACTGCACTTCAAATCTTTTAATTTTTGCTGTTTCTGCAATTTTGGCATTTTTGTGATTATTGTAAGCAACTGAATATTTTATTTAATCATCCACTTTTTATCTTAACTTGCTCATCACCTCTGGAAGATTCGACATAAACATATTCCCTCTCTGCCTCAGTTAGGCCGGCAAAAAAGAACCTCCGAAATCGAGGTCAGCCAGAGGCAGTTACTCCAAAATCAAAGTTTGGCAATCTTTTAAAAACGCACCGTAGATGACATAAACTCAGCTTTCTGCGAGCTAAAAGTACAACTGGCGTGGAATGGCTGAAAAAAATTGCAGCGGGTACAGCACACCAGTTTAAAAATTGTAGGCCTTCAAAGTTGGAACATCTACAGCATGCAAATCTATAGCATGCTGTAGTGAAATGTGCATATTTTTCGAGAAATTCGAGCTAACTTTCACAAAACAAAGGTTGATTCCTTTCTGAGTAGACATTTGCCTACGTCATATAAAAACTGCTGAAAACAAAAAGCAGTCGGGACCCCTGTTGGTCTGTCCTTATCTGAACACACCCAGGTAGTGGAACATTTTAGAATACTTGGCAGGATATTATTACGCAAAGCAAGATGTCTGGCAGTGCATTTTTATGCACTGCCAGATACCTTGTTGATGCAGGCACGACTCTGCACTTTTGTTCCTATTTACTAGGGCTGTGCAAATAGCAACATTCTGAGTGCGAAGCAAATTCGAATATTAACCCTTAAGGGCTTATGACGAGCTCGTCACAAGCAGTAACCCACTTTTTTGCTCATGACGAGCTGTGATCATCAAGGGTCTTCCACAATATTCTGAGGTGTTGTCAAGCTGACCTTACCAAATGACGCTTTTCTACTTAAAAGCATAGATGGCATTGTGGGTTCCATTAAGAGCGTCTTATTCAATGAGATTTTGACACTAGATGGCAGGATGAGTGCCCTGCATTTGCCGCGCGTTGTGAATAAGCATGGCCACATCCATGCAGCATTCTTGTAAGGGAAATATGCTTATTTCAGAAGATGAAAGTGTGATTAATAAGAACGTCATTGTCCTGTTTGATTCTTCAAGTGAAGGAGATAGTGATGACGTTTTTACAAACAGCGACTCTGAAGTGAAAGAAAGCAGCGACGATACGATGGCCAGCTCCCGCGAATGGTACCAGATAGACCCCGACAATGTTCCAGCCAGACCTCCACAGTTTGAATTCAAGGATTCTCCAGGAGTGACAATCACAGTAAGCTCTTTCCCTCAACCACTTTAGCTTTTTAAGGCTTATTGTGACGATGAACTGCTTGATGTTATCGTAGTGGGGATGAACTGGTACGTCCCTCAGCTGCTGAATTCCAGTAAGCTGGGCCAACATTCCCGCTTCCAAAGGTGGTATCCACTTACGTGAGAACTCTGTGTTTCTATTAGCCTCTCGTTGCTGCAGGGCATTGTACAGAAACCAAATGAAAGGATGCACTGGTTGAGAAAGCGCCTGATTGAGACTGCTGCCTTTGGTGAGATAACGACCACAGACGGGTTTCAACTGACCACGAGAATGCTGCACTTTGCTAATAACATGACCACTGGAAACCTGGAGGGACGCCCTCAACCTCATTTCAGAAAAATCTGGCCGGTGTGTCAGGAGCTTCTGAACAAATACATGTACTTGCCTGAGCGGGACGTAGGTGTCGACGAAAGCTTGTTGCTACTCAAAGTCATTCTCGCTGTGCGAGTCTGAAAGCGGCTACATTTGGAATTCGCTTACATATACAGGGAAAGGCACCAACTCCGAGATCTTGTCAGTAGAAACAGAAAGGCGCTGAGCTCTGAGCTGTTGTGAGCACTGACGACACTGTTATCGGTGTACAGCGATAAACATGAACTTTGCTGAATTCAAGGCAGACACAAGTGATTCTTTCCGGGCCAAGCCAGAGTTGACCCAGCATGAGATAGTGACAGCCACACTGAAAGCCCATTGTTGAATTTTTTTTTTTTTAAAGAAAAGCTCATTCCACAGCTAGCCAAGTGATGTATTTGCTGAGTTGCACGAGCCCGATGTTACATCCTTGACCAGCCTCCCCACCTCCTCCGAGAGATACCGACAAAAACGTGCATTTTCTGCATACTTCGTTGTTATGGACCGTCCAAATTTCCAGACGTTCTCACGGTCCCCCTTCATAGTCCGGGAAATCAGACGTTTAACTGTAACTGGCCATCTCTGTATTTCCCAATCTGTTGTAGCAAGCTATACTTCTGCTTGCATCTGATAATTTGAACTTCTGATAGTCCAAACATAAGAGCCCACGACATCCAATACTTTTGGGCCACTATTCAGCACTGTTCGGTTCAAACTAGACCCAAAATGAAATTTCACTCTTTGCACGCCCTACAGCAAACACTCTGTTTATAAAAGGACTCACTTGCATGTTTAATCTCTGGTGCAACCACACTCAATCCAAGAAGCTGCTCTGATGACGCCACGGCTGCAAGGTGATCTAGTGTGCAGTTGATCATCTTGATCATCTGGTTGGGAAACTGTAAGGTTTGTTGGAGAACCAAGTTGTCTATGTCACTCAGGTACAATTATTCAAAGGAAATGAACAGCTACAATGCGCACAAGCTGCTCTATGTTCAGTAAAATGTTCTCCTTTCAAGAGCTAATAAAACAGAAAAAGAGTACTGATAGAACTAAGCTTGTACAAATACGACACTGTGGCAAAAGTGCAACAAGTATAAAATAGTTTTGAAGTGAAAGCAAATATTGTAGTAGGACTTGAATAGTAGGAGTGCGCATGTTATAACCAGCAAAATACGTTACATTTTAATATTTACCATGCCTAGTTTGTATAACCTGCTGTAAAAAAGGATGCGGTTGAGATGCACGTAATATCCACATTTTACACCATGAGGTGGGGTTTCATGGCAGCGCAAATTTCCCCTGCAAAGGCTGCTTTGTGGCATAGCACCCCATCCTACAGTGAAACCACCTTTTAAGGCAGGTTACATGTGGCAAAACATGTCTATTTGAGGAGTTTTTTTTCTAGAAGAACCAGACCCACTTTAAACAGAATCGAGAAAGGCACCAGTGACTGTTACTGACAATATGATAGAGCCTGCTCCAACAACTTTCTTTTGACAGTTCATGTTATCGAAGTCACTCAGATGTCCATCACAGTCGAAATGTAGGTACTAGTTGACTATAGCCGATATCCGGGAGTAAACGTTGCATTTGGCTCACTCTAATTCGAATGCTGTTTTGTTCCCGTTTAATCCCCATAAAAAGTCAAAGTGGCAGTGTATGGAGAAGTTTCCCAAGTTTTGAAATGAAACTACCTTCACAAGTGTCCTTGCCTCACTACCACCCTTTGTAGGATGGCGGATGTTGCCAATGTTTCATGGTGGGACATTGAAAGTGGCCAGAGTGCCCACATGGTTTCAGTCTCATGTGGTGCTCATTAAGCATGGTCAGGTGTGGATCTGGCACATTTTGATTTGAAAAGGTCCAGGATCTCACTTTCACTCCTGCTTGATTTGAAACTAATTTACTGCATGGGCATTTCAACCTGCAATTGACCAATTTTGAATTAAACTGTTTTTAAAATGAAATGGACCTAGACATTCTTTATGGTACCTTCAAATTTAGACTGGTTTCCGTTTCTAGATTATGCTCTTTTAGAAAAAAAGATACTCATTTGTGGAAAATTACAGCTAGTAAATGTGGAACCAAGATAAATATGCCAGTAGCTTGCGGAACTCCAAGGCAGGTCCCTTGGAACTCAAGCATACCATAGAACCCACATTGAGAACCCACGGTTACGAGAGTAGTCCTTCGGCGAGTTGGCTGTTCGTGTTGAATGTTTACAGCACAGAACAACACAGATAATAAAAAAAAATCCATGACATCTGCTGTCATCGTTTTCTCTTGTCTGTGTTGTGCAGCGGCCATTCGATCTATGATTAACTGGTTGGCCTTGTTTCACCAACACACTACTTGTATCAGAGCAACCGTTCTGGTATGTGAACGACGTTTGAACCAGCACACATAAAACTAAAATTTTGCTTGATGCAGACAAGCAGTTCTGGTGCTTTTAATTGAATAGTGTAATTTTGAAAGTGTTCACAAGTTCTTCATCCAGAATGATGTCCTACAATGTCAGGGCAAAACAGTACTGTCTCACAGGTAAAAAAAAAATAAAGACAGAGGTGGCTATATGTATGCAAATTTCCAGATGGCTTCTACAGCATTTCGGTGCTGGTGCATATATGAATGGTGGATGGCTTATTAAGTGGTGTTTGGCAATAAAGCAAGCAAGAAAAAAGAAAGGAAGACTCATAGCATATGTTTATGCAGCCTGTGGGAATACACCCACAACGCATGAATGAAACAGGTCGCTCAGGGATGCTAGTCACACCACATGCCATATGTCTATCCAGTGATGCAGTAGACACAGCTATGTGGAAAGCCACCAGAGAAATGTGGAGTGTGCCACCTGGTTTACTCGGAAAGGCCCACCGCTTGCAGCTTCTCCACTGTCAAAAGAGAAATGCGGGTAAAGGTTCTCCCGGCTTACCTCCCAATGTGAACTATGTTGAGTCAGATCTTTGTAGACAGTGTCATAGACAAGACGGTAGAAGCCCTCAGTGATGAAGTCCCTGAGCAGGCTAGTCCGCAGCAGAGGTAGCACAGCACGGGACTGTGAACACCACCGCACTGCCTCCTCCAGCTGGAAATGACAATGTGTCAACTGAACATGGGGCTGAAGGTAGAAAAAGCGGAGGCATTGCACTGACATAAACTTAACACACAACAACAATGAGGCTGACCCTCTGTCATAGGAAGTGCAACGTGTCTTCACAGAAGCAGTCGTGTGCATCGTACGTCGAGATGAAGTTCCACATTACTACTGTTTCGTTGGTGTGGCACCTTCTCATGTGGACACACCCACGATGAAGCCCGGTGGCACATCTCCTCCATCCCGACAACTAATGTCCATGATCACAAACAATTGCTTGTGGTAAATGAACTAGCTTACGTAACATCTGGACACGGTGGGTAGTAAATGGTGTACAACAATGGCATCAATACATCTCCACTTTTGCGACGTTGACCTATCAAAGTCATTCCCTTCTGCGGCGCTTAAATGCAGCAGTTTTCTTAGTTGGTGCCGTCACACTCAAAGCAGTAGCCGGAGGAACAGTGTTTTTGCCTGTGGGAGCTGCACTAGGCTGGCAATGAGGTGTCACATGCTAATATGATGTGAAAGACAAAGTGCGTAACTGCGTTATCATTGAAGGCAATTATGCAATTACTGGGAGCCTCTGCTGCAGACTTCCCTTCATCAATCCTAGACAGTGACTTCACCCAAGATGTGTGTGTACAGAGGTGAATGTGCACACCGAGCGAGGGAGGCTTAATTTGTAAGAAAAAATGAGAGGTGCGCCTAAAACCTTTCAGTGTGTGCTTGAAGAGCGAAGTTGGCAGTACGCCGGGCACATTTTTTTGAGGTATGGACGGTTGTGAGTTGAATTCCCAGCATGACCGTGCCAACGGGAATTCTTCTGCTAGTTTTCCTTTGTCATTTATGCCTGTTTACCTTAGTGCGACATTTCCGTGATGGGAATGACGTGAATGAGGTCTTAGGGGACCCAGGAGAAGAACACTTCTGTGTTAAAAAGGGGAGGATGTCTCGGCTCCCAAACGGGAACCCTGTTCACAAGTAAAGTGAAAACATGCAACTAAGCAGTTATTTTTATATAAGCTTGAATATACCATACAGGCAGCATGGATACAATGAAGGCAGCTAGTCAAACAAATTCTAAGATATCCAAGAGTAACACTGCACTGCAATCTAGACAGTGAAAGTGCATGCAGACAAATCTCACTACTACAGCTGAGCCTGCCTATAATGAACCTCCATACAATGAATTCCTACATATTACAAAGTCCTTCAATTCCCCACTGCAACTCCATAGAAGAACATGTATTTGTAACCTCTGTATAATGAAGTGGTAGTGGGAGACATCCTTCATATAGCTAACAACAACCTTGCACTTTTGCCCCAAATACCGATTTTTAGCGTGAGCAGCGGTCATATGCACTTCTGCAGCTACCCTACCGACGACGAAGCGTGTAGCAATATCACAGTGAATGGGCACACATACAATCGCCAAATAGCGCGGACATATACAGTGAAACCCTGATTATATGACGTTCTCAGGACTGCGAAAAAGCGTCGTAAAATGCTGGTGTTGCAAAATCCGAACAGAAAATTTTACGCCTTTGAGTGCGCCGTAATCTGCTGGCGTGATTCCCAACAGCCGTAGCAAAAGATCGCACACACTTAGGGGGGGGACGCGGCCTTTGAAAGTCGAAAAATCGCGAAAAACGTGCTTTTCGGAAAACCGCATATTTGCACTGTATGTGTCATAAACTACCTCTCCTGTGATTTTCAGCGCCTAATTCTTCCTAAAACTACTTCATATCGAATATATTACGAGCAGCGGCAGTTGCTGTGTTGCCCAAACACACTTCGAAACAGCACAACTTCAAGCAAGCGCCGTTCACGTGCCATTCAACTGAGCGGCGCCTTTTCGTTTTGTTTTGTTTGTGAATTCCTGCGATTTCTTCCACCAACGTCGGCTGGAGAGGCGGTGGCGTGGTGAAAGCACGGTTCACACATAACTGGGGGGCTCGCGGGGGCATTCAAAATATCCCGCGCTTGTGTGCGAAGCTGCGATCGGGCCAAGTGGGCGCTCCTCGAGAGTGGGGGAATGTGCGGCCGCTACTGGCTCCTGTGCGTGATTACTCGGTGGCCTTCTTCGGCGGGTGCTCCGTGCGTCGTCTGCTACGGTTAGGGTTAGTGCCTGCTTCGTGGCTGTTGCCACAATGCCTGCCTTTGTGTGCTGCTTCGCTTTTCGTTATTACAGGAGAGATCATAATGCAACTATTGCGCACGCAACACGGACCACACAGAAAAAGTACACAGGACTAGCGCAGTCCTGTGTACTTTTTTCTGTGTGGTCTGTGTTGCGTGCGCAATAGTTTCATTATGATGTCAAAGCAACTAGCCCGCCTGTCCATTTTAATACAGGAGAGAGACTGCAGGAGAGCGGGAGAGAGATGGTTGGTCGGAAAGGGTGAAAAAAATGGGGGAAGACCACAACTGCGTCTCTCTATGCTGCCACTCGCGGTACTGGCGGCCACTGGGAGGGCGAGGGGAAGACTGTGGACAAACGGCAGAGGAAAGCCGAAACAAACCGGTTTCCAGAGTGCTCGGGATGTGGAGGGGTGACGCTCCCGAAAGAGCCGGTGCGACAAAAGACGCCCACAGCACTTCCCTTTTCTTCGCCGTCACCCCACTTCGCGTGGATCGTCGTGTAACGTGGGTTCGGCGTAAGATCGCATCGTATAATTGAGGTTTTTTATTGCATTGTGTCATTGGGCTTTCGCCGGGACGGCACTAGTCCTTTGTAAAACCGGGGGATGTAAAACTGGGGTTCCACTGTAGCTTCGCTTCTGCAAAGTGCTGCCAGCGAAACAAAAAAGGGGACAAGGCTTGTCTGCCTCGCATCCTTCTCAGCTCCCCTGCATCACTTGAGCCGTTGATGCAATTCTCGCCGCTGCAGCTGTGTCCTCCCCTCCTCCCTCGAGACCTCGCACTGGGTTCCCAGCAGCTTGTGCGGCAGCAGCGCTACCACTCGCTACTGTAGCTTTCCATGTCTGGCTTTTTTTTATTCAGCCATGAAACCATTTATGTTCACATTCCTTTCTTTCACACAGTGAGTTAGGTGTATTGTTGCAAGGATGGGCACCCCAATGGACAACGGAAAGACGGTCAGCCCATCAAGCAGGAGCTTGGCTTTCATTGTGTGCAAATAGAAAATACACCCCTGGGCAACGCACAGCTTTGCAGGTTTCTTTTTCTTTTTTCTTTTCTTCTGGATGACTGTGCTGTCACTGTTGAAGAGATTTCGGATAAGACACTGGTGAAAACTTCCCGATATCATGGTTATGGCGATGAACCTTCGGAAGTCGATTCGAGCTAGGCCCTCCATGATTTTGCCATGAAATAAATGTGCCCTGGACTAGGTCTACTTCCAGTTGACCCTTTGTTTCATTTGCATGTTTCCTTGTCAAATTTTCGTGCTGAAGGTGGACGTAACGAAAATTTATTTATAAGAAAAATTTCAAGCACCTGTCAATTTTGCTATATCCAAGTTTAGTTTAACTGTATAATGAAATCAATATGACAGAGAAATAGCTTTGTTATATTTGATAATGTTTAATAACTGTATTTTTGTGCGCAGGGCATGCAATGAGAAGGCAAGACAACTGGTGGTCATTGAGGGTAATAAAGTGGACCCCCAGAAAACGCACGCATGGCAAGGGGTTGGGATGAAGTTAGGTGGGACAGATGAAGCTTGCGGGGATAACATGATCGTAGTTAGCACAGGACCGGAACAATCAGAGACCTATGAGAGAGGCCTATGGCCTGCAGTGGGCCTAGGCATGCATACAATTTTTAGCTCAATTCATTCTAAGCAACAATTTGTTATATCTACACTCATTATATTGAGGTTTGACTGCATCAGTAATACGTGTTGAAATTGCAATCTGCCTCGTTCACGTCACTCGAGCGCTAAGTAAGTGATGCAAACTGTAGACGCAAGCTGAGGTGCACGCTCGTGTTGCCCACTTACCACAGTGCGGGGAGGCGCCTCTCGGCTACAAGAAAATGCGCGCCACGCTTGAGGAAGCAGGCCCTGCAGGAGCTCGACATTCCCGATGACAGCCCGATCTCCTAGATCCACCAGACCCACGCACGGCACTGGACGCAGCCTCGAAGCGTCCCTCAAGGTCTCTGTCAGCCGCGTCTCCAACTGCATCGCATGGATGGCGCACACTGCTACTTGCAGGCACAGCAGGAACTGATGCCTATTTGAGAGGCAACTACAACAGTGGGACCCCACCAATGCATTTTTTACAGGACCATAAGATGAAAATATAGGACTGGGGAATGCAAGACATGAAAAGGCAAAAATTGAAAAAGAAAAAAAAAGGAAAAGAGAATGAGCAGTGGTGAGGCACACAGAGTTTTATGCTTGAAGAAACTGTGCAGCATAGCCTAGTGCACTAACTCGCAGTCAACTAGTGCAAAGATTTTTTTCCTTTCTGAGCACGTAATCTGTCGTATCTTCATAAGGGAAGGAAACTGGTCATGATTTTGATTTGATTTGATTTCTGGGGTTTGACGTCTCAAAACCACGATATCACTTGAGAGATGCTGTTGTGAAGGGCTCTGGAAATTTTGACCACCTGGGGTTCTTTAATGTGCACCGACATCGCACAGCGCACGGGCCTTGTGACGAGGCAGATCACGACGATAGCGATCTGCGCATCGCGATTAGCCTCTTCCCTTTCTCCACCCATAACATCGAGCATGGGGGAGGAAGGTAAGAGGCTGGTTTACAAGGGGATGGATGAGAGAATAGAGTTTCTTGCCATTACCTAGAGGGAAAACTGGCCCTGTGACGCTGTTGTATGCTTGGAAATGCTGGGATGTGGTGGATTCCAACTGGCATTGTCCACTAATGGCTCCGACGACTCCAAGACACGTCTAACTTGGACGCGTTTCGTGCGTCATAATGATTAATTTTGCATTGAAGCAGCCTGTAATGAGCTATTTCTTTTTTGACATAACTCAAAAGGAGGTTTTACTTACATTTGAGAACCTGTCCTTCTGTATACTGCTTTATAAAAAGCAAAAAGCAGTGAGTGACTGCTAAAATATGATGACAGATGACGTCAACGCTCACTCTGTGTCCGTCTGTCATCTGTTTCTTCTTTTCGCTATTTGATTACACCCTGCAGGCAATATTTTATTGTAAGATGTGGTGTGTATGAAGAAGATCCATTTACAAAGGTTTTGTTTTAGAGAAGCTATATTTATGGAGCTGTATCCATGTACGAGTCAAAGTCCCGCTTAACACAAGCCAACACAAGCCTTGCAAACACATATACCATAATTCCCATAGCGGCACAGAGGCCCTTAATACCCCTGACACACGGGCATGTTAAAGTACTTTAGGTAAGGGGACATCTGCCGGAAAGGCGTTCATGCCCAGTGAAACACGACAAAGGAGTATCTCCTTCCCGGCAAAGTTCCTTTGCAGAAAGGTAGACCAGCGATATACGTTTTGAGCGTAAAGGCGTACTCTCGCCGGCAGCGTATACGACCCGTAAACGGGAGATACATTTCACAAAATTATAACACCCCGCAAGTATTTTCTTGCCTTGCATATAAGCTTTAGCTTTTATCCGTGTAAGGAGACCTGTAGGGCCGCAAAGATTTATTTTTACCGTACTCTCGAACGCTCACATCGCCACCATGCGGGCTTCCGGCAATCATTATCTTTTTCGTCGTGGCGTGAAGCGAACAATCAACATTATTAGCCATCAGCAATAAAAACGATATTTTTACGATCCATAATCGCTAAAGGTAATTAAATACGGAACTTTTTAAATATGTTCACTATCTTGCTGCTTTAACGAGGAGCGCCATTTTTTGCGACATTCGTCTTAGGAACCACCTGAAGGAGTTCACGTGCTGCCGTGTGTCATCGGCGCAACTACTTTCTGCAGAGGGTCCTTTAGAGTAGAAAAAGGGGTTCACTACAAAGGACTTTACTTTCGCCCGTCTGTCAGGGGTAAAAGGAACTCGCATAGACGGTGTTGCCACATTTCCCTCTAGGTAGTTGTGTGCAACTCTATGAATAAGAGACAGTGTGGCTCACTCATCGCCACTTCTGTCATGTACATGTTTATGTGGCCTGCCATGGCGCATAAACGCCTTTGGAACAGCCAACGTTTGCTATATCTAAGCAACATATGCTAGCAGGGACATGCTACAAATTTGCATCGCACTGCAATTGGAACCAGCCGCGGTTGTATCACCAGGGTTTCACTGTATTCTCTTGCTCGAGGGAGCTTGGAAACAAGCAATTCCTGAGCATTCTGCTGCGCCAGGCACTTTCCTTCTACCCAAATTTTTTATGTCACAAGGCCATCGCAATTTCTTTTGCCAGCACTGCACTTACAAATTCTTCAACAGCTGCAGTAACTGTTTTAAATACTCCTTCTTTCCCACAACAGCAACAGAGCGGAACCCACCATCAAAGCGACGTCATAATACAGGTTCTTCCGAACCAGCTTACGCATTGAAATGTGATGTTTCTTTAAAGCAATGTTGATGCGTATTTTGTGGCCAGCCTAGTCCCGTTTCAAGACCACAGTAAAGGAACACACCTGGTCCTTGGGTTCATCGTCCGTGGCCACCAGCAGCAGAGCAGAGGTGCCCAGAAGGATCCGAGGTCTTCCCATGTAGTCCCACCCCTCTGAAGAGAGGTTATCCCCTTGCACCACCGTCACACAGAAGGCACCTGTCACCGACTATGGTTTCCACCTGGAGAAAGACCAGAGCTGCACTGTGATGACTCACTGAGCACACATTTTGCCAGTTTGCACAGATTCTAGGATCTGGTTGCTATAGTCAGACACAACTCAAGTCTGCAGTGAAGCCCCTCCCATGCCCTTATAACCGCCAGTCACTATACCTCCGCGAAGCCTCAAATAGTTCCTTATTTGAACTTTCCATATTACCAAAATAATGTCAGGGTGGCAACAATAATGGATAGGTGCATAAATTTGCATGTCATGATTTGTTTATTAGAGTGGAATATGAAAGGACAATTCTTTATTGAGCTGAAATCAAGCACTTGCAATGCGAAATCCCGGCGCGCCACAAGCTCTGCCACCTGAGTTTTCAACTCAGTTCAGTGAAGTTTCACGCACGAAACTGGCTTGGGAGCGGAATAAACTGTACCGCGGCTTTTTGCAGAAGGAAATTCTGAGACTCCATGCATTTTTGTCCGTGCTTCTAGAGCACCTCATGTCTTATACCGATGAAAACACTCAAGAACAGCAGACGACCCGCAGGTGCCGAAGGCATGAACACGGCGCCATTTTGAAAAGGTCTCATGACGACGATTTCGTTTGCATCTGTGATTGGCAGGTGGGGTAACACTGACGCGTGTGGTCCGTGGGCCCTTGTTGCCAACTGCTGTTTTTTTAAGTTGTATCCTACTATAGCTGTGAATTCTTTTTTTCACTGGAACGCAAAACAATTATCTAAGTCTTCTTTTGTATCGTGTATGTACTGTATTTTCCTACTACAAGATGCAGAAATGTTCCCAAATTTTTTTTCCACACACGCACATGCATGCCCAAACTCACATGCACACACACCCTGAAAAGATACCATGGTGTTTGAAACAAGAAACAAAAAAAGGGAGAAGGAGCCCAACCCTACACCAAGTGATGGTGACGACAGTGCTGACCAAGAATGAAATGTGCCGCGAAGTGCTCTGTCGGCCAAGGAAGACCAGGCATGCAGGGAATCATTCCCCGCTCTTCCACACGCCTCTTCGCCAACAGCACCCCACTAATGTTCCTTCCAGTGAATCCACACACCGTTCCAAAAGTTATTCCAGCTAATCAACATCTTCCTATACACCCCTGACCCCCCCTTTTTTGCATTTCGTAACACCGCTAACCCCAAATCGAAATTCTGGATAAACCCCTCAAGGCATGGCCTCTAATACTAAAGTACGATGTGCACTTTGCAAGCCAACGGAAAATCTAACATCATGGCTTCTAAAACAGAGTGGCATGCTAGGAAAATAAAACCTAAGAAGTAGTTCCACGTGATTCTGCTGCCTCGGCAAGCCACCTTACTCTGACGGCATCCCTCCCGCTCTCAGGGTCTTGTGTCCAGTGCCTCTTGGGTAGGATTAGGCACACGTGGTTGCCAGACAACTAGATATTGTTTTGTACGTGGCGAGATTTAATGGTGCCTGCCATTTGCTGCAGGGCTGCCAGGACATATATGAATCTACCATTTGCTTATAATGCGACCACGGTCCATTTCCCATAATTCCTCCTTTAAGGCTGGGCTTCAAGATTGTCCCGTGACACGCTCTTCTACCTTTAATCTTCCTCCACAGTGGCATGGCTCGGAGTGAATGAACAATTTAGCCCCGAAAATCTAACATTACCATGCCAATCCCCCAGAAAATTCTGCCCCAAGCATGCGCTAGCACTATGAGAATCTTGACTGTGCATTAATGAAGTTCAAAATAACAGCGAGGTCTGAATTTTTGAGGTCTGAAAAAAAAAATGCGTCAGCAATCATATTCCTGTCTTTGCACCCGTGCCTCATGTGCCATTTATTGTGCTTTTTCTGTTCCGTCCTTTTCCTCTCTCAAGCAACTCGACCAGTTCACTTGTAGCTTGTGTTTGCGCTTCCTCCTTCAACAAAAGTTATAGTTGACAAATTGTTGTGCTGAATGTTCATGGTCGTACACATTTTGATGACCGACCAACTCCCTCAGCCGAATGTCTAGTGCACAGCGATTAAAGGGCCCTTAAGGTAGGACGAGGGGATTGTTTGTAACTTTTGTAACACACACAAAGAAAAAAGAATGAAGAGAAGCTTTTGAGAAAATAGACTTCAAAGTGTTTAGGGGTGCGTCAACCGCGAATCTTAGAACCAAATTGAATACTATTAGAACAGTTTTCAAATAGCAAGGCACAAATTTTCAGGGTGTGAAAATTCCACGACATTTTATTTCAAGAGAATATTCATACATGCTGACAAAGGAACATTATGCTAAATTTAACCGACAAAAAATGCAGTTATGTAAAGTGAGGTAGGCTTGCATACAGCAGCGACTAGATTAACCCACTGCTCCCATATCACGTGACCGGGGCCTATTTGCCATGATTCTCTCCTTTAAATTTTTCAAGACTTACTCCATCTCAGCAGCTCCTTTCAGCATTGTAGAAGTTACAGGGCTGCTTAGTCAATCAATAAGAATAGAGAAAAATCTCTCGGAATGTATTCATCAGTGTTGTGTCGTCTGCTCATCACCTCTATCGCATCTGCATGCAGGCATGGGGTGAGTGAATGTGGCCAGCTGGCAGTGCCATATGAATATAAACAAGGCGACATCCATCAAAGCGAGTGTCTTCCATCTCGAATATATCAAGTCTGAAAGGCATTTCATTGAAGTATATTCCTCGACCATTGACTAAAAAGATTATATTGGGACCCTTGCTCGATGCCCGTTGCCAGCATGGTAGTCTCACGGCTCTCAACAAATTTTTGCATGAGAACGGATCAGGCAAAAGACTTTTTAAGAGTCTTGTGCCTCGCAAGTACTTCAACCACCATCTTCATCCTCATAACCCATGTCACCTCTCTTTCTACACCTATTTCCCTTCCCCAAATGCTGTGTAGCAGGTCAGAGCATTGATTCATGCTGACCTCTGAGCTTTTCTTTCATAATAAATTTCTCTGCCTTGTCACGTGTTGTGTGGTCTGTAAGTTGTGAGCTGACGCTTGTATTTACTTTAGACTGCTATCTTGACGCTTTGACCGCAAAGTACTTGTGATCATTTAGCACTGTTCCCAAGAGCCACGCAAAAATTATTGGTGCTGTTGGCTTAGCAGGCACGGCTGAATGCAGAGGCGATCTCAATAACAGTGAGAAAGTATACCTGACGCTCTATGTCCTCAGCGCGTGTTGACTGCAAACTACAGTAGCTTTCATCATTTGTTTCAGTGCTCTGTGTACGACCAGTTCTAAAAGTGAACGCATCCTTATATGGCGGCCAAGACGTCAGCTCGGCCGCAAAGCGCAGTTTTCGAGATCGAAGAGCATAGCCTTCGAGATTTGATGACACTGGCATGCCAGCTATCAAGCCGTGCCCCGTCACTTAGCAAAGAAATTGCTGGCGTGGCGATGTGTAGTTTGAATTATCCATAGAGGATCCAGTTTGCGTTCGAATTAACGAGCTCCGTAACACTGAGTTCTATGGAGCTTGGCCAGGCTGCACCACTTAATTCATGTTATCGAAAAAGTTGAATCAATGAAGTTCAAACTAACAAGCTTTCACTGTAAAATGGTGTAGTAAATTACAGACTCCATGCGAAGCACTGATACTGGTTTCTTAATTATCAGAAGGATTTGAGCGACCGGCCATGAATGAATATGTACAATATCACCATTGAGGGTTCCCTTAGGTAAGACTTGCTCACCTTGGCATCCTCCAGTTTGCATCCCAGTCGGCTGCGGACATTAGACATGGTCTGCTGTGCCTCATAGGACTGCAAGGAGTTGGCGGATGGGAGGCATACGACCAGTTTGAATGGAAACTCCCCGGTGCTGGAGGAGATGAGGAGCCGCTCCAGGTCCATCGGAACTCGCTCCAGCTTCTCCGTCAGGGTACTGATCATTGCCATTGCCTCTGGACAAAAAAAGGGAAGCACGTTCAAGCGGGATTGCTACCTTTTGTTAAGCTGTTTGCTAACACCCCCTGAAAACTTAACCTGTAACAGTAACTGAGTGTTTTCAAAGATCTATAATGTTTTCAAAGATCTATAATGTTTTCAAAGAGCCGCCCGATGAAGATGCAGCTTTTCTTTGCTGCAAATATTACTGCTACTTTTCAGTGTGTGCACTCCACTGTCAGTGAAATCATAACGGAAAAATGTCGCAGCACCTTCCACACCGTGAAGATGGCCAAACAGCAAAGCTGTGTTAGTTTCACTGAGACGCTTGTCCCAAACAGGCCGTCTGTCCTTACTTTCTTTCCGTTCTTTGTTGTAGTTCTTATTGTCTTTCTTCCTTTCGTTGTCATAGTATGCCTGATGTACTACCATAATGGAGCACTCCAGGTTCATGTTGAGGTGTGGTTACGAACACACACCTCAGTGTAGCCCCTCATGCGCCTCTATTTGTCGTTCTTTCTTTCTTTACATTTTGCGATATGGAAATGCAGCGGCCGCAGCTACGGGGATTGAACCAGGGACTCCAGAAGCAGGAGGGCGGGCAGTGGTGGCGGTCGCCCCCCTAACATTTCTTCAGAGGGGGCAGGGCTGAAATCATTTTTTGACAAGAATTTTTAAGCTCGTGCTTGTGTGGTCCAGTGTTTTCCAAAACCTTGGACCACACAACCACGCGGGTTGTGCGATGCAGTCTGCGCAGGTATTAAGTACTTCCTAAATTTCCAACCATTTTTGAAATCTATAACAATGTAAAATAAGCAAGGATGCAAATATGCGAAATTTGATATGGCTAAACTGAATTGAGACATTATTAATTGACGTCATTAAACTACTAATTATTAATATAATAACGTGTAATGTAAGCAAGTAAGAGTCAACAAATATTGCAAACAAATAAATAATAAACCTACACCTTCGAGTTAAACACGCAAACTCGCTCCCCACAAGGACTTAAGCTTGCTGCACTGACATTGGGATCGACAGGCCCACTATCTTGCATGGAACGGCGTGACATCACGTGGCGAAGGGCTGGCCTAGAACCACTCTGCTCATAACACCACAATTTGTTTTGGAGGAAGGTTGATGTACAAGGCATACCGAGTCCTTTGGAGAGACAGCTGATCCTGGCCCTCTTGGGGGGCAAGTGCGTCTTGAAGTCGGTCAGGCTGCAGCGCATACTAGGAGCTGCGGGGAAGCTCTCACGAGCTCTCCTCTGGCGCTTCTCTCGCCTGCAGAACTCCACCCAGCTGAAATGCAAGTATTACCATTACCTGAATGAGGTGTGCACCTATCTTTAGTTTGGACATCAGAAGCCAGACCTGGCCCCAAAATTCATGCTCCACATTACCTCTAAGTTACCCATCAGCTCAGTTTAAATCTTTGTGTGGGGAGGAACGTGGAATAAGCAGTTTGATGAGTTCGTCGCATCGTGTTACATAAGCAGCAGGTGGCAACTCATTCTAGTTGCAATAGAAGACATCATGAAATACATTACTGCTATATCAAAGTAGAAGAAAGGTCATTTAGTGAAATTGTTCATTAGAAATGTCAACACGGAAGAAGGGAATAAATGACATATTCAATGTAAATAATAATAGAAGAGAATAAATTACATAACGCAAATCTTACCAAAAATAAACATTTGTCTCATACAATTAAAAATTTAGAAATAGAATATATACCATATTTACTCATGTAATGAACGAATTCGCATAATAAATGCACCCCACCTTTGAACTCCTGCTGTCCTGCAAACAGCCGTGCTGCGCGTTTCCCACTTCACTCGATATGTGATGTCCGCAAGCCATTCGGCGTGGCGATTCATAACTCCCGCATTCCGGTAAAAGTACCGCATGTTGCTGGGCGTAGCCATGTGCAACCAGCGGTAAGATGCGTGTTATCACAGTTCCCTTCCTCTCACCCTCCCTCTCGCAGGTAAGCCTAAGCCTGGTTGGGACGTGGTCTCCGAGATTGCCACGATGCAATATCGGAGATCGTGCTTAATGCGCACGACTAAGAAGCTCGGCACAAATATGAGAGAGAAATGCGATAATGGGAAACATCTATTCTTCCATTACGGCTCCCTGTGAATGCTACCGAACGCCGATGTGGCTACACGTCTCCAATATTGCATCAGCGACCCAGCGACCTCGGTTGGCCGGGAGCAGGCGCAGCAAGGATCATTGACCTGGCATCGTGCATGTTGTGGCATTGTCATTATACATGTGGGACGTTCGCTGTCACAGAAACTATAGAAACTCTATACACGATGAATACCGCCGGGTGCTGCTCGTTTGTTTTTTCGCTGTTTACGGTTTGACAGCGTCGGGATTTTTCCAGTTTCGCAGGGCTGTGCACAAACCAAGCGTTAAGCGGAAGTGAAGGGACACTGCTACCGAACAAAATGCAGCCATCATTAAGGCTGTCTCAGTAAGTGCCGAGTCACGCAGTACTGATGCCATATAGCTCTTTCTGTGGTTTTTATAAATAAAATTTCATCACACTCGTGGCTCTAAGCATTATCGCAGGTCGCCACGCCGTCTTTTTTTACGCTTTAAAGGTCCCATGACACAAAAATTTCAAACGCGAGATGCTTGCGTTAATTGGTTTTCCTGCATACGAAGGCAATCTTGACCAAGTATTAGCGGCGAACGTCGCCTCTAAGTAATTTTAATACGGTTTCAAAGTAAGCGGGAATGCTCATCCGAGCTTGCAGAACCTCGCGACATCGCCACTAGTGTGACGTAGTTTGTGGGCCATCTGTGACGTTTCACTTTTGTAAGTTGATATCGTGACGTCATAGAGAGACACGGGCGCGCCGCGCTATGGCCTCCGAGCGTGGCCTCCAAGATCAGCTCTCGCAGCCGATCGTGGAGGCCACGCCAAAAGCCGCATTTTTCTGCTTCCTCTCCGTGTTGGTCGCTCAAGCGTACAGTGTGCACACGCTATGATGCAAAGCGAGTGTGGCGAGCTGGTCTGGCGTTCGCGCTCTCCGCAACGTCACCGAATCTTGAGCTCAAGTGATCAGTGCATGCGCTCACTTCCGACAGCCGCCGCGCTAGCCCCGCGGCGCTAGTTTCTTGCAGTTCTTGGCGCGCGTTTCGAAGCTTCATTAAAACTGAACAAAATTAACGATGCTGTGACTAATTAGACTTCACGCTGGAGACTTTGCCACTCCATGCCGTGATTACAAGACACTGTTCTACTCATTAGATCATAAAAGTCTCCAACAAAAAAATAGCTGTCATGGGCCCTTTAATATGTTTTGTTCAACCCGAAAAAGTTTTCATAAAATTTACCCTGCATCATAAATGCACCCCTCAACTTTTCTTCTGTTTCGGGTTCATTATGCGAGAAAATACAGCAACTCTAATAGGACAAAAAATATGCACATATAATAACTCTAAGTAGTGATCTAGACACCATCGCTACATAGAATATTTTCACTTTGGAACGGTCTGCACCTACGTCTAACTATGAAACATTCTGTGGTAACCTGAGCACAGTGCTAGTTAATATTGTATAGTGACCTTCCACTTTACTATTTCTAACCTTTGTTCTGCTGCCCTCATATTTTTTTCTGTGACATAATAGCAGGTGGCTCCCTTACCCAATGCCCTTCAATGGGCCCCTAAGATATTTTTGAATAAATAAAGGAGCATGCACACTGCCTGTCCACGTGTAGTCACGATGAAACTACTAAGTGCAGAATTTGCTGTGGATGACATTTTGACAGTCAGCAACATGATTGTAGCTGTTCATGCGGTCAGAAGGTACATGCTGCCTATGCGCATGGTGTCAAGTGGACACTCCTGTCTGCCACACCTGCTGTGGGAAAATCTAGCTAGCTAATGGGCAATTATAAATGGCGACTATGTGATCCTGAATGCGTGTGGCAAAAATAAAACTGCCGTTTCCTGCAACTGCCGTAGAAGAAACTGATTGATTGATTTGTGGGGTTTAACGTCCCAAAACCAGGTGTGGTTATGAGAGACGTCGTAGTGGAGGTCTCCGGAAATTTCGACCACCTGGGGTCCTTTAACATTCACTGACATCGCATAGCCCACGGGCCTCAACATTTCGCCTCCATCGAAATGTAGCCGCCGAGGCTGGGATTCGATCCCGCGACCCTCGGATCAGCAGCCGAGTGCCATAGCCAATAGACCACTGTGGCGGGGTGCCATAGAAGAGAGTGTAGCCGCTACTGACATGGTCATAAATACTATCTGAGCAGTTCACATACACCGAGTCAAAGCGAAACTATTTTTCCTCAGCTCCTACAGCTAAACCTTTTATCAATAAATAGGGGTGTGCAAAACAACGAATTTTTCCCATACGGTCAACTCCCGATAATTCAAAGTCGCTTAAATGAAATTTTCGGTTAATTGGAAGTGAAGTCGGGGTCCCGTCAGTTTTGCATGCAAGCCAACAGAAAAAAATGCTCGGTAATTCGAAGTTAGAAGTCTAAGGTGTCGGTTAATTAGAAGTTATTTCTTAATCTTATAGCTCAACATGATTGTAATGTTTGAGAAATTCCGTATTATTAAAGTGGAAAACAAGTTTGCATGCGGAATTTACATCACTAGCATCCCAGCTGACTACAGCGCCACAGCTCCTGAAGCGTCAATGTTAGGTGCTGGCAGCATCGGCATCGCAGCTGACGACAGCGCCGAAAATGATGAGGCGGCAGGCTTAGCCCATCCACCCAGCGCAATCGCAGCCTCTCATGGTTGCGTTGACGTGCTAGGCCTATCTGTATGTTTCCTCAAGTGTTAGTTAATTGGCCCACTGGCATGGTTGCACAGTCGCGGCAATGGCAACTCGCGGACCTTATCGTACGCTCGATTTGGCAACGAAAGTTAGAGTTTGAAGGCAGTTGAGGACGGAGGCAGCGGAGGCACCGCCAAGCGGGACATCGCACGGAAGTATGGCATAAAGCGCTCGGTACTCGAAGCATTTGAGAACGACCAATTTAAAATGTCATGCATGAGAATGCATGCCGGTGCCCACCTGGAGTTGCTCATTTCGCAAGCATTGCTCATTTCGATTAGGGAGCCCTGGAGTAACCAACTTCAGCTCAGTGGCGATATCGTAGTAGCAAAAGCCAGTGGCGATATTAGACATTAAAAACTTTTCTTCGTTGATGGATGGCTGTACCGAAAGCTCCTTCTCGAGTGGATGCTTTTGTGCATGGATAACTCCACGCACTGCGAGGTGAGCCGCCTCAATGCTATCCACATGCTAGCGCGGGCATGGGGTCGCGTTAAAGAGAAGGAAGACGATCGCGAACTGCTTCAGGACCTGCGGTTTTAGTGCAAGTGCATCGAGAGATGGAGGTGGTTCGTCTTCTCCAGAGGGGGAAGCGCACACAACCGAACTTGACGACGATAGTCTTTGACCAGCTCGTTCCTTTCGGAGAATACGTTGCCGTTGACAGTCAAGTTGAAACGTGTCGTGCGCTGACGGACACCGAAATACTTGGGATTGTTCGGCCCAACAAGGCTGCTGACGAAAGTCATTTGGACGACGATGTTTCAAGCGAGCCGCAACCTACGGCTGCTGATGCAGCTGTGGGCCTTGCCCTCGCGCAGCGGTTTTTTGCTGCAGAGAGCAGCGCCGAGGAAGCACTCGGCCACGTCTACAGCCTGCAGAACTTGCTCTCAACGGCAAGATGCCGCAAGCAGATTTCTTTTCCAAATGAATTTATAAATATATTCGTTTTTGCCCGCTTTGGTTAATTGGAAGTTCGGTTAATTCGAAGTTTTTTGTGGTGTCCGTCAACTTCGTATTAACGGGAGTCAACTGTACAACTATCTTGCTTCAGATATTGAATATCAAAACACAAATGTGCCCTCAATACTGATATTTTACTTAACACACAATTATGTTATGGAAATACACTAACGAACTATGAATGCCAAATATATAGCTATCAGAACACATTTGCATTGACTAGCCTGTCATTTGGTAACTTCAAAATGTGTTGTGTTGCTTCGTGATGTTAACATGGTAAAATCACGAAGCAACGCAACACATTTTGATTGTCGGTTAAAAGCATGTAGCACAGTGCTGCCAAGAACGTAGTTGAAAACACTTACTGTGATGGCGTGTATTGGCTGCCATCACACCTACGTCAACTACCAGACAGGCATTGCCAGTCTCGACAGCTTGCGTGAACACAGATGATCAGTCGTTTTTGACAAGATGAGTGGACTGCACATTCAATCTTTCAGAATGTTCAAATCACCTCGAATATTAGAATTTCAAATACCTCATTTTCAAGTTGAACACGAATACAGTTGAACCCCTTTATAAGAGACATGTACCAGAGAACAGTTCCTAGTTATAAGCAGCGCAGGAGTCCCTTATAAGCAGAGATAGGGTAGCCAAACATGTGAGGAAATGATGTGCCCTATACTCAACTGTTATATTAGTGTCTTATAAAGGGGCTCAACTGTATTAAAGATGTAATATTCAAAGAATATTCGAAGCATTCTAGCATTCATACACACCTAGTAACATTGCAATCATGGATGGCACCCACACTGAAAGTACACGACCAATGAGTTGTCTTGCCTGGTAGTAAACACAAAACAGCAAAGTGTTCTGGGTTTTCTGTCATTTTGCAAGGTCCGTGCTGGGAATGATGGTGATTTCAGCACCATTTCGTTTCGTTTGGATGTGAATGTCACTTTTGCTTTCTTGCGGCTTATGTTTATGGTGTTTCGTGCTCAGTGATAGTTAACCAGAGTACAACCAAATATAGCAGAACTAACAAGTGTTGGTTCTGATGCATATGCATGCCAGGACCAGTGGTCAATTCCAAATTACTCAAATTTACGAATTTTCAGGGGTTGAATAGACAAAGCTTTACTGTAGTGAGGGCTGTAGAAGTGGAGTACCACAACCTACGGTGTAACGAAAGGAAGGGGTCAAGGGCTCGTTCTTTATTTGTTAGAAACAACTTAATGAGAAAACAGACAATGAAGCTTAGGAAAGCATAGGGGAAGTTGCTCGTGGTATTGTAATTGTGGAGAAAGTAGAAAGGAATTAAAGTGGACGAAAAGACAAACCTGCCTTCGATGGGAACCGAACCCACGACCTTCGGATGACGCGTCCGATGCTCTACCAACTGAGCTACGAAGGCGGTCGTCCCTCCGGCCACTGTATTGGGAATTTATGTACGTATTATCCTGGGAGTTTTAGGCAGCGCCACTCGTAGCCATGACGGCGTATGTGGAACACACTTTCTTGCCAGGAGGCGTCACGTAGAACGTGAACTTAGATGACATGGCTGCTGCCCAATAAGCCCTCGCATGCTACCTAAGGCACCAAGTCTGCCGCAACGAGGCCCAAGCTATGAAATAACGAAAGGGAAGGGGTCAAGGGCTCGTTCTTTATTTCTTAGAAACAACTTAATGAGCAAACAGACAATGAAGCTTAGGAAAGCATAGGGGAAGTTGCTTGTGGTGTTGTAATTGTGGAGAAAGTACAGTGTAGTATTGTAGGTTCACTTTTTAAAGTGACACTAAAATTAAACAGTAGGTCGGTTTAATTGACAGATCGTTCTCTGAGAGCCTACTGGAACTAATTTCGTGATAGTTGGCTCAATATTAAAGAAGAAAACCAAGGCAAAAGTTAACTTTTATTCAATTTTGCGCCATACCCTCTGGATGTCAATGCAAGCACGACGCCATGGAGTTCAAGTACTTCTTTAGTACTTTGTCCACACTGCATCAACGGTATTTCATGAAACTTGCAAGGTTAACTCTCTGGCCACCTGAGGACATGATGCAATTCAAGTTTACCAGTGAATAACTATGTATGCCCTAGCAAGTGCCTTCATAATAATATACGGCGTCACAGCGAGTTGATATGGGAACATGAAGACAGCGTCAACAACTGCGATTTCCCTTTTCGCATTTTCTCGCCTACCAAGCGCCTTCTCGCTTCGAGAGTGGCACTCTTGGTATTGCGAAAGAGTGATGTACCGATAGGAGAAAAATCGTTTCGGTCTTTAGTGTCCCTCTAAGCACAGGTTAAAACCAATCAGCCGAATCTGCACAACACTGCCCAAACTCAGTGGGCACAGTTACACGGAAGATCAGCATTTGGCTACATCGCAATGGAATGCGACAGAATCCACACGACAGGCAAACATAAAATGCCCTCCATGGCCACGCGGTAAGTCATTTCATCCTTGCACAAAAACGTCCAAGAAAAAAAGGAAATGGCACAAACGTGTTGAACGCAGTGGCAAGGAGGGAGTGGCGGTAGAAGAGGTCGGCCCGCCTGTGCTTGTCCTCGTGCTGGGCCCATTCCTCGGCCAGGCTGTCCCTGGCCACCTGGCCGCTCTCCTCGAGGGGCACCTCGTCCAGCAGGCTGTCCAGGATGAGCTCGCTCTGACTGCTCTGCCACCGGCCCAGGGCCTCCTGGTGGCAGTCCCTGCGGCCACCATTACTTGCTGCTTGTCAAAGAGACACAAAGGCATACTAGGCATGCCCGTCACACAACCTTGCACATCCAACAAAGAAGGGCCTGCTTGCTTGTTGCTTGCTTTAGCGCGCACTGAAGGTAACACTTTGGTGATACAGTAGAACCTCGTTATAACGAACCCGGATATAAACGAACAACTGGATATAACGAAGAAATCACAATTCCCCTTGAAATTCCCATAAACGAGATGGATATTGGCTATAACAACCTAATGGTTATAACGAAGTAATTACGGCTCCCCCTTCAACTTCGTTATAACGAGGTTTTACTGTATTACCAAAAGCTCTGATCCCGGAATACAGCCCCAAGAGTGATGACTACCGAGGCCGAAGAGCACATGCGCTGAACTGTTGATAATGGAGGATGCGCACAGCCGCAGTGGCACAATACACCGTTCAGACCAATAAATGAAGGAGAGGGAGGGTAGCAATCTGGAAAATATGCTGGGATGTGTGGAGCCGCGCCCAGAACATTTTAGGCGAATAATACCACTTTGCCGTATGAACAGGGGAGGTTGCACTTGGATGGGAGCGGCAAGGCGTAAACACAAGAATTCTGGGTTACTAATGCCACAAATGGCACAGGTGAACCGCCACTGCTCCAAGAAAAAACTTAACTGCTGTGACAAAACCGCTGCAAAGCACAGTTGCCGTTGCTGTGATCATAAATACCACCCATGCATTTCCGAAGCTACGCATGCAACCCGTGTAAACAGATTTAAAATGAAACTAACGTTTGTTTGAACTGTTCAGGATAAAACTTTTCTCATTAGCAACATCAAAATGGATGGTGGCCAGGGAGTTGCAAAGGTATTTGACCAATTCTGTGCCCTTGCAGTCACAAGGGCACGAAGCCTTTTCACTAAGTCCCGTTATGATATGGTTTGCGTTGATGACCGGGGTTATAAGGATTACACCAGTTCAGTGCACTTTTACGCTAGCTATGTTTTTTTTTTTTTTTTTAAGTGGTCAAACTAACAAGATTTAACAGCGATACACAGCAGCTCGACAATGTGTTAGGCGGTGCGCAATTTCTGCGTGATAAATTTTGGCCAGGAAAGATTTTGCAAACTGATGCTGTACAGAACTTTGCATCAATAGCGAACATATCATGCTGGTTTCGCTTGTGGGGACCGGGGTGAAGCAGGTCCCATGCGACGCCATGTTTTGCTCGGAATGTCCTTGCATCCCCCTCTCCCAGCTGGACGGAGCGGCGGCCCATCACTGTGAAAGGCTGCCCGTTTCGCCCACGTGGTTTTAACTAGTTTGTCATTGGGCAGCTAGTAGTTTCTGAAGTTTGCGCGTTCGGGTTTTGAGAGATGCTTGGGAGATCTCGCTGGGACTCGGAGCAGTGCGCACGCGCTTTTGTGACCCTCCTGCCGATGACCTCGTCAGCTGGACCGCGCGCGCCGTCTCGGGCCCCAGCGACCCACCGCAGTGGCCTGTGATCGTCGTCCGTCTCTTTCTGTTCTTTTCCTTCTCTTTTCCTTTTCTGGGGGCACGCGGTCGCAGGTGTGCTGGCCGGGGGTTAGGTGGCTCTAACCCTTGCATGGTCTTTGTGTATTGCGTGTTCGCGTTGTACCGATTATTGTCCTCTGTTTGCGTTCTTGTGTGTTCACATGTTGTTTATCGTTATTATCCGTTCTTTGTATTTAATTCGACTGATTTGGCCTCGTTTTGTTTCTGTACTATTAACATTGTTTATTAAATTACCATGTACGGAGAGTGGCGGCTAATGTTCTCCTCTTTCGCCGCGGGCTGACGCGCGCGGCAATGCATGGCTGAGATGAGCAAGCACGCGAACGCAACGGCCACACTCTATGCTCGTCAAGTGCTCGAACCTACGGCACGGGGTTGCTAGCGGCGATGCCGTTGCTATTAGTAAGTAGAACAGTCCCTACACGCTGTAGTTCACTGCAACCTAAGATGTTTCACACAGGGCAAACCAGGCATGTAAACGACTGCACTGCAGTCGAGTAGAGGCCAGGTGTGCTTTCGAAGCATCAGAAGGAAGTGGTGCTGGATGCAACTGATGAATCTATTAATTATATCAATCGAAAATACCAATATAGTGCAAAAGAAAGACGGCTAACAGAGAGCTTTGTCAATACGCAACGCCTGCGTGAAAGCCTTACCTGCAGAGCTCCTCCGCAGCGCTCTGCAGCCCCTCTTGAAGGATCTCGGTGGCAAGGTGTTCCTGTGCCTGTCGTTCATCCTCTCGGGCCTGACGCTTGGCAAGCAGCTTCTCCTGCAGGCGTTGCTCTTCTGCATGGAAGTACTCCTCCGTGCAGGTTGTCCTGCAAACATGCGCTGCCATCAGGGTGCCCATCATTGGGCAGGGGTGCACACAACTGGGACAATCCAACAGCAGGGGGATAGATTCTAATCGCTGCGTGCCACTGTGACAACAAACATCAGCATTTTCTTCTGCACTCCACTTACGAGGTTGTTTATTATATTTTGTGATGATGCCACTGCCTCAACAGTATCTGGCAAGATAACACGGATCGAAGGACGGCTTAATTTTGTAAACGTTGCGGACGTTGAGCCACGGTTACTGAGCAAGATCTGCAGTTTTGTGCCATGAACGACGAACGAGTGTGTCAAGCAAAACCAAAACAAACACTTCCCATGGCTATAATGTATAGTACTTGAAGGTGTGCAGTGTTTGCAAGCAGGTGAAAGTTTTTTCAGTTTTTTGTTGTAGCGCAAGTAGCACACAGATGCAGAATAAAAACAGAGAGATACACCAGGCTCTAAACTTCCACAGAGAATTTTGTTGTTGGGACAGACGCTACTCTTATGCCCACATTTTGCAATCAGCGTGTGTTCACTAACAGAGGGACACGTGGCAGTCTAAAAACCTGGTGACATACCACCAGGTTTCGAGACATATCAAAACTTTGTGATGTATCATATGCAGTGGTGAAGCCAGACATTCTTTTTTCTTCGGTGATTCGTCTTAACTCCTGCTAAGACAAATCCAAGGATTCATCTAATAGGAGTTTACTTAAAGGCACACACGATGTGCTGGCACTCATTTCAGCAGTTCACCTTGCAAGTTCTCACCAACCAAGTCCTGTGTTCAGATACGGGGCATCTAATGCATTAAAGGAAATGATGAGGGGCAGTATGCAGAAACCGTGCTACCATTGGACAAACTGTTACAAAAGTAATGTGTTTTTCACATTCAAATTCACATTTTTATGGTTAAACTGTTATTACACTGTTATAGTGTACCAGTCATTGTTATACCAGGGTTGCATGAAAAAATGATAAATAAGGGGACCCCAGAACTGTAATGTGTGTTTGAGTGGAAAGAGGAGAAATGGCTAAAGGCCCCTTCCCACACTCTGTATGTTTCACAGCATCACAATGAGCACAAAAATGCTCAAGGATAACACCCTGAACAAACCTTAAGCTGACCTGAAAGGACCCCCCCCCCCCCTTTATTTTTCCCTGCAATATCGGTATTCTAATCTGCACCCTTTAGTTCAGTTGGCAAAGTGGCTAGCAGCCAGGCCTTTGATGAAGTTCCTCAAAGCCAGCCTTGGTACCACTGTCTTTTGTTACTTTCTTTTCTGCACGGGGCTCGTGTTTGGGAAGGTGGCAGAGTGGAAGAGAGACCTTAGAAGAAAAGCTGGTTCCTATTGTGTGACAGTAAGCGAAGCCTTTTTCAGGGGGGAACCACCAAGTGGGCAGTGATCAGAGCTTTTCTTTCCAAAGATTTCACATTACATTGCATCTTACCACTGACACAGGGCACAGCGGGCAGCTATCCTTCAATGTTACAATCAATAATGCGGCATGGGGGCGTTTTTGTAAAGAGGGTTGGTTCATCATAGGTAAAACAGTGTAGAGGCCACCGACGTCACAGCACGAGGAACACTAGCGTCGGCGTTCTTGGCCGGCGCGTTTGTACCGGCTGCAAAAGAAAAGAAAAATAAAGAGTGGCAGCGTGTGCAGGAGGGGCAGACCCGTCATGCGTCAGTTGGTTCTAGAAGCCTGCGACGTTGTACTGTCTGCAGCTCCACTGTGACCTCGCCTTTTCCAACAACAGAAAAGCTGATGGTACAGCAACTCATCATCGTTATAGCCTACATACTGTTAAAACTGGTATTGTTATAAGTGGGTTCAACTGTACTTATGTTTCAATGTATACAGTATATTCCTCTCACCCAGTACAAGAACATTTTTGAAACAGCAAGTTCATTTTTACTGCTGGTATTCACGGTGCAATCGGCTTGACGCATCAATCGAAACAAATCACAACCCTCTAGAACTGGTAGAGGAGAGACCGCACAAAAATATTATTTTATAAAAGGGCTTTGCAGCAAAATGAAAGCATAACGAAATATTCAAGCAACGAGACCGTTTCGGCTTGTAGCTCACTTTGAGAGCTGCTCTGTCTCTTCCTCGAGCAGGGCTGTCGCCGTCACCTCAGCCACTTCGGTGAGCACGAAATCCTGTCCCATGGTGTCCAGCTCTTCCTGCACCATGTCCTCGACCAGCACGTGTAACGCCTCCTCCATCACCTGCCCCTACACAAGCAAAGGATGCAGCTTTCTTTACCCAAACACAAAAGCACGCATGTTGAATTTGGTGTCAAGGTCGCACGCTGGAATGCAGCACTGCTACGCAGAAGCTCATGGAATCAGGCAGGGCTGTGAGCATTTTTTTGCCCATGTTTAGTCATGTAATTCTCTGTAAGTTAACACTGCAATATTCGAACATTATTCAAAAATGTACTTGATTTACACTCAAACATTAATACAGTTAAACCCCGATATAACGAAGTACATAAAATTGGCGATTTACTTTGTTATACTGAACTTTGTTAAATCAAAATTTGTTCAAAGTATGAAATTTATGCAAAGTGTAGTTGCTGAAGGATTTTATTTTACACGGAAATGCCGCAAGAATGTTCGAACAATGGAGTAGTACAAAAAACCTAATTTCAATGGCATTTACAAAAAGCTTTATGTGGAAACGGAAATCTGGTGACCACACCTCGATAATGTGCCATTGGCGCCGACGTCACAGCGGCCTTAAGTCGAAGCATAAAAATTAAGAAAATGCAGGCTGCAACACACTGTCGTAATAGATACTAAGCAAGGCAAATATTTTGCCCACTGTGCCAGCGCAGCCTTTTACCAATACCTCGGGAGTTTTCTGGATCGAGAAAGTGATGCGGATGTTATGCTCTTTGAACCACCGGCTATCAAGTAAGTCTGAAGAATGCGCAACATCTAAAAACGCACAGGCATGCTACAAAAGCAAAACAAAGAAACTTCAATAAAGAAATCCCATGAATGAAAGGCAGCAACCTGAATTCCGGCTTCTCAGTTCACAGTGGCCGCATTCTTCTGTTTTGCAACATTGTACGGCTATGTACGAAAAATTAACCACGACCCATTATGGCATCGCAATCGGTCATCACTAAGCATCAGTTCAACAGGTATTGTAAAAGTTGCCTTTGTCGCAGAAAGCCTGCATAGTTTTATAGAGTTGTAGATGTGCGGTGGGTAACCGCAAGCAGCTAAGAGAAAAAATGGCAGTCAGCTAGTCAGACCTTGTTGCAGCCGTGTACTTAGCACAAGAACTTTATTCATGCTAAAAATGCCAATTAGCTCTGATTGCTTTCACTCGGGATGTACCCTGTTCTTCAGTCTAAAAAAAACAATACTTCTTTCACGTTATCAATTGCACAAAGCAGGCTGTGTGAAATCAGGAAATAAGTAGCAATGCCTTTCTCCTACTGATCGTTATCATTTGTGACATACAAGCCTCGTTGGCAACATCTGTATGATTGCTATCTCGTCCAAGATAATTGAGAGCTCGCTGTGTTTGGTACCGCTTCTACAGCCACACATTCTTGTCAGTTAACAATTGGTGATAACACCATGTCAGCTGCTGACACATGACAAGGGTGACGTGTGAAATGGAACCATGCCACTCGCAGAGTGTGAAAGGCGCGCGATATGATGCACAACACAGAAAAGAGGTAGGCTGCTCACATGCATGCTCTCCTCCTCCCCCACTCTTGTGGCGAGCAGGCAAGCATCTGACTGCTCGGCATCGGCAAGCACGGCGGCCAGTTTGAAAAATGCACTCACAAAAGCTGCATGCAATTCGCCAATTTTACCTCTGGCACCAGCAGAAGTTCCAATTTATGGCCTGGTTGTAGTCAGCGGCAGAAGCAGAACATTGCTATACTGAAATTGTGCATAAACTTGCTTCACTTACAGGCGTAGGAAATTGTTCTATGGACATCATGTAAAAATCAAATAGTTCGTTATATTGAAGTTTGTTATATCGAGGTGTAAGTGTATACGAATACGCTTTACACACAAGATTTTGCTACAGTCAACAACCAATTTTTCGGACCCCCTTAAGAACTTAGAAATGTCTGAAAAAATAAATGCATGCGAAAAACAGACCATTTTATGATATTTGTCTGATCAAAAAATTAATGCCATGTAAAAAACACCATTTCATGATATTTTTCTGATCAAGGCGGCCAAGGTCAAAGTAGCTAGATGTAGCCAGCGGGTTTGATGTGCGTGCAGGTCCTGGTTGAATCACTACTCAAGAACTGCCACCATCTTTCCGACGTTGTGCTTATTACACTGTGACAAAAAGAAATTACTGCTTGTTGTCACTGTTCCTGCTGTCGAGGATGATTAATATGCTGTCTTGAAGGCACGTGCACGGCCAGCGTGGGCAGCATCCAAGCGAAACTGCATTCTGCTGAAAATCACGGTCATGCTGATGTGTTTAGAGAAGGCAGCTGCCACACCCACAAAAATGCATGCGCATTGAAACTGCTACAGACAAAATTGTGATTTCCGTGGTTGTGAATGGCAGCGACACAGCTCTGAAAGTACAGGCATGGCCATTGCACTCGATGCCCAAATGAAGGTTTTACCCGCTTGCAGGTTTTAAAAACCATAATCGCTACTGATGCGATCATGTACGGCCACTACCAAGCTCTGAAAGTAGGTGCGCACCCAAGTGAAGCTGCTTTCCGCAAATGCTGCAGAGATGTGATCATGGATAGCAATAACTCAAAAGATACATGCGTTGCGAGTGCACATGGAGTAACAATGGAAGTACAGGTTGCTGTATGCTGTGGATTAGGATCTGCTTGCTACTGTACTACCATCGCGATCATTTACAGCGACTAGGCAGCTCCGAAACTATGCGGCCAATGTAGTGGCAGTTCAAAGGCAATGAAGTCATAAGAAGGCATGAAGTATCCCAGCTTTCTTGTTGTTTTCTCTTCGTTTTCGCTTCGTCTGTGGTGTATGCGATGCGATAGAAGTTCGCAGTGCTCTGCAGTTGGCATACTCAGAGGGTCGTGTGAACAGCTTAGTGTGCAGCCGAGTAGGTCCAAGTGAGTGAGAGTTCGATGCCAATAAACAATGTGCATGCTCACAGGGACACACAACCTAGTCATAATAATCATATTTTCAGAACTTGTGTTGTCGTATAGTTGAAATTTCAATGCGACCAAATTCCGTGGCTATAAATTTTCCATTTGTATCGTTAGTTTCATTGCGGCAAGATTCAACTGTACACGGTTTTGATGGTTTCGGACCTTCTGTCATGCCCAGAAGTACAGAAAATTGGACAGTGGAAGGTGCAAGCATCCAAGATTTCACTTTCTTTCACACTAATTCTGCGGAGCTTGTAGCAATGCCGTGATGTCTGAAGTATAAGGCACCTCCAAAAAATTGGGGGTCACTAAGGACAATGAGGCACACAGTTGATCAGGCACGAACTGCTCAATAGCCATAAACATTGTTGGGCACCAACTGACCTCATCTTGGGTCACGACTGCCTGTTGTTCCGGCTGATGTTCCGGCAACTGTTCCTGCAGTTGTTCCTGCTGTTTCTCCTCCGACTCTTGCTCGTTCACTGTACATTCACCCCAGCCTGCAAAGCACCATTGTAACAATGTAGCATTGTAACATTGTAACAATTTCATAGGCAACTCCTTTGGCACAGAGCCTGGAAGGGTTGTTAAAAAAAAAAGAAACAGCACGTAGACCCTTCAGGCTCTGTCCCGAAAGAACTATGAAATTCCCGTGAGCAGTGGCAATTCCTACATGGGACAAACTGGACGCTGCATTAATGAGCGACTGAAGAAGCATGCCAACAGTAGTGCAAAAAGTGATGCTGCACATCTTCCTCCACAAATTAAAAGCTAAAGCCCCTCAATAAACTAAAAGTAGTAAAATGTGGATGTTGGTCGTCAAGCAGGCCGCGACGTTGCCTTACAGACTGCTAGCAGGAAGGTAGATCTGGGTCCAGGCGAGCGTGTGCAAGAGCGTGGGTAACAACCACCGATCGTCGTCGTCTTCTGCATCCAGGCGTTTGGGCGAATGTCGTACATCTTCAGTACAGTAGCAACGTCCATTGAATTTTGCTGCTGTCCCTCAACGTTGGGGCCTCCTTCTGCTGAAACACTATCCTGTACTCTCTTGCGCACATTTTCGCAGTGACAAGGAGCGTGATTGGTCCCAGTAGCTTGTGATGTCACCACGTTTGGCAGAATTACTGGACATACTACAATGGGGTGCACACTTGGGCACCTTTCCCCCATCAACACTGTTGTGGAAGAGCGACAGCACTGCTAGTTTGTTTGGCACCGCAAGAGGGAACGAAAGCCAGCACCAGAGGAAGTGAGCTTTGATGTCGCTACCTTTTGTCTACTGAAGGGGTTTATTAAAAACTTGCTCATGCGTGCAACACCTCATGCTAGCTAAAATCAATGGACAAAAGCAAGGATCAGTTGGCAAGGAACCTCTAGAGGCTTTCACATAAAGAAGGTGTCTGCTAGTGTTAGTGACACTTCAATGTCTCTATACATCCTCAAAATGTGCTTCTTCGATAGGCCCCCTTCATGATAACACATTTGACGTCATATTGACTGCGCTGACCAAGTGATGTAACTTGACCTTCAATAAACAGTCGGTGTTTAGCGCTCATCTGTCTCCTTTTTCCTGGTTTCATCTTGTGCCTGCACATGTTTAGCAAGCTTAGTCGCCAACTCGCCCAAAAACAAGTAATTCTAGGATACCCTTTATAAAGGTAATTTTCCAGAATTTGTCAATTTCATTATGTTCAGGTTTACTGCATACTTGAAAAGTGTTTTACTCGTATGTTCTGCAAGGTGGTGACTCACTTGAAGGAACAATTAAACCTCAATGTAATGAAGTCGATAAAATCAGCAATTCAATTAGCTGTACCTAAACTTCATTAATAGTCATGAAAATAATATGGAGCTGCCCGTTCTTATTTGCTTTTGTTCTTTCGGTGCTTCAATAAGCATACAACACACTGATTCCGAAATATTTCAGCACAACATTGAGTGTACATTTAATGATGACCATTTGAAATCGCAGCACTCTTGCGCTCCCGAAATGACCATGCAACACTTCAGTTGTGACGTCAACTGAAGACATTTAAAAACGCAAATGTACTATTCACTTTTGTTTGACCTAAACGATAGATTAGTACTAAAAGCTGGAAAGTAAGAAGATAATTCAACACCATGTGGTGCCGTTAACTGGAAGCAAGGCTGCAACACCGTTTGTTTCTCCATGGCCTCTGAGGGCACAGTAATCTCAGAGGCCATGGTAGTGACTAAGATGACACCAGGTGCATAGTTGAGGAGAACAAGCGCTGGGAAATCGAAAAGGCTGGAACACCGTTTGTTTCTCCATGGCCTCTGAGGGCACAGTAATCTCAGAGGCCATGGTAGTGACTAAGATGACACCAGGTGCATAGTTGAGGAGAACAAGCGCTGGGAAATCAAAACGATGCTTTTTTATCATCAACCCAGACGATGCAACCTATATTATATATATATATACAGTAAAACCTCGTTATAACGAAGTTGATGGGGGAGCGGTAATTACTTCGTTATAGCCATTAGTTCGTTATAACCAATATCAATTTCATCTATAGGAATTTTAAGGGGAATCGCGATTATTTCGTTATATCCGATAATTCGTTATATCCGAGTTCGTTATAGCGAGGTTCTACTGTATATATATATATATTATAGATTGGACGGCCAGGATACCAGATACACTCTACTGTCAGCTCCACTACAGTACGCAAATGCTACCTTTGCCAAGATACACGAATGTTAGCGCCGCTGCAGTGTACAAGTGCTAGTTTCTCTGCAGCACATGAGTGTTAGCTTCATCGCAGTATGCAAGTGTTACTTTTGCCGAAAACACGAACGTTTGCTTCGTTGCAGTACATGACTGTTAAGCATCGCCGCAATACATGAGTGTTAGCTTCGCCGCACCATGCGAGCGTTGGCTTTGCCGCAGTATGCGCCTGTTAGCTTCGCCGCAGTACAAGGGTGTTATGCAGCAAAACATGTGGGAATGGGTCACTTGTCACCGGACATAGCATATTTTACCTCTTAACTGAAAACTTCGAATGGTTTGAATAGCAAAATTTCAGTGGCAACCAAATCAAATAGCAAATGTTATTCGAAAAATATTCAAAAATTTGCACAAACCTACTTTTTACAGATGAAAATCGTGCTTAAAGAGTTGATGCAGTAAAGCTTCGCAAACAGAATAAAGCAAGACTTGTTCTTCTATGATGTTTTTTGTGGACCTTACTGCAACTTCTTACACTGGCCCATGCCAACTGCTGGTACAAAACTTATGCCGTGGCATACCTGGCAGAAATGGCCCCAGAGTGTGCAGAAGCCAGAGGGTTAAGGCCTGGGTATTTTCTTATCTTCTGCCAGCATAAATGTTCTTGGCTGACACGCAGCTTAAGGCCACTTCCCCTTGTGTTACTCTCTGTCACCACACAGGCCATGCATGAGAGAATGAGATAACCAATGCAGCCTTACAGCAAAGCTGCCTTATGGCATTTTTCACTGGCAGAATCGGAGCAGGTTTTCTTGCTCCACCGCGATGAATCCGTGTTTCACTAGTTGAGTGGGAGCGGGTTGGTGCATTCCACTGGCAGATTTGGAGCAACTCAAACCGCACCAGAGCACTCTGACTTGCTCCAGCACGGAGGCACGGATTCAGACAGATTCGGACGCAAGTGGGTTGTGTCCTCGTGTTACTTCCGTCTTGTCTGTCAAAATGGCTGCCTTTGCTGCGGCTGTGGAGCTGGAGCGTACAAGAAAGTGCAGCTCATGTCTAGCGACGACAGCAGGACACGCAGTAGCTCTTCCAGCTCAGAAGGCAGTGATTACGACGTGCTGTATGTAGCGTCATGTGCTGTGTGTGTGTGATGTCACGCCGCTGGCCACCGTTTGGTTCTCCCCGCCGCGTGAATAGGTCTTGTGTAGGCTGTATTTGCCGATACGGCATGTAATATATCGATTGCGATTTGGTTGTGAAATGAAATAGCTTACAAATGAGTGTAAGTAAGTTTAAAGCGGAAAGCAGCACCGGTTTTCAAAACACTCGATAGATCTGAAGCCACGGTACGAAAGGTAAACAGCGGCACTGGCCGTTTCACCGATGCGGCTCTCTTCGTTTCCATCGCTGCGCTCCACACCAATGTTTAAAAAAAAAAACGAATGGACGTGTTAATGCACGACATATGAGTACAAACATTTATCGTGTTGGAAAAAGTAAGCGCTTTGTTGCGAGCTTGCGGTTTGTCGCGAACGACGACGGGATCGCAGCGGCGTCGTTCTAGCTAAGCCTACCCTCGGAGTTGTCATTGACGTAGGACTATTTAGATGTGTTTGTCGCTCGCGAAGACACAGCTTTATCGAGAGTGTTCTTCAACGGTGTTATAGAGCAGGGAAGTGCAAAACTCTTTCTTTTCTACTTGTTGATGAAGACACGAACTCTTACGAGCGCGTACGCCAAGGTGCAAAATGTGGCCGAGCCTGCGTCCCTACATTCTCATCGGTCCTCTCCCCATCCATCGTACGCTTCATGCCAGAGCTTATGGCACCGAAAGCAGAATCGTGCCGTGTATTTAGTGCCTAGTGCCCTCTCTCAGTAATAAATCTTCAGCACAGAATGCGTGAACTGAACATAACAGCTCTGAAACTGCTGCAGTCAAAATGTGCCCCGGGGAAGGAGTCTTTGGTTGCCACGGAAATGTACGGAGCGGAAGCTGGGTTTGTATGACGTGCTCATTGACTTCTTGTTTACTCGCTCGCGGAGCAGTCTCGCTTTCCGCTGGCAGATTCAGACTTCGCGAAATCCGAGCGCTCCCTCCAGGATTTCGGTGACTGCTCCAGATCCGCCAGTGAAAAATGCCATTAGTGGACCCTGCATCATTGCTGGCATTGTAGTAGTAGTCCATGGAATACTAACTGGCCGAGTCGGCAGGTGAGGTACCGTCACATTGACAAATCGTGTGGGCACTCATTTCAAATATAGCTGCAATTCACAGTCACCTACCCTATGATTGCCTCACGTTTCCTATCGACGAATGAAGAAAAGAAAGGAAGACAGAAAGAAAATGTTGTCAGGGCAGGAGTTCAAAACAGGGGCCTCTTCCCCCTCCAAAGCCGAGTGTCTGCTGTACACCTACACATGCGAGTTGTCGAATTGACATTTCTTCAGTGCTTCAGTGCTAACGAAAGTATTTCTTGTGGTTCGGGCACCGGCTTCTGGGGGGCATGTGTGCCCTTATACAGTAGAACCTCGTTATAACAAACCAAGATATAACAAACCGTCGGATATAACGAAGTAATCGCAATTCCCCTTGAAATTCCTATAGATGAAATTGATATTGGTTATAACAAACTAACGGTTATAACGAAGTAATTACCGCTCCCCCTTCAACTTCGTTATAACGAGGTTTTACTGTAGTTTGCTCCTAGAAAAGAGCCACAGCTTTGCTGCACGATGGGTTTCACGGAGTGGAACTAGCGTTGCTTTTAGGTGACAGTGCCCCTGCAGTCAATTATTTTCCCTCTTATCTTTCTTGCCTCGCAGGCATCCGGAAGTTTGGTTTTACATAAGCTTGGGCATGGGTCTGGACATCTGTGGGTCAGTTCACTCAAGGTGTAAGTGATCAAATCTGCGCCGAGTGCATTATTGCAATTGCCAACTGCGTTCCCATGATATAGAGACTCTTTGTGGAGCTGCAGTGTGAAAACAAGCTTAATCCTGCCAAATCTATCCGCAGCAGAACTATCTCAGAGATTGGTTCCCGAGTTTGGTTGATCACAAGAGACACTCACATTTCTGAACTTGGTCACTGGCATCAAAGGCTGCTGGACGTAGCGTGCCATCCAACGTGAAGCTGTCGTGCGGCTGGTACTTCTCCTGGGGATCAGGTGGGAGAGGTCCTCCATTCACCACCTGCAGCCATTTAGTCATTTCAGAGCAGGCCTAAGATCGCTCAGGCCATGGATTTGTAAGATGATGCAGGCCTGAATGAAACACTTTCTGAATGTGAATACCTGAGCCAAATATTACTGTGCTGCATGCGCCGAGAAATCTCCAATCTTGCATCAAAAACAACCAAAAATTAGTGATGTTCAGGTATCTAAAGTTTTAATGATTTTCAAATATTCTTTGCTCTTCAATTCTATTTGCACTGAAGCTTTAATTGGCCCATTTCAAGCGGCCCATTCCTGCATATAGTGCACTTCGCCACATAACAGCCCTGTATTGAGGTGAAACTAACACTTGTGTACGGCGACAAAGCTAACGCTTGTGTAATGCAGTGAAGTTAATACCCGTGTATGGCGGCGAAGTTAACATTCATGTGCCGCGGTAAAGTTAGCTCAGCTTTCTGTTGGGCAGTTCTTTGTTGGACTGTGGAATGACACTGTGGGAGTACACCAGTCATGCAATAAATATTTTCTGCCCATGTTTAGCAGCACATTTTTTTCATAATTTGGCATGGTATTATATGAAATAAATATTTGAAAATTATTTATTTCGATTTGCATTTGAACACAAATATTCAAATTCGCTTCGCACTCAAAATTTTGCTGTTCACATAGCTACAATTATTATGCTTCACATATGGTGAACATCCATGTTTCTCGAAATTACAGCAAATTAAATGCAGCCGTAATGTAGGCGAAGGTTAGTATTATAACCACTAACTAGCTCACCTCTCCTACTGAGGTTGTGCGCTTGGACTCGACAAGCAAGCGGGAGCGTCCCACTCGCAGGGTCCCCATCAGCTCTGGTGGGCACGCACGGTCCAGCACCAGAGCCTGCTCGCTGGTACGCAGTCCCAGGGTGGAAGCGAACAGGTGCACCTCAGACGTCGAGTCAAAACCCAGCTGCCGCCCCAGCACCTCCAGCGAGAACTGCATGATAACAACCGTTCCCACTGTCACACCTGCTGACTTGAAGACATTCCAATTTGTACAACCATGAGGCGGGGGCAAGATAGGAAAGGGGAGTGCTGAAGTGACAGGAAAGAAAACTTGCTATGTTTTTATTGAGTGTTGCACAGGGATGCCACAAAATTGCAGACAGCTATGAAGGACTGGCAGTAAAGCTGGTGCTCGTGAACAGTTACGCCTAGACATAAAATGACACGAAATTAACGAATGCTAGAAAATTTTTGCTACAAAGAGGTTTCTGTTATAAATAGGTTATAAAGCAGCAAGGATTTCCAGTAAGAATAAGCAAAAAGTATGAATTAACAGAATAATTCGAATGGTACAGTCTCAGCTAAGCAGGTTTAAAATCCACTGAAAATGTAGCAGGTCAACCAAAAATTTTAATTTGTTTCAATTAACCAAAAGTCTGAATTATCAGAGTTTGACTGATTAAGAGTCCATAGTATGAGCAAAAAAAGAGAATGTTTAAGCTAGAAAGAACAAAAGTAGCTAACTATTTCTGGTACAGATAAGCAAAAGGTATGCATTGCCAGGATTGAAGAAATGTTGCAGTTCAAATTATGCAGCACCCAAAACATCTAAAACAGATTCGGCCAACCAAATGAACAAATATTTAATTTGAAGTGAGCTTGTATTATCACAATCCTAATTACCATGAGTATGCTCGAGGCTCGTGACTCCCCCAAAGTTAGTCTTGCTGCCACGAAATACACAAGTCCGAGAAATTGAAGTTCAACGGAGACCAGGAACAGCCGTACAAACAAGGAAGTGATTTCCTGCCTGGGGACTGGTGCAAATATATTCACAAGACGATAAGGTATATTAATTGGTGGGGTCTCAATGCCGAAACCACAATACGGTTATGGCCTATGCCATAGTCGCAGCTCTGCGTTAACTTTTGCCATAGCAGTTTGTCTAGTCTGTACATAAAAGTATAGCGGTGTGTCCTGCACTTTGTCCCTGTAAAAATGCAGCCGCCGGGGCTGGGAATTGACCCAGTGTCCTCATGCTTCAACACCTTAGCAGCAAAGCCGCCATGGCAGGTTGATAAGGTAGACGCACCAGTGCAGGCCATAAAACAAGTCCGCTCTGTAATGAAGGTCCATTCGTTTCACGCTGTGCTACCTGAACTGATTCAAGGTGGTGCCATATATGTACCGTGGTCATGCAGGGAGCGGCACGATGCCGAAGCAAATGTGAGAATGCGAACGTCGTACAGGCCCTCTGCAATGGTCAGTTGCCTTGTGAGTTGCGGTGGTTGTGATTCGTGAAAGTTGGCACCGCTCTTTGCGACGTGGCGTTCGCAATTGCAGCAAAATGCTCCCTGGCATGCTTGTTGTTGCACGCTGTTAAAATACGCATCAGTACATCCGGCTTTGTCATCTGCTGCGGTTTCAGCCATCTTGTGCTGCACGAACAATGCACTACCTTGCGAGAAGTGCAAGGAATTCTTAACTAGGCCTACACGATGTCTGCACTTTCTCAAAAGAAATACCGTAGTGCTGAGGCTGCCGCAAACTCTTGAAACGAATGCCATACTGCAGTGCCCCCGTGAACCAGTTCACAAATGCACGTGGAACGAATAGACCCCGAGATTCACTCACCTCCTCACTGTGGTTGGGCTGGCAGAAAGCTTTGAAGAAGGTCTGGAGGGCACGCAGGCGCACCTGTCCGAAGTAGCGGTGCAACAGGCAGGCAGCCAGATAAGGCGCTTGGGCAGCCACCCGAAAAAAGCGCACGTAGTTGTTGCTGTTGAGGGCCGCAAAGGCTGCCACTGCCCGTTTCACCTCTGGTGACCAGCGCACACGGCCAGGTAGCTTCTGCACCTGCCTGTATCAACATTTTCAACTCAACGACTACTTTTGGTTCGCCTTACGGGAAGCCATCCATCACAAGCGGAACATGCTCAACACCAGGGATGTCGAAATAGTAAATGTCGAGACAGACGAATGTGAACTGAATACAGTAAAACCTCGTTATAACGAAATTGAAGGGGAGTGGTAATTACTTCGTTGTAACCATTAGTTCGTTATAACCAATATCAATTTCATGTATAGGAATTTCAAGGGGAATTGCGATTCCTTCGTTATATCCGATATTTCGTTATATCCGGGTTCGTTATAACGAGGTTCTACTGTAGTAGCAAAAGCAAATAAAACTGAACAGAGCACTGTTAGAAAAATTTATGCACACTGAGCAGCCGTTCTTACAATCAACGTCAATCAATGTTCCTGTTCTCATATTCGTAACAGTAGCATCATAAGTCCCAGGGATTTATACAACACTCCCTCTTCCCTAAAAGTATTCCAGCTAACCGATAACTTCGTATCCACACACACATGCACACACCCATGTTCTTGTAAGAGCATGGTTAACACCGCCTCCCCCTCCGAAATATAAATCGTGGATGAACCCCTGATTATAACATAGATACAGAATCTAGAGGAAATAAGCAGGCATTCTGCACCCATGTATCCACAGACCTGTTCGGAAAGCGTGTGTGACTGTACCAGTACTGCCTCACCTAATGGTGTCTCCCTCGTTGAGGTGCAAGAGCACGTCGTATGCCCTAAACTCCGGCTCATTCGGACAGTGCAGTCCCCGCAGGGAGAGGTCGTAGTAGAAGTGCTTGAGGGTCTGCAGGCACTTGACCAGGTTCTCATTGTTGATCTTGGGGTCAAAGGTCGACATGTCCTGCTCGCACAGAGCAGCGGCACAGTGGATGTGGAAACGTGCACACTGTTCCACCAGGGCCACACACACTTGGTCACACAGGTGTTGCTGCGTGATGTCCTGCACAGAAGGAGGGCCGCTGAGATGACGAGCCTCTGACGACTTGGCGTCTCACCTTGCGGATGGCACGTGTCCGGTTCCAGATGAAGTCGTACCACTCCCCGACAGGTTGCGACGAATCCATCAGGTGCACCAGCAGGTAGTCCATGGTGTGCCGTAGCACATGCGGTGGCCGCAATTCGTGACCCAGGGGCTCCTCTTGGTCAGCGGAGGAACGGCTGTACTCCTTGACCATGCGCGTGTGGTCCATCACTCCGTCACTGCCAGGCTGCATGACAAGCATCGTGAGCGGTAGGCGGGACTTTCGAAGGTGGCATCATCAGTGGCGCTTGGCATTAGACCTACCGTAATGTTTGTGCGGTAACCCGGAAACTCACCAGCATCTCGAAAGAGCTGAGGCATTTCTTGTCGGTCCGAGAGTAGCGTTCCTTCTCGGGGCACATGTCGGGACAGGTGCCCCTGGTGGCTTGTGCAGTGGCGAGGTCACTCTGCTTCTCCAGTCCTGCAGCATCATCAATGAGTGTTTTTGGCACCCACAGCACAGCCAATGTGAAGTGTGGGTGCGTAAAATACACACGTAATAGAAGAATGATAGTCAGAAGTACAGTTAAACCTTGGTATAACGAAGTCAGTAAAACCAGCAACGTATTTCATTATATCAAAACTTCGCTAAATTGGAATTCAGGCTTTTATGCAAAGCACAGTCACCGAACTTTGATCTGTTTTTACAGTGAAATGGCACAAAAACTATCTTCACCGCCACTATACATTGGTTCAATAGGTATTGTAATTCGCCTTTACCCACGCAACACCTGCATAATTTACAGAGATCGTAGCTGTGTGGCAGCTTGCTGCGAGCAGCTAAGAAAAAACAATAAGAAACGAGGGGGGTCCGGCTACTTACCGTATAGTGCGGAATATAGGTCGAGATTTTTTCCAAAATATGTCACTAAAAAGTCGCCCCTCGACCTATATACCGGCCCTTGGCACAAACCGAGTGATCGTCTGGCAACAGGGAGCGTCGCATGCTTCTTGGGCATCAGCATCAACATCGCCTCCATGGGCTGACGCCCGACACAATTTTTCTTTTCTTGTTCAGCTAGTGTCCCTAGCCAATGCCTCCGTTGTCCTAGCGAGTGGCGACCTTGCTCTGCGGCCAGCTATGAATACCGGGACGCGGCACCAGTTCACCGCCGCGTTTAAAAGAAAAGTTATTGAATTCGTGGAAGCGAATGGCAACATGTCGGCGCAGCGGCAGTTTGGAGTGTCTCAGGAAAGCGTCAGGTACTGGCGCAACCAGAAATCCAAACTGTCGGTGTGTAACGCGCGGAAGACGTCGTTTCGCAGTCGCCGAGCTGTGCACCTGGAACTCGAGGACAAAGTTGCGGATTTCGTCCGCGAGTACCGTGCCAGCTACCTGCCAGTGAGTGCGGAGCTCATTCGCACAAGAGCCGTCGAGCTCGCCCGTGAGGCCGGTCTGTCGAGGGAAGAATTCAAGGGGTCCATTTATTCGGCCCGCCGCTTCATGCGACGCAAAGGGTTTGCCCATCGACGGCGCACGTCAATCTGCCAGAAGCTGCCGGAGGAGTACGAGGACAAGTTGATAGAGTTTCAACTCTACGTGAATAGCCTCCGGCGGCAGCATCGCTACGTGTTAGGCCAGGTCGGCAACGCCGACGAAACGCCGGTGTGGTTCGACATGCCGTCGTCCACAACAGTCTGTGAACGCGGGGCAGAGGAGGTGAAGCTGCTGTCGACCGGAAGCGAGCATTCGCGCTTCACCGTGATGCTTTCCTGCACGGCCGACGGCAAAAAGTTGCCCCCGTTCATCATCTTTAAGTGGAAGACGCTGCCCAAGGAGGCGTTCCCGGGGGATGTCGTCCCCGTGAACGAGAAGGCGGGTGCATCAGTGAACAGTTTCGTACTTTTTTTTTTTTTTTGCTGGTCAAGGTAGGGGGGGTCGACCTATATTCCGCCTCGACCTATATTCCGCATTATACGGTAGAATCTTGTCGCAGCAGTGCACTCACTGAAAAGCCTTACTTACAGTAAAAGTGTGCATTTGTTCTAATTACTTTCACTAGGGATGAATGCCTAAACATAGCTTCTTTCACGTTAGCATGTCATGAAGAGTGATTTGTACGATATCTAGAAATAAGCAGCGCTCGTGATCATCGTTTTGGTATTATTTTGTTACTGTTGTCCCATCACCTGTTGTATGCTGCCGAATGTCACTATTACAAACCAACGAGGCTATCAGTATGTCTTAGAGGGACTGACAACCAATATTTAAGGTACGTATTTTCTTTATTTCAACGGAAAGCTTAGCGGTCGGAGTGTCCCAGTCATGAAACAACAACGGAGAAAATGCCGTGAAACATTTTTTATGAGAATTTTTTGCGTATGGAGTCTTATATGCAACAGCAGGCGATGTACGGAGATTCAAAGACTCCAGATACCAATACCAAGGTGCCTCCACCAGGATACGCTACATTTCAGTTGCTGCAATTTTTAAGCTCAATTTAAAAATAGATATCCTGTCGTGAAAGGGTGCTCGATTTCATCACCATAATTCAAGTTCTTTCAAAATGCACAAAGATCCGCTGGCACATTCTGGCCAGTTGTTGGTCCCTTTATGGGGGGACATGGGTCCCGAGAGAGAAATTTGTTACTATTGGCTCTAGACACATGATTTTTTTAGAGAATATTTAGCTTTGTATACTGATTTCAAATATGTAATTACATTTTCTTTACACCAATCCAAAAGAAAGTTACAACTATTCTTATTTTATGAATTTGGGATGTGACTTGCTTAAAAAGTAGTGCATTTGGAGAGCTCAAATTCAGCAGGCATGTTGCTGAATGTATAAACAGTGCAAATATGAAATGTAATGCTTGTATCTCAATTTTAGCCAAAGTTATGAAGTCTTTATGTCGCAGTCTCGTAGCTGTGAATTTTCACTGGTGATTTCTAGAAGATTTCAAAATGTTGCAATGTTCTAAAATACTTCATCATCGTTTTCTTGCACACTCTGATCCTCCAGCTTTCAAGCAAAAAAAAAAAAAATCAAGAAAATTGAATGAGTATTAGCGACACAGTGCTGATCCCAAAATTCAAAACATGCAAAAATCAGTATTTGAGAAAAACGCAAAAAACTGAAAACTTGTGAAAATTAACATTTCAGGCTTGAAAGCCACAGCACTTGTAAATACAATCACTTAGAAGGCCCTTGGGGAGTAATCTGAAGTAGGCTTTTATTTGTGCTTCTTCTTTGCGGCTGCCTGGAACGCTGCCGAAGATGCATGCTTCCTCTCCGCGTCAGCTTCCTCTCAGCGCCCATGAGTGCCCGCGACTCGTCGCGAACGCAGTTCGCCACAATTGGTGCAACGCACCTTCAGTTTCACGGCGATGCCGTATTCACGGGTGTCCCTTTCAATAGTCAGTGCTCCACGGCACACACGGCAAGCACCAACTTCCAACAGGCTGTTCACGGCGTCTAGGTCAACAATTGTATACGTCGCGGACGAACTCGGAGCACTTTCACTCGGGGCACCGTTGGCACCGTCACTCAAGACGCACTTCAGTTTTCTTTCTGTCGCCGAAACCGACGATAGTTCAGAGAGTTTCTGCTGTGATTGCTGCTCGCGGAAAGCACGATCTGCGCTCGGGAGTTGAATCCAACCTCGTACGCCGCGCCGCTCCGTCGGCTCCCTTATCTTGCACGGCCGCCGGGGCAGAGTCCACGGCGAGCGTGTCACTAGGCGCCACAGATTCCGTCGTTGTCACACTATCTGATCGCGCTCCAAAGCCCGCAGTAGTCCCCGTCGATGGCAGCGATGTTTTTTTTTTCTTCGTGCCACGCTTCCGTCGCGTTTTGCCGAACTTGTGAGCGGTACGAAATTTCCGATAGCAGTTAGGCATAGCACACGATCGTCGTCGGCTCCGGTCTATTTCAAAATGGCGGCGGTTTGCTTCGGCCAGAAGCAGCCGGAGACAAGCGAGGACCAATGAGAAGCCGCCATTCTGTCACGTGTGCGCTACAGGCCAATGAAACGCCCAGATTTCGTTTTCTTCTTTGTTAGATTGCTCAGTAGCAGCGTATGTCAGAAGGCTCGCGTTTGGCAGGAAACGAAGAGCGAAAGGCGCCGTTTCAAACGAGCCTAAGAAGGCCGCGCTCCGGGGAATGGTTGCGAATTCGCGGCGGCGCAAAGTTGACTGTTTTCGGGCGCATCCCATAAGCGAAACTAGCAAGTTCGCATAATAAATATGAACTTTTGACAAAACTATACGACATACGAGCCTAGATTTTTGCGAGCAGGTGCAGGAAGGTGTGCTGAATGCAATAACAACAAAATTGAAAAATCGTTTTTTTCACGATTTTTTCCCTTTCAAGACCCGTGTCCCCCCTTAAGGCTTTCTTTCTGTGCCTTCAGCCTTCAGAGCCATTTGCACTTAAACCCGAACAGCCACTGTCATCAAACACAACATATGCCAATCAGCAAGAATGTTAAGAATACAAGAAACGCATACTTACGAAGCCGGATGATCTTGTCTCGTGCATCAAGCACTCGATAACGTTCCCCCACACTGTGTGCCGCCTGCCTCAGTAGTGACGACAGGGATTCCTCTGCAAACCCACCATAACAAAAGAAAATTAACGCCATGTGTTACACCTCTCGGACAATTGCAAGTGAAAACCTGCTCCATATTTCATGGTGCATTAAGTTACACTCAAACCCATTTGTAACTATCCAAGATACAACGACTATATTTCGGTTCACTTATGATTTTAATATGCAACGTATTGAAACTGCATGTTAGTCAAAACATGGCACACATCAATTCCTCCAGCGCGCAACAGATGATTATTTATAGCCTGTGTATTACCAACTAGTTTCAGTTTTGGTTTGGGAGAGCTCCAAAAACGACAAGCCACTGGGTGCAACTGCCATCACATAGCCTTTGCAACAGGGTAACCAAATTCAACCACATAAGTGTATAGAAATGTGATGCACTTCCGCACAGCCTGTAACACGTACTTTATTTCTTTCGTCTGTCGCATGCCATTGTTGTTGTCGTTGTTGTCATCGTCATCAAGTGGCAGCGATTTTCTTGAGGCCTAGCATCATCACGAGTCTACTAACACAGGTACAGTGGCTATGACGTAATACTAACAGGCAATGGTGACTATGACGTAATAATTGCTAGCTGCACTACTTATAGATCGGCTACAATGGCGACGTCACGTTAGTGGGGGCCCCCTTGGACCAACTTAGGCATTGTCAATGTCACAAGGTGTGGCACTCGAGTGCACACACACAAACTTCAATATTCATTTGAATTACCTTCCAAGCTGCATTCTCCATTGAGGTTTGGTAGATGACATGTGCACGTCCACAAAAATCGATCTCGCCGGCTATCTCAACAGCAACATTTTGGTGTCAGTGCCCCTTTAATGCCGCGTTAAGAAAGACTGCAAGCTTGTCATCGAGGTCCAGTTATCGTATTTACTTGTGTAATGAATACACATTCTTTCCCAAAAAATAGAAGGAAAGTTGGGGGGGGTGCGTTTACTTATTGCGGAAATTTTATAAAAGCTCCTTTAGGTTGAACAAAATGTTTTAACATGCAAGAAGGACGGGGTTGCGACACACGGTAATGCTTACAGCGACACGCGCAAGGAAATCTTTTTCAAAACAGTAAAGAGCAGCCATATCGCATCTGTACCACACGACTCAGCGCCCACTGTGACCGCGTTATGGTGGCTCCATTTTGATACATTGCTAAGGCCTTTTGCTTCCGTTTAACGTAGGGTTTGCCCACAGCGCCCCGAAACCAGAAAAATGGCAGTGGTCTTCATCACGGATAGAGTTTCTGTGTACACACACCACGGGTGACACCCTTAACGATGCCGCCGCGACGCGCACGGTGCAATGGCCAATGACGTCGCCTTGCCGGCGTGAGGTACTTGCGGCCAACCAATGTTGCTACGTCGCCGATGAAATCTCGGAGACGTCCAGCCGCATAAGCATTTGCAAGCGGCCTTAACGGGAGCATAGATGCCTTCCGTAACCGCACACAAAATGGCTGATCATCACATTTTCCCCTCACAGTTATGTAGAGCTTATCAGTCGAGCATATTAAGCACGACGTCTGAGACTGCCACAATGCAACTGGGAGACGATGCCCCGACCGCTAAGGCATAGCTGCGCTATCCTGCAGAGAACGCATGGCGGCACGCCGCGGTGAGTGGTACCATGTAGGTATGCACCATTGAGAGTAAATGATGATACCGCTGCTTGCATGCGGCTACGTCTGGCTATGCCCGGCTACGTCTGCCAGTTTTATCAGGATGCAGGAGTTATGAATCGCCACACAGAACGGCTCGCAAATACCGCAGATCGAGTAACAAGGGAAAGGCACAGTGCGGCCGTTTGCGGGACTGCAGGAGTTCAGTAAAGTTGGAGGTGCATTTATTACACAGGAGATAAAGAAATCTGGAATTTGACTACTGAAGTTGCGGGTGCATTTATTATGCGAGTGTATTCATTACGCGAGCAAATATGGTATTTTCTAATTTTCACCCATAGAAGCTTTTTTCAGTCGATATCCAGCTGTAGAATTACTCTATTTGCATTACTGACTTTGCGCTTCGAGCATGCAAAGATGTGATGCAACTATCTTCAACGCGCAAGCAACTTTCCTTTGGACATTAGCTTGACAATAAAAGCGGCACATCGCCATTTGTACCAAGTTCGGAACAGATACGACTCACAGGCTACAGGCAAGCACAAAACGAACCAACGTAAACTCCCTTCAAAGGTGATCCACTGCCATTTTGCAACAGCGATGTTCTGTAGTTCCGGATCAGATGTGAGACGGTTGCTAAGTGCTGAAGTCCCTAGATTTTTCAAGAACATCTAGGGCTGTTGCCAACACTTTGAGCATGGTTTCGTTTTCGTACTCAACATTTATAAGCAGTCATTTTTTGGATTCTTGTACTGTAACGCATGAGAGTCCAAAAACGAAAAAATGAGCGCTTTAGATGGTGAGTAAAATGCATAACATCCTACCAAGGCTAGCTGTCAATGTGTCAAAGCGTGTGCAAGAAGACATAATTTTCAATACGCCGCTTTGTTCCCGCTTCCGCTCAAGTGTTGCTATTGCAGCGGTCGATCTTTGTGCAGTCCGAGTCACCATGAACATCGCACTGCATGTTGAGCAAACGGTCGGTGGTTCTACAGAGAGATCGTGGCTCGTTGACACTTCTTTACTTCATTTCAGCAGTGCTGATATCCAATCTTGATGACATTAAACGTTTCAAACACTGTACTGCCTGATCGAAGTGACACAGCTCGTGGCGTGCTCAGCTGGCACAACTGACGCATGGCAAAAAAATTTCAAAGAATACAGAAAAACCAAAAAGCCACTGTGGCGAGTGGAGATCTTAGCTCTATGGGCATTTTTTTTTGGCAACTATGCACCCTCCCAGAAGCGACAGATATGATTTATTGCAAATGCAGTTTAGTCCACTGAGCATGCAGAGGGCATTGCTTCCCGAAGTGAAAAGCTCCATTTTTTCACTGGAGGGGTTGTTTGCGCTTCGTAACAGGATAGGGAGGAGAAAAGAACTATTTGGTCGGTATTTCGTGCATGTTTTCAAGGGTGCCTCAAGATACAACAAGCTTCTGATATAACGACAACTTTTCACGGCACTTACGAGTTCGTTATAAGCGAGCTTGACTGTGTATGTTAAATACTGTTGTCGACAACACGCAACTGACAGACAGCAAGGTGTGATGTATCATCGCAGACCATCCCGAGTTGTTATCAGACAACAACAGCAATGAAAGACTGCGTTATAGCTCATGTAGATTAGGAGTGGTCTTGGATTAGTTCCCCATCCACTCAAATAAGAATGAAATTATTCAGAGCTGATCAAAAGATTTAGCTGGAACAAATGCCAGCTACAAACACTGCTTTCCCTCTTTCTTTATGTACATTACCTGGAAAAGCTGTTGAACTTATACGAAGGTTATATTTTGGTAAGGTCTGACTGGTCCCAATGTCAAACCCATGGTGAATTCAAACCTGCATTATTGGGAGTGTCTAGGTACACTTTGCAGCTTCCAGTCTACATAGTCAACGCTCCGACCGAAGCATTTGTCACAGCGTGGCACTAACTTTCCAATGCCCTGGTCACAGAAGGAGGCTGCCTGAGGGCTATTCCCTTTTTTACAATGCTCTATCAGTATCGAAATCAAAGCCACAGCAAAATTTTGATGACACTGTGCACAGATCTGCTGCACAGTGTGTTTAGTATGCCTGCCAATTGTACAGTTGTCAACGCTGAGCTCAGAGTGAGCATGTAAACATGCCTCAAACAACAGAGTCTTCCACTAAGAGTGCACGCAGGCTGTCGCTCTGTTTTTGTGTGCTGGGCGGTGCAACAAAACTAAATCTCACCCAATCAATGAGTAATGTGGTAACTATGTAGAGAAGTACATTCGGAAAGTGCATCTAAATGTTCCACGTAAGAAAGGTTTACATTCTACTGTGGTTTTGATTTCGAGACCAATTGGACCTTGAAAAAAAAAAAGCCCTTGTAATGCACTTATCAGACTAAACCTCGCGAACTTCAGCAGCACAACCTCAGGCTTTCCTGCGCCCGCTATAATGGCACTTACCGACAAAACTGGAACACGTGCTGAAATTTCATATATTACTGCTGTTGTGGCCGACATTCTTCTCAACAATGCTGGGGGATCCACATTCAGCAGGTATTTGCAGAACTAGCATGCCGCGAACTGGCCAAACAAGTTTTAAACAATCATTACATGGCGATGCTAACCCAGCACCAAAGTCTGAGGCATGGATATTTCGGACTTCCATTGAGCTGGGCACACTTTGTCCGGTTATCAGGGCCTGTCGTAACGAGTCGACTGTAGATTAACCTCATTTTATGCTAAATCCTTGACATATGTAAAGATGTTCGAAAGGTAATAAAAGCTCGCCCTTCACCTGCTTGTGTCTTGAGCTCGACAGCAGCGGTGTCGGCACCCTTGACGTGTGTAGATGCTGTCCGCTGGGAGTCCGGCTGGGAGTGGCTGCGTCGTGATGCGCTTCTCTTTGAAGTGCGGGGCTTGGCGGCCTCTCTGCTCGAGCTGTCTGCCTCCTTGTTCCTTGATTTGTCGCCTGTGCAAGGGTTTTAACAGTAGAAGGCTTATATCAACAGACAAGGCACTGTCCTTGGTATGCCAAGTGTGCAAGCAATGTGGCAGTAATGATCCCGATCAGTCACTGGGTAAATGTTATGGGAACGGCACATACGTTGCTACCGTTCGCCCCGTCATGCCAGCAAATGTGCACGTGCAACTCACCCTCGGGCATAATAACACCGTTGTGCATGTTTGCTACCAACTTGGTAGCATAAAAGCATAAGCAACAGTGTTACCAATGCTTGCACACTTTCCTGTTCGCCACCAGCTGAAGAAGGCTGTGCCAAAGTACCCGGACTCCTGTCTGTCTTTTGCTTGGCAAGTTGCCATTGAATTGTTCCTTTGTTTCTCGAGGCCTGCATCTGCATTCCTTTAAACTACGGACGGGACGCAGCAGGTACAATACCCACAGCTGGCACTTGTTGTGTACCATCTGAAGTGTGGCAGTTTCATCAGACCGCGGGATTTTTGAACAGCCGCAATGGACTCCGCGGAAGGTGACTTCATTGATGTGTAGACACACCAATTTTCAGTTTGGGAGACGATTTTAGTTCATTATATGCATTGAAAGGTCAATCGTACTTTGTTAAAATGAAGTTTCAAATGCATCTATGGCTACGGGAATTTCAAGGGGAATTACACTTACTTCGTTATACAGTTAAACCTGGATATAATGAAATTGAGAAATTCCCGGAAAACTTCGTTATAAAGAGGATTTCATTATATGCAGCTTTGGCATGAAAATTTGAAAAAGAAATGCTTAAGTAAGCAAAAGGTAACAGACGGCAGATCTCACCCAAAACATTTATTTTGGGTGAGAAAACATTTACAGCTGAGACCACTTATGTGACAGCTTATAGTGAAGGACCGGCTATATTGCGTTTTTTTTTCTGACCCCTGTTTACCCTCCCATAGAACTTAATGTATACACACACCGCTTATTGTGCAGCTCAGCTCTCCCCTCTGAGATGAAGGACTGGTTATAATGCGGATGATGGGAAATCCCATGGACAATCGAGGCAGCAAGCAGGCTTCACAAAGGAGGTGTGCTGCTCGAAAAGAGCGCAGCGAATTGCCGTGGAGGAGGACGGAGTGCGGAATGAATGAACAATGAGCAGAGGGAAGAAAAAAATGAAGAAAGAAAGGCCACGGCAGCAGCACGTCACACGCGTCCTCTGAGGATAGGATTTCCAAGGTGACGGACAATGCTGCTACGACCAGCTGCGAACGCTCCGCACGGAACGCGTGCCTGTGTCCTCCAGTTCAGCACGGTTTGCTTCCAGTTAATTTTTTTTTATCCTTGAATCCCCCCTTGAGCGCGATTTCCTGTGCATCCAATCCCTGTGCTGTCAAGGGCAAGCTTCCCGTGAGGCGCGCCGCCAGCGACACCACGAGCTAGGCCTAAGAAGCGCTGTCACTTAGTGTCAGGTTAGTGAAGTGAAGCGCAGAGACTTGCGCTGTAACCAAAGAGTGGCGCTGCCAGTACATTGGAGAAAAAAAAAAAACTTGTTTTTTTTTTCTCTTTCTCACTTAAGCTGGCGCGGCTCAGCAACATCAACTGGAAAAGGAGGGTGCCAGCTTGGCGGTTTAGGCCAGCTGCAGCAAGCGGCGGGATCAGGTTTGAAGTGAGGGCCGCATTGAGCTTGCATGCACGCACACTTGTGCTCGCTCTCGCCTCTCAGTCGCCGTCCCTTCGAGCGTGCCAAGCGAGACACCGCTGCTTTGCATTCCGTTGCGGCGGAGAAGCTGTTTCCGGTTGTTGCTCGCGCAACAGTGACAAAATTTGGGGCAATATCTCTAGGTTGTCGGGGGAGAAAATTCATTATTGCGAGGGGGTCTCCTGCTGACACTTCATTATGTAGAGGTCCGAAATACATGCACTTCTATGGAGTAACGGCGGGGAACAGAAAAACCTTGTTATATCCAGGAATTCATTATGTGGAGGTTCGTCATATGCAGGTTTAACTGTACGTGTTATTTCGTCATATCCCATTACGTTATGATGAGGTTCAAGTGTATATCCACAAATGATCTTGAAGCCACAAAAATTGGGTCATGGAAGGAAAATAACTGATGGCAAAATAAATTTCACATTCTATGAAGGTGAATTCTGCTTTGTTTATTCCCCATCAACAATAAAAAGGCTTGCCACTGTTCTTTTTCTTTTTGTTTTTTTTAAGAACAGGTAACATGATACTCAGGTGCTATTTCCATCAATAACTGTCAGGATCTTAAGTGTTAAATTTTTGTAAATACAGTATGTTTGACAGTTTTATACTGACCACAGCATTGCTCATGCCACTAGCCTGCGACTAGAAGAAAGCAAAAGACAAGGTGAACCAATCCGGAATCCTAGGGATCACATTTCCCTTGGACACTCCACGTGTGGATTGACGTTTTAACAGTTTCATATTCAATGAAAAATGTTAAATTATGGTTTTTGCCAGCTAGCCACACTGCTTGAAATGCACCTCAATGTAACTGTTGATGTACACGCACAGCCAGTAAACACTTGAATATGAACGTCTTGGAAAGAGTTGAACTCTACAATGAAACCGTGGCAAGCAACTCTTACCGGACGGCCATTTCTTGGCGCACCAGAAAATTTGCACGGGGGGAAACTGCTTGCTGATGGTCGTTCCTCTCTTTTTTGCTAAGGCGGCAGAATGCTGGAAAAAGGACAACACCACACGATTACAAGACATTCTTCCAAAGGCTGCGTCAGAATTTGCACTAATGCAAAGGTGAAAATTAAAATATGAGCCAGCAAAACCCCAATTGATCGTACAGTACTGGATTCTGAAATAACCACCAAGCTCAAATTATTAAGGTCCTGCTCTGTACTGCTCTGTCAAGCAAATGTTTCATTTTCATAAAAGAGATCATTCTTTTGCTATTTTCTACGATGCAATTACCACATCCCCCTTAGAATAGATACAGTGAAGTCTCACTGATACGATCTTCACGGGAGCCATAAAACAAAAGGCGTAATCCAAAAATCCTATCAACCGCATAAAATATATTGCCCCTATGGGGTGCTGGCAGGGCAGAAAAAACGAATCATCCAAAAGTTGTGTTAAGTGGGACCATGTCAATGAGGTTCCATTGTATATTTGGTTGGTGCCAAACCAAGCTGTTTACATTCAAGAGTTGTAGACATTCCAGCTAAAGCTAGTACTTGCTGTGCTCACAATATGCCTGCAAACATAGTGTTGCTGTGGGACTGAGCTGAGAAGGCTTCAGTGGTGTTACTCCGACTTGAGCAAACATGCCTGTACTCAACTGGGTTATGCATCACGGCATAATCAAGAGCTTTTAGCATATGAAAAAGGGTGAACAATGAGACAAGTCTGTTTGCTTGACCTGTCAACTGCCATGTCTTGAGTCTTGTTCCAGTGCACCATTATAGAACAGTAAATATGTACAGTCCAACATGGATATACAGTAGAACCTCGTTATAACGAAACCGGATATAACGAACTATCGGATATAACGAAGCACTTGCAATTCCCCTCAAAATTCCTATAGATGAAATTGATATTGGTTATAACGAACTAATGGTTATAACGAAGTAACTACCGCTCCCCCTTCGACTTCGTTATAACGAGGTTTTAGTGTAATAGAACCTTGATATAAAAAAATTTTTGTGTATATGGAACAGGAGCAAAACCCCCTTGAAAATTTTTGCAGGAAGTTATTTTACATGTCGAAAAGTATGTATATTCATTATTTTGGAACACACTGAAATTCTGGAAAATTTTAATTTGAGTTAAGGCAAATTCAAATACTGCAATATTTGTTAAAATGTCCAGAGTATACTCCAATATTTACACAAGCCCAGCTGCATATGCTTTGTTTCATTCAAACACCTAATGAGGGTCATTTGTTTACATTCAGTGCACCTCTCGACTGGCATTTTATGACTTAGTTAATAGCGAACCAGGCAAAAATATATCAGCCACTTACACAGCACTAAGAACGGACCAACGCAAATGCAGGGGTTACGTAGAGCCCACTTTCAAAACCCACGGTCTCACGTATGAAGCATGTTTAGTGTTGTTTGTCTGCAAGTAAAGTACAATTCTTACACCTTGGCATCCAGGAGCATTGCTTTAAATCCATCTCTTCCCAGACTCCAAACCACATACTACATAATTTTCCATGGTCCTCAGAGTTTGCAGCATACACACTCTAGGTACATCATCTCGGGACAATGAAGTTACATCCTGCTGCCTGAAGTGAACGCCAGTGACGTACAGTTAATTTCACGAGCTGCACACAGCACAGCGGATGCTACACGAAGTTTTGAATTTAACCAAGGAAAAAAAACACAAATTTCAGTATGGTCTCACGAAACCTTGATTTGCCCGCACTTATCCTTTCCAGATATAGCACCCAATACTGAGTCTGTGAATTTTAAAAAATAAATATAAAACCAAACAACAACCAACTCTAAGCATGTCCAGATTTACAAACTTGACACCACTTAGCAAATATTTTCCCTAAGCATTCAAGACACAAAGAGAAGCAAGCGGAAGGCATGCATGCACTTTTATTTTAAAAAATGCACACTAGGGAAGGGCCATACACAGGCATGGTGAGCAGCAGTGAATGGGCTAATTTACGTCAGCTATTGGCCAATAGCAGCAATCTGCTCTATTATGGAATAGAGCAGCTACACGGATAGTAAGGAATGCCCTCTATATGAAAAAGAAAGCTCCTGAGCAGGTGGCAACCTTGTGCACCACTTGCGAACACTATTTGTTGCGCACAACTACAGAATTTGGCTGAGCTGTTCATTGCAGCGTACACTAGCCACAGAATGCGTTTTTTCACCAAGCCCAAAGCGGTTCGAGAAACTTTTAAAGGGACTGTCTACCGCTCAGAAAATTTTTTAAGATTGTGGTAAAATTGGGCAGATCGGGCGTCACCATTTACAGGAACGAGCACGCTTTCACCCCACAAAAAGGAATTAGGTTTCTAATTTCGGTCTGATAGTGGTGCAAAAGACGCAGCTAGGGACACCCCAACAGCGTGTTCGTCAATTTCCAAGTGTACGAGAACCAGCCCAGGCAGGCATACATATTCTGCTGAAAAACAATTACGTATGTCTTACAAGCGTACTTCACCCTATGAGACACCTTGTTATAGCGTGCAAGAGCAATTTGTTCTTTTTTTCGCTGCTTTCGGGGTGGCGCGGGTGGTGCTGCCTTCGAATTCATCTGCCTGCACAGGCACGTAGTACTGCGCTTGTCATGCATGCGGCGCTGCATGTCCGAGACGCACCCCCGCGCACCGACTTTCCCTCGCCACTCCTCCTCCTCGTCACCTCTGGAATGTCGACCTTGAAACCAGTTCCTGTTGAGAAGCCTCCCGCGCCCGGAAGGGTTTCCAGGGAGACGACAACGCATCATGCACGGTAACCACTGTTGCTGGCATGCCTACACTAGGAAAGGAGCGACTTCGTAGATAAAAAGAATTGTGTTTTAATAATTTCTATTCAGTTTCTGGAGAAACCACTGCACGCTGGGACACTTCGAAAGGCACGCTTCCTATTGAGCCAAAAAAACAGGAGAGCGATGAAGGATGGTAGACGGTCCCTTTAAGCACATGGCAAACAAAAGTGAATGGACTCACGTGGTTGCTGAAATAAATGGTGGCAAAGCTGCGCTTGAGATCACAGCTGATGTGTTCAATCCGGCCAAACTGGGAAAAGTGCTGGCTCAGCACCTGACGATTGTTGAGCTCAGCAGGCACCTGGTTGCACAGCAATGCGCTCAGCTTGCTGATCTCCTCAGGTGTCGCAGTCACCTGCCACGGAGATGGCCGAGTACCGTAGTTATTTTACCGCAAGATGACAGCACCTTGCCTGCCATCAGCAGCTGAGAAAGTTGCACTAAATGACAACAGTATGGGTGTTGTTTTTGAAATTTACCATTTCACATGTAGTATTCTCACCCACGATCCAATGTCAGGTCGCTGTATAAGCCAACCACCCAGTGCACTAACAAGCTATGAAATATGTCTTGCATTCATGTGGCCTTTGATTTTCACAGCAGATTACGTGATCACTGTAAATATCATAATCACCGCTAAACACCTGGAGTAGCGAGCCAGGCCATTAACGAGGCTAACATCTCCGGATTCATCAATAAAATATTCTCTCTCTCTCTCTCTTTTCTTAGTTTTCTAAGCTTCCTTTAGTCATGTTCTTCTTGTCTGGCACATATGAGAAATTTGGAAATGGTTTTTCTCTTTTTTATTAATAAATATCAGTAGAGTCATCATGCTGCTTTCTTTCAACTTTGACAATTATGTCACTGCATTAAGTTGGCCAGCTATTTCTAGATATCACAAGTACGAATAAAAAAAAATGTAAACCTAGATGGAAGCATACCAGCAGATAACAAAAAAGCCACATCTGCAAATTGCGATCATGGTGGTGACATGTTCGGCCAGCTAGTTCGTAATGTTGCGTGATGTCATGGTACAGTGTACTGACTCAGCTTCCTAAATGCCAGCAGATCAAGTCTTGAGCCATGAGGTTGGTGATCTCAGTAGCAGAAATGTGCTGGCGCTCCTGCACCCACATTATCGTGAATTGTTTTGTTGTTGGCTTTTGGCGGATAACTTTGAGTGTGCTGGTTATCAGCCAGAGAAAATGCAAAACGCCTTTTGAAAGCTCTTAATGATGAGCACAACTTTGGTCTTGGGGAGAGAGAGAAGGGGGCTGTGGTCACTCGCTCGTCTTGCAAAGGATTGTTTTGGGGCATTGATACACTGCTCCAATATTCATTATTGATGAGTACGGTGGCTCCTGCCGCTGCATGTCAATAGAACGAGAGACACCGCGACCATGTAGGCTGTAGAGGGTTGCAGCAGCCTACATTGCTTGCGAATGGCCTGGGCCAGTCTTCTACACTCATGGTTAGGTGGAAGCATAGAAGCCATGCTTCCATCTAACAGGGTGCTCAACAACAGGCCACTCACCACAGGAAGGCTATTTAGTCAAGCACTTGTGCATTCAAGTTCATTTTGAGGTGGACTGCACATAACGCGGCCAGGTCAGGAGCCCTTCAAGCAGTACACAGGTCCTAGATTTGTATTACTTTGTATATCAGACCTAATGCTTAAACAATGTTCAATGCTTAAATAAATACCTTTCGTTGATGTAAATATGATGCCTTGAGTAGTTTACGCTATGCTTCCCAAGTTATTATGGTTTCAATGTATACATGCAATTAAAACAATTTATTTACCACATATGGCTGCCTCTGCACCTGTATTAAGGGGGTGACAGGGCTAGTCAGCCCACAGGTATGTATGTTTTTTTCCTGCCATCCTCACCATAAAGACTACACTGTTGAAACAAATGTACTGATGTGGTGAAATAAAGGAAATCTTCTTAATCTCATCTCAACCGATGCGATTAAGCATGACTGGTGCTACAGCTGCTATTATTTTCATGACATAATTTATCTATCTCCACGAAACGCATAAATGCTGGAAGACACTTATAAGGAAAGGCCGTAAATGTACACTCGTGAGAAATGTCTGGGTGATCACAAAAGATGTTTTCAGTGAAGCTAGGCTTGCTGGCTGAAAGCAAGCTTGCACGCGACTGACCAGCACAATGAGCCAATTCCATGTTGCGCAGCTGCACTATAATATTTAATAACTGCTAGTGTTTTGTGTGCCAATACCACGACGTGATTATGAAGCACGTTGTAGAGGACAGCCCTGAAAACTTAAGCCTACCGACATTCGTTAAACACCGTACCGTGGGTGCCCAGCACTTTGCCTCGAGAAAACTCTGACTGCTGTGGCACAGATCGAACACACAATTTTCACATCAGCAGCCAAGCACCATAACTGCTGTACCACTGTGCTGGCTCCGCTGGAAAAACTTGACATTGTCCACTTGTGCGTATATATATATATACAATTTACAAGCTGTCAATTCTCTGGAATAGGCCAACATTGGACCCCACTGTGGCCACTTACTAGGAAACACTCTAATTCACAAACAAATGTTCTGAACCTGGGCTGGCGCACGGCCTCTCGTTAAAACACGCCAAATGGGCAGAGCTGGGGTGACTCTGACTGAATAAAACACCAGCTTGCTTGAGGACGACAGAACGTGGCGGGATAAGAGCTATTTCCCGCTCAAAACCACCTGTGTGAAAATACGGCCTTTCGCATATGTGGACACACAAAATAAGCAACTCTTCAAATGCAAGTGGCGTCTGGTGATTTCTAGCGCTATGCACAAGAACCACACAGATGTGATATGTACCTCCAAATGTGCACCAGAGATCAAAAGCATTTTTTATTTGGGATGCTCTGCATAATGTCTTTCCTTAACTAAAGCTTTGTTAAATGTACAGAGGGGTCCACTGTTAAAGGGAACAGTGGAGCGCGTGTCGTCTGCGCGGCGCCGCCGCCGGCCGGCTGCGACAACTAATTTCGCGCAGGAGCAGTGAGCGCTGTGGGCGGCGCTCGTTTGTCGTTTGCTACAGTTGCGGCCGCGCTTCGGATCGCCGCGAAGCCAGCTGTCCCCGCGCTTTGAAATTTGTCCGCGGGCTGCATGGCCACGCTCAGGTAGAAAGCTGTGGCTAAGCTTAAAAGGAATGAGATTATGTAAAATACTACCTCACTGATATTTTTGTTGGTTAAAGAAGCATGACTTCTTTAAGGACGTCTCTAGCATAGCTATATATTAAAGGATATCTTTCCTTGTGGAGTGCATATTCCATATGCACTAATGAAGATTCCAGCTGCTGTAGTGCGTAAGCTCAACGCAAATAAACAAACGCCTTGAACTAGCATTTGGGGGAATTCACACTGGTAAACGTGATGGGGAAACGTATTGGTGTGTGTAACGTGTTGCACTCCTGGAGTTGTAGAGACTTCAGGAATAAATAGATGCTGGAGTTAGAAGCATGCAGATGTGTTTTGAAGCTTCAGGTTGTTACCGTGGACAAATGTGTCTTCGTTATTGCGGAAGGAATTTAAGGGTACGCACTCAGAATGCTGCTTGCTGTAACATTTGTATTAGGAAATGGCATGAAATGGCTTCTCAAAAACTCCCGTCATGTTTTCGGGCTAGAAAAAAAAACAAGCACAATCCGTGCACGTTGTTTAATATCGGGTCACGTCACCGTTGGTCTCTATTACTGCCTCCATTCCAGAAGGAAGGGATGCGCACAAAGATTCACAAAATGACGCATCCTGCTTCAGACGCTCCCATTCGGCCTTGACAGCACTCCATAGCCTGTCCGCAGAGAGCCCTTGCGGGCATTGATTTGCTAAGGCCTTCTTCATTATACCCCAAACGTTCTCTACGGGGTTCAAGTCGGGCGATTGGGGTGGCCAGCTGATAACTTCCACTTGATGACGCTGCAGAAGTGACTTGACTTTTTTTGCAGTATGCACAGGGGAGTTGTCATGCTGGAACACGAAGTCGTGTGGCTGGGAAGCACCATTCGCAGCATGAGGAAGTGCAACTTGAACGCAACTGAATGTAGAAGTGCAACTTGAAGCAACTGAACGTATTCCGGCTTGTAGCTGAAGTAGGAAACAGTGTCAGGCGGTGCAAATAGTGCTTCTATTAATTAGACTTGGAACTTGTTACTCTATTTCCTGCACAAGAAACGCTACTATTTGTGCGTTAGACGCTGCATAACCTTATTCACTATTCCTTCGACATCGAGCGTTCAGTGGGTTTCATGCAAAGATTTCCACGTAATAGCTTCAGAAAACTGCAAGCGTAATAACTGATACCGCTCTTCACGGTTTTCTTATAATTGTGGCATTGGAGAACAGTGAAGTCTGATGTAATGTGTCACCGTTGATAACACTGGTATATATAAGCTGCCATTTCTATGCGTTAATACCAGAAAATAACATCCATGCGTTTTTTAAGCTACTTTTCAAATATCAATTACTTGAGAGAAGTTTTTCTATATTGTCTACCGTCATAGGCTCTGCGTGAGAGTGTTCTATGAATAATACTGTAAATTTTTTTGGTAGTCCGAGCAACAGACGTAAGTTTCTAACCATCTATATTTTAAACAAAAATTGCTTCAAGGAGCTACCTTATAGTACAGGAATATATTACCGAGTGCAGTCAGGGCGCCAAATGCGCGTCTTTTGGTCCCAACAGGTCGTAAAAGTGGACTCATCCGTAAAGATGACCCTCTTCCAGTCCTGATCAATCCAGCCTGCGTGGCGCTGGGCAAACTGAACTCACTTGTTCTTGTTGGCGGTCCGTAGGAGGACCTTCTATGCCGCTGTTCGGCTTTTCAGACCTGCCTGATGCAGGCGGCGCTTCACTGTGCTCTTCGAAGCCTTCAGTCCCAAGTTCACCCTAATCTCTTCAACAGAACACCTAGGGTTTTCCGCCACAGCAGCTACAATGCCAAGGTCTTCCTCATGGCTCGTGGCTCGACGCCGTGGCTTCCGAGGAGCGTCCTTTATCCGTCGATCGAACTTGTACGCTTGAACAATTCTGTTCACTGTTTTCAGTGGCCTGTGCGTTAATTTGGCAATAGCGCGTTGACTGTAATTTTGTCGCCACAGTTCCACAATACACTCCCTCTCATCGTGTGGCACTCGAGCCATCGTGGAAACGCAGCAATCGACGCCCAGCAGAAAGCTTTCTCGAAGTGGGCAATTCTTTATCTGATGAGAAGGCGAACGAAAGACGGGACTCCGGCTGATGTGTCAGGTGACATTTATCTGATTATAGATCATTCCCGTCATTTTCCTTCTAGCTCGAACGAAAGCGACTATTATCAAGATTTTGCGACTTCGGCCCCGCTTCGTGACGAGCTGAAGCGCGGCCGCAACTGCAGCAGACGAGCACAGCAGCAGACGAGCGCCGCCCACAGCACTCACTGCTCCTGCGCGAAACTAGTTGCCGCAGCCGGCCGGCGGTGGCGCCGAGCAGACGACATGCGCTCCACTGTTCCCTTTAACAGTGGACCCCTCTGTACGTACACTCTTTAATGTTTGTTTATTTTTCGTGGAGGGATAAAACCTGATCGATTTATTTGATTTCTGCGGTTTTATGTCCCAAAACCAGCTCTGATTATGAGAGATGCCATAGTGGAGGGCTCCAGAAATTTTGACCGCCTGGGGTTCTTTTAACGTGCACTGTAACGTTCCGGTACACAGTACACGGGCCTCAACATTTCGCCTCCATCAAAATGCAGCCGTGGAGGCTGGGATTCCATTCCGTGACCTTTGGATCAGCAGCCAAGTTCCATAGCCAGTAGACCACCGTGGCGGGGCAAGGATATAACATGGAAAAAAGTCCACCTTCTCCCTGAATGGTGGCTGTAAGCATAAAACCCTATCCCTACAAGAATCGCGACAGTCAAAAACAAAAGGGCATACCATCTCCCTGTTGCCTAAGATGCCGCCTCACATGTGTGCATGTAAGGAATGAAATGAGCATATGAACCCCTCTGCAGGTTTGTTGTCATGTGGCATATCGTACAGTGCAAAAGCTGGCCAGTACACAAAAGGATGCGCCTGGATGTGTTGCTAATGGTGGGCCCCACATTGCGAAAGGAAGTGACTTCATCACTGACATCTACCCCTAACCCCCGCTTGAGTAATGTTTGACCTTTGCTTAAACACTACTAGCCATCAAGGTTTCAGGCTTGTGTACGTGTATACTGCAGATGTTGGAGGCGCAATGCTTTATGCACTTGAAAGTTTCAAAATTTGAGCCGTTATATCTGTGCTTCGAAGGCTGGGGCTCCCCATTTGGTACTCAATTTAACTTTCCCATCTATTTTCCATGGAGCACAACCTATTCTTGTGGCAGTTGCACTATACACAAATATTCTTACTTTTTCTAGATGCTGCTAATTGTGTACTATTACATTATCATAACAATTAAGTGCATTAACTCAACCAACTACGCTTACAGGGGACCAACACAGGGCATCACGCTCTTTGTTTTACAGATTTTTCTGGTGTACCACCTGAATCACACTTGTTCAGAGTGATCGAGCAGCCACTGTTGACTAAACCAGCACCACATGGCAGTAGCTGCCAGATCCAAGATTTGTAAAATACAAACGTCAACCGAGTGCATGTGGCACGGAGCCTCATGGCCCGTGTCTTGCATTGCCTCACAGTTTTTCAAAGAGCAGCGATGGCTGGAATCTGCACTTTTGCTCCGCATTCTGCGCACATGAATGGTGCATCCAAAGTGGTTTGAGAGTGATATCACGCAGAAAATGCATAGCTAAACAAGCATGTGCGCTGTTTCTTAGTAAATAAGAAAGCAACAGTGAAATCAGTCTTGACCGAGACAATTGTAGTTGGTTGAACACGAAGCAGCGATACCTTTTGTACTCTATAACTGTGCTCAAGACCAAGCTGGCTAAGGCGTATAGCTACCAGTAGAGGTACTTTAACGAGGACACCTACAAGAAGCGGTGTTTATCACACAATCATTGAAAAAAAAAAGAAAACAATGATTATAAGTACACATGAATTGAATGCCTGTTTTTATTCTGCTAATACACCACATTTGATGAAGTTTGCCAAGGACAAAGAAATTAGACAAATGTGTACAAATACTATGAGGACATTTAAATTTTAGGCTACAAGATTTCGCGGATGAATTTTTCTAGAACTGAAACCCATAAAGCAGCACTGTACGCCACCGTGAATCATACCATTAATGTTTGAGTGCCACATTGCCTAATACAAAACACGTTAACCTGATTGAGACTCCTGAAACATGTAGTGTTCAAATATGTGATAACTGTTACGGTGCAAATGTGCAAAACCAGCAGCTCCCTCTGATAGATGCAACTCGACGACTACACACAAGCATGATACAGGGTGTGCATGGCAAACTATGTTTACACATCAAAAAGCAATTTGAGAAAACAACCACACAGACCATCATCTTTGTTGGAACATCAATATTACGTGCACAATGTGCATAACAAAACGCTCAACTAGAACAGAAGCTCAAGGGAAGGTGGAGCCTTGGACTGATGAAGGAATCATTGAAAATTCTGATGAATAACACAGAATGTCACAAGAGCAAACATTTCAACGAATCAACTTGTTTTCGTAGCTGCCCTCACAAAGACAAGTCCACTAGTCAACACACTGGTCCTAGTGGCATACCCTGTTCCTCACTGTTTTTAACAATTTCACCAAGACACTCAGCAGCGATATTCGGCTTGCACTGTTTAGCCTCTCTCTTCCTGCAACCCTGGTTTAGCGAATCAATGCTATGCTGTCAAGTCAATGTTGTCAAGGCTCATCAATGGTTTACAGGTAATCAAACGTTGGGCAATTTCAGTTGGCAGATTTATGTAGTGGAACAACTGTGTGGCAGACAGGCATGGCTGGAGGGCTTTGATGCTTCGTGGTTACATAGAAGCTACGATTTCTTTCATGCCGGCAAATGCTTACTGCAAATAACGATCATCATCGCAATGTAGTTGCCCGCATACGTTGCACAGGAACAGAGGCGGGTGCATACACTTTGCACGAGGGCATGTGAACAAACAAGCCAACTGGCTGTGTGGAACAAGTGGTTAGTCTTGAATGCCATTAATCCAAAAAGGTTGACAGGACTCGCTGGCAACGTTGTCGGTTATAACACAGTCGCACGAGCTCGTTCGGACGTAAAGCTGTGTGCTAGCAAGGTGATTCAATGAAGAATGCCAAGCTTCGTGTCAAAAATAATCATGTGTTCCACAGGGCACGCTTTCTCAGAAATACTCACTGTGGTTCCGTGCACCCTTTGATGCTTCTCAGCCGGCGGGGTGGGCCTGCTAGGCTTCGGGGAAACACCGAACACGTCCTTCTCGCAAGGATCGGCGTTGCCAAACACGGCCGAATCTGCACCTGCCACGCTCCCAGCGCGCTGTGGTGAGGCACTGAATGCCGACGACCGGGCTGAAGGAACACTGCCAAACACCGAGGATGTCGACGGTTCGCCTCCAAGCTCCGCCGACTGGCTCGCCCCACACGGCGCCGCGGTGGTGGTGATCTTGCCCGCATTTCCGAAGGAAGACGGTGGGTTCGATGGAGAGTCTTTACTGCTTTCAGACATCTGAAACGGCCGTGGCTACAGTTTAGTTTCCGACTGCACGGTACACATTTTGGATGGCAGAAAGCACCTTTTGGCACTGCTGAAAACTCCGTCAACGGCGCAGGGCTGGCGTTCAGTGCAAACAAGAACTTACTGAGCTAAAGAAGTGCCTGCGGCACCAAACACGGATATGCCAAGAGTTCACACGACAGTCGGCTAGCAACGTACTACATGTAGGCAAACACTTTCACGCCAGACAGCGTCACCTCAAGAGGTAATCAACGCAGCTCATCAGACAACGCGCCAGTCGAAGTTTCATGGCACAGTGCATGAGGCTGCGCCAATCTTTTTTTTCGATTTATTATTCCTTACTGCAACGTGAGCGTCACGAGCGGCAGTTTCAAGGAGGATCACGGAGGCGTCTGCGCTCCCGATCCTAGTTCGAGGTACAAAAAAAATCCGCACCGCAGCTGCAAAATCTAGATCAATGGGTGCTCCAGTGACAGTTAAGTAATACTGAGAACCGAAAGCACAGTGCAAACAACACGCTGTCAGTTCATATCTCCCTCAGAACACCGACCACTCTGGTATTCTGACACCGAAAATGGCAACTCGATATCCTTACAAGGCAGATCCCAAATTGAAAAGATATTCTCACGGCACCGTGCAATCGTACTCTGCGGGGCATTAGCTGACGCTGCGAATGTGCCGCTGGAACACGGTAGATCGGCTCATAACCTACCTCTTAAAGCGCCTGGGAACAACACTTTTGCCGCGTCGCGTTCACATTTTCCAACAGAAACAGAAACAGCGCGCGCGTGCGAGACGACGGCGCCACTCGGCGGAGACGTGCCGCTAGGTAGCGCCACCGGCACCACTGCTACAGTAGTGACGCAAACGTCTGGTAGGGAGAGTGTACACAATAGATTAGATGTAGTGCGGCGACGCTTTGATGGTAATACGAGGGTAATTTACGGTATAAAAATCCCAACGAAGGAGATAAATGGGTGAGTAGAACGTTCCCATATCCACCGCGCGATCTTTCGCGCCCGTTTTTTTCTGGCCGATCGCTCCCGAGTTCGCTTTCGGAGCTTAAAACGATTTTTCTGCGCTCCTCGACGGCTCCAATTCAAAAGCTGCCAACCTTTCCCGCCATTCTTTATGAGTCTCTGCTATCACTTTCGGCACAATTTGATAAATGCCGGCATTCTCTGAACGTTGTACGCTCCTCCAAGTGCGCGCCGGTGCAGCGCGCGATGCGTGATGTTTTGGGAAAGTGTCGCTGGCGGCCGAACATCGGCGTCGCGACCGCGTTTTCCACGCGAAGGGGGTTTGCCAGCCCCAAACAAAAGGACGAAGTAGGCCTAGCAGCAGGCGCACAAGTACGCAGCCAATGGGCGCGCGCGTCACGGGAGAGCCCAGCGGGCGCGGCGAATCCGGGCCGCCCGTACAAACGGCGGTTTCGGACATGGGCCAATCGGGTGGCGCGCAGGCTTTTGTTAGGCTTAACCGCGTGCTTGCGGGTAGCGTTTTTTTCATTAGGTCATGGACGAGCGTGATTGTTTCGTATCAGTCACAAATTGGCGCGGCATGCGGCGGTGACATCGCGGGCGCCGCGGCACTCGTTCGGCCGAGACAGTCGCTGTTGGGGCCACTGTTTTTGAGTTGCATACCGGCCGATTCGGACGATGCGATCGCTTTTCGCGGTACATTAGGCCTAGCACGTGAAGCTCCGCGCGCCCGCACAATGGAGATTGGGACGACGCGGCCGACTACAACAAATTCGGATCGCTTTCTTTTTGCTCGCTGTTTGCGCGAGGAGCGCGGCCGCTGCCAACGTTTGTGTTGGGAACGTGCGTTCATCCGTTCCGAGTGTTTTATTTGCCGCGTTCCCGCGCGTCCCGGCGCTCTTGTGAATCGGGCTTCGCCGCCCGTGCTGCAGATTGTTCGGATTCATTGGTTGCGACTGCCTGGGCGCGGGAATCTTGACTACGGCGTCGACAGGCTCTGTCGTCTCGGAAGATTCGCCTCGAGTTTAGTCGTTCCGTGTGCCTCCTCTGTCGTGTGCTCCCGTTTTCGCCCGTTCTGGCGAAATCGAGGCATAATTTATTCGCGGAGGTCGTTGCGTCGAACAATACCGAGTGCCTTCGTTCCGGCTTTGCGTGAATCGTACGCCAAAATGAGCCGGGATCGTAGTCGTCGTCGTGGCTGCAAAAGCTGAATAGTGTGCCAGCTTTCGCTCGATTCGTCGAGGGACGCGTTCCGGTTTGCGTGCTTACAGTCTCGGCAATAAATTGATCAGGCTAAAACGCGATGGGGAACTACTTTATTTGTTGGAAATTGTGCGCGATGTCACCCGTGTTTTTATTTTTTTTTTAAATGTCGCAACCGAATGTGATGGCAAATGCTTTGAGGAAGCCTCGTGAATATCAATTCCATGTGCGAGAATGAATGCTGAAATTATTAGGTATTACGTAATCTTTGCTAGATGTAATGAGCGCCCATTTTTGTCGTCTTGGTAAAGTACATGGTTTCGCACATCCGAGATTGTAATTGCATATCGAATGTTGAGGCAGGTGTATTCAATGTTTGAGAGACTACTAATGCCCATTTCAGTAGAAGGGGCTGCACACTCGAATTAAAAAAGGAGCAAGGTGCAGAACCTTGTGAGTGCATTTATTGCTGGAAGAATGGTGTGTTTTAACAAAATAATTTAAAAATAAAATGCAGCGAATGACACACTCGTACAACAAAGCATGCACAAATGTAGTACTGGCCAAGTGAAGCACAGATGGTGGTGGCTAGAACTGATTGTTGGGCAAGTTGGTAATTCATACTAAAGCAATGGTGTGCGAAGCAGACACAAACACAAGGTAGTACACAAAACACTGCGCATTGATTGTCTGACAAAGCACCACTACCGATAGTGCAGTGTCCTGGTGTGTGACTCGCTGCTAAAAGAGGCAACTCTTTATTTTTGCTGCTGCCCTCTGTTGCAAATGTCAACAGGCACATGAAAGGGCTTTTGCGCAATGCATAATCCAACACCCTCTTACACAGTTTTAATTCATGGAGAATATTACATAATTCACTCAAAGCATCAAACGAGGTAAAGTGAACCTCCCACAGTGGATGCCTGAAGACTGAAGCGAAGAGTGATTCTGTTTTACGTGTCAAAACCACATGCTTATGTGCGGCACAGTGTAATGATGGGCACTGGTAATTACAATCACCTGGAGTTATTCAACATCTACTGGAAAGTTACAGCACATGGACTCTTACCATCCTTACCTCCATTGAAAATGTGACTGCCACAACTGGGATAAAACCTGTGTCCTTTGGGTCACCAGCCACACATCATAATTACTGCGCCACGATGGAGGACTATGGAAGCTGCCAAGGAGACTTCATGCGTGTTGGTCTCCCTGTGCTGATGCGCATATGCAAAGACGACCACACCCAAAGAACTGCTCATCTCGGTGCCATCGCTGTCACCTTTGCTTCCTGAAACAACATTGTGGTATCTGAATCAACGTCAGAAGAGCTGGCCAACAAGAAAAATCTTTTCCATGGTGATGGACAAGGAACACGTGCATCGCCTCCACCGGACGTCTCACTTAAAACCTAGGTTGCACAATGAAAAATGGAAACCGATGATTAGAAGCAAATGCAATCACCAGATTAGGCCATATGCTAAGCGAAGGCAGCTCAGCAAGGAGAGCACCTTGCGTGTAAGAAGTGGTTAAGGTTTTGGCAAAGCCAGCTTGGTAATTATCATGAATGCTGCATTGGGGGCACACACACAGACAGCTCTGCTGTACTTCTTGATGCTACTGTATGGTATATTGGTTTGCACCATATCGATCTGTGCCGAATGCCAAGACCAAATGACTGTTGTGCCTCTGATGCACTTTCACATTTGTCCAATAATAGATAAGATTTCCTGTACAAGGAGCTGTTACTTGCTCATACTGTATGGCAGCACATGACCTATATGATAATGTTATGAGAGGCATTGCAAAAAGTCTCTACCACTTACCCTTGGAGCGCCAAATGTGGACAACACACCAATGGTTGAACGACCCCGCAGTGATGATCTTGTTGGGCTACGGTTGCTGTTCTCACTCCCCACGACCCCGCTCTTAGAACTACCATCACAATCGCGCTCCTTTATGCAACAAATTTTGCAACCCGAGGCCAGGGACATGAATGGAGATTCACAAGCATACGAAAAATTATCTCTGCTCTCTCCGCACTGTTTTGACAGCAAAATGCTTAGTGTTACTGCTTCTGTGCAACTACACACAAATATGTAAACACATAGACAGCCATACAGCAAGTACGCAAGATGTGAGTGAAGAAGTGTAGTGGTGCATATGTTGAGAACTGTCATGTGAAACACTTCACCTGCCGTACATGACAACCAATTTAGGCCCAGCACTTTCTGCTAGGCTGTGACGCACGTCATAATTTCAAGGTCTCTTGCTTACAAGTAGCATATTTCATAACAGTGCTCCGTTTATGTCACCAGGAGACTTGTCAGCAGGTCAGGTTCTTCCAACCTTCACCGTGCGATTTGCATAGGCCAAGTAGACGACAGTTTGTGAAATACCTGAAAATGCGAATACAGCTCAGTACAGTTGGGCATGCTGCCTAGCAGCAAGAAAAAGATTTCTTCACATAATGAGTTCACCTTTGAATTTCACTCACGTGTTTCACACTGTGCTCAGTGTGTCAGCCACAGTATGTTGCTTGGTTTCCAAGTTCTGCAAGTTTTTCACCACAGTGAGTTGAAACAGAAGTTTAACTATTATTATTATTTTTTCTTTTTTTTTTGGAAATGGGCTGAAATGAGGTTTAATGTAATGGTGAAGCGGTGTTTAAAGGAGCACTAAGTAGAAAAACTGTTTTCCTGGTGTTAGTAATAAATGACCCTTTTACAATACCAAAGGCACTGCTCTTTTTGTGTGACATCACTTGGTAACAAAAAAAATGCAGGCAGAAACACCACCTCGAATTTCGTATACCAGCTTGCTGCTAACATCATCAGACCTTAATAGAGTCTGCTAAGTACATTGTAGGGTCTCTATTTTTAAGTGTGGTTGTTCGTTCCTTTAAGTTGACTGCACCACTAATAATGGAAGTAACGGTTTTCTTACCTTCACCCTTCATTGCACTTAAGTTTACTTGAACAGAAGTCTATTACAGGAAAGAACATATGTCCACATGCTTACATTAATTGCACACAGCGCACATTATCACATCAGCCGTGTATGCCACTGTAAGGTGGCCGGGTCCTCTCAGCTAGCTTGGTCTCTTGCAGCATAATTCAGTGAAGATATGTTTAAGTTGTATGTAAAGATAGCAACTTTTCTTGCCCAAAAATCTTGATGCACTGTTTCTACATGAGCACACCAGACATGTTTCCTAAGGAACATGGATTTTTATGATTACTTTATATTTACTGGCATACAGAGAGAGATAAGCAAACTCCTGTAATCTAGGCTGTTGGTGCAGTATGCTACAATATTTTTGTTTCCAACCATTACAGTAGTCTTATCACTCAGTAACAGTACGATTAGTAAACATCGTCACAAAATCCGTACCTTAAAGGCCAATCCTTTCCAACTCATTTAGATAGTGCTGAAAAAAAAAAATTATAGATGTTCTTTGCGCAACACTTGCCTTTGCGTTAGATGAACTCACAGTCACTGAGGAATTTGTGCCAAAACTTGGTTTAGAATAACAAAAAGTGCACTATATTTTATTCCAGAAAAGGAAAGTGGATATCAGAAATCTGACCCTCATCTCAATATTATTCAGTTGGCATATGCTGTCTGTTACACACTGGAAAAAACAATAGTACTATTACCTTCACCAAACTAACACATGGATGTGACATCCTCTTAAAGGCATGTAAATATCTTTTTCATTTGCTTTGTGTATATTGTATTTTCTGTGTTCACACATGTAACTAAGCATTTCGTATATTCAGTGCATTTTGAAGCTCTGGATGCTTGGAAGCGCTCATCAAATTGACTTATGTTATGGAGGCCATCAATTTTTCACACCTCATATTTATGTACCTACATGTTTATGGTATTATCACAAGATGCCTCTTCCTTTCTTTCCTTTTTTTTTTTTAATTGCTTGGCTCCAGTAACACTGCAATTTGCGTGTACTACTGTACCTACATGCATAAGTTTTATTTTGTATCACAAAATGTCTTTTTTTTTTTATTGCTTGGCTCTAGTAACATTGCATTTCGCTTGTACTGCAGGCTAACAGTACTTCACTTGACACTTGTTACAATGTATGGCAATAACACAGTAAGAAACAATCATTATAGGGCCATAATAATTTTTGAAATGGTGGGGTGAACTTTGCATATCAGATTGCAAAAGTGACAACGTTCAAATGGAAACAGGCAGCTAGATGCGTCATACTTGGAGGCTAAGCTCTGAAATGCTCTGCGCATGCCAGTGGTGACAGACATTGGTACCAGGCTTTTTTGGTTCACACACAAAGCACTGGTCGGGAGAATAAACTGATTTTATGTTTCACAACAACCACTGTAAATAAACACTAGCACAAATGAGAGATAATATATTAACCTAGTAGCACTCTATTATCTGGCCACGATTACATTCCATGTGGTATATATGTTCAGGTGCACAGTGCTTATTGGAAAAGGCCGTTGGTAATACATCTAGTCTCTTGGCCAGCTATGTTTAGAATAAAACCATGTCGGTCCAGCTTTCCCTAGTCTTTGCAAAAACATCTCCTAATAATTAACAATTTTAGGTTTGTGGGATTAGATGCACAGTGGAATGAAAACGCGCAGAATGCTGAAGTACTCGCAGAGTTTATCATATGCACACTGTTTCTCGAATGTACCATTACTCTGCATAGCGACATCTAAGGCCGCCGCTTCAAACTTGGAAGAGTTCGATACGTCTATAGCAAACGATTGTAAAATGACTTCGCCTTCCTTCAGGGTGCTTCAGTGACGAATATTATAGATAACTCCGGTGAGTGTTTGAGGACAAATGCTATTTCAGGTATTCCTGGGCCTGGCAATAGAATAGCTATAAACAGTTCTTCAACATAAACATTTTCAAGCTTGTTGCAACAGTGCATATTCACTTAATTATTATTATTATTCTCAAAAAGTTGGAATATTGCTGCATGCAGCAACACAGGTGAGCTTTTTCAGTTTCCTTTTATTTTCACTTCTTTTGGATACACTGATCTTTGCTAGGGGACGCCACACTCAACTTGGGCACGAGAACGCTCTTCCACTATACCTAAACCCATTTTCCGCAATGAATATTTGAAGGATGGCAGTACTATCTCTTGAACCCTTGCAGTCACATCAGCACTAATAAAATGTGTATTAGTGGACATACACTCAAGTGTACAGGGTTTCTAGCTGTGTTCAAATGTAATCAGCTGCTCCTTGCATTGTTGCTTGTTTGTGAATGGATTTACACATTCCACATATTAGCAATATTTGTGTGCAGTACCCTGCCACAGTATTTGTGGCAGTTGTACTTCCACTGCCTACAAAATTTACCCGCTGTAACTGGCAGGTGGCTGTAACCATATCCAGTAAAAGTGACACTTGTTTCATTACGAATATTGGCTGGCCGATCTGTGAGAAGAATCTTAGATTGTATAAGCATATCGATTATGAAGACGACTACTGTATTCCAAAGAAGCTCGAATGCAGTCATTCACAGATTCTTCCTTGAAATTTTTCACGCTTGTCCATTATGCAGGTTTACCCGAGCACCAACACCAGAAGTTATACCCACATTACATTTAGTAAACACAGTTACATTTAATAGAAATTTGGGGCAGGAATTGTTGTTTTGGCACTAGAGCAGAGTGCAGCCCGTCATTGTTCTGCGTAAGGATAATTTTTGTTGCCATTTTGTCTTGCACATTTTGTACTCCACGTAAAATACAAGTGGTCCTTGTGGTGGGACAAATGCTCCAAATTGTTAGAGGATTAATAACCTTTACCCCATTTTGCTATCAAATCTCATGCCAGGCATTTTCCAAGTAAGCATGAAGCCAGCTTATTTCCGAAATAAGTGATGTTATGTGGGGGGGGGGGGGGAGAGAGCTCTGCACCCATACCTACTGATGCCCTCAGACTTCAGTTTGCATTTGTCACTCTTGTACTGTAGGGAGGCAGCCATCCCATTTTGTTCACAGCTCAGTTTCCCCCCACCTTAATAGCTGGGCCGTTGATTTGCTTCATTTGCCACACATTTCTCTTCCCTGACCTAGGGCCATAATCTGTGTGAAATGACAAAGTGACTAATTGGCCACCCTTCCACAACCCGCCAATCGGCTTGCACACAAAGGTGACTCTTCGGCTATCATTCTCAGAATATGGCCCCGTTCTCCCCTGCCTTCACCTCGTTGGTAAAAACCAGACTACTCTCTTGTGCAGGGAAACAAAAATGCGGATTTCTCACTTTTACTAAAAACAATATTCCAACACATTTTGACCAAGGAGGTTTCTGCTTTCTTACATTGCTAGCGATGCCTCATGATGCTACTCCCAGTTGACAGGGCTGACACTATGAGCAAGCCTTCCGTCATCGCTGTGCAACTTCTTTGCCCAAGAATCCATGAGTTTGGTGTAAACAAGCAGATGCCCGTTTGTAGCTCAGCTGCATCACTTTGTGGACAGTAAGGTACCTGCACGCTGTTGGTGCATTGCCATCTGACGTCTGCACTTCCACAGACTGGCGGCAGGTATGCCTCCTGCGCAGCAAAAGGACTACCTGAAACACTAGAGTTCTGCAGTGCCCCGAGTCATCACATGCTCCAGCAGCTTCTTTCCCACAAGTAACTGTGAACATCTGGTGATTCCTCTGCCAAGTGTGTCAATTACTAGTTGACCACTCCCAAATGGAGAGCCAGCGCACTGTGTTACATGGAACTGTTCCTGCAAGGCTGCTTGGTGTTGGCACATATGGTACTGGCATGCTTTTGACAATATGAGCCTCAAGAACAGCTAGCTACATTTGCCCAGCACATCTCCAAATGCATATCTTCGGCTGTTAATTATTGCTGCAGTAAAGGTCTTCGAGACCGGAGACTGACTCTCGTACATGGAGGAAAAGGTCTTTGGCCTAGCCACTGTGCTTCAGAAGCTGACATTGTGCAGCAAAACTTACCACTAACCTTGGTGCAACCGTTCACCTTCACTTGGCTATACAATGCAGTCTCCAGTAGCAGCTCTACTGCTACCACCATTTCTTTCATGGCCAGACTAGTAGCTGCACTCATAGATGCAACATGCACCTGCCAGTCGCAAATGGCAATATGCCACATCGGCCCGCATCAGCACCCCAGTTCCTCATTGTCAATCGCGGAAGTTTCAGCTGTGTGCAACGTAAGACAAGATGCTTGGCAAGTATCAGCAACTGACAAAACCCCAGAATGATGAGCTGCCCGTGAAACAGTGATGCATTGCGTTGCTGTTCCCACTGCCCATTCATGCAGACTTGTGGCAGAAAGGTTGGCAGGCATCTGCCATAGGATGCAATACATGCTTCAACACCATGTCATTGTTTGTCTTTCCTTCAGCAAGCGGTCTTCACCTTTCTATTATGTAGCACCAGAGCAGGACAGCAGCAACTGGCTGCCTCCTGATGGCTGCTGAGCTTTGAATACCATCACCAGTTCATATCAGCATTCCATTCCCCACATGCATGACTTGGGCTACAAACTTTGGCCGGTATTACTTGGCCCCAAGGGCTTCGGATGTCGGTCTGATGTCCACGTGAGCCACTGTACTTACCTTCATGCATTTCGTGAATGCCTCAGTCAACATCAACACCATGCGTCGTTGTCAAAGAGTGGGTAGGGCCTGTAAAGAGTGTCACAGGATGTGACACATTTTCTCCCTCAATTGCACATGTACATGCACATATAATTATGAACACCAATGTGACAGTAGATAGCGATAGGAACAACGCATGGAAATTACCATTGGGAATGTGGCAGAAAAGAGGAAATAAAGAGAAAGGAAAGGCATTCTTATGAACAAAGTACAAGTGGTTACCTTTCAGTGTAGCACATTTGGAGCAATTATCAAAACTTCGGTCGCTACTAGTACAAATGTCATTCTGTTCACTGGAATTTTTTTGTGCCAACCAGCAGACTAATTGGTTAGCTCATCACACTTTTGTGTGCATACACATTAATTTTTCCGAAGGATCACTATGCCAGGGGTGAGACAGCTGCTCATATTGCACAGTTTTGATACAATTCTGTTTTCCTGATCCTAGCTGCTCCAAAAGCATGAAAATTGGGAAAATTGCTCCAGACTGCTCCAAAACAGCCTGGAAAGCAAGTATTTTGGTACTCACGTCAGTTCCGGTGGGGAAAAAAAGTGGAGTCGCGCAACGTGCATTGCGTGATTGAATATCGGGCGCCCGAGATTTGCTGCGGACGCTTCGATTTTCGTGTCAACGTACCTTGACATGAAAATCAAGACATGTGGAACCAAGACACCTGGAATGCCATTATCTACATGAAATTGGAGCATCTTCCATGATTGCATTGCAGTGTTACTTACAATAGAAGACTGTGATGTGCTGGTGAAAAGCTGAGGTGAGCTTCTTCGTAATGATGTGAAGCACAAAAATCGTGACAAAATCCAAAGTGACCGGACTCTCCTGACAAGGGAGAACACTAATTAACCTACAAGAAGTGCAAGGGATCCTTCAAAAGCTAAATAAGAAAATTACAAAAAGTCAAAGCAGTAATTAGCGAAATCATGTCAGTGGTTTTAACTAAGACTATTGTGTGTCGACAATTTTGGTGCAATGGTCAGTGCAATGGGTGCACTGACCCCTGGTTGTGAAAAAGATACTTGACTGTCTGGGCTGCTCCAAATTCGACTTTAGCTCTTAAGACATCACATTAAATGTTGTGAACGGCTTCAAATCAAGGTTCTCCTGCTCCAAAATGAACATTTCGCTGCTCCAAAAACTGCTCCCAAGGCTGTTTCTGCTGTCTCACCCCTGCTATGCTATAAGTGGCACTGCATGTCAGACTTTCACATGATATCTTTTGATTTTCACTAATAGTTAAAATTCCCCTGTGTTAAGTCACCCCTCTCCCAAAGGACAGGTTTTCTTTGTTTTGTGGAATGTTGGCAACCTTGGTTACTGTAAAGGACGTATAAGACATTAATTTTATCAACAACTTGCAGCTGCACTGGCACATAGTATAGTACGGGATCGGGTTCTGCTAAAAGTGAGTGAGACAAGTGCGGTAAGCATATTAAGTGGCGTCACGTTAGGCAGCAAGGAAGGAACATGATGCCTCTCCGAGTAAATAAAACTCCTTTCTTGCTGTCATTAGTGTTAAATGATGCCTGTCGTAGCATTTCATAAGCATTTATTGAGAAGTAGGACCTTTGAATGGCCCCAACAATATTTTGCCAAATGTTTGGAATTATCTAGCACTATTGTGTCCCACAAGTGCACAGAATGGGTTGTGGAGGAGTCCTGAATATTGGTTGATTTGAAGTGGGAGTGTGCTGGAAACAAAGCAACAAAATTGAGTCCCAATCATTTTTGCACTGTTCTCGGACAGTCAGGCCGTTTGCTTCAAACTATTCCATGCTGGTTGTGCAGGCATAGTGTTGATGCACTGTCCACTGTGTGTGCATGTGTGTGTTTGCCTCATAGTAAAGTGGCCAAGTTGGCTAGCATGTGGAGACATAGGTGGCACAAGCAGCTTTGCATAGCAATTATAACATCATTGTTCAAGCTAGCTTTTTGGCATACCTGCTTTGCATATAAGGTAGGAAGGGATCAGGTACAGCCGCTAAATTCTTTAACTGGAGAGTGCGAGCGGCGAGCCGTTTTGTGCATCAGCGCCGCATGAATGGTGCCAACGTGCAAACAGGTACAGGCTATGCGCTGCCGACGTCGCACGCTAGACTTCGACCGTTGTCTGCTATGTATTTCTTTTTTACGGAAGGCACTCCCTTATCAGCTTAATACCGACGCCTGTTTTCAGAACACAAGATACGAGCAAAACAATTCGCCTAGTCATGCTGCTTGTACATCTGAATCAAGCTGATAAGGGAGTGCCTTCCGCAAAAATGAACTGCCTAGCAGATGACGGTCGAAACTGAGCACACGGCGTTGGCAGGCACACAGCCTCGACCCGTTCGCAAGTTGGCATCGTCACGCGGCACTGACGCACAAAACGGTCGCCGCTCGCACCCTCCAGTTAAAGAATTGGGCGGCTGTACTTCACAACTGGTTAAAAAGGCTTTATAAGGCAAGATTGCTGAAACTAAATCAGTTTTGCTGTCCTTTTGTGCAAGCACAAGAAAGGGTTGCTTCATGTAGCGATGTTGGTTGAAACGGCCATATTTTGTCTTCTGTGTGAGTTTGCTCTGCTGCTGTGTCTAAAAATGCAAGAAATGTGCAATGCCTAGGCAGCTTTGCCGCTGGTTGTAGCAAATGGTTTCTGCAAACAAGAATGCCGCCTAGCTTAATTGACCCTTTCACAGAGTAAGTGCGCCTGCTTGGTTTTCTGTCCCTTGCCTTGAGCTGTTGCCGGGTAAGTTGCTTGTGTGTGGCGTCATGCGTGTTCCAACCCTGTCGTTTGTACACCCAGCTGGAAGTCGCGGGAAGTACTTTGGGCAGCAGCTTGATGATTGGCGCCAGAACAGCGAGCTATACTCGAAAAAAGGTGAATTGTCTTGCTTGTTGAGGAGAGGACAGCGGTGGAAGGTGCATGTCTCGGGGTGTGGTGCCTGACGGGGGTTTTGGTGTCGGCCCAGCGGACTACGACTACCACCACGCGATGGCACAGCACGCGGCCGTGGTGTCGGCCGCGGGGGGTGGCCAGCTGCACCCAGCCATGGCACAACTGCCCATGCTGCCCACGGGGCTCAACCTGTCCATGGGCTCGGCCGCCAATATGGCCGCCAACATGGCTGCGGCCGCGGGCCTCCAGATGTCGCAGTTGACGGCGAGCGCCAACTCCACTTCGTCGTCCACCTCGTCGGGAGGTGGCGGCGGGGGCTCGGCGGCTGCACTTCACCACCATCACCATCACCACCATCAGCACCTGCAACACCAGCATGGCAATGCGCCTGCAGCGCACCAGCAGGCTGCCGCGCTGCACCACCAACACCAGCACCATCACCATGTGGGCTACATGGGCCACATGGGTGCCGCTGCCGTTGGCGGCAAGCTCAAGCACAAGAAGCCTAAGGTGAACAAGGACGGTGTGCCAGCACCCAAGCGTGCCACCACGGCTTACATCACCTTCACCCAGTGGTACCGAGAGGAGATGAAGAAGTCCGGACGCCAGATCCCCCGAGTGAGTGGCTTTTGGTGCACAGCCATTCAGGCAAACGAGCCGGGGTTGGTGTTCTCGAGAGGTCACTTTGGGAGATTAGCGAAGGATGCGTCTCCGAGGGACATTTCTTGCATGCTGTGATAGTGCACTTGGCACAGTGCTGCCTAGGCACGGTGGCCTTGTGAAATGCCATGGATTTTTAAACTAATCTCCAAAAGTGATTGCCTGATAATACCACCCCTGTGCACAGTGTGTCCTTGTATTGAGTGCTGCTGGCAGGGCACAGATTGTTTTTGTGACGACTTCTGTGAGGACAGGAGATAGCAGGGGCCATGCTGAAATATTTGTTTGTGTTCACATATTTTTGTGCCTGACTCTGTCGCACATCTGTGATGTGTATTCTCGTATACGTGTAATGTAAGGACAAGCGCAAGAGTTACACCTGGAGAGCATGTCATGGTGACAGTGATATTGGAGTATTCAGTTACTAAATACTAAACTTCACAGACCTGCATTTGATCTTTCTTGTTAACTAGCGCGACCTTCCTGTGGTCGTTCAAACGATCAAAGTTTCGCATTTCCTTTGCCACACACTTCATATGCAATTGCAGCATCAAAAAATGATGACGAGGAAAAGAAATAACGAAAACCAATCTGAAAATATTTGCAACATATGTGAATCTCCAATTATCTGTTTGTGACAGCTTGTGAACTGATGCTGTCTTAAGGCTGCTCGTGTTGTACTAGGGCTTGGGCTATCTACTGCTTCTTTGCTGGAACATTTGGTGGTACATAAGTAGCTCAACAGTGTGCCAACACTGGGTTTTACTGTAATATCCCGAGTAAAGAACCCATCTTCTGTAGTGTATTTGTAGTCACAGAAAGACTGCAAACACAGAACTGCCACAGTCAAAAGAGCAAGACATCTTGGTAATGTTAAATGTATCTTCATTGCATGCAATACTTGCAACATGCATTCCTTTAAAGCTATTGACATCTCCCACAGTGCGCCTGCTCTCCACACCATGCATCACGAAAAGCCATCACTGCAATTTTTAGTATCTATTAAGGTCGATGAACTTTACCGACACCTTACGCCCACCGTCCATGTGCCTCGGACACTCGTTCACTTCAGTTTAGCTTCGGTTAGGCCTAATTTGTATGTATTCCTTTATGAGTGAGCTCTGCACGGCCAGTCCGGAAAAACCACACAAAAGAGATGACACATTGGCTCTGTGCCAACAAGTATGACTGACATACCCTGAGGCTCTTGTTCCCTTTGGAGTCTTATTGTGACGTGGCAGAGATGTGCAAGCACAAATGCGTAGTGCCTTCATTGGAACGAGTGCAACTCCGGTGGTCATTAATTTGCATTGAAGTAAATCAGTTGCTTCTGAATAATAACTGCTGGACCTTTTTCTTCTTTACTTTCTTTGTGAATTTCAATTTAGCCTTGTTGATCAAGCCAACATGTGTTCATCCACCATTGGAAGGACAGCATATGTGATTGAGGTAGCAGCGCAATTTCAGTGGTTTGTTTGACAACCATTTGGCACAATTCAGAAAAAGCATACGAAAACATAACTACAGCATTGCCAGCTTGTCATTCAGCATTGCTGCCGGCATGCTTACAGAGCCAAAACACTGCCTCTTGTTCCGACTTCAGTAACTCATGGGTTTTTATAAATACGTAATCTAACTGCAAATAGTGCTCAGAAACTGCGAACACCCTGTACCACATGGTGTGGGGATGCCGAAACAACCGAGCTGTCCCACCCATTGACACACCGAATGTACACCAAAATTGGGACGACCAGTGGGAAGCACTGCTAACGTTACGAAACCCTGAGGACCAGCTCCTGCTGGTGGACAGGGCTCGAGCGACAGCTGCAGGCCTTGGCTACTTGGAATGAGGAAGCCACCCACCTCTGGGCGAAGGAAAATCACGCTTGGTCACATAATAAAGTTTATATATCTCTCTCTCCATCTTTAGTATGATCAACGCAAGACCTTGCATGTGTACGTACGTGCAGCAGCATCTGATGGGCCCTTTGCGCAGCACGTGTCGGAAGTTCATGAAAGTTCCATGTGACATTACCACAGTACCATTGCCGTCAGTCTCCTTCATGTAGTCTTATAGTCATGGATTTCAAAGGAGTTGTGGGTGTCCATGCTACAGGGGTATGGCACTGAAGGCAGAGTGATCAAAACGGGCACGTGAGTCCATGCAAAGTGGGAATTTGAGGCTAGAAGCCTGGCATTGGACATCCTTGATCTTAGCCCAATTTTTCTTTGTCCTGCAAGAAGGCAAAAACCATCAGGAAACAATGTATGCACCTTGTGTTTGTGCTGTGTAACACAGTCAAATATGTGATGTCATAGTTTTATACAAGCTGTGGTGAGATAAGTATGAGCAGCAGGAGAGATAAGTGTTTGCAGCAGGAGCGCCACTTTGCGGGCCTTTGCTGCCACATGACAGTCCACCAAGGGAAGTTGTCTTTGTGTTGCCGCTTCCGCTCGAGTCCCTAAAGCATTTTTAGTCTGCATTTTGCAGAGTAGTGGTTGACATCCGAAGCATGGTTAGTGTGGGTTGCTCCCTCTGTCATCCGTCAGCAGTGATACGACTTGGGAACAGAAGATTGCTGCTACCTCCGGGATTTGCCACAAATGTGAGAAGCAGGTGACTTACCTCAAAGGTTCTGCACACCCAGTGCAGTGGCACTCACCTGAACCACTGGGCTGGGGCCCCTAGTTAGTGCCAGAGAATGTAGAAGAGGTGTTCCTGCACTTTGCAGCTGGATGTATCAAAAGAAGCCAGAACTACCTACCGGGAGTCATTTGCTGCGAACCTAGGCGACTGTGCCCTCTTGCTAAAGCAAAAACCGGACGTCCCTTACATGCAAGTGTTCCTTCTAACAGTGGTCACAGCTGTACTCGAAAGCGAAGGCGCCAGTTAAGGCTTTGAAGCATTTGAGCATTTGCTCGGGTAACTTGCGATTCTTGATGGTTACGTTCAGTCTATTCATAGAATGTGAAAGTAAGGGTGCGTGCAAGAGCCAGGTAGCGCACCTTCCTGAAAATCCTCCAAGGGGAGTGCCACAACGGAGTAACAAGGCAGTTGCGTGCAGCGAGCGCCGAAAAGCATCGCTAATTCCCGTGAACGTTGTGACATAACGCTGCGCTGAACGGTAGTAGTACGCGGCAATCGCCGTGCGCGTATTTGCATCTCGTCACGTGCGGTGCCGCAGCCCGCTGTTGCCCAAAGCGCCCACTACCGCGCGTTTCTTTCTACCATAGCGCGGAAGAAATTCTAACAAGACTAGATGGTGTTCCAGCTATATGATGATGAGAGACGCCTCGGGAAATTTTCGGCCACCTGGGGTTCCTTAACGTGCGCTAACAGCGCGCAGTACACGGGCCTCAACACTTTGCCTCCATGGAAATGCAGCCGCCGTGGCTGGGATTCGATCCTGCGACCTTCGGATCAGCAGCCGAGTGCCATAGCCACTAGACCACCGTATCGGGGCCGCAGAATTCTTCCGAAGCGAAATGAAATGCCGTCGTTCGGACTAGGACCTGCGAGCAGCTGCTGCTAATAGTGGACCCGCTTCATCCTCCTACTTCCAAGGCTGCCGCTGCCACAGCAGCGCCCGCCATTGGCAGATGACGAGCCGCGGAGGGACACGTCCAACATGTGTTCGCCCTCCGGATTGGCCGAAGAGGGCTGTAGCTTCCACAGTGCGGCACGGAACTTCTGGAACAGACCGCGCGATAGCTCGCAGTGCCGATGCCAAAGCAACATGTCGAAACTATAGGGACGGACGCGTCTCGCTTCACGTGTCGTCCTAGCGTACGAACGACTCGACTCGACCGGCTTTCCCCCCGTTGCGTGTGCGCCGCGCGGCAGCGATCTGCTATCGAATCAATACAGGGGCGCCGTTTCATTATCGAAACGCATGAAGCCTATCGTTCCCGATTAGTTGCGTGCAGCGCTGCACCTGCACACGCCGTCGCTGATGGGAGAGCGTGCCGTCGAAGTTCTTTTTGTACCCGCTGGCCACGCACGGTTGCGGAGAGTGTCGTGCTGCGTTCGCGATCTGCGCTTTCTCTTTCAGAACCGAGCACGCCGCGTCGCCGGCGAACGCGCCTTGATCGTCGTTCGCTAAAAGCGTGCAGTGCGCTTACGACGTCCGCTCGCACTGCAGAGCGGATAAGATGAAGATCCTTAACGCGATACCGCTGTGGTCGTGCCGGCGCATTTGTTGTCGCCGCTTGCGTGTTTTGCTGTGCGCGTTTGTGAAAAAGCACTGCCGCGCAATCTGTGCGATCGGAATCGATCGGCGGGTGTCTTCTTCACTCGTCGAAAAGGCGGAAGCGCACTTTTGTGTCATCGGCCGCACAGACCGCCAGTTTAACCGCTGCGCTGAGAACGTGTGATTGCGGAATGCACTAACCGAGCTCTAAGGAAGCGAAGACACCTGTGAGGTTCCGTGGACGTTTGTTGGGGACACTTCGTGACTGCGTTTTATCCGTTGTAGGTTTAATACAGCTACGTGTTTCATGTTTCACCGTAAAAGGGGAATGCGTGTCCGTTGTAATGCGTTGGCTAATAGAGTGAACTTGAACATTTTGACAACGTTGGAACGTTCACGCACGTCCTGAAAGATGTTCGATAGATGGCAAGGCTGTCGCATATCCGCGACAGTGCGAAGATGTCCAGAATTGCCGCTTCTCCGGTGCCCGCGCTTGTAATGGCTTGACAGGCATCGAGCCCTGCCAAAGGTCGTTGTGCTTTTTGGCGAAGCCACAGAAACCGACTATCCTTTAGCTTCGTATGTGACTGCAGCTGTTAGCGAAATGGCAGTGCGCGTGCATTCCGAAAAGAAAGGCCTCTTTGGCGTGTCTTTCCGTCCCACGACGGTAATCATCCATCTCTCGTGCTTTTCTTGCGTTATCGCCTCGCGCTCGGCACTTCACGGCGCCCGTTACGAGCGGCGTGTGCCTATCCGTGTGGCATATCGTTCGTGATTGGCAAGTGGCTTGCGCAGTGTTCGATAAGGGACGTACGGGCAGGCCAGGTGACCTTTATTGTGGGACACAAATGATCCCCTAATACACCTTTTGTGGGTGAAAAAACAACAGAATAAAATTTTTTTTTCTGTTTTGTCTCCTTGTCGGTGGCACCCCGTCCGCTTGCGTTGCGTCCATCGAGCTCGGCGGGACGGGGCGAAAAGGGCAAAATTTTTCCGCTTTGGAAGATTCCCCAGGCAGTGAACTCCTCCAGGGAGGTCTTTCGATGAAATACTACGAAACAGGTTGCAGCGGTTTTCCGAGGTCCTTCGTTTGTTCAAAAGAACGGACGTGATGGCTCCTCGGAAGTTTTACATTTAACCACCGTGATTTGCTGCGCGTCCACTGTGATATGGGATTCCGAGATGCGGCGCGCTATCTCGAACTGGCAACAAGCGAGGGCTCCTTCACGATATCAGCATAAACATCGGCGACAAAACTAGATTGTGTTATCTCCGAGCCGTAGTCGAACACATAAAGCAACCAGGGCTAGATAGAAAAAATACCCGGAAAAGTACTGCGGAGTACAGATACTGAGATACCTTTGAAAACGTAAGCTAATTGGAGATTTCGGTGACGCTCATGCTCCGTGAATACATTTATTAATTTGAAGGATAATAGTATGAATAATGTGGCAGCGTACTCATGCTCCGTGAATACATTTATTAATGTCAAGGATAATAGTATGAATAATGTGGCAGCGTACTGGAAATTGCGCGTAAAGCATATCGATCGAATCACTAACGATCAGCAGTGAATTAAGAAAAAGTATTTCTGATGGCGGGGAGGCTGTGACGCCATCGCGTACGCTGCGCGAAGCATATCTAGCTGTTTCGGTTTGAACACATCATTCATTTGGTTGTTTTAAAATTATTGGTGAGTTTCTCGGCGAATTGAACCACCCTTCCTGCTACAGGAATGTCAGTGCCATTGAAAGACAGCGATATCGGAATACGGTGAAAAAATCGCCACGGTTGCAGCCCCGATCTGCGCCTGCAATCTCGGTAACTGCAGGTCGAATGGCAAGGGCCAACCGCTGCGCGGTGTATTGCTGTACCATCTCTGAAAGCATATGACGAATCGGATTAGAGTATCGGCGCTGACGAGGCCGGCATGCCTTGCGCCCAGATAGTGGGGGGCCCGCATGCATTATACCGCGCGTAGGGGTTTTGCTAGATCAGGTTCCGTTTTAGCGGTTGTCTTTGTCACAGCGTAAGCTGTTATGGGCACGTTACAATGACCGAAATTGGTGGCAGTGGGGTCCCTGTCACCGCCGGTGTCCATAGCCACCATCAGGTTCAATGTGGGGAAAAAAAAAATATCCATGCCTCCGCGGACATCAACCCGGCTAAATAAGGTGGTGCCATCGGAGCCCTCCCATACTCGCCACTTTGTTGGGCATCTTGCATTCTCAGCCACCGCTCTGATGTGGTAGGATGGGTAGCGGCATTTTACCCCTGGCTCTCATTACATAGCTGAGCATTTTTTTTGCTCTCAGCCGCGACTCTGCTCAATAATAGTGTCATTCAGGTCATGATATGTGGGCACCCACAGGCCGTGCTTTCATGAACGAGGAATAAGACTAGACGGCGAAGAAAAGGGTTCGGAAGCGCTTGACGACGGAAAAGAGGAAGCAGAAAATGCACACAATTGAATAGGAAGCAGAGGGTGGAGAGAGAAGCAGGAAAGAAAGGAACACTGAAAGAAAAGATTGACAGAGCACGCAGCGAAATCTAGCTTACGCTGTCACTGTGCTGCAGCGTCCTCAGCACATGCCTGGGAATTTTTTTGCGGACTGCTTGTACTGCGGGTTTATTACCCTGTCGCCCTTTGAGAAAGGACGCGAGTTGCCCCGCGTGCACTGGCTATACGCTGAAGCATTTGTTCGAATAATTTGACCGTTGTAGAGGTATTCGTTAATATGGCCAGTCACGCGAAAGTAGTTAAGTGATCAGTTACATCTGAACGTAACGTTGTACGCGGATAGCGCGGCCTGTATTTTTTCTCCTTGCGCTGCGACACTTGCGAAAGACTTGCGTCTACTGCTTTTATTAACGGCGATATTCATTGTAAATGCTACGCTACGGTATTCACGGCTAACGTCTTTCGCGCGTAGTAGTTTCAGACTGACGAGTATCGACCGGAGCATTTCAGCACTAGCATGTTTTATTGAGTGGTCCGTGCGAGAGAGTTGGTATTGCGAATCTTGTCAGCTCCGTGAAGCCACCATACTCGGGAAGGCGTAGTGTGTGTACGCAGTTCTGTATCGACAGTGTAGTTGCTGTCACTAAGCGGAAGTTTAATTGGTGTCGTGCGGAATTTCAGGAACGAACCTACGCAGCTGTTGGGAACAGAACTTTGTTTCCCCCCCTCCCCCCCGTATTTAGGGGACATCCGTGATGCGAACATCGTTTGGAAAGCACCCGTTCTCCGTGCCTCGAATGTGGTAGTAACACGTTTGCGGCGGCAGGGCGCACGTTTTCTGATCGGAAGCAACGCGCTTATTCATCAAGGGCTCCGCGCGCGACGCACGTGAGCTGGTATGAGGGTAGAACAACGCGGCGGCAATGGCGGCGTTGTGTGCGTGCATTAACGTTTCGTTTCCCCCCACGGAGCGCAATCGATGGTGAGTGACGTCAGCGGAGCAAACAAGACGGCGGCCGGGTTTGGTAGGGGGGGGGGGGGGGTTGAAGCGGCAATACTAGGCGGCCGGGTCGTCATTTGCATCCCTGCTGCTCGGCGGACGCACTTGTTGGCGTGGTTAGTGTGCGCCGCAAGTGTAACGCTTAATACAATGGCGTCTGTACCCACCACCTGCACCACCCGACGAATCTGGTGGCGGCCCCCCGAAGCACCGGCATGTGCTGGCGCGAGCGATGTTCGTTATGCGGCGGGTGGGGGGGGAGGGGAAGGGACGCGGGGGGGAGGTTTCCACGGAGAAGCGCGCAGCCGGAGGAGATGGTGGGGGGAGGGCGGTCGATTCCGAGGGGGGTGAGAATGGCCGCCCGAGCCGGCTGCCCTCCCGGGGAGAAGAAACATGGCCGCCCGACGCCATGTCTCTCCCCCTCCCTGGCCGCTTCTTGTCTGGCGAGCTACGCGCTGTGTCTCTTTTCTCTGGCGCGCTCTTTTTTTTGTGTGTGTGCGTCCGTGTGTGTGTCTGCTGCTTTTTTTGCGGAGTCGGGAGTGGAGGCAGTGTTGTCGACGCAGTGCACGCAATATCGGAAAGAGAGAGGAAAAAATAAAATCGTGGCACACCAAAGAGAAGACATGTCGCGAATTTTGTTTGAATGTGTAACAGGAAATTGGCGACGGAGGTTGAGGCTTCAGAAGGCGTCGGCGAAGCTCGGGCAGCGCCAGTGAACGGCCCTTTAGCGGATGTATGCGATGAGTGAAACAGAAACTTAATTAGACAAAAAACGCCGCTCATTTTCCTGGCGGGAAGCTGTGCTTTTGGGGGTCAGCAGCACGTGTAGCAGTAATTAAGGATTGTGCGTGTGTGTGGAGGGGGGGGGGGGGGGAGCGTGATCAGTCGTTGGATTCTGCGTAGCACAGGTTAGGTTGAGTTGCTTAACACCTTACTTCTTAATTTCCTTCGTTTACGCAGACGAGAGCAACTTGTGCCCCAAAATGTGTTGCTTTGATAGCTGTTATGGATGATGTAGGGACTTTCCGTATGCTGTGGAATACGCCGCGAACCTTGTTTCATTTTGTTTCATTGCTCAGCTTGTCATTTGTACGATATATGCGTAAAAGTTTTCTTTTGTTCGCGCTATGCGCCGAGTTAACTGCCACCGAGGGAGCCATATAACATGAATCAATCACTCTTTTGGTCAGGGCTACAAGGATCTCTTCGTAAGTTTTGTTGAAGTAGTATACTGCAGGACAGAACGACTTAGGAGCGGTAATCGCGCCTGCTCAGGTAAACGGCCGGTTGAAGGAAGCCCCCCACCACCACCCCAGCACGCGTTTTACTCTCACCTCTGGTCAAAACGGCAACTAGCAATCGTCATGGGATGGCGTGATTTGTGCTATTCGATCCGCGCCTGTCGATTCTTGCACTTTCCGTCCATCAAGTGTCAGTGCGAGCCGGACCGTGTGCCCACGACCTTGGTCGCGTCGCCGCGGTGGTGGCGGCGGCCAAGGCTTCCACGGTTGTTCACCTTTGCCACACTACCCGTTCAAAGACAATCAAGAGAGTCTCGTTCGCTCGCGGCCACTATGTTTGCTTGATGCGGCTGTTTCTGTTCTACGCACGGCGACTCGAATTCCGCGTGCAGTCACGGCGGATTAGGTGCAGTGGCACGCGTGTTTTTCTCGCGTTAGCGGATCGGACTGTACTTCTGGTATTTCCTTTTTAAGACTTCGCTTTCAACCTGGCTTTTTTACAAGGTCCGCACGCGTTTGGTTATTCGAATAATGCACGCCTCTGTAAAGGCGTTGAGCCCCCATAGTTCCACGACTGTGAACGGTTGCAGAACTTTGCTCACCGTCAGGGAAATGATCTGCTTGGAGCGATAAGCAGCGGGGATGGTAGACAGTAGTTTTTAATCAGTCTGCGAATGATTGTAAGTACAATTTACCAATATAAAACAAAAGCTACCAACCGGCAGGCCATACTGCCATTTCTTCGCGCTGCCCCTTTCGTTTGCGTTCTCACAACGGGAACCGTTGTTGGCTCGTTTCACTTCGCACACGAAACGGGTGTTTTGAAAAAGATCAGTAGATCACGAATGGATTTGTGTATCTGTCGTTCCCGGACAACGATTTACACGTATCGCTTGTCTCGCACCGCAAGGTGTTCGCAAGTTTGCTCTGCTGGTGCGCCCCCTGTGCGTACGGCGCGACCTTACCCTCGGCTGCGACCTAGTGGGCGCTACAGACGTCTACAGGCCCGTCGGTTTCACTGTTCACATCGAGGCGTCGTAGCCGTGCCACTCGCTCGGCTCTTGGGCTTGAATGCGCTTGTGTCGTCGCAGTCATGCGCGATTATCATCTTTGGGAGACGCGAAACGGTTATGTAGGTCTTGGTAATCGGACCACCTTGTTTGCATCGCTAGGCGTAGGACGCCCTGCCACTCGCGCGGATGGTACCAGCCGGACCGCGGCCACCGCATCTGCATGTGCCAGAATTGTCCCAGTGTTCCTAGCCGTGGTTCGCTGAACCCAGCGTTTTATTCAGTATGTCGAAACGGGGAACAGTTAATTGTGAATGCTGGTGGTAGAAGACGCCGCCTTCGACTGAACATGTTCCTTGTGGTTCCTGTCGCTGGCCGGCGCAAAACATGGAAGCAAACTTTGTTGATTAGGCTTTAGTGTTCCATTTCGATAACGTAACAGATAAGATACAACAGCGGACGAGCTCGCGCAAGGCACGAAGACACCGGTGTGTGATGGTCGCGCCCACCTGTGAGATGGCTGTTGCGCTTATGAAGCATTTAAAAAAAATGGGGGTAGGGGGGGTCGAAGAAATGGTTGACGTGTAAGGTATCCTGGCATGCGAGTGGGAGCACTTCGCTGTGGCCTTTTCATCGATCGGCCGCTTCCGCAGTTGTATCGGTAGTGGGTACACTGATTTTGTATACGGACTTTGGTGAATGGTTTCCCTTTAGCAGTTTAATGGGCGAGTCCTGTGAGCACCTTGGCCACTGGCCTACGACGGACCGAAAGCGCGGCCTCCTCACCGGCAGCGGAATCAGCTGTGAACTAGCCCGCCGCTAGCGACGCGGCGCAGTCATTGCTTGGCAGCCACTGATGGAGCCACTCAAGCGCAACGACATTTAGACATCATCATGCCGGTGTGTTTCGGCTGCCGGTCGGGATACAATGACAAACAACCAACAACAAGAAAAGGCAACACAAAGGCGCGAGCCGAAATGTGCGAGCGCTGTGTGTAGCGGCAGCGTTCCTTCCACCGGAGAGCGTCTGCTACTCGAGCACGGAGGGTCGTCGCTGGGGGAAGCAGAGGCAGTTATGGAGGTTTTTGTTTTGTTTTTTTTTTTCTTACCGATGGCTTTGGAGCGGAGCGGGCTCCCTCCCTCCTTCCCCTCCTCGACTCACGGCGCTCGGAGGCTGCTCTCGCAGCTGCTGCGCCGGTTGTGGTCACGTGACCCGAGCGGGGCGGTGGCGCGAGAGGTTGCGGCGGCTGGGGCGCGCGCGCGCGCGTTTTTCTTTGTCGCCATTTTGCGATCGCGCCTGTGACGCGCGTGACGTACTGGCCCGCACCTGTGATTCGCATTCGCCGCTGCGCAAAAAAAAAAAAAAAAAAAAAAAAACGTGTGACGATGCCCCGAGCGACGTCATCGGCGCCTTCGAGCGCGGAGCTGGGATGTCCGTTTGCCAAGAACTCGGGAACAACAACTGCGCCGTTTGTCGCGTGTGGGACGTGAATGAATAAGAGCTCCCGGTTTGAGATCGGAGGAAGCGGGCAGGGGCCAAACGTTTAGCTACGCACAGCGCCGTGCGTCGTAGTGATGACAACGCAGTGCGCGGTCTTGTGCCCAGACTGAGACCAGAAAAGAAAAAAATAAATAGGCTGGCTACACAGTGCATACGTTACGTTTTACGGAGCCTCGGTAGTTTTGAGAACGCCTCTGTTTATGTGTTCTAAAGCCTCGCTGGATGATCAAGGAAGTTTTATAGTCTTGCTTGCTCGAATTTTGTAGACCAAGAAGTTTCTGTGCAGAAAGGCTTCACTTATACCTTTCTGGAGATTGCGCAAAAGCATGCCAGCATTGGGCAGATACAATCACAAGGGAACCCCGTGCGCCTATGTACACATCAGTAACCAAATGTGACCAAACTGTGACAATACTACAGCCAAGTCAGTGCAGGCAATGCATACTTTTGCATGGTTGTTGCTTAGCCAAACTGGTCCATTGCACCCGTACCTGAGGTAGGACGAAAGGGGATGAAAGTTCTAAAGGATCGCTCTTGCCGGAGTGGAAAGTGTCGTAAACACATCACTACCAAAAGCATAGCTGGTGTAGGGGAGGTGTCACATGTGCAGTGAGTCCTGCTGTCTTCCCACTGCCTACTGTAGCGGTCTCACCATAGCACAGCAGCAGCCAAGACACCTTCTCTCATCTTATACCAATGAGCATTATCACATTGTATGCGGGAAAAGGTGCGTGACAGAGCCATTGAGGTTGGGCAGTGCTGAAAGTACTCAAGTTTGTCCCTAGTTATGTTTTTCTTGTTCGTTTTCTCCTTGATGTGGACTGAAGTCCCGTCAAGAAGATGATCGACGTCGATGAAGCAGGAGGCAGGTTGGAGGTAATGAACTTGAAGGTATATTGTAGCAAAATATTTACAGTCATATGTACATCTTGCCGAAGCACACTGATGATAACATAGACATCAACAGCGTCTTACTCTTCTACTTAACTTTTCTTAAGTTAGAGCCTAGAACACTGTTAATACATACAACGAACTTAGTCTCACTGTTCGACCACCGAGTGGTTACGGCCCAGACAGAAGTTGCATCGTACGGAGTCTTACTGATCGATCAGTTAAGTGATTACAGCCTAGACTGAAGGGAAACGAATCCCGTCCAGTCTTTAGTACCTTGCGGTAACAAAGAAAGAGGGGAGGTGGCCACTGCTGGTCCGCCTCAACCTTCTGTCATCCAATCTGTTTATCCTCAGATTAAGCCACTCCCTAGTGGGCTGTCCCTAATCCCGACAGCAGCGTCTTTGCAGTTTAAACAGGCGTTTTGGCATTCTTTCCCATCATGGCTCTCCCTCTCCTTATCCCACGCTCTCAGATATTCTCACAATCGAAATATCGGTATCGTAGCAGCCCTGCGGCATTCGGGCCATCTCCCACGCTCATCCAGTCGAACCCTGTCGTTCCAGGAAACACAGCGTGTCTTCGCCTTTCCCGAAGTTCGGACAGTACACTGGCTGCGACTCAACGCTTCGTTCCAGTCGGCGCGCCGAAAGCGCATGCTGGTCGTTAAAGAATTGGTTGGGCCAAGCGCATTGTCGCTTCAAGCGAGGGCGCACTTCTCATGCATTGTCCTCCTACGCGTCCGAGGTGCTCTTCCCCGAAACGGCCACTGAGAGGACAAGTATGGTCGCGCAGCCGCGACCCCCCCGAGCGACGTTCAGCGAAAGGGAAGGGTCTCGTACCAGGAACCCCTGGGGGCCAGCGTGGGAGACCAGCCGCTCAATGGGAGCAGTTTGCTTTCTATTGATAATTGCTGTCAAAGACCATGCAGAGAGAGAGCCGAGAAAGAAGCTTTGTATAGCGTACGGTGCTACGCTGTTCCTTCTGCACGATCGCCTTATGAGCGGCAACATAACACGTCCCCCCTTAAGAGTACGCTGGGCTGTTCTACGCTCAGTGGTACGATAAATCACTGCCGCGATTAGGTCACTGGACTTTCTAAGCATACAACAGCATACACAAACATCAAACACAATTGCGAGACAACACGACAGGAGAATACAAGAAACGAAAACAAATACATGCTAAACGATCAAGCACACCATTGCTGCTTCAAGCAGTAAGATCACTAGTGTCTGTTTCTTGGATTGTCAATCACACAGTCCACAATATACAGCAGCGAGTGGGCAGGAACATTCACGTCCCCCCCTCAGTTGGCATGGCACTGTTATTCTGATGGCTTCCACAAACTATTCTGGAGCCTCGATAATGCATCCGCATTCCCGTTACATATACCCTTCCGATGTTGTACCGAGACATGATATCGCTGTAACGCCAGCGCCCATCTTGTCAATTTCGCCCCGTGCGGAGTAGAAGTTGTAAGGTACGACAGCGGATTGTGGTCGGAAACGACGTTTACTGTGGCACCGAAAAGCCAGTAATCAAACTTCTTTAAGGCCCATATTATTGCGAACGCTTCCCTCTCAATTGTCGACCAACGCATCTGGGTCGGTGAGAAGCGGTGGCTTGCAAAGGCGATAGGCTTCTCTTCTCCCTCAGCTGACATTTGCGCCAAACATGCTCCCGCCGCCGTAGCTGAGGCGTCTGTGAAAAGCCAGTAGGGCTGAGATGGCTCTGGGGTGTTTAGCGCCACGGCCTCGCACAAAGATTGTTTGAGCATCTCAAATGCTGCCTGAGCTTCCTCCGGCCAGGGTATCTTATTAGGTACCGCTTTCTTTGTTAACAGCGTGAGCGGGCTCGTCACCTCTGCATATCCTCGGACGTACTCGCGATAGTAACCGCACAGTCCTAACAGGCTGCGTAGTTCCTTTTTGGTGCGCGGTGGTACCAGGTTCTTAATCGCTGCTATTTTTTCAGGGTCTGGTGCGTGTGTCCCTGAACCGACAATATGCCCCAGGTAATGTATATGGGATCGCGCAATCTGACACTTCTCCGGACTGGCTTTCAGTCCCGCCTTCTCTAAGACCTTAAGAATAATGTCGAGATGCTTTAAGTGCTCCTCCCAAGTGCTAAAAAAAATAGCAATATCATCAAGGTATGCCGTGGCATACATTTGATGTTGCGACAAGAGTTTATTCACCATTCTTTGAAAGGTTGCCGCGGAATTTTTTAGCCCGAAAGGCATCACTTTCCATGCGTACTGACCCTCGTGCGTTACAAACGCGGTGAATTTCTGACTCTTCTCTTCCATCGGTACCTGCCAGTACCCGCGCCTAAGGTCCACTACCGTAATGAACTGCGCTCTGCCTACTCGGAAAATTAATTCCTGAGGATTCATCATAGGGAACGCATCCACTTTGGTGACGGCATTTAACGCCCTGTAGTCCACACACATGCGGATAGTCCCATCCTTTTTTCCGACGCATACTACCGGGTGTGCAAACTCACTCTCCGTGGGGTAGATCAACTTCCAAGTCAAAAGTTCGTCAACTTGCCGGCTGACTTCCTTCTTTAATAGTTCCGGCACCCGATAAGGAAACACCTTTTTTGGCTGGTGGCCCGGTTCTATTTCTATCCTATGTTCGTCTACCTTCGCTATACCCGGGGTGCCGTCAAAGAGTGTGCAATGTCTTTGGAACACCGCCTGTATTTCCGCCTGCGCGTTAGCATCAAGGTGAGCAACCTTCTCGCTCGTTAGCACTAGCTCTTCCCGCTTTATAGTGGTTGGTTGTGGAGCATATTCCACCTCCCCAAAATCATGGTCCTCATCGAAGACTACCCCAATATGACTGACCCTTGTATAGTAAGGTCGAATGTTGTTGGCGTGGACACTTTTCACCTTTCCCTCAGATGTTTCAACGCGGTAAGAGTGTTCGCGCTCACGTCCAACCACTGTGAATGGGCCTAGCCATTTAGGTGACATCTTACAATTCCGATCATTGTCGAAAACCACAACTTGGTCGCCAACGTTAAAAGCTTTGAGCCTGGTGCTGCGATTATAGGCACTGGTGTAACTCTCCTGATGAGTTGCACTAGTTAGCTCAGCAATATTAGCGGCCGTCTCGAGCTGCTCCTTAAGTTGCTGTAAATACTTAGCGGGGCTTTCTCTCTGGCCTAATGATGCCTCCCTTTCTTCATCAATTTGCGCATCTTCGCCGGAAACGTCTTTCTTGTCCAACGTAAGATTGCGTGCCACGACCTTTGGTTTCTCTACTGCTTGTTCTGTCTCGGGAGCAGGCTCGGCCGGTGCTCGACAGGGTGCCAGAGGGCTGCTGGCCATCGACAAAAGTTTCCAATCTTCCTCGGTCAACAAACAATCTGTGCCCTCGACGAGCTCATCAGTTAACGCGCAGAGTAGGTCGACGCTCTGAGGCTCCGTAACCTCTCGCGGGCTATTTAATTTGACCGGCAACGTAGCTAGCCTTGCCTCGATAGTTTTACCAAAAGCAGACACCAATCTCACCTTGCCAGACGGCTCTACTAAACTTCTCGGAAGCAGACTCTCCCGAAAGACAGTTATTTCACTCCCTGTATCCAAATTTGCATCTGCGGATATACCTGCACATGATACGGGAATTAACTGCAGTTTATTTGTGCCTTCACCCTCGTGTTTCAGAGACTTCACCTTTGCGCTAAGTACTCCATCAGGTATTTCAGTTTCCGTCTCGTGGGATAACGTTACCTTTTGGACCTTCCGCTTTGGCTCGGTGGCCTTCTTCGGGTTGTTCTCCTTATCACTAGACTTCGGGCACTCTTTAGCGAAATGGCCTGAGCCGTGACATAAGTGGCACTTCAGAGCCCCTTTCTCTACTCGTGTCGCCGGCTTCTGCCCCATTTCTACAGTTGGTTGCTTTGAAGCACGCCCTTTTCCTTTCGCTTGTTCGAAAGTTTGCAGCACTTTAGCGATCTCAGTTGGCCTAAGCCATCCCTCGCCTTCTCTTAGTCTCACATACTCAAGACCCTCCGTGCTAAGGCCCGATTTTATGCGATCAGCAACCATGAGTTCTGCCATCACTTCTACCGTGTCGGCCTCTCTCACTTGGAGGTAGTAGGAGAAATAAGTTTTCACGCGGGACGCAAACTGCGCCCACGTCTCTTCCTTCCGCTTTACCGCTCTTTCGAACCTCTGCAGATACTCTGCCGGAGAAAGCTTCAGTTCCGTCAGTACTGCTGCTTTAACTGCCTCGTAATCTGCACTCTCTTCAGAGTTGAGGTTACGCAGTAAGTAACGAACTCGTTCAGTTAGTGCTGGTATAACCAAATGCACGCGACTCTCATACGGTACTTGGTAAGTAGCAAATAGTTTTTCTACTTCCTCAAACCATAATGGCACATCCGCGTCACTCGGCAGGCGGAACCCTTTCAGCACTTTTGCACATTGCTGGACAGAATCGAAACACCGTCGCCCCCGATCGCCCGTCTCCGACCCAGAGTTGGACAACGTGCCATTGAGACGTTCCGCGTTCATTCTAGTTTGCAATAGCTTTTCGTACTCAATCTGGAGATTGAGCTTTTGAATTTCAAGTTCGAGCGTTCTCGTTTCACTTGAATTCGGCAAAACCTGAGATGCCAGCTGCATCGATTCTTGCCTCTGAGTAGGCACTCTCGCCTCATTTGACTGATCAGAATTTAGAATACCATGATTTGATGGCTCTCGACTCCGATCCATTGCTACCGCACTCGCACCTTCATCTCCATTAGACTCCATTGTTTCAGCACCCCCGCGTGTTCTCACCATGTGCTCTACACATAAACTGCCATGCCAACTAGAGAAAAACGCAAGAAATCCTGCTCACCCTTTGCTGTATGCACTGTCGTTCCTGGATCTCTTCCACGGTGCCGGAGTTGGCTGCTGTGGGATCGTCTCGACGTTGCCGCTGGTGGCTGACGGATGCCTTGCCCCTCGGTCTCCTCGGCACTGGTCCGGTGTATGGTGCTGTAGAGCTTCGCCGATCCCTGTCCGACTGCGCCAGTTATGTTTTTCTCTGTTCGTTTTCTCCTTGATGTGGATTGAAGTCCCGTCAAGGAGATGATCGACGTCGATGAAGCAGGAGGCAGGTTGGAGTTAATGAACTTGAAGGTATATTGCAGCAAATATTTACAGTCATATGTACATCTTGCCGAAGCACACTGATGATAACATAGACATCAACAGCGTCTTACTCTTCTACTTAACTTCTCTTAAGTTAGAGCCTAGAACACTGCTACTACATACAACGAACTTAGTCTCACTGTTCGACCACCGAGTGGTTACGGCCCAGACAGAAGTTGCATCGTACGGAGTCTTACTGATCGATCAGTTAAGTGATTACAGCCTAGACTGAAGGGAAACGAATCCCGTCCAGTCTTTAGTACCTTGCGGTAACAAAGAAAGAGGGGAGGTGGCCACTGCTGGTCCGCCTCAACCTTCTGTCATCCAATCTGTTTATCCTCAGATTAAGCCACTCCCTAGTGGGCTGTCCCTAATCCCGACAGCAGCGTCTTTGCAGTTTAAACAGGCGTTTTGGCATTCTTTCCCATCATGGCTCTCCCTCTCCTTATCCCACGCTCTCAGATATTCTCACAATCGAAATATCGGTATCGTAGCAGCCCTGCGGCATTCGGGCCATCTCCCACGCTCATCCAGTCGAACCCTGTCGTTCCAGGAAACACAGCGTGTCTTCGCCTTTCCCGAAGTTCGGACAGTACACTGGCTGCGACTCAACGCTTCGTTCCAGTCGGCGCGCCGAAAGCGCATGCTGGTCGTTAAAGAATTGGTTGGGCCAAGCGCATTGTCGCTTCAAGCGAGGGCGCACTTCTCATGCATTGTCCTCCTACGCGTCCGAGGTGCTCTTCCCCGAAACGGCCACTGAGAGGACAAGTATGGTCGCGCAGCCGCGACCCCCCCGAGCGACGTTCAGCGAAAGGGAAGGGTCTCGTACCAGGAACCCCTGGGGGCCAGCGTGGGAGACCAGCCGCTCAATGGGAGCAGTTTGCTTTCTATTGATAATTGCTGTCAAAGACCATGCAGAGAGAGAGCCGAGAAAGAAGCTTTGTATAGCGTACGGTGCTACGCTGTTCCTTCTGCACGATCGCCTTATGAGCGGCAACATAACAGTGACGCACTACTGGTTTCTGTCCGCCTGCTTCAGCCATGCCTGCATCCCTCACAACACGACTCTCCTCTCTTACCCCTCTTGCTCTTTTTGCTGTCGCCGCTGCTCAATCAGCATTGCACTGTGTGTTATGCTTTCATTATCCTCCTCTGTGCATATAGTTTGCTACATTACAACGCACTTTCAATGGACGTGGGCAAAGCAAAACCCAAGAAGGGGTGCTCAGTAGCATTTATCGAACATTTCTTACTCTGGATCCAACTCTACATTTAAAAAGTCTTGACAAGGTGGAAACAAAGCAGTGCAAAGGGATGAAGCACTACAAAAGGGACACAAACAACAGCGCTGACTTGCAACACGTCACTTCAACACACCTTCTTGACACGGTGTTTTGTTCTTGGAAATCCATGAATTTTCTGTTTGAAGCCTGCATACACCGTGTTAGCAGAGTTCTTTCGGGCATATGTAAACTAAAATTTCGTAGCTTTACTGTGGCACCTTGTAAACTCTTCAGGAATGATAATGTTATAGTGAGTCAAGTTGTCCGCTTTGAGAAGGAGAAAATGACTGGCATGTGACAGTCAAGCCGGAAGGAAAACAAAGAAATTAGAATGGTGGCTGGTGTTTGGTCGTAAGTAAACTATTCAGCAAGCCTGGGAAGATGTTCCAGTTACAATATTTTACTTAAATGTATGCCAAGGGCCTATAACTGCTGACTTTATCAGTTCGTGGAGCTACTACACTTGGGTACAGGTCAAGAAAACAAAAATTCACCGCCCAAGCACTGTACTGATGGTTAACCAGCAAAGCTGAAACATGCGACCTCGGTGTTTAGCAGTGGGTTAATCCCAAAGGTGTATTGAAGCCTTTCTCACTTATAAAGCTCCAATCCACACTGGTGAAGGTGGTTCGACAGTGAAGTTGTAAACTACACCCACAATGGTTACCCATTGCGGCATTGTTTGAATTTCACATGCATTTTAACAGTATGCATATACTCGGTGTCTTGTGTGTGTGAGAGCTGCTTGGTTTTGCCTACGGCGCTGCTGAGTGAGTTGCTGGACCAGTCTGCTCTAGCAACCGGCCTAGCCACCGCTAGAGTCACACCATCGGGCACGTTTGGCGTCGGCAGCAGCTGTACGCGTTCCACTGCGGCCTGCTTCACTGCTTCTCTCTACCTCGCTTCTGCTATGCTGCACGACACTCAAGCTTGGGTGCGACGTAAAGAATAACGTAACTGACCGCACAGCCAATGGAGAAGTTTCTGGAAACATGAGACAAGTGTACTTTCGTTTCGCCTAGACATATACAGCTGCCATTGTAAAAAGTGGCCGCTGTCTGTCAAAGGACCCCCCTCCAGCCAATGGTGTTGCTCTGTCAACGCGGCATCACAGTAGACCACCTCTGCGCCGCGCTCAAGAGAGAAGTCAGAGCATGGCTGGAAATGGCCTACAGCAACGTCACGTTGACAGAGTGGCATCATTGGCTGGAAGGGGGGGTCCTTTGACAGGCAGCGGCTGCTTTTTTCTTGACTTGTACCCGAGTATAGTTGGTGTCATACTGGAGGAACTCTATTGTGACTTTGCTCTTTCATGTGTTTTAATCCCACAAATATTCCATGGTGTTTGGGTACATGTGTGGTATAGTGCAACACGAATGAAGTACACAGGCGTGGCTCTTTGTTCAAGTTCTCTGCATTCGCAAACACTGTGGATTTGTACCAACTAACCCATTCACAGTGCTTGCATAAAAATGATGCAGCATCGCATCCATGAGCTGGGCACTTGTTGAATAAATACAAATTTGTTGGTTTTTTTTTTTTCTTTTTGCCTTGCAGGAAATCATTGCTATGTACAAATATAGTCTTGCACTTAATTGCCTTGCCTGCCCTGAGACTGCCTAAAAATATCGTACTTCTTTTGTACTCTGCGGCTGTACGCTGGTGAAGCTGCTCAAGGAGTGATCATGGTTAACGTGGCCACACGTTCCTTCTGCAGATTGGTGATTTTGGCAAAGAATGTGCCGGAAAATGGAATACAATGTCCGACGAAGACAAGCAGCCTTTCCTCAGCGCTGCCGCGAGGGATCGTGAGCGATACAAGCGAGAGGTGAGCGTTGGCAGTGTTCTTGATTAGAACTTGTCAGTAAAATTAGTTCGCTTTTGATGTGCCTATGGTCGTGATGTAGAGGCAGCAGGGTTTTGTTGCTTTAGGTTTCTGAAACTGCATATGCTTGAATTCCCCTTGTTGCAGAAGGGTAATTATGCCAATGTGTGATGTGAAGTTGCATTTCAGTTCATTATATGCTACGTATCTCTCATGTAGGCTCTGGCATTGAAGCATTGTATGTGAGAGGATTACATAGGCAGGGTTGATACAGCTTAGACCGTGTATAACGTAAGTCGCTGGAATCGCGGATACCCGGGACTACGAGTGGTACCGCGCTATAACTAAAACAATTTTTTTAAAGTCTACACGTGTGTAAAAAATGTGGAGCAGGCAGCGGTGCGTGTTAGACGTTTGAGGTGCGTCACCGAGCTGCTTTCACACGCATGGAATTCTGGATATTTCAAACATTTAAGTCTGCTGTCTCGCTGTGCAGAAAATGAAAAAGGCACTATAGGGATGTTGTCGCTCATGCGGAAACGGACTGTACAGAAACAGGAACCAGTTGCTGCAGACTGTCGTTCGGTTTCTGTGACACGTGCGCGATGTCAGAAACATAGAGACCGCAAACTGCCATTCCACTGGTGCACCTGCCATCTATGCCCTCCTTTCCGTTGACGAAATAATTCGTCTGCATTTTAAATGCGACCACCATGAAACCGCACTTGCCCACAGCACCTTACCTGCAGCCAGCAATGGAAAGGTAGCACTTGTTAGGCCTAGCTCACATTGTCGCAGATGGCGGCGCGCTCCACGGGAAGCTGGCCCTTGATGACACAGGGGTTGAGTGCACAAGAAATTGCGCTCACGGGCTGAACAAAGGGCAGCGCGCGTCAAATGATCTGCGGGGGGAAAAAAAATAACTGGTGACAAACAGTGGAAAAGTGGATGTCATGCAGTTGTGGGTGCACGTTCGGTTTGCAGCCGACAGTTGTCCGTAGCAGAATTCTCTGTTGCCTTGGCAGTCCTGTCAATCCTATCCTCACAGGGTGCGCCTGCGACAGCGCTGCTGCCGCGCCCTTTCTTTTTTTCTTCCTTCTGCTCCTTGTTCATTCCTTATGCGCTTTTTCAAGTCCTTCATGGCGATTCGTTGCGCTGTTTTCGGGTGGTGCACTTCCTTTGCGAAGCTTGCTCACTACCTCAATTGTCTGCGGGATTCCCATGCAGCCACACTATAGCCAGTCCTGCACTATAAGCGGTTAGCTTATAAGGGGCCTGAGCTGTACCAGGAGCATGAGAATATGATTATAAAATGCTGATAGACTGTTTTTACTGTAGACTGCATAGTAAAAACACGCTCGAATACAAACCTGGATATAATACGAGTAAGTAGAGCTCACTCAAAGCATTTGTTTGCATTGCAGTTAAAAGAGACTAAAGTGAAAGACAGTTTTTCTCATATTAGCATGTTAACTTTTCACAATACCAAAAACACCACTCTTGTGAGGAGAAGACCGTCAGATTGAAAACGCACAAAATGAAAATACACCTTGCGGCCTCTTTTTCTAGTTCCAGCACTAATATGCGGGATGTCATAGATCTTAGACAGCGACTGCTGAGGCCTACACAACTATTTATCAGTAAGAAAGATCTACATTGCGTTCTAAGAAAGCCAGAGACCTAACACAAGGAGGATGAAGTTCCAGCGCGAATTTCAAAACTGAAACGTTGACATTGATTTTCTCTGTTGTTTATTATGAAATAGCGAAATTAACAATGACGTTCTCTAAATGTAACCTATCAGTCTAAACCTCTTCAATTTTTCACTTTACTGCCCCTTCAACGTTCAGTCACCCGTTCCAATGGCACTGTCTCCTGAAAGCTTCTTGCTGGAGATGCCTTTTCACAGAAAGTAGTCTTCAACACTGTAAAGTGCGTTGAGGTGCCACTATTCCTAAAAGGGCAACTGGTGAGCTTCTCAGGGATGCCTTCTTGTGCTGTGCTGACGGCATGTGAACGAACACTGGCGTGTGTCCAGTGTTGGTGACCTGGCCCATCTGATAGTGAACATTCTTCCGTAGCTTTGTCACACGTCGCTGAAAACACAGAAGCTTTCCTTTGTAGCTTTCGGAGACATTCTCCGATATTGACATCCGTTAACGTAAAGGACGTCCAGCACGGCGCACAGAATGCCTTTCTCTTACTTTTGCGTGTAGTAGCTCGGTGCTCGTAGGTGGGTGACGGTGGCATCACGAGAATGCAGTCGGATCCTGTTCATTTTCAGGAAAGACTCCGTTCTTTGGCTGCAAAACACTTCTCATGCTGCTGCGCGCAGAAATTGCCTCTTTTTCTCTTGCAGCAAAAGGAGACAACATAACAATGCTCTTAGTGACACTGAAGCGCCACCCCGTGCTGCGATTTTTGGGCGTCTCAGCATGTGAAATAACCCTCCTTTTAAAGGCATGATGTCGGGACTTCTTTCGCGGCCCTGACATCACGTGAGATACTTAAAGGGCTCCTAAACAACCCCAAGGTCCACAATTATTTGTTTTAAAGATATAACTGTGCTCCTGTGCGATGTGAACATGCTCCCACAAGAATTTTGCAAATAGGTGCAATAATAAAGAAGTTACATGGGTTTAAGTATCCGCTTGTGTGTCGGTTCCGTTTTCGCTGTCGGCCTCCCCACCCTTCTCTGCCGAGAGGGCAGGTGCGGCGCACCGTCATGACTTCGCCCACTTTTGACACGTGACATGACGTGAGCACTTGACGTCATTGACGCTTGCGCTGCAGTTCCGGTTGCTCCGGCCAGCGCTGCTCCGGCGCTCAAGCGGTGGGATGGCCACAGGATCTGACATAGACCTGGTTTCGACCAATCAACGAGCTGCAACTGCGCAAAGTTGTTCGCGGTAGAATGTGACAACACCTAGGATGCGAGGGCGACTGGTCAGCCGCAGGAAAGAGGCGTGGGAATTGTCTTTTGAAATACCAACGCCAATGCTAGATGACTCATCCTCTGGCTATGGGTATTGATGATGACAGCACTGAGCAGCAACAGAACTGAAACTGCTTACTTTGGGCTGAAACACCTCCTCGTCTTATATATTTTTCTCGTGGATTGGCATAAATTACCAATAACTGTTCGTCCAGTCCCGGACGCAATCTCACAGCTGCCGGCTGCGGAAAACTGTTCAGGATCTCGAGCCTAGTGGCACTTTTTGTGCTTGCTTGGTCCGATGCGGGTGACGCACTGTTCTGTAGCGTGGAAGTGGACAGACTGTTTGAATGTTTTTGTCAGATGTGCATTGAGCTAGCTGTTGGGTGCAGCATTGTTTCATTTCATGATGGGTAATCCTGAACAGATGGCGGTGTACAAGCCAGCTCGAGATGTCAACAAGCCTAAGCGCCCTGGTACGGCCTTCATGCTCTTCATGGGCGACTTCCGGAAAGAAATGGCCGGCAAGGAGCCTGAGGGCGGTGTGGCTGCACTTGCCAAGCTGGGTAAGTGAAGTGCTGCTTTGGTAGGTGTGTCTAGGTGTGCCTATCAGGAAGAATTGCTTCTTCGACGAAAGCGAGCCCAAGGGCTTTGAGCCGCCATGCTTTATCGTGCAGGGCCAAATAAAAGCGCTTTCTAAAGTACCTTCCCTTGCAAACTAACTCAGTTCACTGTTCTCACATAAAAGATGTTCAGACACGCTTCACATATTGTCATTAGGCTTGGGGATGATATTTTTGTGCAGGCAAGGCAGTGTTGACAATTTCTTCGGGCACTCTGCTTTTTAAGGGGGGAGGCTGTTCTTAGACATAAAGTGTTTTATAATTTAAGCTAGGATGATACAGTGATTATGTATGTTCGTGTACTGATGCCAAATATGAAGTCAGACTTTATGTGAACTAGGCCATTAATTTATAATTACTAATTAATGAGAATATTTGATTGCATGTTTATTAGATTGGCTGTACGGATCATCCGGAATTAAGTGTTGGAACCTACACATGCCAAGGAGTGCAAAGAAGTTTATAGTTCTGGCTTTCCCAGAACAAAAGTTACAAAGCATCAGAATTTTTTTTGTTGTTGAATGGTTGAGTAACTACATGTTCATTATCTTGTCCTTTCCTAAGATTTATAGCTTCTCAAAGTAACATTTCACACTCTGTTGCACTCTCTAAGCACTCAGCATTTCAGTACAAGAAAAATAATCAAAATTGAATCTGCCAAACTTGAGAAGAGCTTCTGGAAGATTGTAAGGTCACAGAAAAAATGACATGAGACAATAGCAAAAAGCTAAAGTCCCTCCATCACTGATGGTATCTAAAAAGCTGTTACGAGTAGAATAATGATCTAGAATGCAAGAAAATTCGTTAGTTTATGCCTCACTAGTGGCAGAATTTGAAAAACACATTTCCAAAACAAAAATTCCTTTCCACAATTTTGGCTTCAAAGAGTAGCCTCCCCCCTTAAAAAGTTGCCTGTCACTATTTTACATCTGCATTCAGCATTCCTGAATACATGTCTATAGGTGTTAGTGCCGCTAATCAAACGCTGTGGGGGCTGTTTCAAAAATTTTCATGTTTTAAGCGTCAAGCGGCATCATTGTCAAAGGCTATTGTGCTGCGGGATCCGGACTGACCTGCCCCAGGCTATTTAACCGTACAAGAATGTCATTTTGTTTCTGTGTGTCGCCTTAACAGGGATGATATGATACTTGTTCTTGTTTGGCCAAAAAATCTGCTTTTTATACCCAAATGTCATGCAATTCAAAACTGTCGCCCAAACCGTGTTCCTCGAGGAAGGCCTTGTTTTCTTTCAGGTGGGGAACGGTGGCGGAGCATGTCGGAGGAGGACAAGCGGCCATACGTTGAGAGGCAAAACGAGGAAAAGATGAAGTATGAACAAAACATGGAGGAGTACAGGCGCAAGGTAAGTCCTCGGTCGCACCGACCAGGTTGTCGAGCTTGAAAAGGAGATTGCTGATGACAGAACAGACAGTTGGGATGGTTGGTCTTGGTTCATGTTTGAGTTAAATTGTGCAGTATAGGAAGAATACAGTCGATCCTGGATACAGATGAGCCCTCCAATAACGAAATCCATGGGGGAAACGAAAAAAAAAAAATCACTGTTGCGAGAATTTCGTTGTTGTCAAATAAGACAGTACAAGAAGAAAACTGGTGAAAAGCGCAGCATGACTGTAAAAATCTTATTAGCCTGTTTTGGTGAGCCTTGTTTTAGACTACGCAGAGCTTTGTTGTCAGCAACAGCAAGTCTAATAAATTGTAGTTCGGATGAGTTTACAATTTAGTCCTCATGGGTAGAGTGGCACATGTCGCTTGCCAGAAATTATGCCATCTGTGCCGATAACTTTTATCCCTCGAGCGTTACTATTTTTTCCAGAATCTTACATGTGCCCACTTTCCAAGAGCTTACAATAACAATGCACCTTAACGCATTATTAGTAGGCTGGGGGCTTACTTTTCAGGTTCGGTTACTCTTCCGTTTGCAACCCTCAGATACTTTCCAGTCGCTCTTACCGTTACGGTTGGAGGCTGCAGCAACACGACGATTGAATGCAGCTATTATTAGAATGCAAAATAACTTTTTTTTGACGAGCTCTTGATAACAGAAGCAGCGCGTTACCATGTGATCTTACTGAAGAACAGTTATGACACAGAGGCCGCATCTCGTGTGAAACGAACCACCGCGAGGTTGTCTCAAATGTCTCTTGTCACCATTTTGCAATGGCAATGACCCTGCACCTAGCGAATCTGACAGAAGTTCCTACCAATGCTGCGAACCTGGTTTTGGTTTCATACCTTATTTGAATGTGCAGGCAGCCTCGCAACATTGCCTGACCAGTTTTATGCCGCCATGGATAGTCGCGTCAGAACAAAGTCATGCATATTACTTTTGTAACGGACCCCATATGTGCCATAAAAGTAAAAAATATCTCAAGACCCTTTGAATAAGAGCTGCCCTCAGCTGAAGTAAAAAAAACTGCTATATGAATTTGAAAAACACTACCAAGAAGTAGCACTGCCCATCCACATAAAGAGTGCAAGCAGGCTTGCATGTGCCAGCCTCCCAACAATTGACAGATGCCGACATTTTCATATGGCGTCGTCGATAACCACAAAGGCTTAAGGCGAGCCACGGGTCTGGGAAGCTGAGAAACTTCCGAAAAATGACTTCTTGAAGTTTTTTTTTAGTAACCACTAATGTCTCAAGATGCTGTTCCTAAAATATTATACCCATGTAATGCATATTTGTCGAGTTATTGGGTCCCAAAGTCGGGTTCCTGACCATTTTCCCTCACAAAACCACCTAAAAAACTCATATTCAACGGCACAGCACACGTGAACCGCCGCAAGTAGCACAGCCATATTGGTCTCATTTGAAAGATGCATTCTTCTGTTGTCTGTTCCTAGTGCAAGAACACTCTTCGTCCGGCAACAACGCCACTATTGCGAATAAAGAAAAATGAAATATTCACACACATTGGTGCGTTTTCATCACGTGGGGCAGTTCCCGGCTTCCTATTGGATGCCCAAGGATTCGTCTGCTAGACAGCAGCGCACAGTCCGCCATTTTCCCGAAGAGGCTTAAGTGACGGCAGCGCGCTCGGTGCAATAGCAGGCGGTCATCAGAAGTTCCAGACTGCTCATGTGGGAAAAGGCGAAAACAGCGTCCGAGAGCCCGCACCTTATCACTAGTGAGATCTTCTGCCAACAACACGGAAGAAGCGGGCTGTGCCAGTGCTATCGCAAACACTGCGCCCTCTGTCGTGCACACTATAGCCACGACCAAAGGTCAAACGCGAGCTGTGCGTGTGGACACTCCCCTGGTTTCTGACACTGACAAAGCAGCCGTCAAGTGTCGTGCGAGTGATGTTCTGCAAGGTCTTTCGTTGATGTCAGCCACACAATTCAAGCGGTATTTTTTTCGAGACTTCCAAGGAGCCACAACGCTTAAGAGTTGGTGAATGAACTACTGCAGTGCATGAAGTGCGGTGTGTGTGGCAGGTCTGGCAGCATCTCGAAGGAAGACCGCGAATATGGCATGGCCACGAAACTTGTGCTGACCTGTGAGGAGTGCGGAAAACTGAATACTGTATGGAGCTTGCCGAGAGCAGTGGGGGGGACGCGGCGCACGGTCCATTCGAAATCGGCATGCTCCCTCGCAGCTCGCGTGGCATTGAACACAGGGAGCGGACAAACTGCGCTGAATATTTTTTCTACCCTGAATATTTCACATAGAGGCATGCGCACAAAGACATACCAAGATTATGTCAAAGTGAAAATAAACCCTGCCTCGCACGTTATTGACGATTGCACAAGCACTGAAAATGCTGTACGCCAACCTGGAGTATGGATATCCTGGGAATGTTGCTGTTTCTATTGATGGGACATGGCTGACCAAGGGCCACTCATCCCATATGTGTGTTTGGAGAGTGATCGAGCTATTTACAGGTTGTGTGCTCGACTTCGTTGTCCTATCACACTTCTGTTTGGGGTGCCAGCTAGGGCCGAAGGAGGACAACCCAAGGTATGCCAAGTAACTGGCTGGCCACAGTTGCCAAAAGAACATTTCGAGTAAGGCAGGACAAATGGAGGAGGTGGAAGCAGCACAAATTTTGTCGCCGCTCATTGGAAAAACATGGACTCCACTACACAACCATGCTATGTGATGGAGACAGCCGGGCCTTCAACAGCCTGCAAAAGGCACAGGTATGTGGCTTTGTGCCAATAGAAAAAGAAGACTGTGTCAACCATGTACATGAACGCATGGGCATGGCTCTTTGAAACCTCTTGCATAAACAGAGCCGAAGGAAAGCCAAGCATTGGTGGTAAGGGCAAACTGACGGGCAAGCTGGTCATGAAGCTGACTACATATTATGGGTATGCTTTAAAAGCTCATCAAGGAAACATCGAAGCCATTCATAATGTTGTTTGGGCGACCCTTTATCATGTGGCATCTACTGATGCAAGCCCAAAGCATTTACATTGCCCAACTGGTGTAGAGTCCTGGTGCAAATATAACAGGGCTGTTGCCAACCTCCAAAGCATCTATACAACCTGCCAGAGTATGTTGTTGATGCCTTGCGGCCTGTGTACACGCACCTCAGTGACAAGGAATTGCTTGGGCATTGTCGGCGAGGCAAAACCCAACACCTGAACGAGAGCCTGCACTCTGCCATTTGGTCGCTCGTGTCGAAGAACAAACGTGCCTCACTTTTTCCTGTGCAAGCTGCTGTGGCCGAAGCAGTCACAAGGTTTAATGCAGGCAAAGGGAGAGCAGATGCAGAGATACTAAATGAACTGGACCTGCAGCAGAGTGCCACAGCCTCTTGAAAGATGTTCAGAGAAGGACGGTCGCTGACAAGCGGCATCCAAGAACAAGCACGCGCATGCTGAAAATATCAAGTGTGCAATGAAAAGAAAGTGCAGGAATGAGGAATGAGGGAGAATATGATCCTGGTGGCAGCTATCATCATTACTACTCTTTTTCACACCTTTTCTTGTTGAATATAAATGCTTACCGTGTTCATAAACTTTCCTCATTTTTTCGAAACAGCATTTTTCATCACACCCCAGGCCGTTCCCCACAGTACCTTTTGATATAGTAGTCGGATTTTAATAATTCTTGCAGCACTTGAAAGCTTGTAGATTGATCAGGGCAAGACAACCAAGACATGATATTTTTATATTTTTTTGTTAGGCCACAACTGAAGCTCATAAAGCTAAAAATAATATCATGGTTCTCTTGCACTCCCTTATCTTCATAGAACACTGTCACATCAAATGTGTAGCTATCTTTTCTCATAAAAGTGACAAAAAGCTGCACTGAATGTAAGGTTATGGAACAGTCAAAATTTTAAAATCTAGGAGTGATAGCCCAAAACTAATTGCATATTTGGTTTCAGCTGTGGAAAATGCATATTGTGTAAAGGGTTCAGCTCAACGTACTGAAAATTAAAAAAAAAAAAGAATATTCAGACCAGTGTCTCCACTTAACACACCACGAAAACAAAGCAGAGCGAAGCAGTTCTAAAGATTTCTTGTCCATGAATAATTCCAGCACTTTCTCACCTTTCACATATGCACGTTGCAGGACATGCCTATTATACGTCTGTTGCGTTAAGTGGGGGCGCGGCTTTCAAATCGTGAAAAATGCCAAAAAATTCGATTTTTGTGAAAATAATATGTTCAGTTTCTGCAACTCTTCTCTCACTGGTTCCAAAATATCTGCTGAAAACCGCTTAGAAATGCCCAAAACAATTCATTTCACTAGCAAAGGAGGTGAAAATCATGCAAATAACGAAAAAACAGCGTTTTTTAAACCACAATAGCTCCGTGACTATGCTACCGGCCGCCGCCATCTTGGGCGTGTTGAAGAGAGCAGTTCTCAGTCTTCAAATTCCCGCTTCAGCTAGCTCCTCCCCACCAAAACAAGCGCACATAAAGCAAATGTTCGAATGTCGTTTTGAGGCCTCTGATTGGCTGCGTCCACCATATTGGTCTGGCACTTGCACGTGAGGCGAACATAGTCTGCTGCTTGCGCCTCGTGAGGTTACGGCTGTCGAGTGGCGCTATATAGTCGCGTGTTCGCATTCTCTGCTTACTGATTGGCGCTCATTCAGAACGAAACTGCGTTTTAGTTCGGCAGGCGCACGGGACACACCCGCTGCAGGTAGGATCTCGATCAGATAACGGCGTGTCGCAAACGTGGCAAAGCGCGTCTCGGACCGACAGAGATCGTACCCGCAGACGTTCCGCTCATCAGCAGCTTGGACACGTCAGACCTACGAAGGCCATCACGTAGCAGCACCGTGGACTCGCAACCAAGCATTACGTGCAGTACCTTAAAGCGCCGCGCCTACACACACTGCGCGCCAATGGTGCCTACGGCTCGGAGTCGTGCTAGGTCCAACTGCGCCAGCAGCCGAGCACGTTGCACGGCGGCTTTTTGGATCAATGGCAAGGCATTTTGCGAAAAACTGCGAGGCCAGCCACGTTGCGCGCCAACTATTCGGAAACGCGGCTTCGCATTTTGCGCAAACGCCACGATGCTGCTACCAAGCACAGCGCGCGTAGACTTGGACTCCGCGATCGCTCAGATCGGTCACTTCGTGGATAGATGAAGTGCTGTCAGCGAGCACTGGTAGGGTAGTTTAGGTGCATTTTATGCCCTGCTTAGTATCACTGAAACTTCTTGTGAACTGTATGCCTTGCGCTGTAGCCGAGGGAGGGAGGCTGGGGGGCGGTAGCGTGAAGCTGTAGCTGCTCAACTTCTTGCCTCGTGAAATAAACTACTCAGAAATTGATCACAGTAACAACTATGTCTTTACCTTGATTGTACCTCGACTGTCTCTTAATATGGGAAAAAAGTATAGCTGTCATGTTGAGAGCCATGTGTTGCGATCATAATTCTGTGATTATTCATTATTCTGCAATCATATGCAAGACCACTAATTACATTTAGCATGAATGCAAGAAAGCTGGCAAATTACTACTTAGTGGACCCAGTTGTATAACAAACCTTATATTCCGCAGTGTCTGTCACACCACCCCTTCATGCAGGTAACTTGCATTGGAGGCTATAAAAAAATAAAGATGGGCAACAAAGGCATGCCAGATGGGAGGCCACATGTCCAACAAGTCTAACGTCGCAAAACAAACCAAAGATTACAGTATTGGTGTGCTTGAGAGAAGTTAGGAGGTGCTGAAACTTTAAGAGCACTTTTCTGGAAACAGTTTTCTTGGCATGTCGCTTAGCTCGTGAAGTAGATATCTTGGTAACTACTTCACAGATTTTGATTACGTTTGTTTTGTAAGGTTCCTTGAACTGTGTTTCAGGGGGTGACATTCTTCTTTTTTCATTTCAATGCTTTAACATTTTTTGGTAGGGTTTCTAGTTTGCAGCGCAAGTGTGCTTATTGCAGTTCCGCTGGAAAAGACGTAAACTACATATTTTTGTGTTGCACAAAAAAATATTTCGGGAGTGCTACCCCCTTCTGCATATATTTCGCTGTGCATCCTGTGTTCATCAACCTTTTGCTTCATTTTATAAGTACTCCAGACCCTCCACAAGGTTCGCTAAAGGAATAATTTGTCATGCAAAAAGCTTTTGTTGTATCGCTTTGAAATTTTTATGAAAGCATCACAGAGCTGTTCTTAGTGTCTGTGCCAATTTTCCTTCACTGCCATACAACTCTGTTATGCAGAAAAGCTTAAAGGGGCATATAAAGGGACCAACAACTGGCCAGATGAATGGACCTTTATGCATTTGGATAGACCCTGAATCACAGTGATAGAATCGAGTGCCCTTTCAAGATCTGAATAGGCTTTGCATATTTAATTGAGCTTGAAAACTGCAACAACTGAAACGTGGCGTAGCCTGGTCGTTGAAGTCTTTAAATCGCTGTACGTCCCCTGCTGCTGCTCATATGACCTTAACTTTGGCTTAAAATTGCAGTCGGCACACGAAAGCACATTCCCGCCCTGTTATTTGCTGTCTACGCAGTAAAAGTCGGTGACACCGCCTTCATGGAGTCTTGCAGGTGTTTTCACACGTGCACTTTGTTGTGGAAGAACTTGGCACAAACATGCCCGACAGCTGTCGTAACATGTGTATAAGACTTCACAGGCAAAAAGATTACAAAAAAAATGTTTCAGTGTTTTCCCTGATCGGACACCCCAATCAGTAAGCTTTCCATTGATGTGATGAAAATAGGTACCTTAAAAGTTGGTTGCCAGTCTCTTTAACTAGCTTTCATGGTGTAATATATTTAACCATCACACATGTAATTAATTATGCAAGTTCCAACATGGATGCTAACATTTAGATATGTTACTGGCAATGATTCAGAGGTGTGCATGGCATTTCAGCAGCCATAGAAACACGAAATGAAGTTGTGTGCTATTAGTATTTTTATTCGTGCTCCCCGTTTATCACCCCGCCATTTTCCCGATATCCAAAGACCCAAGTATGGAAAGTATGCCGTTCCAAATTAGCTAGATGAATAGGCTGGCATTGAGCTCTGGAATCAGAAGAAACCTGGTTCAGTGGTGGCATTTTTCGATCGTGATTGATGTAACTCGGCCACGGGTGACATAGACTTCATACACCCCGGTTTTGGCTCTGCTACCTGTGGCAGCAAATTTTCCATTCCAGGTACTCTTAGAAGGGAGTGTGAAACTAGCAGCTTAGAGTATGCATTACACTGTGCCAATACATGTGCCTGCTAGCGCTTCTGATCAGACCACATCAAAGAGGTTATAATGGCCAGATAAATTTATCACTGCCTGGAAACTTGACACTCCACTTAGGCAGCCTGTCATACTGCACACACTTACTTGGAAAGGCGCTATGACGTATGATTGAGCCCTTTAAGTTAAAGGTGTTAAAAATGTATATTGTGGGGGAAACTTAAGAGCTGCACTAAGGTGTAACCATATTGTGCCCTACAGCAGCAAACAGCAGAGAGCCAGGCGGCCAAACTGCAGCAGCAGCAACAGCAGGCAGCAGCTGCAGCCCAGAGCGAGGACCAGGGAGGCGGGAACCGCGATCAGCAGCAGCAGCATGACAACGGTGGAGATTCAGAGTCTGGCGAGGACACGTTCCATGGCAACCAGAGCCACTCGAACCCTCCATCGGGCGGCTCGACACCCAGCCCCGGTGGTGGCGGGGCCACTACGCATTCCGAGCACACGGACGAGTCGCAGCAGGGCGCCGCGCCGCCGACCTCGTCTGCGTCGGCCAACGCCTCCGAGCGCAGCAATGCAGGCGGCCTGCCGTCGCTGGCGTCGCCCCTGTCACTGGCACACCCACTGGCCTCCCTGGGCTACCAGCACTCGCTGGCCAGCTTCGGCATCACTTCGGGCGGGTTCGGCGGTGCACCGCACGCGGCGCACGTAGCCGCCTCGACCGCTGCCGCACCATACCTGCCCGGGAGTGCAGCCACTTACTCGCAGGCCCACTTGCCCGGACCGTACAGCTGGACCTGAGCACCTGGGCGCCCAAGGGGGGAGCGACGGAGCGGGGCGCATCGTATGCAACTTGTAGTCTCTTCTGTCGGCCCGCCCCTGACCCCCCTCGACTCAAAAGAAGGCCCGCGGCGTGAATCTCGCAGTATGCCCCCTGTGTGCAGCAAGCCGTGTGGGAAGTGCTTTGCTCGTGTGCCAACTGCTGGACTGGGTGGCTTTGGTCCCTGCCTGGGTGGTGAAGTGCACTTCATGCGTGGACCAAACAGGAGATTTGTGTTTGCCTTCTCTTTGAGCTCTCATTGCCATCACATGCTTAGCGATTTCCTCCATCATCTACATTGTGCTGCTGCTGCGATCGGCGGATTGCCCTCTTGGCTGTGTTATTAGGAAAGCTTCGAAAAAAACTCGTCTCATGGCCTCATTGTTTTGTCACACACTTGTAAAAAAATGCTGTCCTCGATTTGTCCTCACAATCATTTCTTAGCTTTTCCCGAGTGAAAATTCTCTCATCATTTTACCAACCTAATTTATTGCCTACAGCCACTAGTACTGTCACATCGTTTCGACACGCAAAAGAAAATATCGGTCTGGCATTCAGAGCGGTTGAGCTGCGTATGCATGCAGCCACTTGCCGGATGGCTTTGTCATCGAGCCAGCCCAGCTGCAGTGCCATTTCTCTCGAATCGTTTTTATGTGCCTAGCTTTTTTCGGAAGGGTGCGTTCTGCGGTAGCATGCGAGGCCGCAACGTGGCTCGTGTATGCGGCTACGATATAAAAAAAAGGACGTGCCGTCAAAGGAGCTCAGAGGTAGGCAAATTGTGACTCGTGCAAATATAGCTTCAGAAAAGATGGGGCAAGTTACTTAACCCGCCTTTTATTCCGGTGTCGCGGTCTCTGCTGTTCTAAGCCAAATGAATTTCGCTTCTTTTTCCTCGAAGAACATTTCGTTGTAGAGGGCTTCGTGGAAAAACATGCAGGTGCGGATATTTATGCTTCCAGTAGTTTTCCACGACCAGTGTGTGTGTGCGTGCATGTGTGTGGGCCTCTCTTAGGACTATGATTAAGCTTTTAGCGATGCAACATTTTATCGGCAACGTCCCCGTCTCACTGCTGCGCCTTTGGCAAGGTGCGTGCGGTAGGACGGCTTCATTTTAATTTTAGAAACAAAGGAGCGACCTCGGTGAACAAGGCGCATTGTTGAGTGAGGTTGAATGGCAGCAGTGTATGTTCACCGTGTGAACAGACAATTTTGAAAAATGAAATACTCAGACATTGCGTATTGGTCTGCCCTCAACAGCATAGATTTAAATGCAGGGAGATATATTTTGGGGGACTTGTTCTTACGCACATTGTTGTCAGTATTTTTCTTGTGTTTAGACCTTTCTGTTGAATGCATTTCTCTTTGTACATGTTAGAAGTGTGATGTATACTTTTTCGTTGATAACGCTTTGTATAATTGCTTGTTTCTATAAGCGGGATGCGTAATGAACTCGTTGTGTTTTCAACGGATAAAATCGACGGAGAAAAACCACATAGAAAGGAACACAGCAAACATTGTGATACGGCTCTATTAATTTAACTCGCCTTGTCGTATTTGGCGCCGTTTTCATCTTGCCGTGAACATTGCATGTGTGTTGAAGCTGATGTGGGGAAAAAAAAATATTTTGAAAGGGTCGCTCGGTTGGATGCGTGTAGGTCCTTGCCATTGCTTTTTGCGCGCTCTGTATGAAGAGCTGTGGTGCTTTTGCAGGCTTGTGTCAGCTCAATGTCACTTCCCCAAGTTATCAAACAGAATTAAATGTGAGGCATTCATTTGGTCATGTGCAGGAAGTAGACACAGGCACATGCCACTGACTCTTTCCTTACCGTACCATTTGTAATGCTTGGCACGCGATGGTTAAACTCGCTGCCAAACGTTAACTTGGGCATTTCTTCAGTAGTCGCTGCTTAGTTTTATTATTATTATTATTTTTTTTTTTGCTAATAATGGTTTGGCTGCCCGGCAAAGTATCCCTTATGCCAAAACAGACCAAGGGCAGCAACGAGTCACTGTGGGGTCTTTGGTACAATCAGTGACGATACGTTTTTGTGGCTTATCTGAAGGGTGTCTGCAAAAATGTGTAAACTAGCTAACTTGGCATGTAGAACATTTTGAAGCTGCTACGAAACTGAGAGCAAACAGCCAGTACACTTTTGCGCCAATTGTGTGTCCCATGTGCCATTGGCTAATGTACTTACTCGAATCTAATGTGCACCTTATTTTTCCGATACAGTCGGTCCGAAAATCGTATGTATGTGCATTAGAATAGAGTGCGAACGAATGACACCGTTACCATATTGCCGTCGGCATCAAAACGGCCGCCTCTTACGAGGTTCAGGCGCTATCGAACGGTCACTAGTGAAAAAAACAAACTAGCGGCCTGGCGGTCTTTGGCGCGCATAGTTTCTGTAGTTTCTATGTTGCTGCTGGTCCTCCGCTGAACGACGCACATGATGCGTAGGCCAATGGTACTCGCCGCGCCGGCTTGGCTGTCTTGCGGCCAACCGAAGTCACTACGTTGCCGATGCAATCTCCGAGACGCCCAGCCGCACCAGCTTTTGGTAGCGTTTGCGGGTAGCCGTGACGGGAGATGTTTCCCATCACTGCAGCCACCTGAGCCTCTCAGTCGTGTGTGCTGCATGACGTCAGAGATTGCATCGTAGCAATTGGAGATCACGTCCTAGCCATGCTTAGGCTTAGCTGCAGCAGCCTGCGCAGCGGGCGTGAGGGAACTGCGATAACGCGGAGGAATGCAGCACTGTGAGTAAATGTTGTCGCCACTTGCATGCGGATACACTCAGCAACGTTTGGCAGTTTTATCGGGATGCAGGAGTTATGAATCGGCGCGCTGAACGTGTTCGAGACACCATGGATCGAGTGAAGCGGGAAAGCCATAGCGCGGCTGTTCGAGGGACTGCGGTGGTTCAAAGTTGGCTTTGCCTTTATTATGTGAGTGCATTCACTATGTAAGTACGGCATTTGTTTTTATGAATGTGAGAAGGTTGATTAGAAAGGACCTTTTTTTTCTGTGTCACGAAAAACGGGGGCGCGTTACAATCGGTCTTCGCATTTGTTTTTTTAGTCGCCGGAAACAGGTGCACATTAGAACCGAGTAAATACATGGGACAATGTGTATACAGATTTTGTTAGTGTACGTTCTCTTAGAGCAGCTGTGCACGGTGATTTATTTTGCTTGGTCTTTTTCTTTATCTGACATTGTAGATTTATAAACCACAATACTTTTTGGCAAATGCGGCAGATGCGCTTTGTAAAACAGCTTGAGTATTATATGCATGGATATATATTGTGGCTAGCGTTTAAATGAAAATGGAAAGGAAAGAGTTAAGCAAGAACCATGTGCATTATGATGTTGCTGGGCGCTGTGTGGCCAAGTGCTGCCAACCAACACGGTGGTCTTTAGCTCAAGGCACAGTCTGCAAAAGCCATAACAGCCACAGGGCATTGTGTACGATAGAAGCAGCCGACTTACATGTGAGACTTTTTTTTTTTTTCCATCACTGTATAAAGTGCAGAGCAAGCATTTCTCGCCTCTCTCTTAGTCCTTGAATGGGTGACCTCTTAAAATAAAGTTTGTTGAGGTCTTAAAGTGTCTTGAGTACATGTCAATGCTTTGTTGTTGTACATATTGTGTGTTTTTGGATCATCCCACTACATTGGAGCACCTCGAGTGATTTTATCTTTTTTTTTTTTAAAGAAAGCTCTCAACACTTTTTATCGTGATTGTTCTATTGCGCATGTGGTTTCGCATTTTGTGAAGCTCGTCTCTTACCTGCCTCACCTGTTGACAAAAAACATTTGCGACATTGCTTCCCTTGAACATATTTTTCTTTTGGGAAGAAATGGTCTTCTGTGTGTAGGCATGTATGCATCTGTGTGAAGCAGTTTCCAAATCCAAGGAACGTAGTGCTAATAAAACATCTTTTTTTTGTTAAAAACATTGCCAGTCTGCAGACCTGTTTTGCTGAGTACAAACAGGAGTCAAGTTTCAGCAACCACTGTTTGGGGTCACGCTTGACTGAGTGCCATCGGTGCATGATGTTGAATGCTTCTTCAATCTGTTTGGCTGAATATATTTGCTGCTCAGAAGTAGTAATCCTAGCAACTCACTGTGAAAAATTAATGGTTTAACAAGTATTACGTTTGTTTGGTTTGGATCTAATGCTGAATATTTATTTCTAAAGGTGGTTGTCGAAGCAGGAATGAGTATCTGCTTCGTTCGTTATTTCAGTGCCTGAAACTTCACTGCTTTACGGGAATTGTTTTCTTTATACTTGCACTTTCTGTTGCTTAGTTCCGGAACCTTGCCAGGTTCAGTCTTTGGCTCTTTTAAAACAGTATAGCCATCAAGGCGAGTGGCAGCCCAGAGTGTAGGTTGTAGATGCAGTTGCAGCACCAAACTTAGCCAGGTGGTGGAACCTGCTTCAACTTCTTGAAAGGGAAGTTACTCTGTTCGCAAAACGGTCCGAGAGCTCGAAATCCAAATCGGTTTGCCTGTACATCTGCAGATCAAGGATGAGTTTTCTACCATATTAAAGCCTTTAATTTCCCCATCAAAGGTGTTTGTCTCTTCAACATCGTGCTACATTTTGGCAAAAATTGAATAATTTGTGCCAAAATGTCATTTTTGCTATTCAGTGTAAATGAGGAGAGGCTCTTCAAATACAAACATTTTATACCACAGCTACTTGGCTATTCCTGAACTGGAATGGGTGCACCATATTTTTTCAATTTCTGATAGCCTATAACGACTCCGCTGCGAGAACATCTTCAATTGCCTAATTTGGCTTTGCAACCATCTAACCACTTCCAAGGACACATGCACTCGTGGGACATTGCCCTTCAAACTACTGGTGCTGTGTGAATGGGCCGACAGGGACAAAAACCATATAGTGGCATTGCTGCACCAGATGTGACTAATAGAAATAGTGTAAGACAGACGTGGCAAGCTTTCTTGCTGCTCGAAGCTGAAAATGTGCTGGTTTATAGCAAAAGCTCCTGTGAAAATGTAGGCAGCTGAATATTTCGATGCGTTCACGGATATTAGTCTTGTGTCAAGAACGGCCACTCGCCAGCTATGATGTGGTTGGGCCCCTGTGACCAGTAGACGAGGTGAGTATGCTATTCAAACGATTTGGTGTTTCATAACAGCCATATTGTATTCACACACAGCTGTGCCAAACGATCCCATCGCTTGCATACAAGCTGTATGCTTGGCTCTTACCATGCTGCTGACTTGCATATATGTAGTTTTATTGCAGCGGAGGCACAATTTGTTCCCAGGCGATCCTTTGTAAGAGATACAGTACAATTTTTGCAGTGTGCACAAGCATTCCAATGTGTTGTATGCAGGGACTGCCATTTAATAAGCAATCTTCAGTGGTTGTCTGCACATATACTCCAGTCAGTCTTCATGCTCTGCACCGACGAGGTTCTTGTAGTCCTTGTGGCAATCCTAGTTGAGTGATAACATATTAGTCAGATGACCAAAAGGGCGGCGTCCAATATTGGATGCACTATGAAAAACGAAACAGCCATATTTCATAAGTGTATGCATACAGATATGATTGTTTAGGGTGCAGTGCCAAAGCTACCAGTGATCGAAGTTTGATATGTGTATTGGAGTCCATGCAATACCCTGCCAGCAGCAAGTCTTTGCAGCGTATGTTGGTTGTACACTAGAAATGTGGCAAATGTACCTTCTACCACAACAATTTTAACTGGGATCCACCAAGGCTTTGACGTAACTTACGTCACGGAAATGCCGTCCGATAAAAAATGCACTCAAGCACTTGGAAGACAAAAGCCACATAGAGAACCACCGACGCGCGAATTCGAGCCCTGACCGCGACGATAACTGCAGAGCGCTTGCCTAAGCGAACGGCACGAATGTGCCTTGTATCCTTTCTCCACGCTTTCTCTGGCAGGAGTGGTGCCGCCATCTAGGAGCGGTGAAGAACTGTATCGTGACACTATCTACCAAGTCTCCCGGACTACCCGGAACTTGACCGTTTCTCTCGGTTGTATGGATTACAGGAAAATCTCCCGGAAATCCCGATGCCTGTAGAGAGAGCGCTCGCTGGGCATTTCCTCTCTGCTTGAGAAGCAAGCGACGACAGGCTTCGCACGTGGAGCGACGTTCTCGCATGTGCCCTTCGCGCGACGGAGATGGCCGTGTTGTTTCATGTCTGCTTCAGCCACGTTCGTCCCCAGCGCTAGCGAGCTTTTACTCGTGCGTAAAATATGATGCGTAATGACGTTATCGATTTGGACTTTGCACAGAACAACGGCGGCTGTAAAAACACGCTGAGTGCCTATATAATAAACTCCCCCTCCCGTTGAATCGGTCTCCCGGACTCCGTTCCTCCAAACTTGGCAGGCATGCACTAAGGAGCCTGACTCCCCGTCACAAGCATAGTGCAGTTTCCTTGTGCATGAGGGGCTGCATTGTGAGATGTGTCGCTAAAGGCGATAGTGGTGAGGCGTCTTCTTTGGTGGTGAATGGCTGGTTGAACAAACCGGAAACCGGCTTTCACTTTTCCGGCTTGTTCAACCAGCCGGTCACCACCAAAGGAGAGACGCATTTTGTGGCGCAGTAAACACGGACACAGAAACTCAAGAGATGACATACGTGTGGTCTTTTGTGTTTCTTTGTGTCCGTGTTTATTGCGCTACAAAATGTTCCCGATGTGCAACCAACAATCGCAAGTTGCCACAATTCTGAGACGCGTCAACAAAACGGTGCTATCGCCTTTAGCGACAAATTTCAGAATACGGCCCCAGTAGCGTTTGTACAACACTTTCTGTTTCGTATGTGATTGTGTCGAAGAAAAAGCAGCTGCACACGTGAGGCACGAAAGCAACGCTGCCCATGACCGAATGTCGGTTAATTGGCCCTCCTCTGCGGTGTTGTTCTTTCTAGAAGTCCCTTTCCCCTACCCTCACGGTCGCTGAGCCGTGCTCCCGGAATGGGCTGCAGAAAATAGCGGCCTTTCCTTACCCGAACCACAATTATTACAAAACCTGACTCGCATTCCTGAAGCTGAGCAACTGGCTGTCATTTACACTGCATAGGAGGACCGATATCCATGGTTGTAGTTTGTTCAAGCCACCCGCCAACTGGACGCCGCGAGCCGAACACGCCCACAAGACGGCCGTCTACATGTTCGCAAAACGATCCAGACAACTCGTTCGGTTTCGCTTGCCCGGTTTAACAGTTTCCGAACACTTGCAATTTATGGTTGTACCCTGGCAGCACTGGGCGCATCTTCCATGTTCTTCGTGGCGCAGTAGCGGGATCGTCTGCCAGCGCTAGCATTAGGAAAGGCTGAGAGGCTTGCACTGATGATGCTTTCGGGCCAACAAGACGCAGCAGGTTCTTGCGACATCCAGCTGCGAAACGTCAGGAGCTCACTGTGCTCCCAAGACTCGGCAAGAACACAACAACAACGAGGTCTTGCGCTCTGAAATACTCACCTTGAAGGCGGCTTGCTAGAGGCGTACTGCTTCGCAACGGAAATAGCACGCCAAAATGTCTCCTTTTACGACACGCACTCAGATTTGGGGTAACTCTTGGTTGTCGGGGAGGTCCGAATGTATAATGTCTAAGATAAGCTCGTATAACAGTGTCCCACGTTATATACCGATGCGATTAGAATCGCGCGCCGGATATCGAAACTATACGTCTCTGAGCGACGCTGTGCTGCTTTCAACGTATCATTTCTCCAGTCACATGCATCATACCCTTCGCAGTTGCGTGTCTGATGTTTTCTCGAAAGAAGCAATTCGTAGACACATGCGCAGTGTGGCAATAACGTCTCGAACAAATTCGACTATAGCGTTTTGGAGTTTTCACGTGCGGCTGGTGCTATTTAACCGCTGATACGCTAGTACACTTTAGCCACGCTATGCCCGTTCTGGTGAGCAGACGGTCTGCTAAAAGGATTAGTGTATGTAGCACATACGTATGTCAAAGGACGAGAAGTTACTGTCAGTGCCGCCGTATTTTGCTTAGTAAAATTAAAGGATGGAGGAGCGCTTAGTAGGGAAGGTACTTAGTTGGTTCTTGAGAAGAAAACTGACGCTCGGCAAGGTCGCCTCAACCACTATCTCTTGCCGCAGCTTTTTATTTATTTATTTATTTATTTATTTATTTATTTATTTATTTATTTATTGTGAGGAAGGGCAGTATAGAGAGGAAAATACGGGAACAACACGACCGCCGCGTCGCCTTACGTTTAAGTGCGCAGTGTATCAGTTTTCCAAGCGCTTTTAAAGGGACTGTCTACCACTTGCAAAACCTTTTTACATTGTGAAAAAAAAGGAAAATCGTGCGTCACATTTACGGAAAGGAGCACGCTTTTATCCCACAAGAAAAGAATTTTGTTTTCAATTTTGCTCTGAAAAGTGTGCAAAGAGAAAAACGCCGCTAGCGTCACCCAACAGCGTGTTTGTCAATTTCCAAGTGTAGGAGAACAAACCCGCGCAGACATATTTATTCTGCGGAAAAAGAAGTATTTATGCCTTACAAGTGTTCTTCACCCTATAAGACACCTTTTTATAGCGTGCAAGAGAAATTCTTTCTTATTTTCGTTGCTTTTGGGGTGGCACAGGTGGCGCTGCCTTCGGATTCGTCTGCTTGCACTGGTGTGCAATCTTGCGCTTGTAACGCGCGCAGCGCTGCCATGTCGGCGCGCCGGGGCGAAGAGAGATTTTTCCTCGCCTCTCCCCATCGTCACCTCTAGAATTTCGTCCTTGGAATCGGTTCCTGTTGAGAAGAAGCCTCCCACGATATTTTGAATTTGTTGGAAATCTTTAAAAATTAAGGGGGTTTGACCACGTCGCCGACGATGATCGATCCCGTAATATGGCTCCTGCAGGCGGGACGCGACGGGGTCTTATATCGCACTGGGACGACAACGCTGAATGGAAGTTTTCGTTTGGAGCATTTGTATAACTACTATACTGTCGAGGTAAAGCAAAACGAGAACAGTGCGACGAACGCATTCATTTTCAACTCGGGCATTTGCTAGCACTAAGCCTACCGCCGCATTGAACGAATCAAGCGCAACGACTGACGGGAAAATGACAGCAAAAAGTACGCGCTTAGCCTAACACCAGAAACATGTCTTTGGTCGTGTGTGATGGCACGATTATATATATATATATATATATATATATATATAAGTGCTCAAGTTTTGACATTTCTGGTAGCTGTTAGTTTTTTTCCGCCACACATAAGTCGAGAATTAGCATGTGCTGGATAGTGAAAGGCGACGATGATACCTACCTCATAGGCCCTGAGGTATTCCCGCGGCGTGATCTTCAACTTGGCAAGGGCGCAGTAGAATGTCGACCCAGCCCTGTACGGCACCACCTGCGGATGTAAAAAAAAAAAAACAGCGACGCCGAATTTGTGCCGGAGTTCGTTGTTACTTTTGGGTTTCCTGGTCAAAGTTATTGTTCTAGGACAAGGGCGGATGTCCATACTTGTCGGCAAAACACGGTAGCGAATGTAATTCTTTTGCAGAGGGCGGGAGACAAAAACTGCTCGCGACCCTCTATAGTCTGTTTCACTAGTTCCGGATAGCAGAGCTAAGGATACGAGACCGTCGAGTGCAGAATACTTCCGAGGCGAGACGAAATGCTATTGTTCGGATACGCACATACCGTTTCATCCTCCTCCTTCCATGGCTGTAGCTGCTACTGCAGCGCCCGCCATTGGCCGATGACAAGCCGCGGAAGGACACGTTTAACATATGTTCGCCCTGCTGGTTGGTCAGAGAGGCATGTAGCTTTCACAGTGCTGCAGGGAACTTCTGAAACAGACTATAGCCCCGGACTTCGGTGTCCCAAGGAGGCACCCGCACGTCGGCGTTGATGTGACCCTGCAGCTTTCTCGTACTCCACAATGCGGATATGAACCATACGCGATTTCTTGCATTTGCTCTTAAGTGCATATGAAAACGGTTACAAGGCGCCCGGGCGGCGATTCAAACCCGCGACGACTCCCTAGCCAGGTGAGCCCCTCGGACCACTCAGCCGCCGAAACGCCTCTCTTTACATCGTAAGTGGCGAGTGATTGATACACACCATTTGGAGCAGGCAACACGCAAGCATTCTCTGAGCCGCCTTGTGCCACAGAGGCTTATTCACACGTTGCTCACTAGATGGTGCCAAGTCCTGTGGGTGTAATGGTGCCAGCACTTACATTCGGAAACTCAGTGGTGTGCATGAGGTCAGAGGTACAATCAGTGCTGGACGTGAATCAGAGGACGGTCGGACGTCTCGCACTGGGCGCCCAGGGGAAGACCACAAACGAGGCTGTTAAAGGGGTCCTGAACCACCCACCGGGCTTGGTGAAAAAACATATTCTACGGCTTGCCTACGCTGTAACGAACACCTCAGCCAAATGCTGTAGTCATCCGCGAAGCGTAGCGTTCACAAGCGGAGCACAAAGCTTCCACTTCTTCAGGAGCCCTCAACTCAAAAAGCGGCTTCTCCTCACGCTCCTTGAATATGCTCTATTTCGTCATAGAGCATTTACAAGGAGCGTCGCTGCTATTGGCCGATGGCAGACACGCCCGCCTCGGCTGTGTGCGGGCCCTTCGCAGCACGCCTTTTTTAAAACCGTAAGAGCGTGCGTGCCCTGCGCTCGCTTTTCCTTGCGTTGTGAGCACCTATATAGGCAAAATAGTTGCTGGAAATGTGTGAAAATATATTTGTGAATGCGCAAGCCTCATAGATGCCATTGGAAGGCGTCCGTAAACTACCTCGGCGTGGACGTGAACGGTGCGGTGCAAAAGGCACCATAAATAAAGTTTTCCAAGAAGCCAACAAATGCATGCCTGCAGCCTGTAATACACCACAAATTAATTCCAAACTTTAATTCATCAGTGATTGTAGATGGGTTTATTCCCTATGGTACTCCAATGCGCCACCGTCTAGTACTCGTACTCAATAACATGGCTGGAGTCGAACCCAAAATATTTCTTCTACAAGGTAGATTAAAGGACTAGGTCTGATTAGGGTGTACTTGAGTGGATTAGAGCTCATTAAGGCGCATTAGGGTGGATTAAGACAGACTAGGGTGCATTAAGGTGGACTATGGCATATTATAGAGCGGATTACGCTAGACTTAGATTAGGGTGTATTAAGGATTACAGCAGATTAGGGTTGACTACGGTAAATTAGTTTCGAATGAAATCATATGTCTGTAATGTTTGGCTTAATTTAGCGTAACTTAATAATCTGAGCTTATTGAGACTTGACTTAGTCTTAACTGAATTACCCAGGCCCTAATTAGTGTTACACTAATTAGACTCAGTCTAATTAACTTATACCTGATGATACATTGCCTAATACGCTGGTCTTCATCAGCATGATATAATTATGCTTGAGGTAATTAGTCATATCTTAATTACACGTGGCCTATTTAGTACAGGCTTAGTACGCTGTTCTTTGACATATCTTAATTAGATATCGCTTGAAGAATACTACCTGAAATAGGCTTGGTTTAATCAGTGTTAGCCTAATTAGTCCTGAAATGTTAGTCTCAACTTATGAGGCTTGACCTTGAAGTCTTAGCATAATTTACCTTGATTAAAAAGTGCTAGCTTAGGTTCGACTTAACTAGTAATAACCTAGCTATGCGTGATTTAGTTAGTACTAATTAATTAAGCAAGGTTAATCAGAAGCTTGTTTACACTAGATTTGATCATCTCAGCAATAGGTCGCATAATAGATTTACCTTAATATAACGGCTTTTATAGTATCATGGCTACTTAATTATAAATTTGGCTTGGTTTGGCTTAGTTGGATTAGTCCTGTCTGAACCATACGCGATTTCTTGCATTTGCTCTTAAGTGCATATGAAAACGGTTACAAGGCGCCCGGGCGGCGATTCAAACCGCGACGACTCCCTAGCCAGGTGAGCCCCTCGGACCACTCAGCCGCCGAAACGCCTCTCTTTACATCGTAGTGGCGAGTGATTGATACACACCATTTGGAGCAGGCAACACGCAAGCATTCTCTGAGCCGCCTTGTGCCACAGAGGCTTATTCACACGTTGCTCACTAGATGGTGCCAAGTCCTGTGGGTGTAATGGTGCCAGCACTTACATTCGGAAACTCAGTGGTGTGCATGAGGTCAGAGGTACAATCAGTGCTGGACGTGAATCAGAGGACGGTCGGACGTCTCGCACTGGGCGCCCAGGGGAAGACCACAAACGAGGCTGTTAAAGGGGTCCTGAACACCCACCGGGCTTGGTGAAAAAACATATTCTACGGCTTGCCTACGCTGTAACGAACACCTCAGCCAAATGCTGTAGTCATCCGCGAAGCGTAGCGTTCACAAGCGGAGCACAAAGCTTCCACTTCTTCAGGAGCCCTCAACTCAAAAAGCGGCTTCTCCTCACGCTCCTTGAATATGCTCTATTTCGTCATAGAGCATTTACAAGGAGCGTCGCTGCTATTGGCCGATGGCAGACACGCCCGCCTCGGCTGTGTGCGGGCCCTTCGCAGCACGCCTTTTTTAAAACCGTAAGAGCGTGCGTGCCCTGCGCTCGCTTTTCCTTGCGTTGTGAGCACCTATATAGGCAAAATAGTTGCTGGAAATGTGTGAAAATATATTTGTGAATGCGCAAGCCTCATAGATGCCATTGGAAGGCGTCCGTAAACTACCTCGGCGTGGACGTGAACGGTGCGGTGCAAAAGGCACCATAAATAAAGTTTTCCAAGAAGCCAACAAATGCATGCCTGCAGCCTGTAATACACCACAAATTAATTCCAAACTTTAATTCATCAGTGATTGTAGATGGGTTTATTCCCTATGGTACTCCAATGCGCCACCGTCTAGTACTCGTACTCAATAACATGGCTGGAGTCGAACCCAAAATATTTCTTCTACAAGGTAGATTAAAGGACTAGGTCTGATTAGGGTGTACTTGAGTGGATTAGAGCTCATTAAGGCGCATTAGGGTGGATTAAGACAGACTAGGGTGCATTAAGGTGGACTATGGCATATTATAGAGCGGATTACGCTAGACTTAGATTAGGGTGTATTAAGGATTACAGCAGATTAGGGTTGACTACGGTAAATTAGTTTCGAATGAAATCATATGTCTGTAATGTTTGGCTTAATTTAGCGTAACTTAATAATCTGAGCTTATTGAGACTTGACTTAGTCTTAACTGAATTACCCAGGCCCTAATTAGTGTTACACTAATTAGACTCAGTCTAATTAACTTATACCTGATGATACATTGCCTAATACGCTGGTCTTCATCAAGCATGATATAATTATGCTTGAGGTAATTAGTCATATCTTAATTACACGTGGCCTATTTAGTACAGGCTTAGTTACGCTGTTCTTTGACATATCTTAATTAGATATCGCTTGAAGAATACTACCTGAAATAGGCTTGGTTTAATCAGTGTTAGCCTAATTAGTCCTGAAATGTTTAGTCTCAACTTAATGAGGCTTGACCTTGAAGTCTTAGCATAATTTACCTTTGATTAAAAAGTGCTAGCTTAGGTTCGACTTAACTAGTAATAACCTAGCTATGCGTGATTTAGTTAGTACTAATTAATTAAGCAAGGTCTAATCAGAAGCTTGTTTACACTAGATTTGATCATCTCAGCTAAGTTAGGCTTCGCATAATTAGATTTACCTTAATTAGACACGGTTTATTAGTATCATGGCTTACTTAATTATAAATCATTAGTATCCGCTTAATTAGGTGTGACTTACTTGTCATAACTCAATTCAGGTTGAATTAGTCCAGTTTGGCTTGGTTTGGCTTAGTTGGATTAGTCCTGTCTGAACTAGGCTTCAATTATTATTAGGCTCCTTTGAATTAGACTTAGCCTTACCTAACTAGTCCTAGGAATTTTAATTAGGCTCCATTGAATTAGACTTCGCCTTACTTAACTAGTCGTAGGAAGCTTTGTCTTTACTACAGCGTGGCATTGTTATGCTAGCCTTACATAGCTTAGCGGAGTTTTCGGCAGATTTCCGAGTTTCACCAATAGCATAAAAAGCTTTACTGTTAATATTGAACCAGTGTATTCACACATTAAATCCATCCATCTTACCGCATGCCGACGCACCTTATTCCACATTAACCTGTCGGCAAGGGTTCGAGTTGTGAAGGTCTTCCTTTCGAGTCATAGTAGTCACGTTCGAGCCCGGTAGCATGATGATCCCGTCTACAACCACTAATCAACAATTAACTAACTTGGGGTTATGCAGGACAAGGTGGAGCAGCGTTGGTAGTTGCGCTGTTTGTCCTGACGCCGCGTTATGCGCAATATCGACGACAAGCAGCGCACTGACAAAGTAAACGCGCACACCTGCGGGCCTAAACGTGTGTGACGAACGAAAAGAAAGCTTCGGAGGATCGAAAAAAAAAAATGAGGTGATCGCGGGGGCACGCGACCGAGCCCAGGCGCGAAGCGAGCAGGCGGCCACAAGCGCGCGGCGAAGAAACAGTCCCCGGTAGTCGCGCGCTTTTCGTCAGCCACTCTGACCAGCGCCTCCTCTGATACGTCGCTGAAGTCTGGTGATGTGAAGCGGTGGGCGGGGCACCTCCTTCGACACCGCCCTAAGGAGCTCTGTACCCTCTATTCCGCAGAGTTGAAACAGGACTGGAAAGGGAAGTTTTGCGGTCGCAATATCTTCGCTCCTAACAAACCGTTTTGAAAAATTCTTTCGGCTGTGAATTTCTGAGAGGCCTTCAATACACACCCAGCTGTTTTCAAAACCAAGCCCGAGCGGTGGTTCAGGACCCCTTTAAGGGGGATATGGGATGGTCTGACTTGGAGGGAAGGGAAGCTCAGAGTAAAATTAGGTACGAACAGAGATTAAGGAATATGAAAGAAAGTAGATGGGCAGCGAAAGTATTGGCAGCGAAAGATGGGCAGCGAAAGTAGAAAGGAGAGGAAAGCCGTAGTGGAGGGCTCCGGAAATTTTGACCACCGAGAGTTCTTTAACGTGCACTGACAAAGCGCAGTACACGGACCTCCAGCATATTCGCCTCCATCGAAAAGGCGACCGCCGCGTCCTGGATCGAACCGACGTTCTTCCCGGCTCTGGGACGTTCACAAAACACTTGCTTTCCTTCTCCGCGGCTTACCTATTTCGCTGTTTCTGATTTGACTGAAAGCGCCGGTTGCAACCTTGAAGTTCATCACAACAACGATAGGTATGTGCTGCCGTACGCTGTGAAGTGCCCCACCTGAAGACCATATATCTTACACCGCGTCTCCAGCGTAGCAGCGCGCTGATTGCCTTCTGCGTCGAACGAGCCTCGCGTTTCATCAGAGAGCCGGCCGATGAGCTTTCTTTTTGGTGAAGCGTCAAGTCGCGCTGAAGGAAACGAGTGCTCGCGTGCGTGTCCACCAATAGAAACAACTTGCATCCGCACATGAGGCACAGTGCAGGTCAGCGCCGGACAGAATCGTCGAGTTAGGGAGTTGTTATGTCGGGTTTAACGTCCCAAAACCAGCTATGATTATGAGAGACGGATGCCGTAGTGGAGGTCTCCGGAAATTTAGACCACCTGGGGTTCTTTAACGTGCACTGACATCGCACAGCACACGGGCCTCAACATTTCGCCTCCATCGAAATGCAGCCGCCGCAGCCGAGATTCGATCCCGCGACCCTCGGATCAGCAGGCGAGTACCATAGCCACTAGACCACCGTGGCGGGGCGCCGAGTTAGGGAGAACAAAGCGGAATCACATCGACCGTAAAAGCTTACATCGTTTACATTCGTCCCTGTCGCATTAATTGTCTCACCATTCCGGCAAAACTGCGGATTCCGTAATTATCCTAATTATTTTTTATCTAATTTCGTGCCCGGTGATCGGTGGATGTGAATTGGAAGTGCTGCGCAAGCAGCAGGAGTGTCACTCAGTGCTCCTGAGCCACTTCCACGTCTGAGAAATTTCAGCGAAGAGCGGAGCTGGGGAAATGGTGTGAAGGTCATGTTTCTACAGTGTAGCACTATCGTTATCACTGTGCTAATGATAGCAGGCACGTAGGCAAGGGGGAGCCCAGGGGGGCCCGGGCCCCCCCCGAAATTCGTCCAGTAAGCCATAGCGCAGGGGTATAGAGGCAGTACAAGTAGCGCCGTGCGCATCTAAGCAAATGAAAACCAAACGATAGTCAGGGAACTCGCCAAGAACAGCTACCCAAGAACCTTTATTCCGAAAGACTTCAACACCAAAAACACGGAAACGCTTGCTGAGAGATCCAGTGTCCGGCTCCTGAATCAACACCACAACAGAAGCACCACACTCTCCCATATGTCCGAGGCGTTAGCGAAACCATCACCCGTATTCTCAGAAAAGAAGGCATCTGAGTGACTCACAAGCCTACGAACACATGTTCTCTACATATTGGCAAAGACCGTCCGGAGGCAGGGGGCCGAATGCACTGTATACAAATATGCGATGCGAGCTATATCGGCGAAACGAAAAACCTGAAAGAAACATTTCGACAGCACAGGAATTACCCCTGCAATTTTGCAAGAGATCGCAACCCCATAGCCGAACATTCCTAAGATAGCGACCACCTGATCAATCTTCCTGACACAACGGTCATACCAACTGAAACCAATTGTCGGAAACAGTTACTGCTTTGTGATTGCGTAAAGAGACAGAAAACTGTGCAACGCAGGACATTTTCACATATGTAAGACAAGCTTGTTGGAAAAGAAATTACCAGAGAGAACAAAATGTTGCCATACAGCTTCGAAACAAGAAAAAAAAAGCGATGTTATCTGGACTTGGTGGCAAGATGTATACGTGGATATGCAGCTACCTACAGATGAGGACGTTCTACGTTCACACAGAGAACGGCCCGACATCAAAGCATCACGTTAGCCGTGGAGTCCCTCAAGGCGGAGTGCTAAGTCCAACGCTTTTTAACCTAGCCCTTATTGGATTAGTAAATCATCTGCCCAGCACCGTACGACTTTCCATCTATGCCGATGACATCTGCGTTTGGACGTCCGCTGTGACACGGCCTCAGCTTCGTGCTCGGCTTCAGAAGGCAGTCACGACGACGTCACGTTACCTTCAGAAACAAGGACTAGACATTTCATGCGAAAAGTGTGCAATGGTGGCATTCACCAGGAAACCGATGTTTGCATATAATATCGCCATTAACGGTCAAGTAATACCATACTGCCGAAGTCATAGGTTCCTGGGAGTGGTAATTGACAGAGACCTGTCTTGGACTCCGCACGTGAACTACGTGAAGAAACGGCTGACTGCTATCTGCCACTTATTCAGATTCCTCGCAGGGAAAAACTGGGGCCTGTCCATACACGCTATGCTACAGCTGTACAGAGTGCTGTTCGTCGGACTCCTGCGGTACAGCCTACCTGCTATCGCCAACACCTGCAAGACTAACCTGCGCACGATACAGAGCATTCAAGCACAAGCTCTTAAGATATGCCTTGGCTTACCACGCAGCGCGTCAACGGCTGAAACCATTGCCATAGCGCAGGATTACTCTATCACGACGCACATCGCCGTTGAGACCATGCGACTTCACCTCAGGCATGTGGCTAGGACTCCCTCACACCATCTGGCGAGCCTCGTCGCTGCAAGGCCCCGCACTTCATTCAGCGCTAATGTCAATGCACACAGTGCGGCGTTTACTCCAGGGTACACGCCTGCGGCTAAGCGAGTGCTCCCTCCGTGGTGTTTGAGTCTCCCACAAGTACACCTCACAATTCCTGGGATACAGAAGAAGACAGATCTACCAGTATCTGCGCTAAAGCAACTCAGCTTACACCTGTTGTACGAACGGTACGGTAACCACGTACACGTATACACCGATGGATCGACTACGTCGTCCAGTTCTGGCGGAGCGGTGATCGTACCAACGCAGGGGATAACGATTCGACTAAAGACGTCTCATGTCACGACGTCCACGGCGGCAGAACTCACGGCTCTATGTCGTGCGCTAGAATTCATTCGTACTGAGAGGCCGAGGAAATGGGCTGTGTTTTCGGACTCGAAGGCGGCGTTGCAGTGCATACGGTCAGCTCTTAGGCGCGGATGCCACGAGCAGCTGACGTACGATGTAATCGTGCTTCACCACCACCTCCGAGAAAATGGCCACGAGATTGACTTTCAGTGGGTGCCCAGTCACTGCGGAATCAGCGGCAACGAGTCCGCAGATGGCGCAGCTCGCACTTCACATCAAGAAGCGAACATTATTTCAATTCCACTCTCACGGACAGATGCTGCAATGCAGCTTCGACACCTGGCACGTCGTCTCTCACTGGTTGAGTGGAACTCACCAAACATCACAAGAACGCGACTGTACCAGCTAAACCCTTCCCTGCATCTCCGCCCTCCATCAGGACTTCCTCGACATGAGGCCTCGCTTCTTTGTCGACTTTGGCTGGGAGTTGCCTTCACAAAGGCATACTCCACATTAATTGGAGCGACCGACAGTGCAACCTGCGAGATGTGCGACACCGACGAAACCCTGGACCATCTGCTGTGCCACTGTCAGCGATTCGTCGAGGAAAGGAAAATCCTTGCTGAGACGCTACACCACCTTGACGATCGGCCACTGTCCTTACAGATGCTACTGGAACACCGCCCTCATCGCTCGTCGGCCCACAAGGCACTAAAAGCACTTTTACGCTTTCTCAAGACGACTGGTTTGGGTGAACGCCTTTGACAGTTGGACTTGTCCGACAACGTCTTTTTCATTATTCCCCTTCCTTCTCTCTCTCTCCCATCTTTCTATTCCCCCTTCCCACTCCCCAGTGTAGGGTAGCCAACCGGACGCCCTTCTGGTTAACCTCCCTGCCTTTCTGTTTTCCCCTTCCTCCTCCTCCTCCTCCCTACACGGCGCGGGAACACGCACGCGTACGGTTTTGCTTTGCCGCAGACGCAGAGTTTTTCCTCGACCGGACGGCGCAAGCTAAGCGAAAGCTTGATAAAGACGACTTTTCTATAAAAATTGACGGCTTTGACGACCCATTGACCCGTTCAACCTTCCTGGCACCTCTGCGAACCCCACCACCCTTTTTCCGCTGCCTGTGTCGTGGGGCAGGCGCCCGCGTGTCGAAAGGAGTAAACAGGGTAAACAAACAAGGTAAACAGGGTGCTTGTAGTTCTGCGGAAGGGGACTATAGGCGAGCCACCTTCATTCCATAGATAGATGATTTGAAAACTTCCCTTAAACGGTGCTTTGCAAACCATCGGAACACACAGCGAAGTTTGCTATCTGTGTTGCCAAAGCACGCCTGCAAGCGCAAATTTGAATTTGTGCAGCCGGCCTTCGATTTTTACCTCACAGGTATGACACAGCGCATATCCTTACGCTGAAAGTTGGATGGGAAATCTGGAAAACTAACAGTGAATTCCACTGGCGGATCTGGAGCGGTGTGCCGAATCCACGACGGAGCAACAAAATCCGTCGCGGAGCGATCCGATCCCCATCGGCCAGCGAAAAATAAACTCGCTCCGGCAGGGCTTGCAGTGGAAGCTGTCGCATGCATCCGGTTGCACTTGTTGTCAGCCTTGCGTTGGACTACGTTAAAACTCGCACAAAAGTATGCATACCTCTTTCTCCGAGTACGCGTGTACTAGTTCTTCGACGTAGCCGAGCATTTTGCGGCGTTTGCACGGTGACTCTGGAAACAGCTCCTTAAATAACGTTTCGTACAGCACGTACGACTCTTTTCGCTTCTGCTGCTGTTGCTGCTTTCCAACGTAGAACTCTTGCTGTTTCTCAGAGCAAGGAGCAGTCACCTGTAGGGTCGAACGACGCCATTCCAAAATATGTAAACAAACGCCCACGGTTATCAGACGGCGCCTAAAAAAAGAAAAAAAAAACGCTGATAGAAATCGCCGTGCTCGGCTGATTCGGAAATGACGACACCGTATAGCTGGAGTTCCGGCAGAATCCGGCTCTATGAGACGGATCAACGCGGAGCGCTCCGTCGCGGATCAAGTTGCCCCAAAGCTCCCAGTGGAACATGCGAACTTGCTCGGGATCCGCCAGTGGAATTCACTATAAATGGCAAGCCATGCAAGAGGAGGAACTTCCCCGCTTTCCGACGGACTCTTTACCTGAATGCGACAAAGCCCTCTTCGCGAACTTTCACACACTCCTCAAGTTATCGGCAACTATCCCAGTCAGTACAGCTGCTGCATAACGCAGCTTCTCGACACTGAAAAGAGTACAAACATATTTGAGGAAGCGAACAGCTGAAGAGAGGCTTAATGGCCTGGTTCTTAAGTCCATTAATTCACCGGATGCATGTCAGCGTCGACGAGAGAGAGAGAGAGAGAGAGATGATGGGCGGAAGGCTGGGAGGTTAACCGGAAAGGAGAATATCCAGTTTGCTACCCTGCACTTGGGGAAGGGGTGAAGGGAGACAGAAAGGGATGGAAAAAGAATAAAGAAAGAAAGAGAGAGAGGTCAAATCGCGCACACACACAAGCACGGCGTGTGTCAGAGACGCATGAAAATTGCAGCATGAACCACTCTTTTCGGCCAAGCTGCTTGCTAGTGTTCTTTCTTCTTTTGCATTGACTTTTACTAATTTTAAAACCACTCGCACTGCCATTCTTTAATATTGCTTCCTAAAACGAATGTTGGCGTTCTGCTTCTTTTGTGTCGTGAAAGCATCCGTGTTTTAATTCTTTGTTGTTCAATAACATTGCTTTCCCGAATATGTCTGTTTTTCGTTTAAAAACTAGTGTGATAAAGTGGCTCACATTCTTCCTGCACGCCTGCTGTTGAGACAGAGTGTGAGAAGTTGGGTAAGGAAAGCGTCCGACAATTATTTTTTTATTGGCCGCACGTCCGTAAGTGGGCGCCTGATTCCTTTGCATTCCTTTTCTTTTTCTTTTTGTCACTCCTCTTTCCGTCACTGACTCTGTATGGCCCTTCTTTGTCGAGATCACTTGGTTGGAATGTATTCTTTCTGGTGCACACGCACTAGCCTTACAGCAGTGTCTAGAACGTGCTTTCCATCTCGGATTAACTAGCCTCTTTTTGTGCTGCATTCCACTCTGTTCTCATTCTCGTCGAATAATTAAGCGCCTTCTATATTCACCGGGAAGTCTTTTTTAGAACTGTGTAATAGTCACCCTGATGTGATTGATACTTTTCACCCCCCTCCCCCTTATGTAATACCGTGAAAAGGGCCTTTAAGGGTCACTAAATGATGATGATGATGATGATGATGCTTTTTGCGAAGAATTAGGCCTTGGGCCCCCTCCGAAAAAAAATCCTGGCTACGTGCCTGAATGATAGTGTTACTGTAAGGTAAGGAACTCAGCGGGGGAGGTGCAGCGGAGGACCGTCGGGGCCGGCGGGCATGCCAGTCACAGCAGAAGACGTACTGCGAACCCAGAGCACACGAGGCGTTCTCAGAAGGGATCTCGTGCGGGGAGGTGCGCTCGTGACGGGCACAACGCGGACGGCGCTTCTCCGAACAGTGAGGCGACGGACAGCACGGCATTGTTTGCATGTGGGGTCGCCGCCTCCCCTTCGTTACAAAAACGGCACGGGATGCTGGAAGAAGGGTTCTTTCTGGCAGGCAGGCTGCTAGGCAGCACTCGAGTCGCTCGAGGCGGGCATGGCCCGCGCAGAAAGTCCCATGCTGTAAATATCTTCCCTGTAAATAAGTTTTCCTTGCTTTGCTTTATCTGTGAATATTCTGCATAAAGTCTTTCGTCATGAACCTCCCCGTCGGACTCATCACTACCGCCTGGTGTTCGGCCTCTGGCTGAACGGAAGGAATAACTCACGAAATTTACTGTTACCTTCCCCCCTCCTCAGAAAAGAGACCGATACGCTCTGGCGGTCTCGATAACCATCCACAAGTGATACGCATGGCTGCGTGGTCATCCTGTGGCAGCAAGTGCTAAAGGATGCAGTATGCAAATGCAAATGAATGATGTAACGTTGACGGACGAGGCGAGAGTAGAGTGGGTCAGGAAACAAACTCGTGTTAATGACATTTTGGTGGAAATCACGAAGAAGAAATAAGCAGGGCATGTAATCAGAATGGCAAGGTAAGTTCATGGCCACTAAGGGCAACAGACTGCTCTCCTACAAGAAGACACGTTCACTGAGGGACTTCACTTCTAGCGAAGCAAGCGTAGAAAGCAGAAATTTGGGTGGGTAGATGTAATTACAGAGTTCGTGGGAGCATGATTTTCCGGAATTTGTCTGATACATCGCGTATTTCGATGAATCCGAGTTGTTAACGAATTCTGTTACCAAGTTCGTTGTACAGATAATTATGAAGGGGGGCGAAAACACACACACACACACACACACACACACACACACACACACACACACACACACACACACACACACACACACACACAGAGAGAGAGAGAGAGAGAGAGAGAAAAGAAGAAGCTCATATCTTCAATTCTCGGCACTTTCCTATCAAGCATGTGGTGTTGCGGTGATGGCTGCACGTCGCTCGTGACTGTTAATTACCGGGTGCGCGGCACTTACGCAATGGGAGCACGCGATATAGATGATCATTGCTTGTTGCGTAGCAGAGACACTCTCCAAACAGTTAACTTTTTTTTTATTGTTTAGAGGGTATGAAATGACACGCATGCCGTGCCGCTCACGCGCGCCTCACTTCAAGTGGGACGTTAACGGCAGTCCCACACGCTTTCATGCGATATTCTGTGTGGCTCACGCCATCTGTGATCAACTTCCTTTGTATTTGTGAACCACAGTTACGGCGACGCTGTCGGCCCGTTGCATCAGTGCATGTGGGTGTTGTTCGCGGACCGCAAGCACTCAGTTCGATACATTATATATCCAACTTAGTTGGTTATAGAGAGGGGATTTCGCGTGATGAATGCGAACAAAGCTTCGTGCGCTCGTGTAAAGGATTATTTGCTGTACTCGGTTTCGTTATAAACGAGTTTGACTGTAGCATAGGACCGGTTTAATCGGAGAGCTATATGGCGAGCGCAGGTTTATTATTATTATTATTATTATTATTATTATTATTATTATTATTATTATTATTATTATTATTATTATTATTATTATTCACAGCGCTAGAAAACCTTCATTGATAGCCTATTACGAATTGCTTATGGTAACGAAATGCATTCTAATAACCTTTTCCATGAATTCGATTTCTGCACGTTTGAAGAGTTGTTTACCCAAACCGTTATTATGCGGCATAGTTGGAATGATAACCTCAAGGAGGCGCATGTAGCGCCCCGATTGTTGAGGGAGAAGACGCGTTTAGACGCGCATACCGTGCTCTTCTGCGAGATACGGGGAAGCGAGGAGAAGCGTATTCCTAAATTTTTCGACGCATTACCTGAACAGCTTTTTTTTTCTGTTGAGTCTTCAACGCAGCTGGACGAAGTTGGCTGGGGAAGTATTGCACTTGTTACTAGCTATTTTTTACCATTCGCATTCTCATTATTGTTGTTATTGGTTTCTGTGACTGTGCATGAGCTCTATTAGCTACATGAACTTGTCCGATCGCTGTCGAACATCTGTCATTACGCTATACCTCGTAACCGCATCGCCGCGTGCGGCTCTTCTGGGCCTATAGTCACACAAGCCTCCCCTATAGACCTAGATAGGCTGGTTTCCTTCACTGTTATCATTATTATTATTAGTGTTAGCAAATATGATGGAATTCATCCAAGGGTTTATTGTTCACCTTGTCCGCGTCGATGTCCGTGCGCATGCTGCCCACGGCGGAGGCGTTCGTCCAGGCGCAGAGCTCCTCGATGGCGGCCGGTGACACTCGGAGGGCGGCCTCGGGATCCCGGCCTGACAGATGCGTCAGCAGGCATTCGCGGAGCGCCATGTGCATGCCCTGCGATGCGGTGGCGCGCATTCAGTCCTACAGGATCATCCTTGACAAGAACTGTTCTTTATATATATTTCTGGTGCTTTACATATCAAAACTACGATATCATTATGAGAGGCGACGTAGTGGAGGGCTCCTTAATTTTCGACCACCTGGTGTTCTTTGGCTTGCACTGACATCGCACAGTACACGGGCCTCAACATTTCGCCTCCATCGAAATGCAGCCGCCGCGGCCGGGGTTCGATCGCGCGACCTTCGTTCGGATCAGCAGCCGCTAGACCACCGTGGCGTGACACAGTACCTTAATCTATCTATCTATCTATCTATCTATCTATCTATCTATCTATCTATCTATCTATCTATCTATCTATCTATCTATCTATCTATCTATCTATCTATCTATCTATCTATCTATCTATCTATCTATCTATCTATCTATCTATCTATCTATCTTGCAGGACATAGTCCCTGAGACTACTGCTGAGATGTTGAGTATAGTTCCAAATTGAACAGACAATATCTGTGCTAAATTCTTAAATGAACGAGCTAATTACTTGTTTGTTTTGTTTTCGTTTTGAGCTGGAAATCTGGCGAATCCCACAACGGGGGATCGGCCATGAATCGCGCGGCCGGTGAAGCGTGACAGCAACATGAAAAAGAAAGAGAGAGAGAAATAGCTGAAGGAGAAAGTTAAACGGAGAGTTTGGAAACAAATGGAGGGAATTTTGAGTTTCTTTTTTGTTTATATAGTCATATAAATAATGTGGTGGCAATAAATAGGTCAAATCGTTTTACATTTTCAATTATGAATTGCAAAGAAATGCTGACAATTAAAAGAGAACTAGGACATTTTGTCTAAGAGAAAGGTTTCTGGAACTACCTATTCGAAAACTTGGAGTTTACCGTAACCACAATACACTCACCGGAGGCGTTGGCACTGGGTCACTCTATAAGAAGGCTGTATGTGATGCCATGTTTAACTTCATAGCCGAATCCAAGATACTTCCCTGCTGATTCCATTAGGTCCCTTTTTCTTGTAACACGTGTCCTCTCTCGATTTTCTTCTTCTTACCAGAACCGCGTAGTGGGCACAAGCCATACACAGCGCCCGACAAACCGCCCAGTGCGTCGCGATGGAGTCTGCAGGAAGCCCCGCCAGCGAGCGAACTCCGACCATTGACCAGTCACGGCCGCTTCACGTACGCACGCCGCTGCTCGAGAGCCTGCCGCTGTCGCAGATCTACGGCCAGCGGGTCTACCTCAAGATGGACAACGTCCAGCCGTCCGGATCGTTCAAAATCAGAGGAATGGGCGTCCTTTGCCAGGATGTACGTAAGAATCCTCTGCTGAACGGGTGTCACAGCATCAAAATTTTTGGTTTATGGACACGGTGACGCCAGAGCGTCGTGTCATGTGTAGGCTCCAAAGAGGTGTATGGGGGCTTATTGGATAGCGGGGATGGAAGGGAATACACCTTCGAATAACTAACGGTAAAGGCGAAATAAGGAGAGAGAAGCACCTTATGGTAATTGTTTGAAGCGAGGTAGGGTTGCCTCATATAGAACTGGTTCTTACAAATCGCGATTCAGTAGCAACGAAGATAGGTGTACTCGCTGTGGAATATATAAGAAAACGGAGGAACCCGTTTTAACCTAATGTGGAGATCTGTCCACCCATATATATATATATATATATATATATATGTATATATATATATATATATATATATATATATATATATATATATATATATATATATATGATCGTTAGCATAAAAGAAGCCTAATGATAAGGACAGCGAGGTTTAGGTGTAAAGAACCCGCGATAGAGATCACTAGAAGACGGTTGGAGAAGTGGCCGCGGAAAAGTAGCGAGAAAGAACAAAAACAGAGTAGCATGCATATAAAGTATATCTTATCGTACAAAACGCGGAAAATTGTGAATTTAAAATTTGCCTATAAACTCCGATTGGTTTGCTACTGCTAGGAAAATTTAAATTTTGTGTTCCGTGCATGGCGCAATGGTCGCTGCGCCATTATAACCTAACTCCCATAGCATCCTTGTGACCTATTGCAAGTGGTGCAGACCGATGCCTAAATTTGGTGCAGGGCAAATGCGAAATATGGCAAATTATCAGTTACACTTCCGACGGTGGAACGCGCGCTTCGCGTCTTTTTTTTCTTTGTACTTTCTTTTTTCTAGTTTTGTGCTTTCATTGTCCTGATACAGTCAAACGTAGATACGGCGTACGTACAAGTTCGCAGTGACTGCACTGAAGTCCTGTGCAACCTGTGGAAAGGGAGCGCACGGCGTAATTTCCTGCTAACACGACTGTACAAAACGTGAGCCGTAAATACCCGTATAAATCCGAGTGTAACCTGTCGAACAGCATACACCGCTCTGTTGGCGGCAAATATCAATGCTCCTCACGGATAAAACCTTTCAAACGTTCAACACATGGCACTAAGCACTAAGCTTACAAACGTTTATTAGAAGCACTCCCTATAACGGTATTTGTTTCTTTTACAATGCCACATGCACAGTTCTGATGCCGCCTGCCCTCACACTTAGAGAAACATGAGCGCGCAAAATAAACTTGCATGTCGCTTTCCGCACGGGCGTTCCCGTTTTCGAAGATCACGCCACGCTGGTCTAGTGGTTACGGCACTCGGCTGCTGATCCGAAGGTCGCGGGATCGAATCCCGGCCGCGGCGGCTGCGTTTCGATGGAGGCGAAATGTTGAGGCCCGTGTACTGTGCGATGTCAGTACGCGTTAAAGAACACCAGCTGGTCGAAATTTCCGGAGCCCTCCACTACGGCGTCTCTCATAATCACAGCTGGTTTTGGGACGTAAAACCCCACAAATCAATCAGTCAACGAACCAACTGGCTCAACAGCTTATACGCTAGGTATTTGAGAACGCTGGAAGAGGACATCGTTTTGCAAAGGAGGTCATGGACTTAGTTGGTGGTGATGATGAGGATGATGACAGTGTCGCTGCAAACTTTATAGTACAGTCAACATTTCCACGCTAATCCCACGCGATGAAAACTGTCAGCCACCTTACAAAAAAAGGACTATGCATAAGTAACGGTTTTGTCCAATACGCGCAGGCTAAGAAGCAAGGTGCCTCCAAGGTGGTCATCGCATCGGGCGGCAATGCCGGCATGGCGGTGGCGTACGGTGCTCGGCAGCTGGGAATGGAGTGCGTGGTGGTGATCTCCAACAATGTCCCGCATCGCATGGTCGACAAGCTCCAGCTCGAAGGGGCACGCGTAGAGGTCCGGGGCAACTCCTGGGACGACGCCGACCAGCTAGCGAGGGAGATCGTCGCCAAAGAAGGTGAATTTTGTGGATACCGAGAGCTGTATGTCTCTTAATACGTGACACATCGCCAGAACGTTTACAGATACACCCAGTTAGATCGTCAGTTTGAGAATTCAGCATATAGATAAGGAAAAGGTTGTCGCTTCTCACGATATATATCCATCATCGTATGAGTGTCTCGATCAACACCAAAGTGTCACGAAGAGAGAATATCACAGCGGGAGGTATAAGGCACTGAATACGGTTGGCTCACAAGTACGCCAAATGTGCCAGTCATTTTGGCGACCTTCTAAGGTGTGTGTACGAAAGAAGGTTGTGGTTTTTTTGCGGCATGCCGCGGAAAGAACGACTTCATAGAATACTTGGGCCAACGATATTTATTTATTTATTGGTACTGCAACCCTTTCCGGGGTTTTAGCAGGATGGGATACAATACATTAAGAAAATATATCATAATGGCACTCAAATATATATACTGGAAGATGATTACATACACTAAAGACAACAAATTCAGGTTCAATTACATAGCAAAGAATTTTTCAAATGTGTAAATGCAACAAAACAACAGGCAACGGAGATGTAATACACACAGTATATACGAAAAATAACTCATCATGTTTAGCCATCAAGAAAGGACGAAAATGCTGAAAAAGAATGTGCTCGAACGATGGTGCTGCTAAGGTTATTCCAATCTGTGACTGTTCGTGGGAGAAAAAGAATACTTGAAACAGTCGTTACGAGAACGGAAAGGAGTGATTGTTAGTTCATGCCTTTGGCGCGTTGAATACCCGGATGAGAACGAGATCCATTCACTAACGTTGACGTTATAGTGCCCCTTAATTAACCGATATAAAAATTTTAATCATGACGAGCGGTTTCTTTCGGCTAACGGCGTTAGGTTAGCGCGAGCTTGCAGCTCACGTACTGAACTGCGTCGGAAATCGTTATAAATGAACTGTATGGCTCTTTTTTGGACATTTTCTAGTTTCAGAATATTACCTTTCGTATAGGGGTCCCATATTACAGCAGCATAGTCTAAGACTGACAGGACAATGGAATTGTATGCTAATTTTTTTACAGCAGGGGTAGCCAAAGTTAGTGTTCTCCTTAAAAAGAATAGTTTCCTGTAAGCATTAGCTGTAACGTAACGAATATGTTTATTCCACCTAAGATCGTTGGATATCCACAGCCCAAGATATTTGTATTCGGACACCTCAGACAAAATCACACTGTTGAAATTATATGTAAACATTAAGGGCATTTTCTTTCGAGTTATCCGCATAAAAACTGTCTTCTCGAAGTTTATGCACATCTGCCACCGTTTACACCAAGAAGCAACACGCTGAAAATCATTGTTCAATAGTGTCTGATCTGATTGGTCATTAACTTCTGTATAGAGAACACAGTCATCCGCGTACAATTTTATTTTGACAGAGATGTCTTTTACTATGTAGTTTATAAATATAAGAAAAAGGAGTGGCCCCAGGACTGATCCTTGCGGGACACCCGATTGCACTGGTAGGTAATTAGATTGGCGGCCTTTAAATGCAACAAACTGAAGGCGGTTGTTCAGGTACGCTGAAATCCAATTAACAAGATGAGCATTTCTAAGCAGACAATGTAATTTGCATAATAACTTACTGTGTGATACTTTGTCGAACGCTTGCGAGAAGTCCATAAAAATTGCATCAATTTGTTTAACATTACTTACTGATACGGCAAAGTCATGAATGGTAGCAACTAGCTCTGTACAAGTCGAGTACCCTTTCCGAAATCCATGCTGGCATTCTGTCAAGATGTTATTAGCATCCAAAAATTCTATGATATGTTTATGCATAATGTGCTCTAATATTTTGCAGCTTTCCCAGTGTGGAGGCCTGCCGACTTTCGCAGCGTGTCGCTTGGTCGTCAGAAAATTTAGCTTGATGGAATCGTTTCTGGTGACACTGCAAAACTTGTTTTACATATGTCAATGAAAGATGTTGGTTTAATCGTTGGACACCGTTTAGATGAAAACTTACATTTGAAATTTTTCTGCGACACATGAACCTAGGCATTTTCCGAACTAATCTGTATGTGTGCATTCAACCCCCACTCCATCTTTCTGTCCCCTGTAATCTGTGCTTATGTGTGAATGCCAAGGTAGATATATAATTAGCCACCATACAGAAATTATTTGCTGTGTTAAATGTATCCTCCATCCGCTGAAGTTTTTAAATCCTCAGGCGACGATCACAACAGTCGAGGGATTCTGCAGTTTGGTGTACAGTTAAACGTGATGTGGAAACCACGAGGTATACCCAATTTAAAAATCAGCTTGATACTCATTATTTTTATATAGCGAACCTTTTCACTGCTTCTGCATCTTTCAGGCAAGAAAATATTTTCATTTCTTTTACATTCATTCTTGATGGCGGCTTCACCGCGTGGGCGAAGATTGGATGGAAAGGTAGTCGAACCCGGAATTAAGTGATGCTAACCCGGAATGTGTGTGCTAACTTAGCAGTTAGCACACACATTTGAACTCTTCTGAATGGTTTTCTTTAGTGCTGATTAGACGTGAAGAGATACACCGACCAAAAAAAAAAGAAAAAAGAAAGGAGAAAACTGAAATTTACTTGTATTGGTTTGTTCGATAAGCAGTCGTCATCTTTGGTGAGATGAGAATTACTTCTACCATTGTCCTTCGTTTAGTTTTCCTTTTACATAGTAATCACTTCCGAACCGATTCAACCGGCTTTTAGTCTTAATCTTTTTTTCGCCTACCTATGTCATTTCTGCTGAATTGTCGTCATTGTTGAGCCATCATACCGCCTTCTATTATCATATTTCTTTTTCGCCTGGCACACGACCAAAACATTTTATTGCGATAGCATTTATATATAGACACTCGAATGGGGCTTTCAGCCGTCGCCGTAATATGTATATATAACGAAAGGGAAGGGGTCAAGGGCTCCCTTTATTTGTTAGAAACAACTTAATGAACCTACAGACAGTGAAGCCTAGGGAAGCACAGGGGAAGTCATTGAAGTTTCGTAATTGTGGTATTGTGATTTTTGAAGCAGGAAGGAATTAAAGTAGACGAAAAGACAAACTTGACTTCGGTGGGAACCGAACCCATGACCTTCGGATTCCTTTCCTTTCTACTTACTCCAAAAATTACAATACCGTAATTAATGAACAAATCGCAAAATACGATTTAGAACAGGGAATGTCGCAGGAGTTGGCTCCTGCGACATTCCCTGTTCTAAATCGTATTTTGCGATTTGTTCATCGATTCAAGCATCCATTTTCCCCTGAGCTTCTCTTCTAGATTGAATACCGTAGTTAGGAACCTGAATAACTTAACTTCCACTATGCTTTTATAGACTTCAATGCTTGTGGGTTCACTAAGTTATATATAAGAAGGGAGCATGCCGCTTGCGCCGGCAATGCCATAAAGATGGAAAATCTATCTGTAAGAAAGAAAAGCGGTGCAGCTTGCTCCGGCAATGATCGAAATGTGTAAGAAACCGCATAGCACTCACGCGAATGTGTCTGCTAGCGCCGGAAGGAAGGCGTTCGGTTGACGCAGCTGAGCTGGGCAAGCTTTCTCGATGGCGCAAAGTTCACGTTGCTTATAGCGCGGTCGCGCGGAGTTAAAGTGCGTGCCAGAAGAAATCGAAACGAGATAACTAGCAGTTCTGCTGCGCCGTTATCTCTGCCGCTCGGCCGTCACGTGGCACTCTCTATAGGGCCAATGAACGAACGCTCGCCCCGCCACGGTGGTCTAGTGGCTATGGTACTCGGCTGCTGATCCGAGGGTCGCGGGATCGAATCCCGGTCGCGGCGGCTGCATTTCGATGGAGGCGAAATGTTGAGGCCCGTGTGCTGTGCGATGTCAGTGCACGCTAAAGAACCCCAGGTGGTCGAAATTTCCGGAGCCCTCCACTACAGCGTCTCTCATAATCAGAGCTGGTTTTGGGACGTTAAACACCACACAACAACAGCGATCGCTCGTGTCTTCCCCCGTGGCGTAAGATAAACGCTTACTCCTGTGCTCAGTTTCCACAGCGTGGTACACACGCAGTACTGACCGCAAGCATAGGGGAGTTAAGTTATTCAGGTTCCTAATTACGGTATTCTAATTTTTGGAGTACGTAGAAAGGAAAGGAATCCGAAGGTCATGGGTTCGGTTCGGAACCTTTGACGACCTGCGACGGACGCCGTTTCTCATCAGTACCACTGTTCTGCGAGCGACATGTCGTGGGTGCGAGTCTGGTCACGCCTAAGCACACCTACATGCTTACTTAAGACCATATTCACTACAATTCAGACTGCTTTTAAAGCTGGTGGTCTTACTTGGCACATACTATCATGCCTTATCGCATTCCTTGCTTCGCCCTTCTGGCGAAACTGACTTTTTTTTTTTTTTTTTTGTCGACGACATCCTACAAATTCAGTTATTCCAATTCAGCACTATACTCTGTTTTCACTAGTTCCGTGCAGCATAGCCAAGGCTACGAGGCCACTGAGCGCAGAATTCTGCCGAAGCGAGACGAAATGACATTGTTCGGACACGCAGCCGCGAGCCGCCACTGCCGCCAGGGGCACAGCTTCATCCTCCTCCTTCCAAGGCTGCAGCTGCCACCGCACCGCCCTCCAATGGCAGATGACAAGCCGCGGAAGGACGCGTCTAACATGTGTTCGCCCTCCGGATTGGCCGAAGAGGCCCGTAGCTTCCACAGTGCTGCACGGAACTTTATAAGCACAGGATCTTGTTCTTTTGGTTACATTCAGGATCTTTGCTAGAGAGGGTGAGAAGCTTGGATTTTTAGCGTGGAATGACTCAATTTTTTTCGAAAGCTGCATAACCATTTTGCTCACGGTTTTACAGCCCGTGGAGCACACAGCGCGGCTCTCACGACGAGAGGGCGCGAGCTACATGTGAGAAAGCCACGAAACGAGCGTGGAAAGAAATCTTGCGCGGGCTATAGTCTATCGGTTCACAATCTTAAGCAGCGATTTTGACCAGCGCGGCGAAAACGAGATGGAAGATAGGAAAACTTGGAACGAAGGTGGGATTGTTCTTTTGTTGTTGTTGTTTTTTTTTGTTTCTAAAACGTGGCGTTCCCTCTGCGCCCAAGCACCGCCACATTCGTCAAAATTATCCGTCATATACCCTACTGCCCAATGCGCGTCTTTACTTTAGAAGCATAAAAAAATGCGGTCTTTAAAGATCCCCTCTTATATTGGAGCCATTGTAATCAAGTTCAGAAATGACACTTTCGATTTACAAATCTCTTTTTTTGAGCAGTGGTTGCAGTTATACTTGTTTTGTTTGGAATACCTTAGCTTCAACAACCTAAGGCGCATGTAGGTCCATTACAGAAAACTTCTAGGAAAAATCTCCCCTCTTGGTGCGTTTTAACTAAGCACACGATATTCCTGGCTTATTAACATGAAGGCTTGGGCGAGCTGTCCCTTCACTGGGCAAGACGTGAACAGAGCGAACTAAGAACGAAGGACGAAACGAGGGGTGACATAAAAGCGACGATTTAAAGCTATAGAGTTTTATTTATGAGAACAGACATGTATACTTAAAGACACTCGGACGAAAAATGCACTGCTGAGCAACCGCACGAAAAACTAAAAGAAAAAGGTCGCATATCTCGTTAGCTTCGCTGCAAATGACGCCGAAAGACGACAGTCTCCTGCCGCGCCTGGCACGTAAAACCAGGTAAAACCCTAACTTCTCCCCCGTTCCCACCCCTCACACTGTTCTCTTCCCTCTCACTCCTCCCATGATGGATGCAGTGAATGCATTGCTGCATTCAATTAAAAAATTTCTTGCGTCTGCCGTTCTCTCGCGCCATGTGTTGGGACATTTTATTACTCCGGCGTCTCTTCGACACCATTTCTAACGCGTTGATCTTTTTTTTTTCACTTACTAACGTATAAACTAACCCAATGTGTCTTAATTAAATGAACGCTGCGGATCACGGATGTGTGCATAAATCTTGCCTCAAATAGGTCTGAGGTTTCTCTGCGATGTATATAGTTTACGTGTATCACTACTCATGTGCCACCAGTGCAAGCAGCTCAGTTGGTTTTTCACCAACCGGTTGAATCGGTTTTGTTCGGGCAGTTGAACCGAGTGACATGCAGACAGACACACAGACAGACATTTTTCGCGTTTAGCTAGCCCAAGAAAGACTGTCGTCTTTAAAAAAAAAGTGTACTAGGCAGATAATAAAGTTCTTCGGGTGAAAGGCTAAGGGAAGGCATATCGCTATCACAACCGGCGTCACCAAGGCGGGCCATCTCAGCCGTTCGAACAGCCTTTCGAACTCCTCGAAAGAATCGCAGTCTCATTGTACCAGGGGAGCACTCGCAGTGTGCCCTCGACTGCCCGGTGTTGCTCCACTGCACGGTGCATGCAGAGGGGCTCGCGCAAGCGCGCTTTGACACGCCTTGGAAGCCTTGGTCTACACTATTCCGCATGTTAACGGAATGGCGTGGGCCACGTTGTGTTTTGCATGGTAGGGAGAACGAATTGTGTTTGACCTGGGCAACCTTTCTTCGAAAAAAGAAAGATTTCTTCGTTGAAATGGTGCATTATCCCATTGCACGTGAAAAAGCCCCGTGCTGAGAATCTATCTATCTATCTATCTATCTATCTATCTATCTATCTATCTATCTATCTATCTATCTATCTATCTATCTATCTATCTATCTATCTATCTATCTATCTATCTATCTGTCTATCTGTCTATCTGTCTGTCTGTCTGTCTGTCTGTTGTCTGTTCTGTCTGTCTGTCTGTCTGTCTGTCTGTCTGTCTGTCTGTGTCTTAGCAGACTTCAACTGAGCAACCTTCCGTTTGTTTTCAGATATGCTACAGCCGCAAAACTTGAATTTTCGCGTGACCACACCATTGGTGCACGCTCGCATGTTCTTTAGACATTGCGAACGCTACACGCACAAAAACGAAGACGTCCATAAAATTGCACTAACATATCGCATTTACAGAAGCGTAAAAGTAACAAACGAATTGCTTTCGATTTCTTACAGGCGGGTACTATTGCCACCCCTTCGACAATCCGCTGATATGGTAAGCATGCATGCGCTGTGACTACTGCGTCCCCCATCATCATGCCGTGCGTTGGCACAGGAGCACCACAGAGTAGCATATTCGTAAAGAAGTGTCGCGAGATAAGGCTATCGTACAGAGAAGCCTACCTTTGTTCATCCGGCTGTGTAGGTTGCCATTTAAAGCAGTGGTATAGAAGTTCCACATCTGTCAGAGCCTCTGGAGCGGTACGTCAGTGTGACATCAGAGATCGGAACAAAACTGTTCCCACTACAGCCACTGTGGCTCCATGGTGACTTCCCAATAAAGAACAAAAAAAAAAAACCTAGGCCTGAGCAGACGGTGCACGTCCAAGCCTCTGAAAGCCCCTCCACGGTGGTCTAGTGGATATGGCACTCGGCTGCAGATCCGAAGGTCGCGGGATCGAATCCCGGCCGCGGCGGCTGACCGGGATTCGATCCCGCGACCTTCGGATCAGCAGCCGAGTGCCATAACCACTAGACCACCGTGGCGGGGCTGCATTTCTATGGAGGCAAAATGTTGAGGCCCGTGTGCTGTGCGATGTCAGTGCACGTTAAAGAACCCCAGGTGGTCGAAATTTCCGGAGACCTCCACTACAGCGTCTCTCATAATCAGAGCTGGATTTGGGACGTTAAACCCTACAAATCAAATCAAGTCTCTGAAGACCCGTTGATAGTTTGCAGAAATTGCGGATTACCGCACTATAGTGTTGGCTTGCGAAGTGGAATCGAATCGAATCGTGGAATCTAATTCTGGCCACCGCGGCCGCATTTCAATGGGGACGAAACGCAAAAACACACCTGCGTGCTTTTATATTTATATGCACGTTGAAGAGCTCCGGGTGGTCAAAATTACTCCAGAGCCCTCGACTACGAAGCGGGCGTCATATGTATAGCGGTCTTTGCACGTAGGACCCCAGCAATTATTATTATATTACCATGCATTTCTCCCCGCAGGAGTTACATTTGTGAGCATTCTCTAACACAGCTTATCATTTTCCGCTCTAGTGCGGCTTTAAACTGCTCAAATGAAAATGCTATCGCGGCTGCGCTTTTTCATGGCAAATTGTGCATGAAACGAATTTCGCTAAGTTGACTGAAATGGAAGCTTATTCAGACGTGGGTTGTGCCTTGATACCGAATTCCAGTAATGTTACAAGCCTCGTTCTAGCCCCGTTCCTCAGAAATTCCTGTAGGACCGCACGCTTGCAGGTGAAGCCCCTACAGTTCCATCAGTGGGTCCGTGAGGCATGATTGCACTTAGCTGGTTTAACTGCCTTCCTAATTGGGAATTTGAAACATTTTATTTGTCAGTTTCTCACAGAATGCGTAGATGTGCTCAACGTGTTTCCACAAAACAATTCGAGAGAAGGTGTATCATATAATGATCTCCAGTATTTAACACGCGTTCGGCTAGGCTTGTGGGAGGACACCGCGTCGTCCTTATAAGAGAAAAAGAAAGCGCTGGTCCGATACTCTTGTTGTAATCAGTGCGAGTGAATGAATGCCTCAGGCTAAAAGACCCATCCGCTTCATGCGCCACTGTGCCTGTGGCTGCTGTGGGAATGGCGCTCTGACGACGTCAGCAGGCGATATGCGAGAGTGATGCCACTAGAATATGATAACACACAATCCGTGCGGTTTTACGTGCCAAAGTTACGGCGTTATTCTGACGCACGCCCTTGTGAAGGGCCTCGGAAATTCTTTAAAAGGAACGACTAACTGAAATCGCGGCAACTGAAACGTGGCGTTGCCTGGTGGTGAAGCGTTGGTACTGCGTTACGCAGTCTTTAAATTGCTGTACGTCGCCTGCTGCTGTTCGAACGACCATAACTCGGACTTAATGTTACAGTCGGTACGTAAAAACGCATCCCTGCCTTATTTATTTGCTTTCAGCTGAGTGAAAAGGAGTCGACGCGCGAAGCATGCCTTCACGGCAACCGAAAGCCTGCTGTTAGCCGCGGCGCATGCGCGCGGCGTCTCCCAGGCGTTGCGCGCACGCGCTCTGTCGCCACGCAGAAACTGGCGCAAACACATCCCACGGCTGCCGGCCACTGTTTGCAACATGTGTTGCATATAAGACTCCATAGGCAAAACATTCCGACTTAAAAAAAAAAAATGTGTCAAGGTTTTTTTTCGTGTTGCCATTGCGTGATAGGACAAGGCTGACCGGTATTAACTTTCCGTTGAAATAAAGAAAACAGGCACTTTAGGTACCCTAAAGATTGGTTGTTCGTCATAACGCATCCCTCATAACGCACGGTGCAGGGGCCTGCAGCATTTCCGCCTCTATATCAAAAATTCGACCACCGGTCTTACGATCGAACCCACGTTCTTTTAGGTCAGCATCCAAGCAGCGCAACCACTAGACCGCCGCGGCGGACTGCCACCGGAGTGAGCTAACGGTCCACTCAGGCTGTAGAAACAATGAGCGACCACAGAGAGCCAGTTGTCGCAAGCTTTACAAATCGTTCATAATTGTAGTAACGCTGTGCGGTGTAGTAACAAAAGCATTTCAGAATTTGAGTGATATGCTGTTTTTCTCGATTATACTTACAGCGCACCTTGTCAGGTTCGACATCTGTGAAGCATGTTTTGCACTGTGTTCCCGAGGAGCATCGTCACCACTTTCCCGTGCAAAAGCTTTACATTTGACTTACATTGACGTAATCAATAAGGGTTGTTATGTGGGGTTTAACGTCCTAAAACCAGCTCTGATTATGAGAGACGCCGTAGTGGAGGGCTCCGGAAATATCGACCACCTGGGGTTCTTTAACGTGCACTGACATCGCACAGCACACGGGCCTCAACATTTCGCCTCCATCGAAATGCAGCCGCCGCGGTCGGGATTCGATCCCGCGACCCTCGGATCAGCAGCCGAGTACCACAGCCACTAGACCACCGTGGCGGGGCAATCAATAAGGGGGTATCTTCTTCAGTTATTAATAAAATCGACGAAAAGATCTTTAAGAGAATCAACAGTCGGCAATATAGGCGGGTAAAGCACCGCTAACAATCACCTCATTTTGTTCAGCAGCTTCTCATATACATGCGTATATTCCCTATACAGAAGTCATAGCCAAGCGAATGAAGTTGACTTTTATCACTTGATTTCATTCATTCATTCATTCATTCATTCATTGGCAAACACTTTATTCACGCAGAATCTTCTAAAAGTATGTGAGCTGCCTATTCAGGCCGTCCGTTGGTCATCACTTCTGCGTTGGCACTGACCACATTGAAATGCCCCGTCCAATGTATTATAAACTTGGATGTATACATGTGTTACAGCAACACACATGTGAAAAACAAACACAGAAACGCACCCTGTATATATGAAGTGTCCTGCAGGAAATATATGTCGCCCATCGATACCAGCATAATGAGACGGTCAGTTATACGTCAGGCAAAACACTCGATCTTGCTTTCCAGGGCCGGCAACTCGACCATGGTGGCCGAGATAAAGGAAGACCTGCCTGACCGCGTTCCCGCAGCGATCGTCGCCTCGGTCGGTGGCGGCGGGCTGGTGTCCGGCCTGTCGGACGGAATGCAAGCGGCCGGATGGGCTGACGTGCCCATCATCGCCGTCGAGACCCGAGGCGCCGACTCCTTCCGCGCTTCGCTGCGAGCAGGCAGCCAGGTTATGCTGCCTAAGATCACCAGGTGCTGGATACCCCCCGCTACCATTGTCGCTATATAGGTTCATTTAGTGATTTGCACGTTGCGTGCATACGGGGAGGACTGGGGGAAAAAGGGGCGGTTTTGTCGGCTTGGCAGCAAATATAATTATTTTAGTCACATGCAAGCGATTTATCGTATAACACGGCAATACAGAACTGTCCGAAGAGAAAAAAAAAAAGAAACAAGCATTTCGTAACAATTTGCGTCAGAAAATTCAATAGCAAAACAAAAACGAAAGGAATTTTGCGCAAGCTACATTATAACTGAAACTAAGTATGCAAGACATACTGTCGTGGAATGAAGAAACTGCTCCAGAAAAAAGTTACGCAGTTTACAAAGCGCGCTTTGAAAAGGGGACATAGCCATTCACCCATTGTAGCACGGAGCAAAAGGGAAATACGTTCGGATTTTAAGGAGTACTCACACCAATTTTCGAAGCTGAGTTTACTCCACCATACAACTCTCCTATATGCGTAGACAGCGCTGAGCAAATGTTAAGCTCAGGAAATGCTGATAAGATATTTTAATTTGACGTCAAAGTCAATTTTCACATGGTGTGCCTACCGACATCGACACTAGTGTGACGTCAGGCTACAGGACAAATTTTGGTGACTTCACGCAGCAGTATGACAAGTTGTGATAACGTCAGGTACAAAAACATGCAAAATGGCCGCTCGCGCGTCACACGCGGTCGTCTGCTTTCGCCGTTCAGTCGCCGTAGTTAAGAGTTCCCGTGAAGCGAGCGAGCGAGGTCGAATTACCCTCTATCGTCATGTGTGCCCGCGTATAATCGGAAGGCAAGGTCGCTATGGTGCCGGCATTTGCCCTTGAAATGCCGCGGAGGTCTCGGAGGCCACCTTAGCTTATCGCAGGCTCCGGAGCCACGCTGACACCCACCGTGCGTGGCGTACGTTGCATCTCGCACTGTGCCGAGTATTTGCTGTCGTCGCAGAGTCGCCATACAAAGTTTTGTACATCGTTGACCCCGCACTTGCTGCAGACGCTGCGCGCGAGAGACCACTGGTAGAGAACGTCACGATTTTTTGCGGAGCATGTCACGAGAGGCTCATTACTATGCACATGCTGTGTCGTGACGTCAGGCTACAGTAGGAACCGAAACCAGCTTTTAAAGGCATGCTGTGAATAAATTTTCACGGCGCGCTCACGCTTACCAGTACGTTTCCTGGGCTCTGGAGGGTTTGGCCTTTCATTTCATGCAAAAAAACGCCAACCGAAAATTTTCGTGGCAGTACTCCTTTCAGAGAAAGAGAAAGCTTCTCGGTTGACAGAAAATTAGTCCCGGTCAGGGCTTCAAACCCGAGACCAACGCCACACCGACGCGATTTCTTTGTCGCTTGAGCTTATCATAGGCCAACAGATGAAAGCGCAAAGGTGAATTATTTGACGAGTGGAGGCGCATGAACACCGAACACGACAAGCAAGAGGCCGAGTTAACCCACTAATGTTCTTCTTTGCGTTCTAATTAACTACGATTGCTGACCAACTCCATTGGCTATCCTAATTCGTTCTGTCCTCCACACTCAGTATCGCAGCGGCACTTGCCGTACGCAAGGTGTGTACCCGGATCCTGGAGCTGTACCGGACGCGCAGCATCTTCTCCATGGTGCTCTCCGACCGTCTCGCCGTTGATGCGTGCAACCGATTTGCCGGTGAGCGCGCCGCACACACGAGTTGTTCGGGATCGTGCAAAAACTTCGGTGTCCCAGCGATCGTCCGGCCTGCGAGATGCAGGCAGTTGTATACAGCGCTGAAATGACGCTGGCAGAAGCGAAGACAGAGACGCGCGCTGTGCTGCGTGTTGCATTTGTGCATGCATCCTTGCAAAGTCCACGCGCTCGTCCTTGTTGCCCTTCTTGACAACGTCTCTTCATTTTTCCTGCTGATCTGGAATACGCGAGTTCGATCCCCGCCGTGGCAGTTAACTACGATTACATCGATGGAGGCGTATATATTGAAGGGACACACCAGGCGGTCAATATTTCGGAAGCCCTCCATTAGGCCGTGCCCACTTTAATCGCATCGTGGCACGTAAAAAAAACCTTAGCAATTGTTATCGTTAACGGCATCAAGCCGGCTACCCCAAAGGTGATGCAGGGAAGCATGTCGATTCTGCAGCTAGCACCTGCGGTAAGTGTTCGCCAGGAGGATCGCGTAGGGTTTCCTGACCAGATACACTGCCGCATGTATTGTAGACCCTATTAAAGCAGTGCGGTCTGCAACATTGCAGTTCCCAAGCACACTATGTTATACTGCAGATTTATGGCGATATCTTGACACAGCACAGTCATTTGCAGGACACTGCATCTGTGCCACCCGTAGGACTTGGAACGTCTTATCTTCTACGAATTAGGCAGGGCAGGAAGATGTCGTGCCCGAATGTCTACACTGCAAAAAAAAAAAAAAAAAGGCAGATCCCACGTGCAGTGGGAATCAAGGAAATGCGAAGCACGCATCAGGAACGTAAAATGGATTTGCATTGTTTTCTCGCTATACCGAGTTCGGTACATATGAAGTTAACGAAACGGCTGCAAGAGCATCAAGACTGTTGCATGTAAACGATGCCGCTCATACACACAGGTCATGATTCTGATGTTATGGCCTGTCATTTAGGTTCGTCATGCAGTCGTGTTGTGCCATAGCAATTTTGGTATACATCCCATTAACGAAATGCGTGGCATGTAAATCATGCCGCTCATGGCATGCATGTCACGATTTTCAAGTTATGACCTGTCATTTATGATCGTCATGCAGTCATTTTGTAGCATGCCAATTTTCGTGTACATCCCATTAACGAAACGCGTGGCATGTAAATCATGTCGCTCATGACATGCATGTCACGATTGTCATGTTATGACCTGCCATTTATGTTCATCATGTAGTCATGTTGTGGTATACCAATTTTCGCATACATCCCGTTAACGAAACGGCCAGGAGAGCACCAAGACCGTGGCATGTAAATCATGCCGCTCATGACATGCACGTCATGCTTTTCATGTTATGATCAGTAACTTATGTTCGTCATGCAGTCATGTTGTGGTATACCAATTTCCGTATACATCCCATTAACAAAACGGCCAGGAGAGCACCAAGACCGTGGCATATAAATCATGCCGCTCATGACATGCACATCATGATTTTCATGTTATGACCGGTCACTTATGTTCGTCATGCAGCCATGTTGTGGCACACCAGTTTTTGCATACATCCCGTTAACGAAACGGCCAAGAGAGCATCAAGACCGTGGCAAGTAAATCATGCCGCTCATGACATTCGTGTCATGATTTTCATGCTATGACCTGTCATTTATGTTCTTCATGCAGCTATGTTGTGCCATACCAATTTTCGCATACATCCCATTAGCGAAACGGCCAGGAGAGCACCAAGACCGTAGCATGTAAATCATGCCGCTCATGACATGATGTCATGATTTTCACGTTATGACCTGTCATTTATGATAGTCATGCAGTCGTGTTGTGCCATAGCAATTTTGATATACATCCCATTAACGAAACGCGTAGCATGTAGATCATGTCGCTCATGACATGCATGTCATGATTTTCATGTTCTGACCTGTCATTTATGTTCTTCATGCAGTCATGTTGTAGCATGCCAATTTTCGTGTACATCCCATTAACGAAACGCGTGGCATGTAAATCATGTCGCTCATGACATGCATGTCACGATTTTCATGTTATGACCTGCAATTTATGTTCATCATGTAGTCATGTTGTGGTATACCAATTTTCGTATACATCCCGTTAACGAAACGGCCTGGAGAGCACCAAGACCGTGGCATGTAAATCATGCCGCTCATGACATGCACGTCATGCTTTTCATGTTATGATCAGTAACTTATGTTCGTCATGCAGTCATGTTGTGGTATACCAATTTCCGTATACATCCCATTAACAAAACGGCCAGGAGAGCACCAAGACCGTGGCATATAAATCATGCCGCTCATGACATGCACATCATGATTTTCATGTTATGACCGGTCACTTATGTTCGTCATGCAGCCATGTTGTGGCACACCAGTTTTTGCATACATCCCGTTAACGAAACGGCCAAGAGAGCATCAAGACCGTGGCAAGTAAATCATGCCGCTCATGACATTCGTGTCATGATTTTCATGCTATGACCTGTCATTTATGTTCTTCATGCAGCTATGTTGTGCCATACCAATTTTCGCATACATCCCATTAGCGAAACGGCCAGGAGAGCACCAAGACCGTAGCATGTAAATCATGCCGCTCATGACATGAATGTCATGATTTTCACGTTATGACCTGTCATTTATGATAGTCATGCAGTCGTGTTGTGCCATAGCAATTTTGATATACATCCCATTAACGAAACGCGTAGCATGTAGATCATGTCGCTCATGACATGCATGTCATGATTTTCATGTTATGACCTGTCATTTATGTTCTTCATGCAGTCATGTTGTGGCATACCAATTTTCGTAAATATCCCTTTAGCGAAGCGGCCAGGAGAGCACAAAATCGTTGATTGATTGATTTGATTGATTTGTGGGGTTTAACGTCCCAAAACCAATTCTGATTATGAGAGACGCCGTAGTGGAGGGCTCCGGAAATTTCGACCACCTGGGGTTCTTTAGCGTGCACTGACATCGCACAGCACACGGGCCTCAACATTTCGCCTCCATCGAAATGCAGCCGCCGCGGCCGGGATTTGATCCCGCGACCCTCGGATCAGCAGCCGAGTACCTTAGCCACTGCAACATTGCCTTAGCCACTGCACAAAATCGTAGGCGGCTAGATAATCTGATAGATAGATAGATAGATAGATAGATAGATAGATAGATAGATAGATAGATAGATAGATAGATAGATAGATAGATAGATAGATAGATAGATAGATAGATACGCTCAAAGTCGCCGAAGTTCGCTAAGAAATGCTTCGCATTTAAAAAAAACCTCCAGAGAACAAACTTAATGCTTTATTTTGGGGGTCAGACGGAAAACGGGCAGAGTACACAGGACGGGCATTCATGTGACGTTTTATTGCGAGACGTGCACCACAAGTGCTATAGGCTCTGCAATCGGGAAGAAAATAGAGCAAAAGCGAATCGGAACCAGACACGTAAGCACCAGATTATATGCCTACACATGTGCGGAAAAATCTTGCAGTCATGTTAGCCACATGCACAGATTCGAGGATTTTCGCCATCATGCTCTTAGCGAAATGGGCGGCCTGCTGTGAGGTCACACCACCTCGTGATATCACTGCTTATATAAGCGCTCTTCACTGTCATCTTTCCTATAATTTCTCCTTACCCTAGAGTACGTGGTACGTCCACTATAGTGGTTAAAGCAGCCCGTACAGAAATGGATTAAGGCACTCTATAGACTGTTAGTACACCCACTGTAGGCTGGCTTCCTTTTATCTGGAGTTCGTATTTTGTATAGAATGATTTCTGGGGTTTTACGTCCCGAAGGCAGATATGATTATGAGAAACGCCGTAGTGGAGAGCTCCGGAAATTTCGACCACCTGGAGTTCTTTAACGTGCATTGACCTTGCAGAGCACACGGGCCTCAGCATTTCACCTCCACCGTATTCTGCATATAGATGTTTGATCTAAGTGGACAAAATGTATGTTTCTTTTTGTCTATTGTCGTTATATAGATCGCTTATAAGCAAAAGTCAAGAAACACTCGGTTTCTTTTTTTTTCTGTTTTTAGTCTACATACAAGCTACGGACAAAGAATGGCACAAACGATGGGTGTATAGATGGATGTAACAGACTAACGATGAATGTATTACCACATATTCGCATTTCACTTGTGTTGTGGGCTTTGCCATTTCGTTTTTTTTTTCGGTGTGTGAAGGATCTGTTTGCATGAAATTTCTCTGCCGTACTGATGTCACACACACACACACACACGCAGCATTCCTACTATGAGAGGGTCTACCATACACCTATATATTGTGAGCAACTTCCACCACTTGTGAGTAACTACTTTTATTCTAATCGAGCCTCGATCTATGGTGACCAAGATGGAGAGCGAGCCAAGCAGCTGATGGTGATCGATGTTGATGGGGAAAAATGTACAAGTGATGATGATGTACAGAGATGAAGAAGAGCCAGTCGTATGTTGAGCTCACAATATATATATATATATATATATATATATATATATATATATATATATATATATATATATATATATATATATATATAAGCATGCATGTTTATTGTATTCCTGCTTCCTACGCTATACACGGCGTTTTTAGAACTCACTGCAGACGGCTAAATACGCGGACAACGGCCATATATACTTAATCTTTCCAATTCTAGCGTAGATGGCAATGTCAGCATATGCGCAAATCCAGCATCGAAGGCAAGAAAGTACGCAGCTTCCGCTAGGTCGGCAAGGCCACAACTGGCAGATGGTTTACTCAATTAGATCACTTCACAGTTATATGATATTTTGGCGGGAGCATAAGGCAACACAACTTAGGGCGGGAAATAGGTTGTAGAATCGAGATCGACCGCTGTAGTGTCGTGCGCATTGCACAACAATGCACTGGAAAATAATGCACAAGATACACATTTGCTCGACAGTGCCACACCTGCAGTTATGGTATACTATGGACTGTGACAGCTTGTAAGCCCTTCCCACTCTTAATGCGCTTCACCGCACGAAACTGCGGCAAAGGTTGCTTCGTCGTTGTACAAAGTTGTCATGCGGCGAAGTTGTACTGCGGCGAAATTGGCTTCGCCGCGGCATAATGTTACTAAGCGGCAAAGCTAACTTTGTACACTGGCCTCAACAAAAAAAAAAAAAAAAGAAAAGAAAACGTTTTTTTTTTTTCGTTTTTGTGACGGACGTCGCGGGTTTTGAAGGCCCATACTGGAGCCCGCCCCCCCCCCCCCCCCGGGGGGGGGGGGAGTTTCCGTGGAGCTCCAGTATGGAGCCACCGGCGTATAGTGTCCCCGATGCTGGCCAGATTCGGAACACACCCATTTCAGAGCAAATACGTAGAACATCTGGCTTTGCAACGACTGCAACAATGCTTCTGTGAATGTCAAGCATTGGTCGTGAATTTATACATAGCCGCTAGACGTTAGAACCTGGTGGCATTGTGTTCCTTGCTCAGCACCTCCGATCCACATCCGGTTGCGGATTGTTACGGAAATCGTAAAAAAATAACTTTAAATACACGAAGTTACGAGCTGTGTGAGGGGGATATATGATATCATAGCGTAACTTTAGTACAGCAAACATTGATCTAGCCACGGTAATGATTTAAATTTAATTAAATGGAAGTAGGTGCGCACCGCAATTGATACACCGATATGAGCCAGGGGTATGCGGGTATGAGCCACATGAAATAAGTAAATAAATAAGTAAATAAATAAATAAATAAATAAATACATAAATAAATAAATAAATAAATAAATAAATAAATCATGCGCGGGTAACACCTGGGTTAGATATGTAGGTATGACATAGTACACCTACAAGGCTAGCCAAGTCTACTGCAGACTAAGGTCCCTAGACAATTTTTTTCGCTACGGGGAAAATCTACGGTCTTCACTCCAGGCAACCAAAGGTGCGCCAGACGCTATATGCTATAGCGCCGTTCGAGACGCTCTGGTACACGGAAGGTTGTCCTGGTCTACTCCAGACTAAAGTCCTTAGATAATTTTTTCCGTTACGCGGAAAATCTACGGTCTTCACTCCAGACAACCAAAGGTGCGCCAGACGCTATATGCTATAGCGCCGTTCGAGACGCTCTGGTACACGTAAGGTTGTCCTGGTCTACTCCAGACTAAAGTCCTTAGATAATTTTTTCCGTTACGCGGAAAATCTAGGGTCTTTACTCCAGGCAACCAAAGGTGCACCAGACGCTATACATGCTACAGCGCCATTCGAGACACTCATTAAGGTCACTCCTGAAGCTTTTGCATGCTTTGGCGGCCCAAAACAAATGTCCTAGCGCGATTCCAGAGGTCCACTGCTGACGTGGCCTGGCCCTTTGTACGTTCACCCAGATGACCACCGTGCCCTGGTGGAACCGGCGTGCGGTGCCTCGCTGGCCGCTGTGTACGCGGCGCGCTTAACTCAGATGCGCCGACAGAAGAAGCTCCACCCAGCGCGACCACTGGTGGTCATCGTCTGCGGCGGCAGCGCAGCCTCCCGACAACAGCTCGAGGAGTGGACAAAGACTGTCGCCACGGCGGCATACAGTCCACTCGACCACTCGGGCATCGACTGAGCAGTTTCACTTGCACGAAGCATTCGCGAACTTATCGGTAAAATTCTCTATTGTGGACATCTCCATGCGGTAAACGTGTACTATGTCCTTGCAATTAGAGAAAGACGTGACCCGACATCCTACACACGGTTTGTACGTGATTTCCGTCGTGTAAATTTCGAAATAAAGAAATTCTTTGCAACTTTCATGACTCGTCCATGGCATCCTTAATCAAAGGCCAACTTCGGCGATTTTTCGAGGTCAATAGATCTCAATGACATTCGCTGGGTGGCACACTTACGTCATTTGCGCAAAATTAGAGGCTCTGAAGAGGAAAGTATGTAACTGCTGCATCTTACCTGTACTCACATACGGGGCAGAAACCTGGAGGCTAACTAAGAGGGTTCAGCTTAAATTGAGGACGACGCAGCGAGCTATGGATCGTTATAGCTGTTTTGCATTGTACAATCGTCGTAACTTTTTATTTTATTTTTGTTTGTATTTATTCCTCGTATTGCGTTTTTATATAACCTTTGATGTTCCCCTTACACAATGCCCAGAATTGGGCCTGTGAGGTATTTTGAATAAATAAATAAATAAATAAATAAATAAATAAATAAATAAATAAATAAATAAATAAATAAATAAATAAAGAAATAAAGGTTAAATAAATAAAGGTAGGTGTAACCTTAAGGGACAAGAAGAGAGCGGAGTGGGTTAGGGAACAAACGCGTGTTAGGGCAGGCACAGAACTTTATTTTGGTCCTGAGAAACTGCGTGTTAGGGACATATTAATAGAAATTAAGAAGAAGAAATGGTCGTGGGTGGGCCATGTGATGCGAAGACAAGACAACCGTTGGTCATTAAGGGTAACACAAAGTGGATTCCTAGAGAAGGCAATTAAGCGTGGCAGGGGGCGGCAGAAAGTTTAAGGTGTTTGCGGGATAAATTGGGCGCAGTTAGCACAGGACAGGGATAATTGGAGATCTATGGGAGAGGCCTTTACCCTTCAGTGGGCTTGACAGGCTGATGATGATGATGACAGGCTCGAATGATGCGCAAATTGCTTGCAATTCACTTTTAACTGGTTACCTCTAACCGTCCACCTGGCTTCCTACAATTATTGGCGACACTGTGGACCCGGAGGCGGCGAGAGCGCAACTACTACTACAACGGCAACTACTACAATCAGGGGAACCCTTGTGGTTCTTAAAGTGAATGTGTCTGCAGAGGACCATGAACGTATACACTGATGAATAAAGAGCACCTCTTTAAAGAGCTTTAAGTCGACCCATGGCTGCTTCGCATACTGCTCAGGGTTCCCTTTATGGGGAGATGTGTGCGATTTTTTTCCGCAAAGGTTGTCCTCCCGCTCACGTTATATAAGTGCCTTGTATGGCTCTTACCCATAGCATTTCATGCACTTTGGTTGATTGAGGAAGACTTGTAGGTGAAGTGCTAACATATGAACTGCGTGTATAGAGCCACATGCGATTTATTTTATTGATTTCGTTATTTACTACTTCCCTCATACCCGTAGGTCCAATGCGGTGTGCGGTCACCCCTCTTTAATTATTCTATAATTACCTTGACAGCTAACTCTTCCTTGTCCTGCTCTTATCTCATATCACATATACCGGATACAACTCTCTAGGCTAGATACATTTTTGTATCATTTGCATTGTTCCTGATTTCTTTTTTTACGTTCCACAACGACACCCATACTGAGGTGAATCAAAGGTGGTGAGCAAGAGACATATCACTTGGTGCTAGGGCCATGAAAGTGCTCTGAAGTAAAAGAAGGTCGGCACTCGCATACAGGACGATTATGTTCTCGAGGGCATTTTGTGTTCGCAGCAAGGCACGCGATCGGACCAGCTGACGACAACACACATGTGGACAAGAAACGAAGAAAAAATAGATTACAAACACAGCGTGCGTCGACATTTTTATTTTTAATGCATTAGCGATAAGCAAATCCTGTGAAGATTAGCCTCTCACAACCACGAAACGAAAGATAAGAGGTGTTCTGGGGCTTTTCTGTCCGAAAACTACGCTGTGATTATGAGAGACGCCGTAGTGGATGGCTCCGGAAGTTTTCGACCACCTGGAGTTCTTTAACGTGCACTGACATCGCGCAGTACACGGGCTTCAACATTTTGGCCATCATCTAAATGCAGACTCAGTGGCCGGGATTCGATCCTGCGACCTTCGGACCAGCAGCTGAGTGCCATACCCACTAGATCAACGCGGTGGGACAAGAAAGAAAACTTTTCAATATAACCCATAGAAAAATTAGAGTTCGGTTCTAGTTGATAGTTGTGCATGTGATTGAGGTGACGAACTGGAGGTTGATAAGGTTTAGTTACCAATGACAATAATTAAGCGAAATTGATTAAGAGTACACGCACCCTTCCTCAGAACCGTGACAAGAAAGCAAAAAAAATATCCACAATGTAGTACCATACCGGCCGGATCATCTGAACGTGTTACCATTTCCAATACGGCGAGACATGATGGAGAACGTGCCGTGACCTCTCTCGGGGCTCGCCCGGACCTTTACGTCCATTGACTAAGAGCGCCATAGAAGCAATCGCGGTGACACCATGGACTTAATTCTGAGCCCAACTTTCCTTCCTGGGGAGCTCGTCTCCCGGTTTATTTCCCGGCGCCTGGTCTGTCGTGTTCCAACTTACTGGCCAAGTATGAGGGACCCTTTACCACTGTGGAGCGTTCATCACCGGTGAACTATGTGACTGAACCGGTTGAGTCATCTGGGGACAAGCGCCGTCGTATACAAGACACTGTCAACGTCGAGCGCCTCAAACAGTTTCACGGTCCATGTCAAAATAGTGCCCACTTCGTCGAAGAACCCGGCGTGAGGTTAGAAGGAGCGCCTAAAAACAGCAAACGAAACCGGCGCGTGCTGAAGAGGCGTCCAAGGTCACGCAGTAGCCGGCAGATGTCAAGACGGCGAGGTTCTAGAACGGACTCGGAAATTGTAGAACGTGGCAGTGAGTCATCCTATCACGACGGGTGAGCGCGCGAGCCAGACAGAGAAAGAGGGAGGAGGCGGAGAGTGCGTGCCGACGCTCGTCGCGACATGTGAGGGAGAAAGAGGTGCCGCCCAAGAAGCAAAGAATGTGGTTTTATCAAGAATGTTCCCTCGGCTTTGCGCGTGCTTAGATCACGTGGCACGCGCCGAACCTTCGAGAATATCTGCCGAAGGCAATATGAACAGTCGACCACAGGCCGCCAGCAGCGGTCTCAGTCGTATGCGACTCAATGAGGATAAAGAATACGTGGAACGACGCTGCTCCGCGAGCCAACCGACGAGCCCGGCCTGCAAGCTTCATGTTGAGAAGGCACTTCGAGTGACTTTGGTGAATAGAACTCTTGTGTTTTATTCTTTGTTGTAGTGCATGAGCTTGTATATTCGATGTTGGTTTGGTGTAATGTTGAAATCCATCTGTGTTTGTATTGTGAAGAGCCGAGTTCGTGCACATTTTTGTGTAACTGCCTGTTTGATGAGAATATATTTGCTTTGTTTGATCACCCTTAATTGGCTCTGACTTAATTGGTCTTTGAGCCACTGCTGACATTTTGCTATCCCGAAGGGACCTAAACCTTAATTGTCCAAGCTTTCGTGGGGTTATTTTCGGGGAACTGATACGTTGGTTCTTGGAATTTTCTCGGCGATTGCGTCCCGTGCCTCACAGCTCGGCGTCGATGACAATCCAGTCACAGTGACCAGCCGTTAGTGCATCAAGCTTGCACAAGCGTTGCAAGCCACCGCACGATGAGCAATGCGAAGCGAAATAATTGAATGGACACGCAAGAGGAACCCAATCCTCAACTTTATTTCTCCGAGGCAAACCCAACTAAACCTTTTCTGCTTCCTCGTGCGTACCATGTAATTTATTTACATTATATTTCACATACCGCAGCCCAGTTAGAGGGCTATCGCAGGAGTGGGTACAGAGCAGTTAAATTATAATAAAAGGGAGAAAGGACCCGAAAACGGATGAGATAAACGCAAACAATGATAGGTCAGAGAAATACAAAAATACCATAAACGGAATAGTATAAACATTATAAAGCAAGAAGCATGATTTCGGGTATAACGTCTTTTAGTGCCTTCAAAAATTCAGCTTTCGGTAGCGAGCGAATGTGACCTGGTATAGTATTCCACGTTTCAGTACATCGGGGGAAAAAAGTGTATTTGAAGAAGTCTGCGCGATGATGAAGCACAGATACGTTGAGCGCATGGCTGTTTCTGGTGGATGTTGTTTTGGCAGGTGTTATGTAGTTGTTGTGTGATGAATACTGCGGCGAATTGAAAAAACAGTGAAAAGGTTTCACAGACTCGATGTCGCGTATTTTAGAGGCAAGAAGATGGCAAGTATATATATATATATATATATATATATATATATATATATATATATATATATATATATATATATATATATATATGTATATATATAATTTTGTTAGTATCACGGACAGGGCCAATCTCCCCCGCCATTGTCGGAAGCGCATTTGTGTCCAACTTTTACCCAATCTCAGGAAGAGGCGGCGGCAGTGCGGAGCGCGAAGTTCCCGAGGCCTATATCACATAAGTATGCACTACGCCAGCACAACGTCAGTGTCTCACTGTTGCAGAAAGAAACTAAGTCTGCTATCACACTGGTTATAGCTTCTCGGTCATTCATAACCTTCGTTAGTTGTTTTTCTTTGTTGAACAGGGCATGCTCACCTTGTTTCCCTGGAAGATGGTGTTTATAAAGCACCAGTTGCTAGTCCATGCATTGATGCACCACTTCTCTCGGCAGTGTTTCATTCTGAGTGATAATGGTTTCAACAATTATGACTCAAGAAAGATAGAATAGAAAACATTACCGAATTACGATACCTTGACCTTGGGCGAGTTGCTTTAGTTTGACAAAGGCCGCAAAGCGCACAAAGAATAGAGAAAAGGGAATTTTCGTACGTATTCGCGATTCCAGCAAAACACGGGAGCGCCTGGAGACAGGCTACACAAAGTCGGCCTATGGCGGCGCACGTTATCGCATTGCCGCCCCCCCCCCCCCCAAAAAAAAAAAAAGAGAAAAGAAAGAAAGAAAAAGAAGAAAAGGAAACCCAGCTTTGTAGTTTTTAATCGCCGCCACGCGGCCGCACACCAACCTGAAAATGATAGAATGTCGAGTGCTGTGTGCCTAAACGCGTGTCGTCTCGGTGGCACGTCCTTTCTAAGGCGTCGTTTCCCGAGAGAGGCGGACGACGCGCTACATATACGATAGGCGGCGTGCATATGAAACTCGCGCGTCAGCAAGAAATTGACAGACACGAAGCTGGTTCGTGCGGTACACCTCACTCTCGGCAACTTCTTTCTCCCCGTTGAGTGGAGTATTATTTACGTGCGTGTCATTTATTGTCACGCGAGCTCCTCAAAGAGTATACGTGCGCACTTCCGTTTACGCAAGCGCTTTCCAAAAAAAAAGGAAAAAAAGAAAGAAAAAAAGAAGAAAAGGAAACCCAGCTTTGTAGTTTTTAATCGCCGCCACGCGGCCGCACACCAACCTGAAAATGATAGAATGTCGAGTGCTGTGTGCCTAAACGCGTGTCGTCTCGGTGGCACGTCCTTTCTAAGGCGTCGTTTCCCGAGAGAGGCGGACGACGCGTTACATATACGATAGGCGACGTGCGTATGAAACTCGCGCGTCAGCAAGAAATTGACAGACACGAAGCTGGTTCGTGCGGTACACCTCACTCTCGGCAACTTCTTTCTCTCCGTTGAGTGGAGTATTATTTACGTGCGTGTCATTTATTGTCACGCGAGCTCCTCAAAGAGTATACGTGCGCACTTCCGTTTACGCAAGCGCTTTTATGTAGTACATCGGATGTACGCGAAACCTGGCTACGCTCGCTCGCTACGCCAGCCGCCGCGCTACTGATGCTCAAATTAAGCGACGAAAATTATTCTGGCCGACTTACTTTCCACATATGCAACGTATATAGTACAGTGAAGCGGGAAGGAGATTTATGATGTCCACGCGTACGTTACGCCTGCTTTTGTTGGGCGATGTATGTGGCAAATGTTTTGGTCTCACTCAACGTGCCGCGTTGGCACTTCGTCTGTTCGCAAGAAATATAGACGCAGCCGCAAATAACGCTTGTTCTGGACTTTGGGTCATTTGACCCAAGCACGGTAACGCTACATCCCTTTCCGACGCTGTGCGCGCAACTGAATTCCGCGGCAGTTTATCCATTTCCAAAAAACGGATTTCTCTGAGAGATGCAAACGGTAGCTTACCCCAAACTCCGGCTTGCATGGAAGATTCCCGATTCTCAAAGCGTATCTGAATCGGCTCGTCGAACAGGCTGGACGTTTGCACGCGGAGATTGACTATACATGGTTACGTCGTTTCATGACTGAAATCCTTGCGATTGATATATGCGATGATCGGCAGCACGCGCCTCATCGCCTTCGACAAAACACCACGATTTAATGCCGCAATACAGAAATTTAACTGCAGCGCTAAGTAAGCGAGAGCACTGCCGTGACCCTGGATATCGAGCAATATTTGTTTAATTGAGCAGTGTTGCCAGATGAAGCAGCGTTTTCTGTAGCAGTCACTTGTTGTATGGAGTGGCAGCTCCAGAAAACGCTGCTGTGAACTGTGAACACTTCTCAATAATACACAACGTTAACATCTGGGGCACGTAAATGCTTAGACCGAACGTTTACTTTAACCAGCTCAACTTTTCCCATTTTAGTCCGTTTCATTGCGTTTAGTTCGCTAACATTCCCCCCCCCCCCCCTTTTATTTTCATGTTAAAAGATTTCCCGTATTCATTTATTTTTAATTGGTTTAAGCCCGTTGTACCTCACGGTGGGACGCGCTACCCCACGTTATTCTTTTCTTTTTCTTTCTGGGGAACAAAATAGCACGCACGCGCACACACACACACACACACACACACACACACACACACACACACACACACACACGTGCACACGCTCATTCCGCCGCGGTCTTTCTGCGTGTTTCATCAACGGGATAAATCTGCAGTTTTCCGCCCGGCCTCAAGCCTGACGGAAATAGCATCTTTTTCGTAGTACTTACGTTCGAATTATCAGGTTATCAGTTGCAGAGTTCAACGCTTAATGTTTTTTTTTTTTTTTTTTCAGGCGGAGGTGCGTAATATTCCGCCACTTCCGAGCTTCTTCAACAGGAGACACATGAGGCGATGGCCTCCATCGTTCTTACGGTCAGCCCATTCCTTCACTTTCAAGACGAACTGAGAAGTACAGAGCAACCGACAGAATACGGCACACTCACCCTCTCGCCGTAAACCCTTGCAGCGCAGTCTGCCACCACTTCCGAAACGTGGATGTGTCGTTCGCCTGCACATCGAAAGAAACGTACGATAAAAAATTACGTCAGAAAGCCATCCGTCGATGTTTATCACAGTCAATGCGCGCAGCATTCGAACGTGTAAGGATACATGTGCTTGACACAAATGAAAGCGATGTACGGAAAAATTTAAGTCCGCCGTTGACTGCGTTTCTCAAGGTAGCCAATATACACTCCTTAAAAATAGTAGTGCTTGCTAATTTTGCGTGGAAACCGTTTGTCACATGTTACTACCTTTTAGTAACTGCAGTTGGTAGCTACAAGGATGGTAACATTTACTACCGTCGCCGTTATAAGAGCAGTAAGCAAATGTTATCTTGCCATTACTGACAATAATTAGTTACTGCTACTAACCCCCGCTGTTACTAATTGCAGCTAGAGGCGTGAGGACTAGTATTTCGTCGATACGTGCGAACTAGCACGTATCGAGTGGATTCTGTTCCAAAAGCACAATATCGAATTAAAAAAAAATGTGGTTCATTCCTCTGTCGTAGCAATTACTATAACACGAGAGTGAAATTTGTCTTTCGCGAAGCTGTGGAATGCATAAGTGGCAATGTGGCGAATGGAGAAGCGGGAGATGGGTAGGGGTACTCCAAACATGTGAACCCGTTGCATGCAGAGATAGCGACACCTCGACACGGCACAGAGATGCTCGACAGTCATACACAAGCGAAAGTCCTCGTGCGACTCACATTGCTCCGGAGACAGTGAATTATACGCACCAGAGACCTATGCAACCTGCCACAAACAAGGAGCTGTCCGCAAAAGGTGGCACCTTGCGAGCGAATCCGAACGGTATAGTCAGTTGTGAACACACACCCACCGCAGCGAAAGGCGCATTATTTGCTTGTCGTTGGCCGTCCTTGGCGTCCCGGGAGCAGTGCGCGTCGCAGCTCTACACACGTGGCCACACAAGACAAATTTTGTAGCGGCCACGGTCGTACTTTGCACAAGGAACGCGCCTTCACGGCGCTGCCACGCCCCTAAGTTCCGCAGCGATCGAGGGCGCAATGGGCGCGAAGACTACCGAATCGCTGACTGCAGGCGCAGCATTAGCAAACAATCTGCTTCGCTCTATCGCTCCCAGATGGCGGTACCACCGCAGCAAACCTGAGCGAACCAAGAGTGCAATGGAAGTGGTGATAATTGAAGGGATACTGAAGAGAAAAAAAAATGAATTGGTTTAGGCCGATAGACTTTTTGAGAACTCTATACTATCGTTGATTTCGCTACCATAGGTTGCGCATTAGAAGAAAAAAACGAAGAACGTTTCATCTTGGGATATCGTGCCTGAAGCTGGGTACCTGGACGTAAGCGTGACATATCACAAATCTCAAAGCATTTCCTTCGTATTTTGGAAGCACAGGCTCGCTTAAATTTGACGAAACTTGTTATATTAATTCTCTGGCCCCCTACAACACAATATGACTAGGTGTTTAGTTGAAAGTAACGCTGGGCGCCATAGCAGGCTCATTTGAAATCTGAGGTCACAACGAGCTGGTGCGGGAACGTGAAAGTGGCGTCGCTACATGTATTTTATTTTTGTGCGTTTTCTCGCTAACCAAGCGTCTCTCGTGGCAAAAGTGGTGCTGTTATTCGCGATTCCATCTAAATGCTCGCCACCTAGCGGACGCTCCTGGAACCAGCCGATCCAAGGTCGACCTCGAAACGCGGCATGGTATCGCATTACCGCGGGCTGTAAAACAGCTCTATAGTTCCTTAATCGACGCCATGCCGCCTCGAAGCAGCCAGAAAAAAAAAAAAGAATCCTTATTAAAAGACTTTTGTTGCGTGCCTCAGTGCGTGTCATCGCGATGCAAAGACAGCAACACGTCGTTTCATCGGTTCCCTAAAGAAGCAGACGACGCTTCGCGCAGGGAAACATGGATTAGGAACTCGCGCATCGGCAAGAAGGTGACAGGAACTATGCTAGTTTGGTCAGGGCACTTCACTCGCGACGATTTCTTCCTCCCCGGTGAGTGCATAGATTGTGTATGCGCGCGTTTATTATCATACGCGCTTTTCGAAGAGCCGGAGTGTAGTTTAGGCAAGCGCGGGAAAAAAATAGCGACATCATTTATATACGAGTATATCTGATAACGTTTTCTGAGCGTGCCTATGCTCACTTGAACAGCGGTAACATTATTGCTGACGTACTTTTGCCCGTATGCATTGCAGAAAATAGATATAAAGCGAGCGCTTGCCTTCGTTCGCCGCCTTCGTCCCCATGCGCGCGCTGCGCCTGGTAATTTGTTTGGTGGTTATGGAGGTAATGTGTGATCGTTTGACGTAGCGCGTTTGCATTTCGAGTTCATCTGGTGACAATTTAGGATTTATTGCGCTCGTTCCAACTTTTCAGCCCTCGACCTGTTCACCGCGCCTCTAAGTTTGTCTTCCGGCGCCGCGCATAGAACTGCACTCTTTCAACACGTTTATAAGCGACGCATTTGTACTCAATGGAGCAACGCCGCGCACAAGTGCTTGCATCTTTCGGAGAGGCCTGCTACACATGAACACGTACCTGCCTTCTTCAACTCCAGGCTAGCTGGAAAGGCTCTTTATGCTTAAGAAAATCTGATGCGGGTCTCCGAACAAGTGCGACGTTTGAACGCACAGCGCAATTATTTCCGCTGTTTCGCCACTCAGATCTTTTAGACCGATTAATAGCAGATGTTCGGCAGCAAGAACCCTTTCGGATTCGACGAAGCATCGTGATTCGAACCCGCAATCAAGAAACTTTAGCACAGCGCTAAGCGGAAGTGCGGCCGTGACCCTGGATATAGAAGCCATCTTTGTTTTTCTCAGCAATGTTGCCAGATGAACCACTTTTTCTGGAGTTGCGAATTGTGAAAGGTAGTTAGGTACACGCGAAAAATCGTTTTTTTTTCAGTGTCCCTTTAAGAGTAATTCATTATCGTTGGACATTCGGACCCGTTGTGGGTTCCGCCTCGTTATAAACGCTGTCTCGGTCGGACATTTTAACTCGAACGATATGCCTTCACAGATATTATAGGGCTCCGAACAAGCCTCCTTTTTGCGACCTCACGACATCACTTTGGAAGACAGTGAGAAGTTGAACACGCGCCTGAGAAAATAGAACCAGGCGGCCTAGAACAGAGCCACCAAGCACTAAATGAAATGTCCACCTGGCGGCAGGAAAGATATTCGTCTCGTGTGCACATAGACGCGAAATTATATGTCCGGGAAAGGAAATGCGCCAGCCCTGAATAGTAGCATGTGTGCAGGTCTATGGGCGAAGGGAAGGTGTTTAATTGTACCATTTCTTCTGCATATGTAAATCACTCGAAGGCTGGCTGAGGTGAGTAATCCCACTACAACTTGTGCAGCATGTCTCGCCCACGAGTCGCGCCTATTCGCTCTTCCGGCCGTTGTTTATGACACCCCACAGTCTTGCTTCTGCATCCACAACCGTGCGCAATCTTTCCGGGAAAGATTAGACGGCGATCACTCGCCTAACGAACTACCGTGCGCATTTGGTCTGTGCGCGTAAATGGCCGTTAATTGATGTCGTTATAAGGATCGTTAGCTGTTGATATTTGCTGGCAGACGAACGCAGAGATCACGGCGATACGATGTCGCATGTTTTTCTAAACGGTAATAATACAAAACAAGAAGCGTGGACAGCTGCGTTGCGGTAAACAAAAGAATATGTTTGCACTATGTGGGCATCTGAAACATTATGAAGCAGAATTATAGCACTTGTTCTGGAACACTGTACACATGCGAAAATGATCTGCTGGTCCGCTGTCGTGCATGAATCCAATACAATCGGCAACTGAATAGTGAGCAGTTCTCACCACAAATTTTGATGACAATCTGCTGTAGCTGGTTTCCTTGCCCGTAGGTGCCAACATCCATAGACAGTATGGCCGCAGCAAGTACCTTTCGCCAAAAGAAGCACGAATGAGACACGCGAACAAAACCGCAAGAACACACTACTGTCAGTCAGTGCTTATTTGGTTATCAGAAATGTGGTGGTAGTTAGCTATAAATGGGCCATGCAGTATCTTCTCAACGAAGCCGATCAGTCCTGGATGATCTCGTTAGCGTGAGAACCAAATCTTATTGCATTGGCTGTACCAGGGAATCCACAATTTAAGTTCCATACACAACTGGGAAGTGTCCACTTTTCTTTCAACACATGACGTCGCTTGAGGAACGGACTTCGTTGCCTGACAAATAAGTGTAACAGATGATCTTTCAGCGATAGCGAAATCAGCTATGCTATTTCTGTCCCAAGCGACTTTGTAAGTGTCCCTGGAGACGTCATGCGCTGAAAGAAGAGCAGGCGCTCTGCAGCTGTGTGGCCCGTTTCATCTAAAGTGCATGACGGATGCGGCCAAGTACCCCCCAACGCGAACAGCGACACAACGAAGAACAAAAAAAAAACATAGTTGATCCTTCTGCCATAGGAATCAGTATAACACGAAAGTGACACCTGTCTTCGCGTAACTGATGATTGATTTGTGGGGTTTAAAGTCCCAAAACCACCTCTGATTATGAGAGACGCCGTAGTGGAAGGCTCCGGAAATTTCGACCGCCTGGGGTTCGTTAACGTGCACTGACACCGCACAGCACACGGGCCTCAACATTTCGCCTCCATCGAAATGCAGCCGCCGCGGCCGGGATTCGATCCCGCGACCTTCGGATCTGCAGCCGAGCGCCATAACCACTGGACCACCGGCCGTGGCGGGGCTTCTCTTCGCGTAGTTGTGGAATGCATAAATGGCAACCTGGCGAATCCGGGGGCAGGAGATTGGTTGGATAACCTGGATAATGTGTACCTTCTGCATGTACATACATACACATATGGGGCACGTCGACACTGCACAAGGTTCTTCGACAGTCCCACACAAGCGAAAGCATTCGAACACATTTCTCCGGAGACACTACAGTGAACGCGCCCACGCCCTACGCAAAGCTGATATAAAGCAGGAGTGTCCGCAAACGGTGAAACACTGCAAGCGAAACTGTTTGTCAGCAGGTCGTTTTGCAAAACACTTCGCTGTGCGAAAGGCGCGTCATTTGCGCGTCGGCGGCAGCCTTTGCGTTCCTGGAGTAGAGCGCGTCGAAACGCAAGTGGCTATCAGGTATGCCACACAAGACAAATTATGTAGCGGCCGTGGCTCAAGCAACGCGCCGGCAGGACCAGCAGGACGTCGAAGCCTAGGCTATACAGGCATCGAGACTACTGGAGCGCTCACTGCCGGCGCGCATATTAACACAATTTACGACTTCGCTCCATCGTTCCTAGGTGGCGGTATCACCTCTGAGAAGCAAGAGTGCAGTAAAAGGGAGGCTATTTCAACTTAAGAGCGATTTCGCTTGCTGAATACCTTTGCTTTAACCTGAAATCAATTAAATACAAAATGAAAAGCGGCGTACTAAAGATACCAGGCCCGTTTTTTTCCTGCGTGCTACAAGTCTGTCGGTAGTGTGGTGGTAGCGCTTCCAGCTGTTACCGTTGCATCGTACCTGGCTGTGGATTCGAATCACAGCGAGTGGTGCTTCTAAATGCGAAGCACTTCTTAGCGAACTTCGGCGACCTTGAGTGTATCTATTTACCCGCCTACGACTTTGTGCTCTCCTGGCCGTTTCGTTAATGAGATGAATACGAAAATTGGTATGGCACGACATGACTGCATGACGAACATAAGTGACACGGCCTTACATGAGAATCATGACATGCATGTTATGAGCGGTATGATTCACTTGCTACGGTCTTGGTGCTCTCCTGGCCGCTTCGTTAATGTGATGTATACGAAAATTGGTATGCCGCAAAATGACTGCATGACGAACATATTGACAGGTCGAAACATGAACATCATCATATGCATGTCATGAGCGGCATCATTTACATGACACGGTCTTGGTCCTCTTGCGGCCGTCTCATTAACGGGATGTACACGGAAATTGGCATGGCAACAACATGACTCCATGACGAACATAAATGACGGGTCATAACATGAACATCATGACATGCATGTCATGAGCGACATGATTTACATGCCACGGTCTCGGTGCTCTTCTGGCCGTTTCGTTAATTGGATGTACGCGAAAATTGGTATGGCACAACATGACTGCATGACGAACATAAATGACACGGCATTACATGAGAATCATGACATGCATGTCACGAGCGGCATGATTTACATGCCACGGTCTCGTGCTCTCCTGGCCGTTACGTTAATTGGATGTACACGAAAATTGGTATGGCACAACATAACAGCATAGCGAACATAAATGACAGGTCGAAACATGAACATCATGACATGCATGTCATGAGCGGCATGATTTACTTGCCATGGTCTTGGTGCCCTCCCGTCCGTTTCGTTAATGGGATGTATGCGAAAATTGGTGTGGCATAACCTGACTGCATGACGAACATAAATGACATGACATTACATGAGAATTATGACATGCGTATCATGAGCGGCATGGTTTACATGCCAGTCTTGCTGCTCTTGCGGCCGTTTCGTTAACTTCGTATGTACCAAAATCGGCATAGCGAGACAGCAATGCAGATCCATTTTACGTTCCTGATGCGTGCTTCGCATTTCCTTGGTTCCCACAACACGTGGGATCTGCCATTTTTTTCTTTCTTTCTTACGTGTGGTTCATACTGCCTCACACCGGCATATCAAATGCAGGTATACGAGCCATACGCGATTTGAATTTTCAATTATTATACGCAATCTTATATCTCTTGTGCGAAATACTTGTGCCCAGACACATCTGTTCGTGAAACTGAATTGCAGCAATTCACTTTAGCAAGGAATTTTGGCAAAAAAGGCGTAGAACCCAAATACAATTAACTAAGTATTGATCGATGAGAAATGAGCCAATCCGCCGTGTGCAAGGTGCGACAGCGCATGCGCCTTTCCCATGGATGGCAGAGTGGGGTTGCGAAGTTTGGCCTGGTTGCGCAAATCTCGAAGGCCATGGCATACAGTGTATACCCGAGCGCTTCCGTCTTTTTGCCTACAAGACGTCAATGCACAATGAGGCTGATAATTGTATAGGCAGCCCCACTGGGCGGTCTTAGGTAATCAGAACAAAAATGATTTGTAAGCAATGTGGGCATATCTCGGTCCCTGCAATCTCGCACATATGACGGAAGTGTGCCAAGTACTCAGCGAATTTCAATGAGATCCGTTGACGTAGAAAAATCGCCGGAGTTGGACTAAGGGCGCCTGTCTCTGCAGCCGTTTTAGGAAGCACGACGCAGAGTCCTTAATGGTTGCGAAGAAGGTTTTAAAATTCAGCTGTTACAAGACCCTGCCCAGCCACAGTGGTGCAATAGACCGGTTTCATAAAATGTAAAGCTAGATTCCCTGCAATGCAGCTTGCCCTACTAATGGCGGCATTGGCAATCCGGCAAACAGCATGTACAAGCGCAATTTGCTTGCGATAGGGCATGTGAAAAGTCGACGCAGCCCTTCTAATACAAACATTCCCCAAAAAAGGGCCGCAGCATGTGCAATTTGAATTTTGACAGTGCTTAAATAAAGACAGCTGGTCGCCATTAGTAGGGCAAGCTGCATTGCTAGGAAGCTAGCTCTTCAGTTTACGAAAAGGGTCTATAGTGGCTATATGGCACTCGGCTGCTGATGCGAAGGTCGCGGGATCGAATCCCGGTCGCGGCGGCTGCATTTCGATGAAGGCGAAATGTTGAGGCCCGTGTACTGTGCGATGTCAGTGCACATTAAAGAACCCCGGGTGGTCGAAATTTCCGGAGCCTTCCATTATGGCATCTCTCATAATCAAATCCTGCTATTGGGACGTAAAGCACCAGAAAATATTTAAAGATCGACGCCGATGATGAACGTGAAGTTCTCCGCAAGAAACAAGAGCGTCGTTCGGTGGTCTTGCCACTAATAACCTCTTACGAAAATTTGAGGTGCGAACGTGCAGGAATGTATTTTCCCCCCGATTTACGGAAGCCTCGCTGTTTATGCCATGCTATGTGCGTATATATGTACTACTGTAATAAAGAAGTTGTACGGAACGTACCGTAGGGACGTAGCTAGCAGATTACTCTGGAGTAATTTTTCAGTTACATTTTTGAGGCTGTAAGTGTAACTGCAATCTGTCGGTTACTTAGAGTGAAGTAATTGCAGTAATAATTCCGGTTTTACGTCCCAAAGCCACGATATGAATATGAGAGACGCCGTAGTGGAAGGTTTAGAGAATTTCGACCACCGAGGGTTCTTTAACGTGCACTGACACCGCACAGCACACGGGCCTCAACATTTCGTCTGCATCGAAATGCAGCCGCCGCGGCCGGGATTCCCTCCCGTGACCTTCGGATCAGCAGCCGAGTGCTATAATCACTAGACTACTGTGGGGGCAGGGAGGTGGCGGAGCGAAGTAAACATGTAAAAAGAACAAAGGAAAGGCACTCAGAAATAAATTGCCCCATCTCCCGCTAAAGGGAACCATGTGTGGATGCGAAGCAGCGGGGAGATGGTTATAGCTTGAGCGGGAGATGGTGTAATTTTATTGAGAGGACGAATGAGAATGTATAAGAGTAGAGAGAGAACGCGGTGGTTGCGTGACGGCCAGAGCGCTCATCGCGGCGCTGTACAGGAGAGAATAAGGCGCGTTCGCGTGCTCCGTCATTTTCATACCGCGGAACTAACGTGGCGTCCCCAGCGGAGTATGCAGCTATTGCACCACCTGTCGTGCGCGCCGCTCCGTTATGGTGGCTAGCTCCGTAGAGAGGATTCCTAGAGAAGAGAGAGGGGGGAGGGTAGAAGAGGAGAGAGAGGGGATGGGACGCGCATGCGCAGTGGGGGGTGGACACCGCGGGACGGAGGGACAGAGACCAGAAACCACATCATTTCAGAAACCAGATCATTTCAAGCGTTCTTGATCTGCTCAAGTAAACTCTAGACTAATTGTAATGTAGAAGCGCGTTGTTTTGGGTCAATAAAGTACCACTGACCGAGTATCAATGCCACGATATTGCACACAAGTTTTCGCGATGGTCAAGTGTCACCCCAGCACCCGTAGCACAAAGGGGCACATGAAGCAGTGTCTGTCTAGCAATGCTGACCGCTTTAAAGGGGTTAAGAAGCGTGAGGAAAACGCTTTTTATTTTGTGCTATTTAGATGCTCTTAATCGATTCCCTGAGTAAGATGGCGGCCTTCGGCTTCACCTTTACCACAAAATCACCACTCCAGAATTTTAAAGACGATAGTCCTTCTTGGGATACTTCAACGCAGAAATTTTGGTTTGTCTCTGTGCGCGTGCGTGGGTGCGCGCGCGCTGCCTTTCGATTCAATAGAATGGCGAAAGTTTAACCCCGTCCTCAACGACCACCCATCTTGAACTGGTAGCTGGGTTCATACTTGTGAACACAGTCGACCAAAAAGCAAATATTACGCATATCTGAGGCGCAACATCAATACGTAAGGATTAGATAGTTTGTTCCTTTAGTAGAAAATACATAGATGCGTAATTCTAAAGACCCTAGTGCTTGTTAGGATGCGCTAAATATGCGACGCGTACGAACGAAAAAGCGGACGTTTCCTACGCTTCGGTGGATGGATGGATGCTATGAGCGTCCCCTTTGAAACGGGGCGGTGACATGTGCGCCACCAGGCTCGTAGAACTTTTTTTTTCTCTATCTTTAAATTTTCCTCATGCCTTTTAAATTTACTTCAATTCGGATATTCGACCATTCATATTTAGGCATCGGTTTCCGATTCTTGTTATTTGCGAACCACGACTTCACAGTACAATACGGTTATCCGGTTATGAAGCTTTCAGGTCTGTTACCTTCAACGACTGCAGCAAAGTCATCATTTATGTAAGGTGCGACCTTTACCTACATAGAACATGCTGTAACACCGGACGATAAAAACCAGTACGTGTGCTTGACAGTGAAGAGAAAGGACCTGACGTTCACGCTTATAGGCGTATATATTTCCCCTTCCAGCCGTTTAGACACTGTGAGACTTGGTGCACTTCTATCAGCGACACCTGGGCCGTGGATTATGACTGGCGATTTCAACGCTCATCACCCATCATGGGGAAGCCAGAAGATGGATCGTCGAGGAAGACGACTCTTTTCATTCGCGTCGGACTATCAACTGCGCTGTGTAAACGACGGCAGCCCTACGTTTCTTCGGGGACTGACGTATAGCAGCTGCCTCGACCTGACGTTTGTGTCACGAAGCCTGATTCACAAGGTGCAGTGGTTTCCTGATATCGAAACCCATGGCAGTGACCACATTCCCACTTACATAACAGTCAACGGCCTAGGCACGTCGCACATGACCGTTTCTCGACGCATCGACTGGACGCAGTACAGGTCACTAACAGAGCAAGGTTGCGAAGCAAATGAAGAGGCCACTCTTGACAATCTGGAAGACGTCATCAGAAACGCAGCTCGAGACGCTGCCTACGATTTTTCACCGACGAAAAAATTTTGCGAACACGAAGTGGAATTGGAGCGTCTCCGAGCAATCCGCCGTCGAGCTGAACGGCGGTATCGGCGTACCAAATCAACTCACGATTTAAGGGAAGCGAGACGTGTACAAAAGAAAATTAAGCGTCGTATAAACACTCTCCAGTCTCTCCGATGGAAAACGTTTTGTGAGTCGCTTGACCCACACAAGCCTATATCTCAGATATGGCGAGTCGTCCGCGGCCTGTGCACACCACCACAACAGCGTCACACGTTTAAGTGCCTTGCTCTCCATCAAGGGCGTCGTGAAATTGAGGTGGCAGAAGATTTCTGCGCGAGGATTGCCAGTCAAGGGTCCTCTTTCACCTCAAGTAGCCAAAGGAGCACGCCAATCTCAAGAGACCCCAGGATGGACAATCTGTTCTCTTTGCAGGAGCTTGAAGCCGCGTTGGCTGCATGCAAGCGTTCATCATCACCTGGACCTGATGGCATAAGCTACATGAAGATCAGCAACCTCGGTCAGACAGGTCGACGTGCCCTTCTGGCCATACACAATGACTCGTGGCGCGGTGGACTGATTCCTCCTTCGTGGAAGTCCAGTCGCCTTGTCCCTCTGCTCAAAACAGGTAAATCTCCTCTTGACTTGGCCTCCTATCGCCCCATTGCGCTGGCTAGCTGCTTAGGAAAGGTGATGGAGAGGATGGTGCTGACTCGCCTTGAGTGGTATCTGGAGCACTATGACATATACCCTGATGCTATGGCTGGTTTTCGGCGCGGACGGTCTTCTATTGACAACGTTGTAGACCTTATCTCATCTGTACAGCAGGAAAAAAGCCTTAAGAGATTATCCGCAGCAATATTTTTGGACGTAAAAGGCGCATACGACAATGTATTGCATGGAGCCATACTGGATGTTCTGGGCAATGTTGGACTAGGTGGCCGCGTCTACACATGGATCTACAGCTATTTAAAGGACAGAACCTTCTTCGTAGAAACAGAGGATGGTACCACAACGCACCATTGTACCGGTCGCGGCGTGCCACAGGGCGGAGTCCTGAGCCCCACACTTTTCAACCTAGCACTCCTCGGCCTCGTCGACGCACTTCCACGGTCTGTCCATCTTTCTATATATGCAGACGACATTTGCATCTGGGCGTCTGGGGTGACACGTATGCACGTACGGGCCCGGCTACAGAGAGCGACCACAATAACCTCGAATTACCTTCATGAAAGGGGGCTCGAACTGTCATCCGAGAAGTGCTCGTTAGTTGCTTTCACACGCAAGGAAATGGGGCACTACGTAATTAGAATTAACGGACAGGCTGTCAAGTGTGAGAAGACCCACCGATTCCTGGGAGTAATAATCGACCGCGACCTGTCTTGGAGCCCTCACATCTCCTATATGAAAAGGAAGCTAACCAATATCACCCATGTGCTCAGGTTCCTTGCGGGAAAATCGTGGGGTGCATCTGTACGAGCGATGCTCCAGCTCTACACAGCGTTGTTCCTTGGATGCATGCGCTATAGCCTACCAGTGCTGGGCGGAACACGTAAAACTAACGTGCGCGTTCTCCAGTCGCTTCAAGCCCAAGCTTTGAGAATATGTCTTGGACTGCCGAAATGTGCATCAACAGCAGCGACTGTAGTCGTCGCACGTGATCACCCAATCATGACATACCTTCCTGTGGATGCCCTACGAGTACACATAAGGCATCTTGCTCGAATTCCATCGCACCACCTAGCGTCTCTTTCCGTTTCAAGGCCAGACTCCGAATTCAGCGCCATTATTGCTGCTCATCGTGCTGTCCTGCCATCGAGTTTCACGCCTCCAGCAAGGCCATCATTACCATTGTGGTGTCTTCATCCCCTCGAAGCGCTCCTGACCATTCCCGGAATCAAAAAGAAAAGCCACTTGTCATCTATAGCTTTACAACAAGCCACCCTAATGTTCCTGCATGAGAAACACAGAGGACGCCTTCACGTTTACACGGATGGGTCAGTTTCCTCTGTAAGCTCCACAGGAGCAGTGGTCATTCCAGCAAAATCCGTCACCATACGATTCAAGACGTCCCATTTTACAACTTCGACGGCTGCAGAACTCGCCGCCATTCATGCTGCGGTAGAGGTCATAATTGCAGAACCTTCCCATGCATGGTCAATATTCACCGACTCCAAAGCAGCTCTTCAGTCCCTTATATCACCATTTCGTCATGGACCTCACGAGCAATTAGTTGCTGACATAAGAATTCTTCATCACCATGCAGTCGAGCAAGGACACGACATCACGTACCAGTGGATACCGGGTCACTGTGGGATCAGCGGCAATGACCTCGCTGATGAATGCGCCCGGTCTGCCCACGATGATAACCACTGTAGAGGAATACCGTTCTCCAGGACCGACGCATCCGCAAGGCTTCAATCCCTAGCACGTGAACTTACACGTGCACAGTGGAATTCATCAGAATTCACCAATGCTCGTGTCCACAGTTTGCACCCGGACCTTCAGTTCCACCTTCCGTCAGGAATACCTCGCGCTGAGGAGACGCTTTTGTGTCGCCTGTGGCTTGGGGTTGCCTTCACGAAGGCCTACTCATTTCTCATTGGAATGACGAACGACCCTAAGTGTGAAAACTGCGGCTGCGACGAAACGATACGTCATCTTCTTTGTGAGTGTCCCCGTTACAGTGGCCCTAGGAAAGAACTTACCGCTGCTCTAGACAGACTTGACAGTCGCCCTTTGTCCGAGCAACGAGTTTTGGGACACTGGCCAGGACCATCGTCAGCACGGAAAGCGCTGAACGCGCTGTTACGATTTTTAAGGACGAGCGGTCTAAAGGACAGACTCTAAGCAGTGTCGCGTTTCCTTTCTTTTTCTGTGCGTGTTTTTTTTTCTCTATCCTTTTCTTTTCTCTTGTCGTGTCTCCTTTCTATTGTCTTTCATTCCCCTCACCCCACTTCCCCTGCACAGGGTAGCCAGCCGGTCTCAGCACTGGCTAACCTCCCTGTCTTTCCTCCCTCCTTTCTCCTCCTCCTCAATCAAATCGATCATGCAAAAACGGAAATTCATAGCCCAGTTCCCTGCCCCTTATGGCAGAAAGTCCATATTTTTCCCTATAATTATTCTTGTCCGTTCTGTCTAGTTTTCTGCCAGCAGTATTCTAACCGTCTCTTACTTATTTCAATCGCGGCTATGTTCAGCTTCCCGTTGTTCGCCCTAAAACCCAAGGCTTCCTGTAGGGTGGTGCGTGCGTGTGTGCGTGTGTGTGTGTGGGGGGTGGGGGTAAAACGACACGGTGCTGCCACCTACCAGTAGCTCTGCGTACTGCGCAAGCTTCTTTCGTTTCCCGATATCATGGCCAGATGGCGTCCATATCTCTCGCAGCGCTGCCTCCATTTCATCAATGCCAGCCACATGCGGCCGACTCAACATAGACGGGGCGCTGTCTGAGGCAAGGCAAAATATAAATGGCCGTTTGATGATATAGAACACACTCTACAAGACATGCCCAGACAACGCAGGGAAAAGACCGGCGAGCAGATTGCAGTGGAGAAGCGCCGGCGTGCCGATGCCCGTCGTCTCAAGCGTGCCCAGGAAACGCCCGAAGCTCGTGCCGAACCGCAGATGAACCGGGACTCACGTAGTACGGCCGGTAGAAGACTATCATCTTTCGACGACATTTGCAGCGAAGCACGGAGATACGCGGCCAATTTCTTTAAATTTTAAACCTCCTTGTACGGAAAACACGTAGATTCCTTGTATTCTAAAATAATCTTAACGCTGGTGTTTGAGGGTCGCTCCGTGTAGCCGTAAAATGTCACCTTGTTGTAAATAGGATGCGCACGCACCACGCGGTTGCGTTGTGCGCCGATCCCGAGATAACCTACTCTTGTGAAAAAGAAAAGACACACACACACAGACCGTGGTTTCGCTTGATTCTTCCACGAGTTTCACGCCGAAACGCCCCCGGCTCCGTTCCACGTCTCTGTAAAGACCCTCTTCGGTTTGTTGGCAAGTCTGTCCTGCCAACGCGGCGCTAATTTTGCCGTGAGTTTACTCCCAAGTTCCAACGGTTTGTTGTTCTGACACACTGGCCTCGAGTAGAATACAAGCGAACGCAAACTAGCGTTGCACTCTGTTGCGACTGGGGGTCGATTGCCTGTGGGATGCCTACGGCACCATGAAGGCGGTGGAGTCAGGAGTGGGGTCGACGTTCAGGACCCTCGAGCGAAGAAAAAGACGAACTGTATTTACATGTTATATTACAAAATATACATGGTATTTACAGAAAAGGTACAAAAGATTGGAGGATGTTCGCTCTCGGGATCCGAGTCGGCGTCTCCTCGCTGGGCTCCGTGGCCTCCGACGGAAACTTGCCTCCCCTGCCATAGGTTGAAGATAGGCAGGAGGAGGGGAAGGAGGCCCGCAGTCATCTGACGCTGGTTAGCCAATCAGTGCCTCTCCAAACTGCACCTCCTTGACTGCACGTGTGGTCCCCCGCTCTGGCCGGCTGCACGTCGTCGCCTCCTTTCCGCTTCCCGCGACGCTGGTTGCCCCAAGGTCACCAACAGGGCTAATGGGGACGGACAATGTCCAGCAGCGCCGCGGGAGTCCTCAACGGCAGGCCGAGGCGCCCCAACCCCGGGAAACAAAGGGGTGGCGCTGGCGGGCAGGTCGGCCTGAAGGCGCCGGCGAGGCTGCGCCGCCGCTGCGCCCTCCCTGCTGGGGCAGCATCAGCCGGAATCACCTCGGTGATCACCCCGAACCCATTAGGCAGGTCGGACTGATGGCGCCGGTGAGGCCGCGCTGCAGCAGCAGCAGCCGCGGGGACCTTTTGGAGGAACCACGATCACAACAACTCCCATACACACCAGCAGCGCTGCCGTATCAATAATCGTGATTCGGTTAGAGGCCAACTCCGGCTGTTTGCTGACCCTGTCAAGGTAATAGTAGCGATTATATGTTCTCGAGACGCTCCCGTCACTCACCTGATAATAAGAATTCTCGGAAAATGCAAAACCAATTTTTAATCTGCAAAGAAAAAAAAAGCATAGACCCGAAATGCAACCGAGGATCGATCTATGTGAAATGAGCCAATCCGCAATTTGCGAGGTGCGACAGTGCATGCGCCTTTCCCATGGATGGCAGAGTGAGGTCGCGAAGTTTGGCCGGCTTGCGCAAATCTCGAAGGCCATGGTATATAGTGTACCCGAGCGCTTCCGTCGCTTTGCCTACAAGACGTCAATGCACAATGAGGCTAATAATTGTATAGGCAGCCCCGGTGGGTGGTATTAGCTAATCAGGAAAAAAAAAAGATTTCTAAGCAATGTGCGCATATCTCGATCCCTGCAATCTCGCACAAAGTGTGCCAAGAGAAGTACTCAGCGAATTTCAATGAGATCAGTTCAACTAGAAAAATCGCCGAAGTCGGATTAAGGGCGTCTTTCTCTGCAGCTTTCTTTAGGAAGCACGACGCAGCGCCCTTATTCTTCGCGAAGAAGGTTTCAAAACTCAGCTGTCACATTTGTTAAAAACCCTGCCCAGCCACTGTGGTGAAATAGGCCGGTTTCATACACTGTAAAGCTAGATTCCCTGCAATGCAGCTTGCCCTGTCCCGAAGAGCAACTGAGTATTGATCGATGTGAAATGAGCCAATCCGCCGTGTGCAAGGTGCGACAGCGCATGCGCCTTTCTCATGGATGGCAGAGTGAGGTCGCGAAGTTTGGCCGGCTTGCGCAAATCTCGAAGGCTATGGCATACAGTGTATACCCGAGCGCTTCCGTCGTTTTGCCTACAAGACGTCAATGCACAATGAGGCTAATAATTGTATAGGCAGCCCCGATGGGCGGTTCTAGGTAATCAGAACAAAATTGATTTGTAAGCAATGTGCGCATATCTCGGTCTCTGCAATCTCGCATAAATGACGGAAGTGTGCCAAGAGAAGTACTCGGCGAATTTCAATGAAATCCTTTGATCTAGAAATATGTTCGGAGTTGGATAAAGGGCGTCTTTCTCTGCAGCTTCTTTAGGAAGCACAACGCAGCGCGTTTAATGGTTGCGAAGAAGCCATGCAATAGTGAAACGAGGAGGCGAAGGGATTCGGATTGCATTGTTCTACAATGTGCACTGGCACAACGCCACCTACTTTCTTTAGGTGGTGTCGACAGGCATCGCACAGCACATGGTCCTCTAGAGTTTCTTCTCCGTCGAAATGCCACGTCTGGGCATGGACCTGCGAATTTCGGGTCCTCACTCGAGCACCACCAACATTAGACTACCGCGGCGGACCGTAAGGGCTCATTAGCTACTCGGTCCAATATTCGTAATTCCATAAAGAATGCACGGTACCGCTGGAACGCGCGTCTACCTGGCTCACGTGCCTTGAGTGGTTTTAAAGAGGGACGATTGTACGCCGCGTTGGCGTAATGGTTACGGTACTCGGCTGCCACCCGAAAAACGCGGGTTCCATCCCGGCCGCGGCGGTCGCATTTTCGATGTAGGCAAAAATGCCAGAGGCCCGTGTACTGTGCCTTGTCATGCACGTTAAAGAACCCCAGGTGGTGAAATCTTCTGGAGCCCTCCACTACGGCTTTTCTATCTCTTTCAGTCCCTTTACCCTACCCCCTTGGGGGGCGCGGAGCCGTGCTCCTGACATTGGTTGCAGAAAGCAGCGTCCTTTCCGTAACCGATCAACAATCAAAGAGGGACATGCAAGCACTTACCAGCGTCGCAGGTTTCATCGCAGCACGGGCACCAGAAAGGTGCGGCGTGACTGCGTCCTAAGAATCGCTTCGCTACTCGTCGCGCGTTGCTCGAGCCCGCCAAATGTGAAAGTGGCCAACAGTTAACCGAAACGCTCGTTCACGCGCCACCTAGATTGATCAGACGGGAGAACGAGCCACCAGACGTACGAAATTTTGTTTTGCTGCTGACTATAAGTGAACTAGAATATAAAGTCGTTCAGTTCATATACTCCCGACAGACTCGCTGCGTTCCTCCTCACGAGAGTTTCGCTCAGTAGTACGCGACAAACAAGATTTTGCTCGCGCAAGATGGCGGGCTTTTCAAACAGAGATGGACGCCTGTTATAATTTCGGACGTGTATAGGCAGCGCTGTCACGTTAGGCCGAAAATCTCGCGCTTGCCTCGAGACGCACGTGCGACAAGGGATTCGAGCGCGAGATCTGTCGCCGCATATATAGTATATATGCTTAAAGGGCAACACCGGCTCTTTTTCCGTCATATTCTGATATCGCTGTTTTCCAACAGTACTGAGAGCCCTGAAGCAGCCAGGACCATTCATTTTGCTCTGACACTCACCAATAATATTAAATAACCGAATAAACGATGTGTTCAAACCGAAACGTGTAGAATGCTTCGTGCAGCCTATGTGATGACGTCACAGCCTCCCTGCCATCAGAAATATGGAGCTGGTGCCAGAAAAATGAAGTGGCGATGTCATCCAACGATGTATTGAGCTCTTCTGAACTTGACAGCGAGCATTTGAGGGCTGAAGTACCGCCGTTTTGCTTTAGAGAGCCCGCCTACTCGGGTAGGCCGCGTTGAAGGTAATGACGTCAAAAACACAGGGTGGCTCCGCGGGAATCCGCTAAGAATTTACAAAATTCGTTTTCAGGAAAACTAAACGACTTGCAAACGCCTAGCTTGGCATAAATTATTGCAGCACCAAAGAGAACATATACTGAAAATTTGATTGACATCAGTGTACAATGAAAAATCGCCGCCCCATTGTGGGTAACACCGTGTCCCAACACCTCGTTTCTCTATAATTTTCACTCGTGGTACTGGGAGATCCGATTAACCTGCTCGAACGCCAATCACGCCTTTCATAACAGCAACAGTAAAAAGCTCGAAACGCCTAAAGACGACTCAATCCCGACAACGTTGTGCCTCTTGCGCTGGTTTATGGCCGGAGAATACAGAGGAAAAGAATGAAATATTCGACAGACAACGCCGCTATAGAAACAACGAACGTTTCAACAAGAGGATGTGCCTCCGTCAGGGCTTGCAACAGCCAAGGTTTTGACAATAATTGGTAGGTGTTTTATGTGCCCAAACCAGCTCTGATTATGAGGCGCATGACCTGTAATGGAGGAGTAATTTTGACCACCTCAAGTCTCGAATGTTTTGACAAGTGTACGTCTTCGTCAGGTGTTGTCCCTGACGAAGCCGTACACTTGTCAAAGCGTTGAGGTGGTGCGTCTTCGTCAGGGGCAACCACTGACGAAGACGTACACTTGTCAGAACATTCAGGCGGTAAGTACTCGTCAGGGGCACCCCCCGAAGAAGACGTACACTTGTCAAGACTTTGAGGCTGTACGCCTTCCTGACAAAGACGTGCACTTGTAAAAATGATGATGTGGTCAAAATTACCCCGCAGCGCTACACTTGCGTGCGCCTTATAATCATGGCTGGTTCGGGCACGTAACACCCACTCAATTATTGTCAAAGCATTGCCTCTAGTGGCATTTACACTTCAACGAATTATTTTTTTCATCGCTTCAACCTTCTGCACCCATTCCATCTTCTTCTAAGCCTCTGTCGTTGTTAAAAAAAAATGCTGCCCACAGCGTTGACAGGCTTTTCTGGCAGGAGGCGAACTGTACATAGTTTAGCGTGCCATGCAAAACAAAACGAGGAAAGTATAGGCAGAACTAAATCGATCTCTGCGTGGCCTCGTCGGCGTAGTTATTGATAGCTCTCACCATTGCACAACACGTACAGCTGTCTTTTTTTTTTCTTATTATTGCATGCGCAAGAGCAGAAAAAATAAGGGCGGGTGACCGCATTGGTTTTTTTGCACGTCTTGCAATGTCTATAGTGCGTCATTTGATGGCGGGCAGAAATATCGTGTCGGGTTTCCTTATGGATCATTGCGCCGGTAAGCCTCTATTGATGAAGCAGCGCCTTTAGCAAATTGCCATTCATGACAGATTAGCGTGCGCGAGGACGAGTCTACACTTCGGACACACACACAAGAAAAAACATAATCATTCAGGGCACATTCTGCGCCGATGCATTCAGTCGTACCGTCACGCGGCGCGGAAACGTTGGGCCATGCACGGCCAGACGTTGGCAAAAATGTGGCAAAACACTCGATCGTGCATGAGCAAGAGATAGAGAAATGCACTACTGCGTTTGACCAGTATTGGTAACGTTTGAATTTAAGATTACATGGTCCGTGCTGTCCGTGTTGTCTGCTTCCCAAATATTGGCAAACTTGTATCCACAGTGCTGGATGTAACATTTTGCCAGCCTTTTTCGTTGGATGTGTAATTTTTCCGTGGCACAAGTACAGAGTGACACTTGTGCAGAACACCACGGTTCGCATTACAATATGCGTATTATGTAAAGTGTTGCATGTTATAGATAAATCTTCAGAACAAACGTTCTTAATACTAGAGAGCTGTTCAAGCAACAAGGCACTTAATGAAAACTCGTTGTGTCTTACACAGAACCTCTACCAAGGAGGACATTAAGAGTTTTTTGTGTGATAGATATCGTAAGAGAGGAGAGATCTTATGTACTAGATGACATTAAACCATGCGGATAATTAAAGAAAATTAATTACTGAATAAATAAAACCCTCCTTGCATATGCGGGTACACATTACATAGAGTGACACTACCCACCGGGTTTCGAGTGCCACTAACAGACATTTGAGTCAAGGTTGCATACTTTCCAGGCCCTTTGCCCCGGCGTGGTGATCTACTGTGGCTAGGGCACAGCGCTGCTGTGCGTCGCGGTTGCTGCATTGCTATGGAGGTGAAATGTTGAGGCCCGTGTCCTGTGCGATGTCATTGCACGTTAAAAGGACCCTGGGTGGTCATAATTTCCGGAGACCTCCACTACGGCATCTCTAGTAATAAGATCATGGTTTTGTAAGTTAAATCTGCAGAAACCAGTACTTTCCGAGGACCTTGTTCCCAGGGGCGTCGCAAGGACCAGGGAACTTGAATTCCCTTCGAGTTACCTGGCATGCACAGGAACTCGCATTTCGGTTTCAAATACAGAACCTATAGCATTCGTCCACTCTTCTAGAGACGAATTACGCGACTATAGGAGCAGCTGCTACGTCACCTGACATTTTTTTCGGCGTCCTTGAACATGTGTACGCACAGTTCCTTTATTTGTTGAACTAAGAACGAACACATTTAGCACTACTGATTTTCTTTCCGCGATGACCAAACCATCCAATGCTATATCTCTGCATCCTGCTAAATATAGTCAGTGCTCGTAGTGACGTAATTTGTTGAGCTGTGGATGAGGCCAAAAGCAAGTTCCCTGGTATGTTAAGTGCAATGTTATTTCACTCACGTCTTTACCGGAGCCTCTACTACTCTCTGGCACCTTTACTGACAATGTACAGAAGTGTTTCAGGGCCTATTTACACTTGTTGCTCGAGCGTATGTTGGGCAGAAACCTTGATATTTTTTCTGTGTGCGTGTTCTCGTTGATGGTTCATATACACGTCTGTAAGTACACTGTGACCTAAACAACCGGGGTAATCACGCAATGTGTCGGTGGTTGGTAATTAGTGTACAGCGATATGAAAGGGAAAATTAGCATCCCCCCGTTTTGTAGCACAAGGCTACAAGGAAATCCATACCGATTTCTCAGAAACGAAAGCTTCCTAGATGCCGAAAAACTCGTCCTGGTCCGCTACGGCTCCAGTACGGCTCCAGTGCGGCTCCACTACGGCTCCATACCGTAGTGGAGCCGTAGTGGAACCGTAGTGGAACCGTAGTGGAGCCGTAGTGCAGGTCTCCGGAAATTTCGACCACATGGGACTCCGTAACGTGCACTGACATCGCACAGTACACGAGCCTCAACACTTCGCCTCCATCGAAATGCAGCAGCCGCGACTGCAGGATTCCACCTTGCGACCTTCGGATCAGCAGCGTTGTGCCATAACCACTATAGATCACCACGGCGTGGCAAAGGGCCTGGAAAGTAGGCGACCTTAATGAGAAATCCGTATGGATTTCCTTGTAGTCTTGTGCTACAAAACGGGTGGATGCTAATTTTCCCTTTCATAAACGTTTGAACCCTGGTTTGAATGTACAACAAATACAGTTCTGTTACAACGACAGTCGAATAACTCTAGGATGTTCAGGGAAGGCGCTAATTTTAATCAGTGTTCTATGAGATGGCGATGCGAATGGTGCCCAGTGGGGCTATAGCGTGCCACTCTTAAATGATTAGCTTAAAGGGACCGACAACCAATGTTTAAGGTACTTGTTCTCTTTATTTCAAACGAAGGCTTACCGGTCAGAGTGTCCAATCATCCAATGACGATGAAGAAAACACCGTGCAAAGTTTTTTTTATCAGAGCTTTTTTCTGTGGAGTCTTAAACGCAATACGTGTTGCAAACAGTGGCCGAAAGCCGTCGGGTGTGCTTGCGCCAGGTTCTGTGGCGACAGAGAGCATGCGCGCGCTGTGTGGCAGACGCCACGCGCATGCGCCGCTGTTAGAGGCAGGTTTTCTGGTGCCGCGATGGCAGCGCCACTCCTCTCAGCGTCGACTCCTTTTATGGCGAAGGAAGGAAATATTATAGGGCGGGGATGCGTTTTTTATATACCGACTGCAATTCTGAGTTCGAGTTATGGTCGTATGAACAGCAGCAGGGGACGTACAGCTGTTTAGAGACTCCCTAACGCAGTACCAAGGCTTTACCACCAGGCTACGCCACGTTGTAGTTGACGCAATTTTCAAGCTCAGTTTAAAAATACAAGTCGCAATACAATACAAGTCGCAATACAAAAATACAAGTCGCAATACAAATACAATCGCGATAGGGTGCTCGATGCCGTAATTATAATTCAGGATTTTTCGAAATGCACACAAGTCAGTTCACACGCTCTGGCCAGTTGGGGGTCCATTTAAGCGTCCTCTAACCTTTTCTTTCTTTCTTTCTTTCTTTCTTTCTTTCTTTCTTTCTTTCTTTCTTTCTTTCTTTCTTTCTTTCTTTCTTTCTTTCTTTCTTTTCAGTTGTGGTGAGGATGAGAAGTCTGTTTCTTACATTGACAGAAACAAGCATGCTTGTGCGCCGTAAGAAAAATTAAACAGTAATAATATCTTCAACTTGGCCGTGAAAGTCTTAAAAAAAAAACGAATGACCGGTGGCGTCATGCCTGGTGATTTGTGTCAAACTTCAAGTGTAGAGAAAAGAAAATAAATACATCCAAGGGGGGGCACGTTCACCTACCCTGCTTAAAGGCAAAAAATTTGTAGCTTACAACTGTACCTCACACACCTCTCTACTACGGTTCCTTCGCAACGGAGAGTAATTTTCTTTTTGAAGCGAAGCGGTCGTTAGGCTAGCTTGCGTCGTCGTGTTCGACACGCGATAAACCCAAGTCGCACGAAGATTAAAAAAAAATTGCTCGTTGGGCTGCAGATTCTCACCAGCCACAGCCAGGTTACGAGAACATCTGGCTAATCGATTCAGCCACTGCCGATGCGTCATGCGCGTGCTTTAAAGCGGGGTTTTCTACGCGCGATGACGTAGCCTTATAACGCAAGGCGCGCCCGTAACACGTGAACACCCTTCTGTACACGTTCGGCGAACGACGGAGACATGACCACCTTTGAACCACATCCATCCTTTGGATTTTGTACGAAGGAAATAAAGAAACAAAAAAGAAGAAAATGGTGAGTGAGAACAGAAGGAGCGACGTAAAGAAAGAAACAGAAGAAAGGTAAGGAAAATGGGAAAGGAAATGAGCAACAAAGATAGGAAGCACGAGGAAAAGCCAGAAATAAAACGCAGACAGACAGACAGACAGACAGACAGACAGACAGACAGACAGACAGACAGACAGACAGACAGACAGACAGACAGACAGAAAAGGCACGCACACGCGGCGCTTCGCTCGCCCCCATTTACCCGATAGGCAAACGGCTCGTAAATTTATTTTGAAATCATCAGAAACCCAGCAACCAGTGCTACAGGCGTCATATATACACAAGCAGAATAGTGTACAGTGAATGTTGAGAAAAATTCTGTTCGAAGAATTTCTACTGAAAGCTTCCAGGGAAACAGCCGAACAGCAGCGCTAGTTATATCCACTTTGCTAGTGTGGTGAATTTTCGCTCTTAACGTAAAACTGGGTGATGGCGTGCTTACGCAGGAGCGCGCGCTTTCTCCTCGATATCGTACACGTCTCAACCATTTTCGCGCCTCCTTTGGATCTGATTTCGCGTGAGGATACGCCAATTCTCAAGTGCCGGCCTCCGGGCACTTGAGAATTGTGTATATATATATATATATATATATATATATATATATATATATATATATATATATATATATATATATATATTATATATATATATATATATATATATATATATATATATATATATATATATATATATATACCATTCAATTGATATATATATATATATATATATATATATATATATAATTGAAATGGTGTTAGTAACTTGTTCCCTGCACCATGTTGTTTGGGCTCGTAATTGTATATTGCGACTGCGTTAAACGGCCCCTGCTACACTTGGACTATAGTCACAAAACAATTCCGATCTCTGTCGGAGGCCACTGTGAACACGTGAGTTAAACAATATTGCATTACACGCGCACTAAGAAAACTTGCTATTTGGTTTCAAACACAGCTGGAAACTGTCTGTTCTTCATTCAGCAAATTACGTCACTATCATATATATGCGAGCACTGACTTCGTAGCATAAAGCAAAACTAGCACTGGCTGATCTGGTGATCGTGGAAACGTCCTCAGTGCCTTATTTGTTGGTTGTGAGTTCGACAAGCAAATGAGATGTACGCACCTATATGCAAGAATGCCGCGGAGAGTCAAGTGGTCCAATCGATTGGTGACGTCATTTTTTCAGATAATCGAACAGACGAATTGCAGCTGCGTTTGAAACAAGCTGCGAATTCTCTACGGCGCGGAGCAGTGAAAAAAAAAAAAACACCACTGATTGCCTGCGAGTTTATGGGGCGGGTTGCATTCCCCACCTAGTCGACAGCTAGGGGTGTTTGATCTCTGGCGGCGTCTTCGGCCAGCTGTACGGCCCAGAGCTGGTCTTCGAGGGTCATCCTGCGCAGCGCACCCTCCCATAGGCAGAAGAAGAGGCGTGCAAGACACGGACACAAGGGGAAGAAGCGAACAACACCTTCGTCCCCTTGTGTCCGTGTCTTCCGCGCCTCTTCTTTTCACTATGGATCCTTACCAACTCGCTCAACTTTCTGTCCTTTTGCACTCTCCCAGATGCGGCGCGGAGCTCAATATATGTTGCGCTCATACGGCCGTATAGGAGCCTGAACGACTGATTGGCACCGTTCTCCTGGCTACGTTGAAAAAGTGTTGCAGGGCCACTTTGAGGTGCGGCGGCTAAGGTGGCGACACACATGTCAGGCCCGTATTCATAAGCCTACCTTATCCATCTCGCTTGTTTTCGTTATCTTTCCTGTGCCCGAACATATTAGTCCAGTACCTATACAAACAAGACTTAGCAGGGTGCTACGTACTGATTACCACTTCGGTCCCCTTAACGCACCTTACTCTCACAGGGACGATAAGGAAGACAAGCGATACGGATAAGGTCGGTTTATGATTACGGGCCTCACGGAACGACTTTATAGTTCGCGATACGCCTAGCCTTGTATGCTTTACTGAATTATGCGCAGGGCGCGCTAGAAACCACACATAACACCATAGCCCAAGGACCCCGGGACAATGTATCTTGCCAGGGGAACCCTGCGTATTCCCAACCTTTGTGTCGCGTCGTTTAACTCTTCTCAGAGCGAAATTGCGAGAATATATACTAACACACTCCAATCGCCAGCCCTTCGTCGCAAGCACTGCCGATGTCCACGTGCTCTTGGACGGCTGTGCGAATTTGCCGCTCAGCATTTCCTTGACTCGCAGCTTTACGAACAAGCGTTGGCGTGTCGACACTCGACGATGGGGAGGTTGACGTAGTTCTGACGTAGTGGTCGGACTTCGCCTAAGACGCGGGGCTCACCGACCGCCGCTTGCCACACCGTGGACGACGTCAAAAAGCGGTTCCTCGTATCGCCAGAGAAGGATTCGGAGAAGGGGCGTAGCCAGATTTTTTTTCGGAATCCGCGTTGGTAGTTAGGCAGGTTAAGCGTCTAGGTGTTCGCTTGAGAAGCTCGAGGTTGCGAAATCGGATACCTGCCAAGGCGGCGGCATTTCGATGAAGGGGGGGAATGCATAAAACACCTTAGGTATAGCTGAACGTTAAAGAACGCTGCATGTATGGTCAAAGTTACTCGGGAGCCTTCCACTGCGGCGCACGACTCGTAATATTAGCTGGTTCCGGCACCTAAAACACAATGAATTGTTATTATGAAAAATGTTTTACGCAGGGGTTTTGGATCTCTGACCGTGGGGAGGAGAACGCGCGATGCAGGGCAAATGATCAAATAATGCCGTTCGTTTTCTGTGTCGAGTCTCAAGTGCTGTTTTATTTATTTATTTATTTATTTATTTATTTATTTATTTAATGCTCCACGTTACGGCAGTTGGCGGCGCATACAGAATTAATGGAAACTCAAAGCGCCGGGTTCTCAAGTAAAAGCGCGAATGAAAACAGAGAGATCTCGCCAAACATTTCAAGAAGAAACAGAAAGTGCACTGTGACGTCGCAAGCACCGCATCTAAAAAAGAGCGCAATGTAAAGAAAAGGAATCGTAATACAATTTTATAACCCAAAGGCAAAGAAGAAAAGCTTAAGGCAGGCTATATGCAAGACGGTGTAACGGGAATACTGTGCCGACGCTATACCCACCCCGCCAGCGCTATATGAGACGCCCATGCGAGCTGGTGGAGCTGCTCGATTCTACGTGTAATATAAGAGTTGCGTTTTGCGAGGCATCGCTCCAACGCGACTTATCTGCGTCGTAACGTCACTCGATGAGTCCCACCTCGACGCTTAATTATTCCATTGCGTCAATGCATCGCTTTAAGTGGAACTGCCAGCATCTTTTGTTTTTGCCCTATTACAAATAGAAGTGACAGGCAATGTCTTAGAGTGGTTAGCTTTCCTTAAGGCCTGTAATTGTTGGCTACGCAACGCGAAAATTAGTTACGTGAGTTGCATACTTGCAAGCCGTGGTGACGCGCACTCTTTTCTGATTTAAAAAGAAAAAAAAAACAAATACCCAGGCTCATACGTCTTCTGCACCCAGTGGCAGCCATAATATATGCTCTAAGAATGCATTGTTTCATCCGTGCTCATGCATAAAGAAATAGGGTTACTGAGACTCTAGTGATCGGTGTATACCTTAGTGTGCACATTGTGCATGCGTGATCAGTCATCGCCGCAAATGATCGTGCTCGCACGCATAAGCTGTTTCCAAATTTCCTCGAGCAAAGATGAAAGGATAATAGCGCGCCGTCTGTCATTCGACCATCCTTACTTAATGGCTTTTTAACAGCTGAACTCTTTAGGGTCGAGGCTGATCAGTAGTAGTATAGTCGCCGTCGGTGTCGTTCGCAGTTTCGAGCATAAGGAAATAAGTCAAACAAAAGAAACCTCGTTAGAATTGAGACTTGAGCTAGTTGGTAATGGTCTGTCTTGAGTAGGCTGCGGTGCTACACGAAACAAGCGGACAAAAAGAAGAAGACGCACAGGACGGGTATACTGACTAGCAACTAAACTTTATTAGGAAACACATACACATATATAAAAGGGGTGTATACACACTGGCGAAAACAGAGCTAACAAGAAGATGAGACATCAGTTTCACATGAGCATTGATATCACATTTTGCATGTGTCACTGAGGTACAAATATTCTGCGTCGCTGAGAACAGCAGACGGCTGGCCGACACGCATATTGGCCTTTCTTCTAATATGGAAAGCTTCAAGATTCCCTAAGGACATCGCCGCTAGAACGTTGCCTTCACGGCAATGTCCTAGCTAACTGCGGTTCTGGTCACACTTTCGAGTATATATGGATTGCAAAGAGGCCATTGCATACCAGATCCCGTTATCTTGCGGCAAAACCTACAGTAGCCAATCCCGAGGATGCGTGGACGTCCTTCTCAGAGAAGACTAACGCGCAGATAAGGCAAAGCTGTGTTCCATTACAGACCATTGTCAGCAGTGCGTTTGTTCACCTTTCGCGACACAATGATCCTATCATCATACAAATAACAGTTAGCTACGGAAATCATTGAAACTTTCCATATTAGAAGAAAGGGCAATATGTGGGTCAGCCAGCCGTCTGTTGTTCTCAGTGAAGCAGAATATTTGTACATAAGTGGCACATGCAAAATGTAATATCAACGCTCACGTGAATCATCTTGTTGTTTGCTCTGTTTTCTCCAGTGTGCACACTTCTTTTATATACGTGTACGTATTTCTTAATAAACATTTAGTTGCTAGTGAGCAGCTGTGCTATTCTTCGTCTTCTTTGTCCGTGTTTCGTATAGCGCTGCACCCCTCTCGAAAAAGAAGCTTCCTTGGCGTGGTTGTATTCGAACCTGGGTAGTCAGGGTTCGAAGGGGAGCGTCATATAGGCTATAGACCTGAGCGCTTGCAGAATGTGCAGTTCTGGGAGCCATTAGATTGCATTGTCCCGACGACTGTAACACAGCTTGATATATGGGCAACACAAAGAGCAAATGAGAGCAAGAAAGAAAGAAAGAAAGAAAGAAAGAAAGAAAGAAAGAAAGAAATACCTGGGTTGCGCGGAAGGGACAGAGTGATAGTGATATGATAGCTCTGCATGACAGTGGAGGAGGAGGAGGAGGAAGGGGAAAACAGAAAGGCAGGGAGGTTAACCAGAAGGGCGTCCGGTTGGCTACCCTACACTGGGGGAATGGGAAGGGGAATATATAAAGATGGGAGAGAGAGTAAGAAGGGGAATAATGAAAAAGACGTTGTCGGACAAGTCCAACTGTCAAAGGCGTTCACGCAAACCAGTCGTCTTGAAAAAGCGTAAAAGTACTTTTAGTGCCTTGTGGGCCGACGAGCGATGAGGGCGGTGTTCGAGTAGCATCTGTAAGGATAGTGGCCGATCGTCAAGGTGGTGTAGGATGCATGACAGTGATATCACGATATCGTGATAGCGATGTGATCGTATACAGCTAGAGCGTGAAGACGAAGACGAAGAAGATGCTGACACGATGATGCCACCAGCTTAGCTGTTTGACCAGTATTCGTGATGTTATGTCAGTGAAGCTGTTTTTTTTATTTTTTTAATACGACGAGACGTCGACATATGCGGTTTTTTATAACGTAATTCACAATTTCACAGCTACAGATGAGAGATTCATGGAAATTTCGAGCGCCAGAAAAAAAAAGCTTTCCATTGTATTTTTTTTTGAAGTGTTAAGAAAACTTGCAGTGCCAGTGAAAGAAACTCATTCCTTTGTTTGGGTGCACCCAGAATTGCAGTAATTTCACAGCGCTCGCCACTTACCTCCACCTGACTTTTCACGCACAGGATCGAGAGCCACGCATAGACAGTGGGCGAACTATCTTATGAATCGCCGCAAATCACCGCGATGACCGACGCACATGCACAAATCTGTGGTGAATGCTATTTGAAACAGACGAGAACAATTCCTGCCCGCAGTATCATCATGACGCGCTGTAGCTGTTTTACGAAAACAAACAAAAAAAGCTTACAATGTTAGGGGTGCATATCTGCACGCCCTAGCCATACCGTCGGCAGAAAGGCTCCAGAAAACTATCGTACTCCTACCACCGTTCAGCGAGACCATCAAACCGTACATTGCGAGATGAAAAGAAATGATCCACCACCACATCCGAGACTCAACAGAAACACTGACAGCCCAGTCAAGACAATTGCAAGCTTGATCATGCAAGAACCCAAGTGTTAATGCACGCTATATGCCCACACATTTTCACAATGGACAAATGTAAAATGTGCAGCCCTGGAGCAGCCTTAGCACACATGCTATAGCAATGTAAAGGTCTGATAGAAAAGAACGACAGCAATAATTCCAACGACAGCCTCCACGCGGAATGGCAGACCGCGCTGCCCAGCTCAGGCCTGAGCTACCACGCCTAGGCGATATGGCAAGGCGGGGAAGACGCCGAAGGACGAGAAGTGACGGCCACGAACTCGGCGGGCAAGCCGACATAATAAAAAACCGTCGGAAACAGACCAATTTTGATTCGCAATGAAGCTGCGCCTCTCATTCTAGCACTGCAGCTTTGTCAATCACGTAGCGCAGCTGCATCTACACTTACTGAGGTGGTTCACAGAAGGAAGCATTTGGATAGATAGCTATGCTATAGCCGTGTGAAAAAGCGCCATGTAATTTATGCCGAAGGCTGCCGCAAAACTTACCCAACCAAGCAGAATGGCATTGACGTTTGAAACCAGTGGAGGTGCTCGTTTTCATCGGCCTCTCATGTATAAAGTGCTGGCATCACATCAGGTGCATTAGCGTTATTACTTTTTTTTCGCAACATCACCGGGCAATCATGTCCTCAGAATAGTCGCATCTGAGATGGCGGAAAGACCGGTTAGAAAAGCGATTGCAGTGAAACCGCATTTCACTGGAATCTCTTCCGCCCATCATGAAAAGCCAGCAAAACCGCCACCATTATGACAGTTGCGCTGTGATGGGCATAGTGGGCAACCGACTGTTGATGTGTGCCTCGCTGAGCGCACGGTTAAATTGGACTTTTGTCTTATTGTTCAATCTTAGTGTCTGTCCCCCTTTTTTTCTTATTATATTTGTTCACATTGTACTCTTCCGTCCCTACTGCTTGGACCCTTACTGGGTCTGCAGTATTTTGTAAATAAAGTAAAATAAATCCCACCTTCCCTTGCATCTGCATCCGCTTGACTAACCTCATTGGGGGTGGAGCTGGGTTCTCCCCGGGAATTTTCGAAAGGTGGACATTCTGAAAGCAATGGACCGGGGAGTGTCCGAGATGGTCAGATTCAGATTCGAAATTTCAAATTTATCACAAAATATCGCAAGAATTCTCTAATCAAATCGGCGCTGCGCATTTCTTCGGGTCTCGCGTTTCTAGTGCCTATTAAATACGTCCGTACCCTTCGATAAGGAAGCTAACAACAACAGGACAATCCAAGCGTACATCACTCATACCGATATGTTCAGATATTCCTTCTTTCCGGACGTAATTGAATTATGGAATGAATTGCCGATGTGTGTTGTCGAGCAGAATGATTTGTCGAAATTTGAACAGACCTTGGAAGACTATCTGTGCGAGTGTACTGATTGACCTTAATGTAACCTCTATTTGTGTATTTGCGAATGATGTTCTTCTTGTTTTTATTACGTTACCCCCTCTGTAATGACTCTCGCAGAGAGTTGACAGTATTGTGAAATAAATAAATAAATAAAATAAATATACATGTACAGACACTGGAAGAGCACATGGAAAACGGAAGCAGGAGCGGTTCTAACGCTTGAAATGGAGCTGGCGAACTTTGAGGCCACAAAGCCCAGGACGGATGTCGCTGCGTGCCCAGGGACCATTTTCGTTTCCCCAAGCGCGCTTTTAAAAGTTTTGGTGGGGTCGGTCGCAGAGGCGGGCTGCCAGTCAGAAGCGGTGGCCGGCAAAGCGACCGGAGAACCAAAACCACTGCAGAACTAAAACCAATTATAATTGATGTGGTTTTATGAGCCAGAACCAGTTACGTTTACGAGGGACGCTCCGCGCTTCGTAGTAATTTTCACCACCTGGGAATCCTTAACGTGTGCCTAGACCTATAAGTACTATGTGCTGGGTGTCTCTTGCATGCCTTGCACGTTCCCGAAGTCGTACGTGCACCTATAGTAGCCGTAGACCTTGTTACACACCTGGCGAAAGCGCAAAAGCGAGGCGGTAAATAAAAGAAAATGAAATACCGCGCTGGAAAGGCGCCAGCTTGCACGTATAGGGGGTCTTTAAAGGACAGAATGCTGAGCGAGTTGGTAAGGATGCATAACGTTAAGAAAAGGCGCGCAAAATACGGATACAAGGGAAGAAGAGTGGACAACACGAACGCAACCTGAAGAAGTGCACTGAAATGCAAAAAGTGCTACAGAAGAACTGCACAACTTGACTGCACTTACCTACCTTTAGTCCTTGCAGGAAACTATTCTTTTAACCTGAGTTTGATTATTATATTTGCATTACAAATTTTTGTCTTTTTTTATTAGCAGTCCTCTTCGACGCAAATCTCTTTTCGATTCATGGCCGATCATCCAGGGTGGGTTGCGCCAACGTATCCAAGGACCAACAACAACCTGCTCGGGTCGGCGTCCGCGTTGTCCACTCTTCTTCCCTTATGTTCGTGTTTTGCAAAGCCTTTTCTTAACGTTATGTAGGGGCTCTTAGCTGTGCAGTCGCATTTTAGAAGGAGCTGCTCGATGTCGACGACGTGCTGTGCGTAGAATGATCTCGCAGTGATCGTCACACAGGAGGGAAAAGGGCATCCGCCCCTGCCCTCCACCCACCGCCGCGCTCAACCAGCTCTATATAACTCGGCCTGTATACAGCCGCATCATAATGAATATGTGAGATTCACTGAGCGATAAGGTGTTTAAATGCCTTCCCGAAGTTTATTATTTTCTTTATTATTTGTTTGACAATACATGACAATACGTGATCGTCGTGGTGCGTTCGATCCCCGCAGCAGCGGCTGCATTTCCACAGCCCGAAATGGACAGAAAGAAAGAAAAAGAATGAAGGAAAGAGAGAAAGACTGAATGAAAGGGAGAAGGAATGAAAGAAATGCATAGATAGATAGATAGATAGATAGATAGATAGATAGATAGATAGATAGATAGATAGATAGATAGAAGGAAAGAGAGAAAGACTGAGTGAGAGTGACAAGGAAAGAAGGAAAGCAAGAAAGAGATAAAGAAGAGGAGAAGGAAGAGAAAGAAAAAACTGAATAGAAAGTAAGATAGATAGAAGAAGAAAAAGGAGAGAGGAAAGAAAAGAAGAAAGAGATAGATGGAGTAGATAGATAATGAAGATAGATAGATAGATAGATAGAATAGATAGATAGATAGATAGATAGATAGATAGATAGGAGGAAAGAGAGAAAAACTGAATGAAAGTGAGAGAAAAAGAAAGAAAAGAAAAAAGAAAGAAAGAAAGAAAAGAAAGAAAGAAAGAAAGAAAGAAAGAAAGAAAGAACCCGCTTTTGCCCTCCTACTGCTGCACTCGACACACTATTGACTTTAGCCCACTGCTACATGGTAGCGATTGTGCGAAGGCTAATGTGTGCTGTAATGTGTCGAAGAGGTTTAGTCTGATGTCTCGGGTTCGATCCCCAGAGCCGTGCGGACACCGCTTGACACTCCGGCTACTCGACACGCTGACCAATCACGTCACGAGTAAGGATAAAAGAAGAGCTTCCCTGTTCCGATGGTTTTCACGACGCGCAACTAGCCTGAATGTCTGTCGTCGCAGCCTGTGCGCTCACAAGGTAATTCTGCATAACGCGCGCTGACGAAGAGTGGGATTTTATCTCTAACTGCTTACATTAGCCTTTCTCTTTCTTTTTTTCATTTTTGAGCTAGTTCAATTGCATGTTGTCCGTGCGGCGTCTACACGATGTTTGTTTTTTTTTCCAAAAAGGGCATTGCAGCACGTATACTTGTTCTTTTTTTTTTCTTTTTTCAATGGGGTCATGCTTTAATTTCCACCGACCGAGGAAAACTGTTAAACGTGCAATCACTCTGCGCGGGCCTCGATGACTACATCGGGGAAAGTTTTTTTAATGCTGACAGCTGTTCTACGCAGACTGCTTGCAAGACGCCAACACCAGCGTAAATTTTGCAATGTGCGCGAATACCAGCTTTCATCACTGCAGGAAAATACGATGATGCATGTAGTTTCACTCACCGGGTGAGCAGAATCTCAACGAGCCTATTAGTGGCGTACGTGGAAACGTGTGTAGCTACTGCTGCTACAACTATATATATATATATATATATATATATATATATATATATATATATATATATATATATATATATATATATATATATATATATATATATATATATATATATTTACAATACTGCTACTCTCCTTCGATAGCGTGGCCGTAGCGTACCATGATTCTTCACAAATATTTTAACCAAAAAGAAACATAATTAAAAGCATATACTTACAAGCATAATAAGAGGACATGAAGATAGCCAATACAGTGGAAGAATGCAGAGTTAAATAATACCAATACCTGGCATGTACAATGACTATATAATATATATAGTAAGGAAGCTTATATTTAGAAAATGGTGAGGCAGAACAATTTTCAACAAATGCAGCCGCGCGCTGTCTGATGAATGCTGATAAAGCCACTGAAGTCGTTGTTTCGACCCCGTAGTTATTTGCTTGCAGGAAAACGCAGGTAACAATGTCCATGGAAAAAGTCACTCCCGCCACTCAAGGTGTGCGGTATGACGTGATTTTTCTGCGCGCAGAGGTCGTGAGCTGCCGGAATTCACAGAAAAGTTGTGTCTATAGTTTGTAGCCTCGCATGCAGTACCGTGTACAGGACACACTATAGGCGACAATGCGAGGGCTTCATAAAATGGCGGTGCGAGTGCATCTGATTAACAGAAGGGCTCATTATCGGGAGCGGAGAAATTGTCGAAGTGAACCAAGAACAGCGAGCTCATAGAGGATAGGAGCTAGAATAATGTACAGGCGGGTAAATCCAGTCCTACAGGGTACTCTTTTACTTACATTACATTAAAGGGGACATGCTGTTGATTCCCCCCGCCACGGTGGTCTAGTGGCTAAGGTACTCGGCTGCTGATCCGAGGGTCGCGGGATCGAATCCCGGCCGCGGCGGCTGCATTTCGATGGAGGCGAAATGTTGAGGCCCGTGTGCTGTGCGATGTCAGTGCACGTTAAAGAACCCCAGGTGGTCAAAATTTCCGGAGACCTCCACTACGGCGTCTCTCATAATCAGAGCTGGTTTTGGGACGTTAAACCCCACGAATCAATCAATCAATCAAATCAATCAATGCTGTTGATTCAAGTTTTTGCGCGAAATGTGGTACCTAAGGTATACTTACCGACCGAGAAAGAATACTAAGGGAATGAGCCAAGCCGCAATCGACAGAATGGTAGCTTCCGATATTTGTTGCTCTGTCAAAATAAGGATTAAGGCGGTACCGAAACAACAGTCAGTACATTACATGTTTTTACTCCAACGAAGCCCCACGACATCGGTAACGTCGCCGTGAATTGACGTTGTTGTGCAATGGCGATTGGCAGGCGGCGATCTTCCACAGAGATTGATCATAGATACATGGCGCTGCGTTATGACAAGCGCTGAGGACTTAACGCAATTTTACAGGAATGGGAATGAGGGTTTCAGGAAACCAAATCTCCCGGGAAAACAATTTTTCGGTCGATATTTTTCGTTACTAGGAAACGGCGCTTACTTTATGAACGACTCTCGCGTAATGCGTGCTGGGAATTAGAATTTTTGCTGTTAAGCTTAGATATGCATGCAAATCCAAATTCCCAGTTGCGTTTATAAAAAAAACTGCTCGTGTTGTTGCCTACAAAAACTAAGTTCACGATTTTCACTCCAATAATAAAGTCCTTCCATCCCAAGTCATTATGAAATTAAACAACATGCTCTGCACTCCTGACAATCAATGCTCTTTCTTAGGAGTTGATCTGGATATCAACCTAATTATTCTAACCAAGTCACGCAATTAAGAAAAAAACTAGCATATGCTATTCAGGGCGTGTAACTATTTTAGCACTTCGACCTTAACCAAATTATACTACGCTTTAATTCACAGTCATATTAATTGTTGTATCACTGCATGGGGAAATACATACGTAGCCCATCTATCTCCCATTCAGCACATTCAGAATCGAGCCATTAGAATAATAACTTGCAGTTCGTATCGCAGTAGTGCATCATCATTGCTTTATAATTTTGATATGCTTCCTATTGCTAGTTTGTTTAAATTTCATCTCACCATCACACTATTCAGGACATTGATTCAACTTGTCCCATTAGGTGTATTTTGCTATGATGCTTTTCGTAATTATAACCAAACTAGGTTTGCTTCAAGTGGAAATTTTTGACTACCTACTATTCGTACTAGTTATGGCCGTCGTACTGAGTATTTTCTTTTCTTTATTCATGGGGAATTCTTTACCATCCCACATCAAACAATGTTCCACAATTGGTATTTAAAAAAAAACAATTGTATTGTTATTTGCCTATTTAATAATGTGTATTTTTCATGATACCTTTTGCTTTATCACTTTTGTTTACTCATAATCGTCTTGTTGTTGTTTCGTCTAATCACACGTTTTCTTGATATGTTGCTGTCACTGCTAATTACGTTACCATTTCTTCTTTGCAATTTTGGACAGGCGGTCTCCCTGCAGCCTAGTGCTTTCGGACCTCCTTTTGTATATTTATCCTGTGTGGTATTCTATTTTTGTACTAATATCTGAAATAAACTTCAAACTTCAAACCATTGCCCGCGTACGCGCCTGTGGCAATGGCTTACTTCAGGTATTGGACTTTTTCTATTTCCCCATCGGTTAAGCACCGTTTCAGTATATGAGGACTTGCGTACATAACGTATTTGGCTCCCTTACTGCGATCGCAGAAGCGATCTCCCAGAATAATAAGTTTTTCGTCTGTCTAACAGCGAAGTAATCAATCATATGTACCAATAAAGTGGACGGTGAGGGGGGGGGGGGGGGTAGGGGACGACGACGACGACGACGACCGCTTTCGTAGCTCAGCGGTAGAGCATCGGACGCGTCATCCGGAGGTCGTGGTGGGTTCGGTTCCCACCGAAGGCAGGTTTGTCTTCGTCCACTTTAATTCCTTTCTACTCACTACACAATTACAATACTACATTTAACTTCCCCTATGCTTTCCTATGCTTCAGCGTCTGTTGGCTCATTAAGTTGTTTCTAACAAATAAATACGAGCCCTGGACCCCTTCCGTAAATTCATAGCGAAGTAATCATGTACTCTCACTTACAGCTGCAGGTCACTGCAGCTGTAAGTGAGATACAGGTGTACTTGCTTAGAACGCAAAATACTGAACGTACAGGAATTCTCTTTTTTGCAAACTCCATATTTACTTTCCCAAGTACCCACACCAGGAAAGAAAAACTAACAATAATATAAATGTCCCCAATGGTGGAAGACTTTTCACGCACTGTTGTGAACTATTCACGCATGCTAGTGCTTTAGCACCTCGTGCCCGGATTCGCACTGTACTTTGTCCATTTTTTTCATGCTCTTCTTTCCTCCTCATTCCTCTGTCTCCCTCTCACCCTTCCCCCTCTCCCCTCTTTTATTCCAGTGCCTCGGTGCCCTAACCTGAAATGATATTCCCATTGATATAAAAGCTGCTGGAAGCATTGATCTTGCACGTAAACGCTTCTTTAATTATAATCAATCACTCTAGTTCACTTATTAACGCTCTTTCTCGCAAATATACCCTTTCCTGTACTCGTTGCTTTGCTCCGCCACGGCGATCTAGTGGCTATGGTACTCCGCTCTGATCCGAGGGTCGCGGGATCGAATCCCGGCCGAGGCGGCTGCATTTCGATGGAGATGACATGTTGAGGCCCGTGTACTGTGCGCTATCAGGCACCGTTAAGCAACCCCAGGTGGTCGAAATTTCTGGAGCCCTCCACTGCGGCGTCTCTCATAATCAGAGCTGGTTTTGAGACGTTAAACGCCACAAATCATCATCCTCGTTGCTTTTATTGAACAATGCATCTTTCAAGATATGCAGTTAAATTACTGCACGGCGGAGATAAGTGGCCTCTTTCGCTACGCAGTCTCCGGCATGTTTGGAGACAAGACAGTCCGCTTATATGCGTGGAGTTAAAAAGAACTCTTCCTTGGATTGTGCAGGAACCGCCGGAGACAGTCGCTGGATTGGCTTCGGAGGCCTTGACGGCCGAAAAGACACTTGGTATGGAGGTGACGCAATGCAATCCTAAGATCACCGCCCGCAAACTGCGCCGGAGCTCAAGCTGTGGGCCTGCGCGCGACCTTCGGAGCGGTAGTCCGTGCGGAATGCGTAAGCGGTGGTCCGCGTAAGATGTACTTTCGATCGCGACCTCATGTTCATTCAACAGCCAGCATCGTTCCCGAAAAAAATCGAGCAACCTTTGAGAGTTGCTGGAACCGTCGCGGATTTTACTGGAAGAGACCGACACGCGACAGCGCTGGATCCAGTGATGCGCTAGCGTAACACGGACACGCTGAGACATGTTCAGCTGATCGGAGATTGTACTGCGCGAGTAGAAAGGAAGCAGGGAAGACAGGAAAGAGCGCTCTTTCCTGTCTTCCTTGCTTCCTTTCTACATGCGCAGTACAATACCCGATCGGCATGAACCAACTAGCATGCAAGAAGTGTTTATTGCATGTTCACCCTGCAACACCTTCCGAACATGTTCAGTCACTCGCGGAGACTCACGTGAACGTGCGAGCCGGGTATTATCACGCTGCACGCACCACGGAATCCGCAGTTAAGTTTTAGACACAGCTGGAAAGCGCCCGCTCCTCTGACGTTCCACATGACGTCACAGGAGACACCGACTGTGCCGCTTGGCTTTTTTCGTTGCTCTTTAAGAGAGGTAAGGACATGTTCTTTGTTTGTTGAATTCAAAACGAACAATTAAAGCGTATTATTTTTCCGCGATTATGAAATCATTAAGTGCTTATTTCGTCTTCGGGTGAACTATATAGCCGATGCCACATGTGAACTCATATGTAGGAAACTGTGTTTGAAAGCAAACCGCGAATTCCTTGGTGCGTGTGGTGCAACAATATTTGGTTCACACGTTTACAGGGACCCCTACGACTGGTTGGCACCGTTTTCTGATATTGTATACAAAAAGCGCTGCAGGGATTGAATACGAGACTCGGGGTGCCGTCCATTTATACGTTACATTAACGTACACAATGCATAGCTACAAGAAACACAGCTGACGCCTCTACCAGGCCTCCGGCCACAACTCTTGACGCCATGCTACCAAGTGTCTGGGCGAAAGAGAGCGTAGGTGTTGCCACCTACCGCCAAAGAAAGAAAACGACTCGTCCATCTGCGCACCGAGAACCAGCGGAAGACTGGAAGTCGTCCTTATAGAACCATGCACGGAGGAAATAATAAGCTAGGAGGCAGCGTCACGTGACAACCTTGAAGTCATAAAAATTTGAAGGGTAGGATCACGGGAAACTGGCGCTTGTCACGGGCACGCAAGCGGTACATTCATGCAAGTCAACCGCCATCTACAAGTCACCGCATCCAAACAACCTCGAGCGGTCCTACATACACGTAGGCCTAACTTCACCAGAGAGACATGGCGCCAGAGAATATTGGCTCGCTGAGGCCAGCTGAATGACGTGACGTCGCCTCCTGGCTTTACTTCTCAGTGTCTAAGACTTTTTCGAAGAAACCACACCCAGAGGCCGTGCTTTGGTCTCCTTGCCGATATACGCCAACGTGTACTCTGACACGCCAGCTTCTGCGGCGATACTTCCGACTTCACATGCAGTGTACTCCGACGTCACGGTGAACGGTGTTCTGTGCTTTATAAGTTCTCTGGAAGCCCAGCTTGGTGCAGGATTGCTAAATATTTCCTGTTCAAGAAAAGATGCTCCACACAAGAGAATAGGGATGGTAAAATCGACCAACGATTAATCGATGAAAATGGTCCCGCAATACGATTAATCATCATCGATTTCCACCTTTTCACTTAATCGACTTAATCGACGAAAACTATTCGACTAATCTTCCAGCCCCCCCCCCCCCTCCCTCCCTCCTCCCCTTATGTTTTTGTCGCCTGCTTGGCCCAATAGCGCGGTATTGTAATATACCGCCAACCTCTCACAAACCCGTAGAAAAGGTTGGCTGTAGTGTGTAGACCCATACGTCAAGCACCGCTCCTATTTTTTCCCACTCCCCAAGCATATGCATGTGTCCCTGGGTACGGTAGAACGAACCCGTCGCCGGAGGCATCCTTTCCCCGTGCAGGCGTAACTAAACTTTCCCACAGCCATCCAGATCATGCACTGTTCTGTTGAAACTATGTTTCCTTTCCTCCCCGATTTTACTTCCCGCCGCGCCTCTGTGGTCTATGGCACTCGGATGCTGATCCAAAGGTCACGCGAACGAATCCCGGTCGCGGTGACTGCATTTCGATGGAGGCGAAATGTTGAGGTCCGTGTGCTGTGCGATGTCAGTGCACGTTAAAGAACCCCAGGTGGTCGAAATTTCCGGAGACCTCCACAACGGCGTCTCTCGTAAGCGTAGCTGGTTTTGGGACGTAGAACACGAGAATCAATCAGTAATTTTACTCCCCCCGTGCTTGCCGCTCCGTTCCCTTTCGAATCGAAGGCGATGGAACCAAGACGGCGCGAGAAGCAGCTTTCGTTTGACGGACGCGGACCGCCTTGACAAATTTATAGCACTGGGTAATGCCGACCTCGAGGAGAGAAGTGTGAGGAAGAAAGGCTGTCCTTGAGTTTGAATGGAAAAGTTATACGGTACAGTACCCGCTACGGGCGGGGCCCAGTTGCAAAAGGACGAGGCAAAACGACGAGTTGGTTTTGCGCAACGATCCCCGACCTTGCGTGTTTCCTCCAAGAAGCAGTCTAGAGCGTTTCTTTTCTTTTTCATTCTTTTCTGAATGTGTTTAGTTGATTTTTAACGAAAACGTTCTCTGTTAGCGTAACGTTATCCACAAAACACGTCTAGCCGGCCCTGAAACCGCACGAAGCGGCCTCCCCCATGACGCCAGCAACAAACTAGCACGCCTCTTTGTGACTCAAAGCCTCAACGTCGACAGCATGACCGCTTTTAACAGCGAAGCTGTTTAGCAAATCGGTCCTTGTACGGCGAACAAAAAGAAGAAAGAGCGCGCCGATGCATCAGCTACGCAGCTGAACGAGCCGAGTACTCCAAGTACCGGTGTGCACTGCGGCAGCGGTGGCGCAGTGCAACTCCCGGTGAGATCGGTATGCACAGCGCATGCGCAGTGCGGGTGTGCACGCCACACGGCGGATGGATGGATGGAGGGAAGGGGTGACATAGCCCCGACCATAAGCTGCTTCGCATCTAAAAAGAGGACAAGGACAGTGCGCGTCAATCTCTCCGGTGCACAGCGTCTCGCAAAGCTTTGCACCACGAGAGCATGTCCTCGCATGGCGCGAAGCTATTCACAAACGCTTAGTGAAGTATATCGCAAAGGGGTCTGAAGGCGCCAAGCCGAGGCCCCTTTGCGTCTGCCACCGTCTGTGGTTCGACGCCAACGTCCTGACGCTGATCTCGGCGAGAAACATTGTGACGCGTTCGCTGGGCCTCGCAGTGCTTTGCGAGACGTTTCCGAAGCCTCGGACCACGACGAAGCACGACTGTGCCGGAGACAAACCAGGGACAGCCAGTTGCCCATCAGCTAGCTTCGCTAGCGTTGCCTCACTATAGTGCAAGCTTCACATTCTATTTTAACACGAAAGTGTTTTATGCCGGGCTTTACCAAGAAATCAGTGACGTACTTTCGTAACGGAAGTGGATCTCTGAAAAAATGAATATACATTTACGATGAAAAGGTTCCACACTCTGGGACTCGAACCCAGATTCACCCAGGATCCAACGAAAGCAGCACGTAACGGTCTGCGATATCAAAACTATAAACGAATCTATTTCACCAAATCTGATGCTTCCCAAATGGCTAAACGATTCGCCTACGAAGAAAGAAACCGGCTATGGAAGTTACCGACACATCATCACCCTTTCTTATACTCAGTCGACCCGGATCTCAAATCAAAATTACACTCCAACATCCCTCGGCATCTGGAAACATTGTATCATCGACTACGGCTAAACATTGTATATTCCAAAGATCTACGGTACCGCTTCCATCAGGAGACAAGCCCATACTGCAGCAACTGTGGCTCTACTGAAACCCTAGAGCATATTTTGTTTGAGTGCCGAGCGTACAATGATGAGCGTGCGCTCTATGAACATTGCATGCAGTCAATTACGCAGCTCCCTTTATCACCTCAATGTGTTTTAGGCCCTCTAGCTTGCCCCACACAACAGAGACGTGCGATGGACTTTTTATTTACATACTTAAATAGTATAGGTCAACTCGATAGACTTTAATCTCCGTCGTCACCATCACTCACTCATCATGCAACACATCCTATCACATCACTGCGGGTTGGTGCAAACGTTGAATATCTTTGGACGCAATTAGGCATCACAGTCAAAGACACAAAGCCCGATTTTTCTTTCTCTTTTCTTTTTCACTCTATCTTGTACTTCTTTCTAGTCGTCTTTCTCTCCCCAAACTCCCTCCCCACGCAGAGTAGCATGTCAGCGATATTTCAACGCCGGCTAAATTCTCTGCATTTCAATAAAGAGCTCTCTCTCTCTCTCTCTCTCTCTCCAACGAAAGGAGCTTCGAAGCTCTACCGATACACCACCGCAAGACTGCATCATAAAGGGAACTGACGGGCCTTATACCTTCACTACAGCGTTTTACAAGTTGCATCTAATTGTCGTCGGGGTAAAGTAAAGGTGTTTAGTACAGTGAAATATAGTGTTTGACAAGCAAAATTACACATAAAACTAACATCGTCTCCCTTTCACTGCGCTCTAGGTTCTCTTAGTTTCGTTGTGGTCGTACCGCCATCTAAGAAAGACACAGCAAAGCAGATTGTCGTCCTAATGCGTGCCGGCTGTCAGCGCTTCGGTAGTCTTCACGCATCGATCGCGGCGGAAGTGAGGGGCGTGGCGGCGTTGTGACGGCGCGTCCCTCGGGCAAAGTACGAACGCGGTCGCTACAAAATTTGTCTTGCGTATCCAGGTGCGTTGAGTTGCGGCGCGCACTGCTGTAGGAACGCGAAGACGGCCATCGACAAGTAAATGATGGGCCTTTGACTGCAACGGGCTGTGCGTTCACAAAACGATCGGCTGACATAGCCTTCAGTTTCGCTTGCAATGTCTCACCGTTTGCGGGCGCTCCTTGTTTATGGCAGATTTGCACATGGCTCTGGCGAGTGCAATTCAGTGTCTCCGGAGCAATGTGAGTCGTTCTGGAGCTTTCCCTCGTGTACAACTGTCGAGGATCCCTGCGCCGTGTCCAGGTGCCCCTGATGTCTACGTGTAACGCGTTCCCATGTCCGAGTATCCAACCCATCTCCTGCCCCCCGATTCACCAGATTGCCGTTTGTGTATTCCACAGCTTCGCGAAGACAGGTTTCATTTTCTACCAATTCCTATGGCAAAGGAATCAACCACATTCATTCTTTAGGGGCGAAGCTCCTCTTAGTCTAACCTTGTCCTGCGTCAGGCGTAACCGGCGTGCCGGGAGGCACGCGCTCGCCCTCGGCGCGTGCCTCCCGGCGCATGCCTCTCTCTCTCTCACTCGTCCATCTGCTGTCTTGTGAGAGAGAGAGAGAGAGAGAAAGGCGCGCGTTGACTATGGAAACGCTCTTTCTTAGATGAACGCTCTACCAGCAAGCAAAGAAGGAGAACGCGCCCTCACCCGCGAGAGACAACGTTGGCGCAGGCAGCGTCTCCTAGCGAGTTTCTTGATTGAGAAATACCGACTGCTCGCGTTGGAGAACCGTTCAGCGGCCACCCATATATATATATATATATATATATATATATATATATATATATATATATATATATATATATATATATATATATATATATATATATATATATAGGCACTGGATCTTGACTTGCAATGAAGTGCCGGTGGGAGATTTCACTTGTGCATAGTTGAACCATAAGGATTCGTAGCGTGCGCGTTAACTAAATTAATCTGGAACTCGGCACGATCTACGATGAACCTCCCGAGCTTCGCCCACTCATCATCATTCACTACGTGGATACGCTGTAATTTTGTCCTTCTTCCGTTGTCTAAACCATGCCTCGCCTCTTGGTGTCCTCACTTATATCGTGTTAACCACTGATCATTTCGCGAAATACACGTGCGACTCACGTGTTGTCCTGCGTTACAAGTCCGTCCTCGCGCACTGGTACAATCGGTCTCCCAGGTAAGATGTCATTTCCTCACTAGCTAACCAACAGGCATCCATGAGCCACTTCTAAAATCGTCACTTTTCGATTACAGAAGACATTCCTCTGTTTATTTCTATGATTACATGTTTATATGCAGATGTTAACTACAGCCCTTGTTTGAGTACACACCCTTTGTTACTGTGCTGACAGATGAAGGGAACATATTCACCATATATTCACAGCATCTCAAACTCGCAGGGTTCCGGGTAAATATGCTCTAACGTCTTCGCCATATTTAAGGTCCCGTGCTTATAAGTACATTAAGCGGATATTTCCGATCAATAAGACATCTACGTTTGTTCGCACGAAGGAAGATTCCTCGTCTGCTACGATAAAATTGAACTACAACAAGAAAGCGCTTTCTTTCCTTTCCTTTCAGCAATTCAGCTTTGTTTTCTTGCTTTGTACGTCAGCCTTTGGAGCTTCGCCCCTAAAGAATGAATGTGGTTTTAGCTATAGCCGCATTCACGGGTCGACACGTGCGTTCAACTGCTCTGCGCTTCCACGGGCAGTCCGATGTTGGAATTCCCTTCCAGATAGCATCGCATCTCTGGAAAATATTGAGGCATTTCGGGACGCAGTGACAAATTATCTCGCCAACAAATTGTAAACCTGCCATGATCTCAGTTTCCTCTCTGTTTTATTGTATATATTTCGGAATCTTTATTGTATAGCACAGTATTGTCGCTTTCTTTTGTGTGTATTTCCTTGACCTTTTTTCATATTACTGCAATCATATTACTGCATAACACTGCAATTTTCCTTGACGTTACGACTCTATCAATAATGCCCAGTGTGACTTTTCTTTCTTATTGTATGTTTTCTTTACCCTAGAGCTGTCGTTTTTTGTTTTTTTTTTTACCGATGCTGATTTAAGTACTGCGGAAGTTCACTCTTTTTTGTAATGCCCCCCTTACACAATGCTTCTTTGGAGGCCTGTAAGGTATTTTTAATAACAACTAAATAAATAAATAAATAAATAAATAAATAAATAAATAAATAAATAAATAAATGTGGCATATTTCCACGAATCATGATGTGCATTTCGTTGAATATTTGCGGTGAAGAATGTACTTTTAGATCAGTGGTTGCAACTATGACTCCAACTAACGAAGATTTTTTTTTTATTTCCGGGGTTTTACATCCCAAAACCAGCTCTGATTATGAGAGACGCCGTAGTGCAGGGCTCTGCAAATTTCGACCACCTGGGGTTCTTTAACGTGCACTGACATCGCACAGCACACGGGCCTCAACATTTCGCCTCCATCGAAATGCAGCCGCCACGGCCGGGATTCAATCCCGCGATCCTCGGATCAGGGGTAGGGTTCCAACTAAAGAACTCGCTAACGCTACCACAATAAGGTATCCTCGTTTTTCAAGCATCGACCAAAATATCGATTAATCGACTAAAGACCTAGCATCGAAAGCAGTTGATAGATTAAATGCAAAACCGACGAGGGATTACTCGATAATCAATAAAATAGTTTAATGGATCATCCCTTCAAGAGAAGGCTAGAAGACATGGGCCTGTTCTGGGACTAACATCTTTTATAGCGACTTCCTTCTTTCACTTTTCTACTTTACTGAGGTGCGCTTACCTTTTATTTTCTTTTTTTCTTATTCGCTTCCGTGTTCCGAACGGAGCGCCGGGACGATGCTTTTCGAGAGGAGGCTACTGACAGGCGTATTTGATTTCCTTCTGCATGGCGACCGGGTTTCACTGGTTTCACCGCGTAGCACCCTTACGCGTGTTATCGCTCGTCGCAGGCCGCGCCTTGAATGTATGCGAGCCTCGTTGGATGTTTCCAAACGCCCTACTCAGATTGCATACACGTACGGAACGCGTATACTGAGTGACTTACGCAAGCAGCAGCGGGAACGCTGGAATGTACGATAACGCATGCATAGAAGCCGACGCATCTCACCGTCCCAACCACTTGACGCTGCGTTGCCAGCTGTTGCTGCGCGCGGAGGCGCAGGGAACGGCCGTCAGGATATCGACGCGCGACGCCGACGACCTGCCCTGCGCAGCGTCAGGTAAGAAAAGGAAAGAAAAAAAAATAAGAAAAGGTGAAAAAGGAAAATGTAGGTGTGCCTTCTGTTCCACGTTTCGGCGCTGGTCTATGAGAACTGAATCCCACTCGGCACCTTTCAATCTCCATTTACCGATGAATTCAATAATGGCCTGTGAGAACTGAATCTCACGCGGACTCTTTCTGTCTCCATTTACCCATGAATTCAATCACGCATTCGTCACACGTCACTTGTCACTGGCTCGTGTCCACGCACATCCAATGCAAGCATGAGGTGCGCATGATTTTATTATATCTTGTATCGAGAGACGAGCATTGCCATGTTATCGCTGTCGTCTTGTGTCACTCGTACATTCGAACCTTCCTAGGCCAATATCGGTTTGTACAGCGACTGAACGAGGAGAGAGTTTTGATTTCTTTGAAGCGCGACATTTCGTTTAATACCTTTTCTCGAGGTCTGTCGAGGTCATTCCAAGTAGCGTAGGTCAAGCGCTCCACTAATATGTCGCTATAGCGGCTAGCGTCACAAGATGCGGCTGTCAGCGAGCACGTGAGGACACGTACGCAAGAGTGATGCGTTAGACAAGGACGGATGCTGGCTTTTGAACTGTGCGCTATTGCAACACGCACTGCCGGACGACGCGCATATGCCCCACACAGGCATCCCGAACTCTTCCCACGACACGTGAGTTGATACAGCCCATTACCTACTTCAGCTGGTAGCCGCGTTTCTTCCGTCCTTAAGCCCGAGGGCGAATCACTGGCGCAGTCACCTTTATTCATTTACAATGTGAAAGTCTTCTAAGGGGCTTACGCCTATACTATATCCCGTCTCTATAGTGGTTACACGACCGGACGAATGGCTCAGTTGATTTACATATCGTACAGCTGAGGCACTGAACTGCCACATCAGTTGACTAGTGCCCTGTAAGGATGTGCTGTGCTCGTCGAAGCGTTTATTAACACATCTGCACGCGTCTCAGTGTATACGTACCTACGCTTATCCGCATGTCTACGAAATAAAATGAAAGGTTTCACGTGGCTGATTTTACAAGCCCTTCTCCCCTTGTTTCCCCTTCTCGAGCACAGGCCAAGCAGTTTGCGAGGTGCCGAAGAAACATTTGCGCCTTGCATTTCGACTACATCGTGAATATTATGGAAGTTTCTTACGCACATCTGCCTCATCTGTGTATATCATCATCATTGCACTTTTGCCGATCTTCTTCGTCGCTTGGATCTGCGATCATCATCGTCGCATATGTGCTGGTGCCGTGCCAAGGTCCCAGTCTATAAAACGTCGTCCCTGATGAGACGTCATACGTGGTGGAGGTGCGGGGTCATAATACTGTTACGCTAAATAAAACTAGGCGCGGCTATTTGCAGGATGATTTACAATGAGGCGCACAGTATGAACAAAGATGGAGGACAGCCGCACACCAGCCTTACCACGTCTTCTTTATCTTCTCCTACATGCTACATGTAGGTGATGAGTGCCACTCCATAGGATCGTGCTAGCTTCGTGGCTTCGCAACCAGAACCGCCGTCTCAGTGCACATTAAATCTGGTCTGTTGGGGGGGGGGGGGGTGATGCGCCTTTAGTCTCTGCTCACGTGAACTATGTCACTGGAGGAAGTTACAGGAGGCATAGTCGACGAGACGAGAGCGATCTCGTAAGTAAGGTCCGTTACCTGGCGTACGATACGGTAGGGACCAATGCACCCTCGCAAGAGATTCTCTGATAAACCAACACGTTGGAATGGCCACCACAGAAGAACTAAGAAACCGGGTAAGAAGTGAAGGTCGCAATGGCGGCGGTCATAAAGGCGCTTCTGGCTTGCTTGCGAGCCCGACAGCCTCGAGCGGGCGATCTGACGCGCGTGGTCTGCACAAGAGGCGGAATCACGTACATCATGGTGGAACAGCGCGCACAAACAAGGACCGAAGAGAACGACACTATTAATTCTCTTCGGTCCTTGTTTGTGCGCGCTGTTCCGCCATGACAGTATACCAACTCGCCTCGCCCAACTTGCTGCTTTGCATCACGTACATATTCGCTAGGCGGTGTAGCAGCGTGCGCAAGGAGGCTATCCAGCGGTAACGTCGGTTCGCGGCCAAAAAGCACATAGAAGGGTGAATAACCGGCGGTGTCGTGACGTGATGAATTGTTGGCGAAGGTGACATAAGGTAGCGCCAGGTCCCAGTCACGGCGGTCGGATGAAAAATACATTGAGAGTATGTCCATGAGGGTACGGTTGAAGCGCTCAGTGAGGAGGAGGAGGAGGAGGAGGAGGAGGAGGAAGCAAACTTTATTTCTAGGGCTTTCAGTACCTCCCAGGTCTCCTGGGTCCCCGCACTATACCCAACCACACTCAAACGTTCACGCCCTTTAGGTCCATGACGCTGGCGGCCTGGCTGGTGGCGATCTTCTGGCTTGCCGGGTTCGTGGAGCATAGTGTGGTCGCCAAGTCCTCCCAGGTTTGGAGTGGCCCCAGCCTACCGTGAGTAGGAGTAGACGGAAAGGTCAAAAGGAAGTTCGTTAGGTTTGCTCCCGGCACACAGGGGGCAGCAAGGAGGGACGGACTAGCAAGCACCCCTACGGGTAGGCATAATTCTAAGGGAGACCATTCGTTTGCTGGTGATAGGAGGTAGTCGACTTGTGCGGCATTGAAAAGGAGCGCAGGGGATCGGCGATCACTCGGAACAATAGACGGCCGCGGTCTGTGAGCAGTTGGCTAGGGGCGCCGTCGTGTAGGATAGCGTCGTGCATTAAGATGTCAGCGAAGTTGGCAGGAGCGCTGGTCGGAATAAAGCGCTAGCGATTGTGTACCGGGTCACATGATCTACAGCTATGGCGACGAATCTGTTGCCGGATTTGGACTCGGGAGAAAGGCCGAGCAGGTCCGCACCAATACCAAAGAACGGTTCGGTCAGGACGGCGAGTGGTTTAAGTAGTCCAGCAAGTACTGTCGCAGGTCGCTTCCGACGTTGGCCTTTTTTTTTTTCGCAAGAGGACACGCAGCGTTGAACTGCGGACGAGGCCACGCCAGAAGAAGCTGCGCGTTGACACGGTCGTACGTGCAAGATACGCCAGGGTGGACAGCAGTTGCTTCGTCGTGAAGGTCATAGAGTACCCTTGAACGCAGATGTTTAAGCGCAAGAGAAGAAGCTGAGGACCATCTGTAGATGGACATTACGACGGTAAAGCGTGCAATTCGAGAGCGCGAACGTTCGCTCTGAGGCATCGTTTGGCGCAATTTCGAGATGGCCGATAAGCTAGCGCAAGGAAGCGTCACGACGTTGTTTTTTATCGATCCGGAGGAACGGAGGTACAGACATGACGCAGGGGCTGGGCTCGATGTCTGATCCGTCTGGTAGGTCAACAGGATACCGCGACAAACAGTGGGCGCCGAGATGGAGGCGGCCAGACTTGTACGCAGCTGAGTAAGAGTATACTTCTCAAGGCGCAACGCCCAACTGGCGGCCAAGTCGTCCAGTAGCGTCTTTCAGTCAAGAAAGCCAGCAGAGAGCTTGATGGTCAGTGACATCACGGAAAGGGCGGCCGTACAGGTAAGGACGCAATTTAGAAACCGCCGAGGCAAGCGCAGGCCATTCGCGTTCCATAATGGAGTAGTTGCATTCAAATTTCGACAGAAGACGACTTGCGTAAGCAATCACACGTTCGACATCTCCTTGGTGCTGCGCCAAAACTGCACCGATGCCGTGCCCACTAGCGTCCACGCGCATTTCTGTGGAGGCAGATGAGTCGGAATGGAGAACGATAGGTTGAGTCGTCAGCACTGGCGTCAGAACTTTTTTTTTTCACTGGGGAATCTGTCAGTGCACGTTCATTAAGAACCCCAGGTGGTCGAAATTTGCGGAGACCTCCACTACGGCGTCTCTCATAATCAGAGCTCGTTTTGGGACGTTAAACGCCACATGAATCAGTTCACTGCGCAATCGAAAAATCGCTACTGATCATCATCATCTTCGTTATCATAATCAATTCACTTATAGTACCCAACATTTGATAAGTGCAGACGATCAACTGACACACATAGCGGAAATATTATGAAAAAATTGGGCAGTTCGGTTTGCCAAATGCGGCAAAAAGTAGTGCCTGATGTTTTGTAAGTTTTTCATTTGAATTTCGTCGAACGGTCCTTATTACACGACTGCGTTTGCGCGTGGTAAACGAGGAAGTTCAAGAGATATAATTTAAGAGAGCTGACATTAAGAAAGATAAATCAGTGACAAAGTACGCCTGACGTTCGGGTCGCGTTAGGAGCAACAGAAAAGTAAATTATGCCAAAACACGAGGACGCAAATGAGCGTGAAAAGGAGAAAATGAACTTGTTCGCTCTCCGAACCTAAATCTACATCATGAGCGAAAATAACAAACCACAAGCGAGAGCCAAATCATGGAATAGTATTTGACAGACGTGGCAAACTGCTAGGGCAGAAGCAGCAAATAGCCATAAATTGGAAATATGCCCAAGGAAATTATATGTCCATATTCATTGTAGACTCGTTAAAATTGCAGATATAATGCGTATGCACCAATGATCAAGTGACGTTAATGTATTCCCTGTAACGAAGCGTTTTGGACGTGAGCTTCGAGCGCAGCAGAGCAGCGAGAGGTAGCACAGCTGATCGAGCACTGAAAGCCAGGTTGTTGTCGTTGTCCTCTCTGACTCGTCATTCTCTTCTTGAAAGCCATATGTCCACTGCCTCTTCATTTACAGTACATCACAAGCATAACGTATTGAATCATACATACTTTCCAAACATAGAAATAATAGTTGATGATATAACGATACCGTGTAAAGATGGAACAATTGATACGCCTTCACACTGGAACAGCGCAGAAGATGCGAAAGAAGAGAACGGCACGGTGCCGAACGTGTGCTCTCCGCGGTTCCTGCAGCAAATGTCTCAACTGCGAAGTCTACACTCAATGTGACCGTTAGATCATCATGCACGTGAAAAAGCAGTAGATACGTCATCATTTTCTGCGGCATTAGGCTTCAAAAGCACGTATTCAGATGTGCACGGCCAAGCTTTGCGGTCCGGGCCTAGGGCTGGGTAATGCAGTGGTAACGTGCACGGCAAGAGGAAATGGAAGCGTATCATTTCCTATAAAAAGCATGCCGTCCTTTCTCCTAACTTCACTTAACGCTTGACGAAAGTCAAAGTAACTAGCACAGGGTCATTCGCAAATTATTGTGCAGAAACAGAAGGTTGCCCATGGATTCTTGGTTCTGTCGAGTGCGTCATTGCTGCATTATGTATCCCGCAGCATTGAAGTCGCCCTCGCTGCTCTCACCTGATTGTAGCTGGAATTGCTGAGACCTTTGTTGCGAGTTTGGCGAGTCTCGGACAATTGACCTGATTCCCTTTCCAAAACTCCTATAAAGCGCCGATTCGGGGCACATGCTTAACGATTCTGCGCGCAGGTAGCTGTTAATTTCTTTCTGCTCATGCGCTCTGCGGTCAGTAATGTCGCAAACACGTTGAACGGTTCCATGAAATTTCTACCATGTGCGTTATGGAAAGCTGCACCGTTGGACACGCGTCGAGTGCGAATCCGCGCGTATATCTTCTTCAAATGGCTCCAGGGAAGCTGTCAGATCCCCTATCGCAGTTTTGTTAATGGCTCTTGTGCGGCAGCATTCCGTTTCAAGCAGCGCTTCCATATCATCGAATTTTCGGAACACGAATCCGAGCGCCGCAAGTTCCGAGTCCTTCTTGTTGGAAGTTCCTAGAGCACTCCGAAATTGAATGGCTAATCCACTTTGTTTGAAGAATTTGAAGATGCGTGTTACACTCCACGAGTTCTCGTTTATGGATGCGGTTGCATTGAATTCCTCGGCAAAAGTGTTGCGGAGGGTGGTGTTCAGCAAATGGGTGCACCAGTTCAATCAGCGACAGGGCTGCTAAGTGTCGGTTTTGGGACGTTAAACCCCACATAACAACAGCAAGGGCTGCTAAGTGCAAATAAAACTCGCGCCCTTGTCTGTGACAAATATAGCTTTGGCCAAAGCGTCCCCGCTGACGCCAAGTTTGGCAAAGCAATGCTATAGTGAAAATTTCTAGTACAAACAGCACTTTCTGGATGTTGTCGCCGATTCTTGCTTGGGAATCCACTTGTAAAGAGCACGTGCTTGTGCAGCTTCGATTTTTAATCAATGTATACAATGTGCTGTAGCGCACACGTATACCTGTCTTTGTATAATCATCTGTCCACACATCTGTCGTGATCACGCATCGGCTCAGGTCCATGGCGGACAGAATTTCAGGCATAATCTGGTCGTGTCTTCCGTGTTTTCGTTCTGTGATTCCCGTTATACGGCGCGGTTGTTGCCTTATTTCTTCACTCATGAAACACAACAGCTGTTTCTTTGATGAGGGATGTCCCAACGCAAAAGGGGAGGCCGTTCTATGCCTTACAAACCCTACGGCTGCATTCAAAATACTTCATAACTATATAACCGCTATATTTGCTCACCGCCTCTGATCAAACGTCTCAACGGTTCATTAAACAGAGAGGATTCATGCTAGGGCCGGGAAGAAGAAGACGCGACTAGATTTCTCAAGTTAACAAAACATGAGATCTAATTTCTAAGCATTATTGAACATACGAAGGAGACTAGTTAGCGAACACAAGATTAAAAACAAGAACAGAAAAAGGCAAGCGCATGATAAGCGCGCCATGGAGCACAACTATGGCTAAAATACAGGCGCAGACGGCTAACACGGCTCTCAAAAATAATGGCGGGAAGGTCTCAGGCTTCATTTCAGTCAATAAATAAAGGCAGGATTATCTCTGGAACTTCCCCGACGTAGTCATCTCGTCGCCGGCACTTGGACTAGAGGTTCGGGTCGGGGCTCAGGCAGTTTCCATTCATCGCCATTGATGTCTCGGAAGTCAGAACTCTCGAGAGGATTACCTCATTTCAGCGACGTTGGGGTAACCGAATCCCAAGTCGACTCATCTCCAACAGCGCTCTCTCATGGTCCCGGGGCGACTGATTTCCACAGACGCCGCAACTCTAGGGCGATTACCCAGCCATTAGATATAGTTCCATCTCCAGTAAATTCGCGTCAGTCCAATCCACCGTGCTACTATTTTTCTAAGGCCCGCCTACATAGTATGTAGTATAAGGCGACGCCCTTTCCCAAAACAACCTAAGCAGTATTATATAGATATAAATAAAAAATTAAATCGGTATATTGTTTGTTCGTTCATTAAGTTAGTTGTTTCTAACAAATAAACGAGTCCTTGACTCCTTCCCTTTCGTTATATATATATACATATATATATATATATATATATATATATATATATATATATATATATATAGTTGTTATAGTTTTGTGGGGCTTTACGTCCCAAAACCAGTTCTGATTATGAGAGAGGCCGTAGTGGAGGGCTCCGGAAATGTCGACCAACTGGGGTTCTTTAACATGCACTGACATGGCACAGCACACGGGCCTCAACATTTCGCCTCCATCGAAATGCAGCCGCCGCGGCCGGGATTCGATCCCGCGACCCTCGGATCAGCAGCCGAGTACCTTAGCCACTAGACCACCGTGGCGGGGCATTCATTAGTCTCTTCTACTTCGGCTGTACATAATCATCATCACCCAGGTTTCTTCATCACTATCTGCTGTGGGTTGTGATCTAGAGTTCAATCTGTGCCTTGGTGCCAACCGTTCTCCGTAGTCTCAAGGCTTAATAAAACGGCGTTATCATCACAACTTCACTATATATATATATATATATATATATATATATATATATATATATATATATATATATATATATATATATATATTAGTGATGACTACAAATTAACAACGCCAACGGAGCTCGCGCTCGCGAGCGCCGGGACAGAGGACAGCGACGCCGAGAGCAGCACGGAATAGTAACTGCTGGCGCAAAGTCCCTCCTCGTACGCTACGTCCTTAGCGACTGTCGACCAAGTGTCGCCGCATGACAATCCATCATTCCAATCGCATCGAGCTTGCAGACCCTTATTGCCAGCGCATCATAGCCCGCCTTCAAGGAACTTCGCGCGCACCTAACGCCCGCAGTCGTTGTCAGCTGACACAGTTTAAGACCGCAGACCACGTCCTATACCGCCATGTATACCACCCCGACGGCCAACGCTGGGTGCCTCTCCTGCCTCGCTCTCTTCGCCCTCAAGTCCTTCAGGCTTCTCACGACGATATAACTTCTGGCCATCGGTTTTCAGAAAACATATGACCGCATCAAACCTCGCTTCTATTGGCCAGGCATGTCTGCCAGTGTAGCGACGTATGTCTCTTCTTGCGCCCGTTGTCAGCGTCGAAAGCTCCCTATAACACTGCCAAACGGACAGCTGCAACCGGTTCCATGTCCATCAGAACCATTCGAAGTAGTCGGCGTTGACCTCTACGGTCCCCTTCCTCTGACTTCTAGCGGTCATCGATGGATCGTGACGGCAGTAGACCATTTGACACGCTACGCCGAGACCGCCTGTGTGCGTTCAGCGTCAGCTTCTGAAGTCGCTGAGTTCCTACTTCGAGCTTTAATACTCCGTCACGGTGCTCCTCGCGTCATACTGAGCGACCGCGGAAAAGCATTCCTCTCACAACTTGTAGACGAATTGCTCAGTGCTTCCGGAACCATCCACAAGACAACCTCCAGCTATCACCCGCAAACCAACGGCTTAACCGAGCGATTTCACCGCACGCTCTCCGACATGATCGCCATGTACATTCAACCTGACAACACAAATTGGGACACCATTTTGCCATTTGTAACTTTTGCATACAATACTGCTGTACAACGCACAGCCGGGTACTCGCCGTTCTACCTTGTCTATGGCCGCTCGCCCTCTTACTTTCTTGACGTCTCTTTCTTCGCGGCCCCTATCAAGGAACCTTCATCGACTCTTGCAGAATATCTGTCCCGTCTCCTGCGTTGTCGACAGCTCGCCCGCATGAACACTGACGCTAGGCAACGTGACCGCAAGGAGCACTATGATGCACATCGCCGCGTCGTGTCCTTCAGCCCTGGCGATGAGGTGCTGCTCTGGACACCAGTTCACACACCTGGCTTATGTGATAAGTTTCAGTTTCGCTTCATCGGCCCCTACGCCGTCTTGGCGCAGACCTCCCCCGTCAACTACCGGGTGACACCTGTTGTCGTCCCAACTGACCGCCGCTGCCGTGCCACCGAAGTTGTCCACGTTTCCCGTATGAAACCTTTCATCCGGCGCTATCCGTCCCCTTGAGATGGGGCCAGGATGGCCGCTCTTGCGCGCGGGAAATTAGTGTGGGCATTCATTAGTCTCTTCTACTTCAGCTGTACATAATCATCATCACCCAGGTTTCGTCATCATTATCTGCTGTGGGTTGTGATCTAGAGTTCAAGCTGTGCCTTGGTGCCAACCGTTCTCCGTAGCCTCAAGGCTTAATAAAACGGCGTTATCACCACAGCTTCAATATATATATATATATATATATATATATATATATATATATATATATATATATATATATATATATATATATATATATATTAGTGATGACTACAAATTAGCAAAGGCAACGGAGCGCTCGCGAGCGCCGGAACAGAGGACAGCGACGCAGAGAAAGAAGCACGGAATCCATGGAACCGCTGGCGCTATGGACCTCGATCAAAGGATGTAGGTCTGCTCCAAAATGCCGATTATGTGGTGAAATCCAAGCTGGAAGAGAAGATCAGGGGAAGATGGAGGCTTGAATCGATGAAAAGGTCGCTAAAAACGATTTAGAACAGGGAATGTCGCAAGAGCCAACGTTTCGACAAGTAGACTTGTCTTCGTCAGGGCGGCGACTGCCTTCTCCAGCGTTCGTTTATGTAGTACGCCATTGCACTCTGTCCCCGGTCCTCAGAAAGAGAGGAGAAGAAGAGCGGCACGTGTGAACAACAGTAAACGGAAAGAAAAAAAAGGGGGGGGGGGGCAGGGTGTGTGGGAAGTTGGGTGACAAGTGTTAGGGTGACTAATATAAATGGCAAGAACGAAAGCTTCCAAAGAATCCTCTCGAGGTACATAACTTGGAAATATATTGTTTGTGCAGCCCTAGAAAGCAGGATGAAGAAACACATACACTAGGTACAGGCATTCCACCCATCGCATGTGTCCCCCCTCTCACCCCGCACCACCTGCTCTGCACACGTATCGCATTTCACCGAAAGCTTGTTGCTAACCAGGCAGCACACCTACATAGGACTGATGTAGGCGTGAAGTCGGCCAAAGTCGGCAGTGACATCGGGCCTAAGCCGGCAAATCGCGCTTGCGCTACTTTCACTCACATCTACCCGATGATGGCCAGCCAGAATGGCCCTAGTGTGGCAAGGTCACCAGGGGTCGAACTTGGCCAGGTAGCGTAGGTAGAATTTGGCCAGCCAGCGTGGGTCGGATTTGGCCAGCGAGAATCGGTCGGATTTGGCTAGATAGCATTGGCGGATGTTGTGGGCATTCAGGCTTTTTTGGCATGTTGTCGGCCCCGCCGACATCGGAAAGCCCTTTGCGCGACCGTTCACAGCAATTATGGTGTTTTTAGTGGTTTACCCCACGTGTATCGCACAGTTTGGATTGCAAAATATTTATTTTTGTGTTTTCACATTTAGGAAGGGCTTAACAACTTCTCCATTGCACTATCAAGTGGACCAACAGTAGTTTGTGTAGATGTACCTCTGACGCATACGTGAAAGCTCTATTAACGCAATAATAAGTGGGGCTAACTGGATCCCTTGTATTTTCTGTTAATGCGTTCAACACAAAACAAATAAGACAAGAAGAGAGGTTTATAAGGAAAAGCACTATTACATTTATTTTCTGGACTCTGCATTGACAATATGCTACTCTCGTGTTGCACCGTCGTAGTGGAAAAGCTTCGGCAAGGCTGTAACCTGCGAGAAAAGGTGTGAAAAGTTAGCACAGATTTAGAGCACATCAGCACAATACTAGCATCCCATGCAACTTGTGGACAGTCAGTGCGACTTATGAACAAACGCAGAAATTCAAGAAATGTCAGAAGCATCTAATCGGTCACTACTTTAGAAAATAGCGGAAAAATTATCCTTTTAATTAAATAATGAATCTATGTTCAATATTCAACCACCGCATCATGGCTTTGTGGTTCTGTGGCAAAGGAATTTTAAAAGCGACATATTAGTTGAAATAGGTGCATTTTGAATTTTTATAAGCTTCATATTTTTGGCAAACATCGGAAAGGAAAACATGTAGACGTGAGCTAACACGACGCAAACCAAGGATGGGGTCTTTAGGCAAAAAATGTCCTTAAGTGATAGGTGCGAGGTGCATTATCAACAGATATTAGGGGAGGAACATATTTTCAAGGCTATCTTAAAAATGCCATCGCGAGCCGTAGTGCCGCACGTGTCCTACACCAAAAAGCGTGTGTTCGGTATGCTGTTACTTTTAAAAATACGGGCAAGAAAAAAGATGTTACAGGAACTGTAAGTCGCCACACAGTGGGTGTTTGATACAAGCACAGCATTAACTATACGAAGTAAAATTGCTTTGGGACGGTGCTGCTTCGCTATTAAGGGAATTCGAAAATAAAGAGCCTACGCACCTCACGACACAAATAATATATAAAGGTGGAACCGGTGCTTTAATATGACAACAAAAGGTGTCATGTCCCATTTTGAAAAACTGGCCAGCAACTTACCGAATTTCGGCATTCGCTGTGCAAACTTCAGCTTTGAGTCAGCAATTCAAATCCGGCGACAACACTGTAGTCTCACCATTCATTTACATCTGCTGTCTCAGTTGGGATGGGCATTGTCTTAGGAGGTACACTCGCCAAGGTCACGCAATCAACTTGAATGATCGGTAAATGCCGTACATGCGCCGACACACGTAGACAGACTGCGTGCACCCGTTGAAACTCGTTCGTGCACCTTGCATGTTGGCAGGAATGCTTTTACCTGCAGCCGCGACGAGAGAGCGCGGAAAGGAAGTTCCCCGAAAACAGAGCGGTCCCCCCTCCCAAGGGAGCTAATGCCACCACAAGCAGGTTCAGAGCGACCTTCTTTGCAAGCTGTAGGTGCGCACAATGCGCGTGCATTGAGGCGGCCGTGACGACAGCCGTCAGCTCCGCAGGGGATGCGCCTCAGCGTCACTTTTTTTATGTTAAGTTGCTGCCGGCTTAGCACGTGCTGCGTTACTTCTACGCAGAATAGGCCCGTCTTTCTTTCTTTCTTTCTTTCTTTCTTCTTTCTTTCTTTCTTTCTTTCTTTCTTTCTTTCTTTCTTTCTTTCTTTCTTTCTTTCTTTCTTTCTTTCTTTCTTTATTTGCAGTTGTAGCAAAACGTGGAAAACAGCACTTCTGCAGGGCAAACATTTATGCAAAATGGCAGCGACACCCGCCGGGAATGCATTTGTTAAGTGCAGCCTGGTGCAGCCTATGGAGTAGCTGCCAGGCGTACGTCCTCTTGCGAGCTACCTGCAGTACAGGATTTAGAAGCTGAACCGCCCACTCTAGCTGAAAACACGAGTGAAATGCTGCACTGCACGCAACAAACGTAGCGAGGACGTGCGGCGCCGCCATTGTGCATGAATTTCTGCCAGTTTCTGCATCGCAGGAAAGACACGTGCTGCCTTCCCGCACGACAAGAAATACTGCGCTGAATCTGTCTCTACTCGTGTGTTATAAACAAATTAGTTTTTAAATACCAGAAAACGCAGATGTCGGCTTGTATCAGCGCCATAGTCTCATATGAACGTCAGTGACAAATTCTACACTCGCTGCACAGAGCATGCATTCAAGCTCGATATATTCTGCTCATCTAACTAGTACAACGTAACCGCGATGGCCGATGTGTAAACGAATTCGAAAGGTATGGAAAGAACGACTGACGGTCGTTACAGAAAAAAAAAAGCAAAAAAGGAATTATACGCAGCGCCGTGGACATATTAAGGAATCATTGTCGTATTGTATCTGCGTGGTAGTAAAGAGCATGGAGGTGAAAAGGGAGATATAAGTTTACCCGACCAGTAGACAATTATTTTCTCTTGCTGAGCTTATGCCAGCTGCGATACACATGTCGGGCTGTACTGGAGCTGCTTTTGAAAGGAATGCACTAGTTTCGCCAACGCACAGACGAAATGTAGTGTAGGGGTGCGTCGTCAACAACAGCTTGACTTAGGCGAGTTCGTCTATACTGTAACCACGCAATAAGATATGAAGAAACAAGAGGACAGAAGAGTGCTTTGGTCTGCAGCAGATTTTTCCTTCAGTGGATGCTTGTTGTTTTCATATACCACGAAGTACGCAGACCGCCTGCACAAGAGCACTGTGTGATCACTTACACTCTAGTAGAACTAATCGGAAAAGCTCTCTATGTATAAATTATAGGTGTGTGCATTGGTCTGTCACCTTTGAGATGAAAAAAGCTTGCCATATGACTGCTTTCTTTTTTAGTCTTTGCCTTTTTTTGCAAACGTCGTGGTCTTGGCAAGAGCACTTCATTTGAATTTGCAATGCAACGGGACCTATGTATTTCACGGTGTATAAAACAGCTAACATCCTTTGAATATAAGGTTAGTGCTATACCTGTTTTTCCCTCGCTGCCGCACTGTTACCTCCGTATATACACTTCATTTGCATAAGGTTGCTAAATGTCAGTAGTGTAACGCCGCTTGGGAGAGCTTATCTTTGCTTGAGCGTACCAGTGTTGGTCACGGCTATCGATGTAAGCACGCAATAGTTCAAATTCTATGAATAGTAATTTTCTGACATGCACTGTCCGATAATTTTCCATCATGCTTGTCGATCCTTCTGGCTAATGTTAACTGTTGCGGCAGCCTATCTCGCAAAGCTCACACATAACAGTCTATATATGTATATATCAATAGTTTCTCTATATGCATGTTCTTGTGCGCTTTGTTTATGAAAGAGAAAGCGCGCGAACACAATATTGTATGCTGCTATGTTCCGGCACTGAAACGCGTATACGTGAATATATGAAGCCCAACATCTGATTCTTACGTGGAATCTCTCCAGTGAATTTCGGTCATGCTTGTCTCGATTGGATCTCAATTATTATATACAGCAGGCTTCCAAAATGGCCCGGCCGATGTCAACATGAAAGGCTGCGGCGTAGTCGGCGTTGCCTCGAGGACGGCATAAATGACTCAATGTTTCCTGTGTAAGAATATGTTTAGGCCAATATCGCGCCGAATTTGTCATTCTTCAGACGATGCTGAAGAACGGCAAAGTCGGCGCCACATTTGCCGGAGAAAGTTATCGACTCAGCCGACGTCGGCTCTAAGTGGCATATTTGGCACAATGTTGCCAATGAATGGTGATGGCTGAGCCCCTATTGTCTAAAGAACGGCAAAATCGGCGCCACATTTGCCTGAGAGAGTTATTGGCTGAGCCGGTGTCGGCAGTAGCACGGCATATGCGGTCCAATGTTGCCGATTGCAGTCGGCGGCCTACCGATATCGACGTGGCAGCGGCTATGGTGGCCCGACGTTGGCAGTCATTGACGGCGGCTTAGCCGATACCGGCTTGCTGCCGGCAACATTAGGTCGTGAATGGGCTGCGCTTTGCCCCATACAACCAATATCGGCCCTATGTTGCGTGCTGCCTGAGGCATTGCTTAACGCCGTTGTTCTCATCGAAGCGAAGGGGGTTCCGCACCTGGAAGTAGACTTTCGGGAAGAAACATTGTTAGCTCGTGCACATGTAGCTTAACCTTTCTTCGTCTTTGTTAACCCTCCACCGTATCTAATGGACTCAAGGGTTCCCTTTTAAAGGTGCATGCCTGCAGGCTGGAGGGTATTGAGCTCGTATATGTTATACGATTCCCTGTATTTTCCGTCCCTCGGCGAGAGGAAGTTTGCCTGAAGTATGTAGAGTTTGAGTTCGTCAAAATTATGACCTGCCATATTAAAATCTTGCGCCACTTCCTTCGGCAGGTTATTCGCGGTATCCGCGCGGTACCCGTTTAATCTAACATTAACTGGTTGGCCAGTTTCGCTGATGTAGTACTTGTTAGAGAGTGAACATTTTAACATGTAAATAACGTTTGAACTAGTGCAAGCAGGGTGTCGGAACGAAATGTTTTTCGTTCCGGTTTTCGTTTCGTTCCACAGAAAAAAGTTCCGTTCCGTTTTCGTTCCGGAACGAAAAAAAAGCGTTCAGTAACGGTTCATAACGTTATTTTTTTCAATAATAAAACCGAACAAAATACTTAGTATTAAAAGTACGTACCTTTTAAACACTGAAAAAAATACTGAACTAGTACATAAAAATGCAATAATAATTGTTGGGGTTTTACGTCCCAAAGCCACGATGTGACTCTGAGGGAAGTCGCAAAAAGTTTCGGAGCAAGGACACAAGAAAAACTTGGTATTTATTTTTTCCTCAAGTTTCAATCCCGAATTTTCGTCAAGGGGGGGGGGGGGGGGGCACACGATTTCAGAATCAGCAGGTCATCAAGTGTACTCGCCGATAAGCAAGACCGCTGCTCTGACAAAACGAACTTGAGTGCCGGAAGTGCGCTGCCAACGCTGACTTGTGTGGCTGGCACAACAAGGGCCACTTGTGTTAACATCTACACCTGCGGTTGCCGATCTTTGCGCTCGTCCCAAAATTTCAACACATAAGCGACGACAAAGCCCTCTCCACGAAGGCCTGTGTGAGAGGCATGCGAAACTCCACTTGAATCTAATACAAACAGCTATGGCTGCCACTTTCTTGGTTTCCTGCATTATTTCAAAGCATCTTTCCTTTTAAATACCTGCCCGAGATACGAGCTGACGTTGAACCCTGAGTTACGCATTATTCCTCACGTTGCATGCCCTCGGTTGTTCCGGATCGTAAAGTTTTCCCGTGAACCGAAAAACGATAAAAAATATTTCGTTTTTGCTCCGGAACGAAATAATAAATAACGTTCCGGTTACGTTTTCGTTCCGGTCAAAAATATCGTTTTTTTTTCGTTTTTCGTTTTCGTTTTTCGTTCCGTTCCGACACTCTGAGTGCAAGTGAGACTTGATTTTATATTATGGACATAGTTACTTCCCGCGCTTTTAACTTTAAGATCATTTTGAATATGTTTGCAAGTCTTGCATCTGGCCAGGAGCAAGTTATTACGCAGGCGGTGCGCTGAGGATTTACTTTGGCATGTTCTAACAGGTCCTTAACGTTTCTATAACGGCGGTGGGTGACTCTTGGTAATTCGAGAAACGCTTTTCTAAGGCGACCGTTGCTTGTTAGTGTGGGATAGTATTTGCGAAGAATATTATTTGTGTTTTGAAGCGCATTGGAGTATTTCGTCATGAATGCTAGCGGCTGGTTGGCCTGTGCTTTAGGGCCTCTCTTTTCTAGTGCTGGTGTCCTATCTTACACGCATAATTGTATACCTTGTTGAGAGCGTCTTGCGGGTGATTTCGTTCAGCCAAGGTTGCCTTTAAATTGCTTAATTCCGCATCGTTGCTACGAATCCTTCTTATGCACCTTACCTGTCCTATAAATATCCCCTGTTTTGAGGTCGCGGGTGATGACTATTATAATCTAGACATTGCTGGCTGTCCATTGGCTTTCCGTAAAGTGTCGTCTTTAGTTTTCGTTTTTCAATGGATACTGTCGTGTCGAGGAAATAAATTTTACTAGAAGAGTGGTGCATGGAAAGCTTAATGCTGGGATGAAAGTTGTTAAAATACTCAAAGAATGTACTTAGTGCACTTACACCATGTTCCCAAATAATGAGGATATCATCCATGTAACGGAGTATGTGCGAGGTTTCAGCGGCGACAATTCCAAAAGCTGTGCTTCTAGTTGCCCCATGAAAATATTGGCGTAGGTCGACGCAAAAGAAGTTCCCATGCTGGTGCCAAAAATTTGCAGGTAGTTGGTCGAGTCAAATTCAAAGTAATTAAGTGTAAGGACTAATTTCGGCAATGGGATGTAAACTTCTGTACTGTTCTGTACTGCCTTCGAGAGCGCTTCGATTCCTTCTGTGATAAGTATGTTCGTGTATAGGGAGGTGACATCTAATGTTACCAGAATTGCCTGATCCTAGAGCTCGCTCCCGTCCCAGATGTAAGAAGTGGAAGCATATTCAAAATGGTATTAAATTTAAAAGCACGGGAAGTGACTATGTCTATCATATAAAATCAAGTTTCACTTGCACTAGTTCAAACATTATTTACATGTTGGAATGTTGACTCTGTCACGAGCAATATATAGGCGAAAGTGGTCAACCAATTAATGTTAGATTAGACGGGCAGGGTGTAGGGGAAAACTAATCTACCTTTGCTTACAAGGTGAGGGGGCCAAATTCCAATTATTCCCGGCTTCACGATCATCAGGCAGCGCCCACTCCAAGCATTTTTTTCTCCCTTCCTCTCAGCTAGCGATCAGTTGAGGAAACGCAAAGCTGCAGTTACGTGGCCTTCGGGCGCACCGCGGATGCACGATTTTCCCCTGCTTGAATAATCTGGGGTTCGGTGCCCGAGTCGTGTGCCCCCTATAGCTTTCCAGTAAGGCAACATGTTTCACGCCGTTGGCGAAGTTCATACGCTCCGGCGCTGTTTCGTCGAGCCCGAACCAAGCAACTCACGCATGCTACGTTGCAGAGTTGTTGCGCTTCGGTCACATTCCGTTCAATTTATATGTATGTACACGTATGAGGAGAGATCCGCGTTATCACGAGAGCGGCTCAACATTTTGTAGTGTCAGATGGAAGGTCTCTTCCAACCGACAGAGACGTATCGCGAGGTAGGGAACCATAGGCATTCAGCAGAAGTAGTCTCTACATGGTAACTGTCAAAGTTGCGTGCTTGACCAGGTAGCCGCGGGTTTCTTCTGCGTCCTCCCCGGTCGGCCACCTCAGCTCTCGCCTGATAAGGCGGCTTTAAACAAACTGCCACAAGCAAGCGCCCGCGGGTCTGAGTCTGTGTCTGTTCTGTTTGTACGACGATGGAATAAACACTCTCGTGTCTCTCACTCTGAGTGTGCTTGCCTCGCTGTGAACGCAACACTCACAGAAGCCGGAACTGCTTGCACCACAAATGCAAATAGCTGTTGCTGCCTTGCGTAAAATTACAGGAGCTATTGGTCGCTTATGAAGAACCGGGGCGGCCCGTCTTTCGGCGCTGCTGAGCTAACAAAGCGCACGAAACGCGGTATAGCATCAGTTCAGAAGCGTTGTATAGCTCAAGATGGTAGAAGCTCGGGCTTGTTGGAAATTCATTAGAGAGGATTTACAGCGCGAAGGCACAAAGACGAGAAAGAATGCGACAGACTGCACTGTCTTACAACAAACTATGTCACGATAAAGTTTGTTGTAAGACACAGTGCAGTGTGTCGTCCTATTTCTTGTCTTTCTTGGGTCTTCGCGCTTTAAATGCGCTCTAACGCTGCACAGCGTTCGTCGGATATCGCAGGGGGTATGCACTGACGTCACTGAAGCAGCCATATTGTCGTACAGCCAGCGCAGTGCAAGCCGCGCTTTGTCGTGATCCCTGTCCCTCCGTTTGCACACACGGAGGCTGTAAATTGTACAAGATGGCGCATGCTGACGTCACGTGAATACTCCCTGCATGACCACGCGCACCACCACTGCGAAGAACGTGGCGCTATGTCCCGGTAGCTACAGTGTGCGGGTGCTCGTGGCTCCCACAGAACGCGCCTACACCGAAGTACTCCCGGCGCTCCCGCATATCGCCCCCGAAGAAATGCATCCTCCATGGCTTGAAATCGAACCCTCATGCTCGAACTCAGCATCGTGACACCGTATTGAGCGATTGATTTGTGGTGCCCCAGGGGGGGGGGGGGTGTCTCCGGAAATTTTGATCCCCTGGGTAACGTGCACTGGCATCGCACACTACACGGGAGTCAGCATTTCGCCTCCATAGAAGTGCAGGCGCCTCGGACAAGATTCGATCCCGCGACCCTCAGATCTGCAGTCGAGTGCGTTATAGCTGCATAGACCACCGTGGCAGGGCAGCATTGCGACACCTGACACGCTGTAGGGTACGTCTTATCAGCGAGAAAGACGTGGACAACGAGAGCTGTACATGTGATGAACGCTTGTGTTCGCCCCGTATATACGTGTCTTCTGTTCCGTGTCCTACATTCTTCCGTTAGAGTTGGCGTACGGAAAAACCATGATGATCGTGAAAACCGGGCACGCGCACTTCTTTCTTCTCGTTCGAATCGAATAATGAAACCGAAAAAAAGACAAAACAAGGAACTGCTCGTCGGGCTGCCGATTCGAGACACAGACCACTGTGTTGCAAGACCGCTATGCTAACGGCACCAAGCCAGTGTCGTCTTTTTCCCCCTCTATTTTAAATGCGAATAATTTCTTGGCGAGCTTGAGCCACTTTGAGCGTATCTACCTATCTATCTAGTCGCCTACGTCTCGGTGCTCCCGCGGTCGTCTCGTTTACCTGCTATACACCAAAATTAGGATGTCAGGGTACCAATGTATGACGAACATTAATTATTGATCCCTAACACGATATACTCGTGATGTAACGTCACGATTAGCGATACTGCAACCACGTGTGGCTAATACCCGTAGTGCTCGACTCGTGGCGTTCGGGTATGCGCCGCCGGCGTTTGAACCTCCCGTGTCAACCTCCGACCAGGTAAAATAGACATTTAATATATATCATTAGAACAAACACATAAACAACAAAGGCATAATGTTTGTCGTAACTAATGGGACTATCATACAGGCATCACACACAGACACACACGAACGCGCTGCAATCCACGAAGGCGACCTACCAAGCGGTAGGCGGGCATCGAACCCGGGGCCGCGAGGTGCCAAGTGAGCACGCTATAGGCTACGGCGGCTACTTTCACGCAGCACATATAGTAAATAAACTTAATCCACCAGTCGTTGTGACGATGGGTCTTGTGTAACGTCACAGGCAATGTAATAAACGATACATATGTTCCACTAGCACTCGGCACGCTTTTTCTCCAACTTTTCTCGATCCTTCGGGAAGCAATTCAACGAACGACGCTCATCATACGCGCATCACCTCGCCATATAGCGTGCATTTCCCTTCGAGAAAACGGGCGTCTGTAGTTTGCACTAACGTCAGTGTCAACGTTACTGTCGAGCCATGAGCTACAGTTCAGTCTCCACTGTGCTATTGACGTTCCTGGTTAGCCAATGTTAAGCCTACACCTACTCGTGCACTTTGCACAAAGACGTTCATCGTATTCGTAACGCATCGCTGAATGTCACGCGGTCCCCCATATAGGCAATTTCCTTGCTGACTTCTTCGCATGACACAGATTCGCACAGTGCGTGGGACCTGCAAGATTATTTTCTCTTTATCACGCCGAAAAGAAAACTGAAGTTATGTTACAGGAAGAGAATGTCTCCACACTCAAAACTCAGGCAAGCAGGCACATGCGTCCCACAAGCGCATCCAGTCAGGCGGCGATTCCTGCGCAGCATACACACTTCTTGCATAGGCCGCTGTTTCACAGTGGAACGCCGGTTTTCGGTGTGCCGGTCACGCAGTCTGGACACCCACATGCTCTATATAAGCCAAGTACTATGAACATGTCATAGGGAGGACCGGAAATCGTTTTAAACGGTAGAAACCTAATTGCGTACGGAGAGATGTCCATGTCCTTCTTAAGTACTGGCTTATAGCGTAGAGCGAAACCTGACACGGACAAAGGATCAAGAAACAGAAGAACACAAGTGCTCATGAAACAACAAGCCCAAATTGGTACCCTTGTCCTTCTTAAGCGTCCGCTGAAGAATACTCTCGCCAAATACTGCGTCCGTGCCAAAAATGAAACAGTCCACATGCGGAAATAACTGACCCAGCCTCTGTCGATTCATCCCGCACGTCCTTTACAGCGAGTTTTATATACACGAAGAAGTAGATGCCCGTAACACGTGCACGCTCTCCAGTTTACGCTTGGCAAGCGAAGAAGTAAAGCTTTCTCGTCAAGCTCCCCCATTTCACGAGTAAGCCAACTTGCAGCATCACTTATTTAGTCATACTGTTAACCCTCTCTTGAGGGTCGTTACAGGGAGGGTCAATGCACAATAGTAACATATTTGCAGAATAATGTAGAGTTGGTAACACACAAACACTTGGAAGAAAATACGCGGTTGTACAAATTTGTAGCTCCTATGTACGACAACTCAGGTAATGATACATCTGTACAAAGAAAAACACATTGTCGTACAAGAAATGATGGGCTACGCAGTTTGTGCCAAATGCTTATCTAGACCAACCTCAATTCAGACAAGGTCCCACTCTTCACCACATCATTTGGTAATTCATTCCACAATTTAATAGCGTGAGGAAAGAAAGAAAAGCGGAGTAGGTCTGTTCAAAATGGTGTTGGCTCTGTGAATGTACTGCGTGTTGTTCTTGGGAACCTTTTATAGTGGTTGGTTAGATAGTCATCCTTGTTTATTTTCACGTCTTCATGTAGTATCTGGAAAAGCAGTTTCAACCGTAGCTTCTGCCTTCTTACTTCCAGAGTTTCTAAGTTGCACATCTTCAACAATTCGGTTACTGAATCACTTCGATATTTAGAGAAAATAAAGCGAACTGACATTCTCTTAACTCGTTCTCGTTTATTTTTTAAGATCCTTTGATGGGGACTCCACACAGCACTCCACATACTAAGCTCGGACATATATACGTGTAGTACGCAACCAACTTCACTTCTTTCGTTGCTTGGCGCAAGTTACTTCGCAGGAAGCACATCTTCCGATATGTTGACTGACAAATATTTTCAAGATGGGGACGTCAGTTCAACTTATCTGTTATGGTTACACCCAAGTATCTGAAACTCTATGTACATTCACCAGTACATTATCAGCAATGTGGTGTATGTAAACGAAAGGACCTCTTTTTCTTTTGTTATGTGTGTGTAAGTTAATTTCTTGAAATTAATTTCCATATGCCATTTTTCACACCACGAGCTTTAAAGCTTGGAGACGTTGGCTGATCCTAAGTTGATCTTTCGTACTTGATACTGGGCAATAAATTAGACAATCATTTGCAAAAAGTTTAATTCTCACTGGTGGTTGGACGATTTCTGAGATATCATTAATACATGCCATGTACAGCTCTTAAGCTATACACGGTATATGTATGTGCATGGCGATATGATCAAGTTCGTATAGACTGAAGTGTGGTCGATTATAAGTTGCCGTTAAGCTAGAAAGATGTCGCGCCCATACGAATTCGAGTCACATTGAGCTTAATGGCAACACCGGCTATTTCTCAGTGTCCACGGATGTATGTTCCCATCGGTACCGTAATAATACATGCCAACGCAGGAAGTCGGTAGTCATTTAGTTACCCTGAAAAAGAATTTTAAAACCTTTTAGCGGATTCCCATGCGCGCCACCCTGTGTTTTTGACGACATTACCTACAACGCTGCTTACCTGAGCAGGCGGGCTGTCAACAGCAAAACGGTACTGCTTCAGCACTCAAATCGTCGCTTTCAAGTTCGGGAAAGTTGTCACAGCACAATGTTTGATCGGATGACATCGGCGCTTTCATTTTACTGACACCAACAGCTCCATATTTTTGACGGCGGGGAGGCTGTGACGTCATCGCATACGCTGTGCGAAGCATTTACCTGTTTCGGTTTCGGTTTGAAAACATCGTTCATTCGGCTATCTAAAATTGTGGGTGAGTTTCGGAGCAAACCAAACCACCACGCCTGCCACAGTACTACCAGTGCCATTGGAACAGAAAAGTAAATTATGGGGAAACTCGTGCGCGCATATAGGTAGGAGATTGGCTTGTTAGCTCTCCCGTGCTATAACCTGATTCAACAGCGAAAATAACGTATCCCAAGCGACAGCCATAGTATGGAATAGTATTTGACACATCAGAAATTAAAACATTAAACTACCTGAGACACTGCTAACGCAGGAGAAGCCCACAGGTATAAGTTGTAAGCGTACCAGTTAATATTTGTTCTTTGTGTTCTCCTTGATGTGGATCGTGGCCGTTCAAGGAGATAGATGATCGGCGTCGATGAAGCAGGAGGCAGGTTGGAGGTAATGAAAACTTGAAGATATATTGTAGCGAAATATTTACAGAGTCATATGTACAGCTTGCCGAAGCACACTGACGACAACACGAACATTAACAGCGTCTTACTCTTCTACTTAACTTTCTTAAGGTAGAGCCTAGAGCACTGTTACTACACACGACGAACCGCGCCTCACTGTTCGACCACCGAGTAGTTACGGCCCAGACTAAGGTCACATCGCACGGAGTCTTGCTGATCCACCAGCTCAGTGATTACAGCCTAGACTGAAGGATCCTGGGTCCTACACAGTATTTAATAGCATTGCGGTATACAAAGAAAAGGGGAGGGGATCACTGCTGGTCCGCCTCAACATTCTCTTAGCCAATCCGTTTACCAGTTAACATAAGCTACTCCTTACTGGGCTGCCCTTAATCTCGATGGCAGTGTTTCTACCCTCCCGACAGGTGTTTTATCACTCTTTCTCAATATTGCTCTCTCTCTCTCTCTCTCCTCCCTCTCTCTTAGCGGTTATTCGCAGCGTGGATGCTTTCAAAGTTGTTTACCCGTTCCTGTGCCGGGTATCCACAGGCCCCCCTCTCAATGACCACCCGAAGTGACAGCACGATGCATACCGTTCCTGGTATCAATCGCTGTTGCCAAAGGCTCCCCAATCGGAGAATCTAAAGCTGTGCTGGTCGTCAAACTAATTGTGGACAGGTCTGAACTGACCCTTTGATGGTTCGGCGAATTGGAAGCGGTGCCGGTCTTTAGAGTAATTGGGTACAGGCTTCAATTCACCCTTTGGCGGTTACGGGAAGCAAGAAGTGATTGACAGTCACTGCTCCCTTCGCATTAGGACTACGCGTCGAGGTGCCATGACTGTCCACACAAGCTTTCTTCTGAAAGGCGAGAAGGCTGGCAAAGGGTACCGGAGGGCCGGCGTCCCGCCGTGCCCGAGAGGGGGCTTTCGGGGAAGCTACCTGCTTCCAAACGAGCCCGCTTTCAGAAAGCATTAGCAGGGTCCCTCAATAACCTGGTATTAGCAAGGTCGCGTCAACAAAGACGCGGAGAGCTGGCGCCTGTCCGCTCCGGAGACGAGCCGAAAGAGTATTGTATAGCGCCCAGTGCAGCGTTGTCTCCTCTGTCCTATTGACACGTCAGCTGTAGAACATAACAGTGCCCAAGGAAATTTTACGTGCGCACTCATTCTAGACTCCCTAAAATTGCAGAAATAATGTGTATACGCCAGTGAAAAAATAAGGTTAATGTAATCTCTAAGATATACATATTGCATCGTGCATCATTTCCAAACACAGATATATTGAATGCTATAACGATACCATGGACAGGTGAGGTGATTGGTACGTCTTCACACTGGAACAGCGCAAAGACGACGCGGAAGAAACGAGTAAACTGTCTCACGGTGCCGAACGTGTACTCTCCGTGGTTCGTACAACAGACGTCTCAAGTGCAAAGTCTATAAGCTTAATGTGACGGTTAGATCACCACGCACGTGAAAAAGTAGTAAATGCGTAAGCCTTTCCTGCGGCATTATGCTTCGAAAGCAAGTACTCAGATGTACACGGGCTTCAGCTCTAAGGCCCGGCCGGTCCCGGACACGATGCTTATACGGAAGGCGGCCGGCCGGCCCGTCTTCGGGCCGCCTGGGCCTAAGCCTGGCTCTAGGCCCTGCTCGGCCCGATACGACCAGATCAGCAATGCAATGGTAATGTGCACGGCAAAAGAAAGTGGAAACTTACCTACTACGGCAAAAAAAAAAAAAAAAAGAAAGATGCCGTCCTTGCTGCTAGCTTCGCTTAACCGCGAATGAAAGTCGAGACTACTAGCACTCGGTCATCCACAAATTATTGCGCATATACAGAAGGTTACCCATGGACTCTTAGTTCTGTCGTGCGCGTCGTTATTGCGTGATGTATCCGGCAGCACTGAAGTTATTCTCGCTCCTGGCACCTAATTGTAGCCTGGAACTGCCGAGATCTTTGTTGCACGTTTGACAGGTCTCGGACAATTACTTTCTTTCCCTTTCCAAAACGCCTATAGCTCCATTCCGGAGCACGCGCTTAGCGATTCTGCAAGCAGGTGGCTGTTAATTTCATTCTGGTCATGCGCTCCGCCGTCATCAGTGTCGCACAGGTCGTTAAAACGGCTTCATGCAATTCTTACCACGTGCAGTACAGCAAGCTGCAACGTTGGACACGCGTCAGGTGCGAGTGTACACTTCTTGAAATGGCTCCAGGGAAGCTATCAGATCCCCTATCGCATTTTTGTTAATGGCTCTTGTGCGGCAGTATTCCGTTTCAAGCAGCGCTTCCATATCATCGAATTTTCGGAACACGAATCCGAGCGCCGCAAGTACCGAGTACTTCTTGTTGGAAGTTCCCTCCCCGAAGTTGAATGGCTAATCCACTTTGTTTGAAGAATTTGACGATGCCAGTTCTCGTTGATCGATGCGGCTGCATTGAATTCCTCGGTAAAAGTGTTGCCGACGGCGGTGTTCAGCAAATGGGTGCGACAGTTCATTCGGAGGGTTGAAAAACGCAAATAATGTTCATTTATAGCCTTGGATATCGCTGCTGATGATTTCTGGGGTTTTACGTCCCAAACCCAGCTCCTGTTGAGAGACGCCGTAATGGAGGGCTCCAAGCCACCGCCGCTGACTACAAGTATGGCAAAGCGACAGTGAAAATTTCTAGTACACTTAAGCAACTCAACAGCACTTTGCAGATGTTGTCCCCGCTTTTCTTTGCACTGAAGAAGCCACATGTGAGCAGCGCGTGCGCGTGCACCTTCGATTCTTAATCGACGTAATGTGCTGTATATATCGCATGTGTAAGCTGTCTTTCTATAATCATCTGTCCACATGTCTGTCGTGATCACGCATCGGCTCTCGTTTATGGCTGGCACGATTTCAGGCACGAACTGGCAGCATTTTCCGTGTTTGCGTTCGGTACGTGCCGTGGTGGTGCGGTTGTTGCTGTATTTTTTTTTCACTTATGAAACACCACGCCGGCTTCTTTGGGGTGAGAACCACGCGCAAGTGAGGAGGCCGTTCTACGCCTTAGAAGGGTGGTGATGACATCATCGTTATTTTATGGTCACGGAGGGCTCCCAGGGTGGCCCATCTTGGGGGCGACTCCCTCCGCCCAAGTGACTGTTTTCAGTTGGTCCCCCAGATCGATGGCTGTCCTTACTAGGGCCTGCCAGGTAAGTTTAGAGGGAGCCGGCAAGAACGTTCGTGGAGGAGGCGAACCTCTACATCCCCAGAGGATGTGGTCTTGTGTTGCCAATACATTCAAGTGACAATTTTGACATATGGCGTTGTATTCTTCGTTGGTGAAGAATGACAATCTATGTGGACTCAGAAATGAGTCTGTCTGAAGTTGTCGTAAGACTGCTGCCTGCGCTCTGGTATAGGCCTCGATGAGCTGCCGGATAAGTGCGCCTTATTTCGTTATATATATATATAGAGTGGTAATTTCGTTATAAGTGGTCAACTCCCCACCCGGAGAATCCGAGTCTGAGTGGCGCACCTCCCAGTTTGTCAACCCTCGGGCGATGCGGTGCGCCTCCTCGTTCCCAGGATTCCCCGAGTGAGCGGGGACCCATACTAGATTAATAAGGCTGTCCGATGGATAGAAAGAGTGGTTGTAATTTCTTAAGATTTGCTGCGTAGTTTTATTAACGGTGTCCTTACTGTAATTTAGGATCGCGCTTTTTGAATCGCTCACGATTGTACTAACAGAGTCTTTAGTGATGGCTAGAGCGATCGCAGGCTCCTACGCTTCAAGGGCGGGGAAGGCCTCGACTGTGGCCGCGTTTAAAAATATGGCCGCTCTCGGTCACTACGCTCGCAATGTACTTTCGGTTACCTTGCGCCGCCGCATTCACATAAGCAACGGAGTGGTCGCCTTTATACTTGTCCCACAGTTCCTTTGCCCTGGCCGTGCGGCAGTTGTTGTGCCCTCCTGGAAGCATGTTTTTAGGAACAGGCTTAATGATAAGTTGTCGTCTCGTGATTTGAGGAAAAGGGGTACGTCCCACGGAGGGGACTGGGGGGTTCAGGCCCAGCTTGTGCAGAATGTGTCTGCAGGCCTGCGCGCTGGAGAGGCGGAAAATCTGTGCCGTTTTGTGTGCCTCGATTATTTCTTCGACAGTGCTGAAGATACCTAACCTCGAAATCTTGTCCGAATTCGTAGACACTTGGATAGCCCCAACGCTGCTTTGTATGCCTGGCGGATTAAGGCATTAAGTTTGTTCATATCCGCTCGCTTTAGGTGGTAGTAACGGGACGAGCAAACTATGCTCAGAATTGCCTGAATCAGCCGACACAGGTCCCCCTCTCTCATCCCTGCGTGCCTTGTAGCTACTCTTTTTTATCAATCCGCACAATTGTCGCATTGTGGATTGCAGGTGGCTCATGGCCTGTGCATTGCCGATGTTGTGCTGTATAAGAATTCCCAGCACTCGGATGACCCTCACAGAAGGGACTGAGCCGGATTCCATTCGAACCTCAATCGTGGAGGCCTGCAGAGGACCGTTTGTTTTGTCTGTTCTGCTTTTGATGATCAGCAATTTGGATTTTTTGGCAGGGCACGTTAACCCTGTTCAGCTTGACATAGTTTTGAGCCGTGTATGTAGCCGTTTGCAATGCTTCTGTAATTTCTCCATTTGAGCCAGTGTTTGTCCAAATTGTTATGTCATCTGCATAAATTGAATGCTTAACGTGGGGTATTGCATCTAGGAGGGGAGGTAGGCTTCTCATAGTAATGTTAAAAAGAAACGGCGAAAGAACTGCGCCTTGCGGGGTTCGTCGTGTTCCTAAAGTAAACTTTTGGAAACTGAGAAGGTACGGTGATTTGGTGTGGTGAGGTGAACTCGTACTCAGTTCACACCTTCTCCTTCCTTCCACTTCTTCACCTCCTCGTGGAGCCGAGCTCCCCCAGCTGACGTTGTCGCTGTGAAGAAGGATGGGTGAAAGTCTTCCCCTTACTGCCTGTCCGTCGTTGGTGGTCTCTGCTTAAAGGATGGAGACCAGCTTTTTTTTTCTCACACGAGCACAACTTGACTTTTATACACAAGACGGTATATACACATTGACAGACAGTAACCTCGGTTGGTAGGACTTAGGTGGAACCATCGGTTGGTAGGGCTTAGGTGGAGCCATCGCTTCCGTTCGGCAGAGCCGACCAGTGCATTGCATCGCTCCTGCGACCAGAACCACCACCCGGACTCGTACTAGATGTCCTCTCTAGCACTATCCGCTCCCTATATAGCTTCAGTTGGTAGGACTTTGGTGGAACGATCGCTTCAATTCGGCAGAGCTGACCAGTGCATAGCACTGCTCCTGCGACCAGAACCACCACCCGGACTCGTGCTAGATGTCCCCTCCACACTATCCGCTCCGTCCTCACCAACCTTCTGCCTTCCAACCTTCTGACCACCTTCAGCCTTCCAACTCGCTTCCCACCCCTCTGCCAGGGACGAGGGGCGGCCTTATAAACACTGGTTGCTCCGCCCCTGAATCCCTCACAGCAAAATCGGAATCTTTCACACTGGGCCGTCTTCCTACCTCCCCCTCTCCTTTTACTGCACACTTGGCGGAGGAGAGAGGAGTCAGCGCCAAACCCCTTGCAAAGTGTCAAACACCCTGCAAAGTGCCAAACGCCCTGCAAAGTGCCAATCACCTTGCAACATACGGACATCAAACAAACAGAACCCCGCATGTCTAAGATGGTGCCAAACCCCATCTTAAACAGCTGGTGACTACAGACATTCCTCGACAGGCTGCCTGAACTACACGTTTTCCTGGGGCTCCCAAACACCTGTCAAGCCGATTCCCAGTTGCCAGCTACCCTGTTCCCAGCTGTACAACGAATTCCAACAATGGTCGCCTCCTGCCCCGCATGCCCACTATGTGGCTGTGCGCATTCTCCGGCGCACACACCGCCATATCGCACTAACGTAATTTCCGTCTTTTTCCGACGACCGTTACACTTAAAGTAAAGCGTTCGCTCTTGAGGTTGCCCAGATGAATTTCTGCGGTCCTCACTGAGAAAGTTTGAGATATATGTGTAACGGCGTTTGTCCCCGTTCATCTGGCTCAGGTTAGACAAGATTGAACTATGTGTAACGCCATCAAAGGCTTTGCTTATGTCCAGCGCTAGTATAGTCCGTGTGGCTCTGATTGGGCCTGGCTGCAATATGTCATGCTGCAGTTGCCACATTATGTCCTGTGTTGAAAGGTTAGGCCTAAAGACCACCATCGTGTGGGGAAACAGCCCCTCTGTCAGAACGTATTCATTTAGCCTTCGGAGGATAACATGCTGCATCACGTTCGCTAAGCAAGAGGTCAATGAAATTGGTCTTACGTTTCCTAACTCGAGCTTTCTGCTTCGTTTAAGAATAAAAATTGCTTTTGCATGTTTCCAGCTGAGAGGTAGAGTGCCATCTTTGCAATGAGTGTAGAAGAATTTTGTATGTTCTTCAAATGAATGATCATCAAGGTTTCTGAGCATCTTATTTGTGATGCCGTCTGTACCGGCCACAGGTGTGGTGTTTATGCTATTGAAAACAGCTTGTACTTCAGCCTCCTCAACGTCTTTATCTAAGGCTTCATTGTCTTGCTATGCGTACGTGTTCGAGACAGCGAAGTTTTTGCTGGAGTTAAAGTAACGATCTTGCAGCTCCTTATTAATAAGCGTGTCGTCATCTCCGGGTAATGAATGAATAATCCTCTGCATATTTTTCTGCGAAGCTGTCTTGGCTTGATTCGCGTCAATTATGTGCCTCAGCAGGAAAAATGTGTGTTCATTGCCCAGCTGTCCGTTCATTCGGTCGCAAAGCTGATGCCAGTGTCCCTGACTGAGGAAATGACAGTGCTGCTCAATTTCTTTTTCCATCTGTACAAGCTTCTTGCGAAGACTTTGGATATGCTTTTGTAACAACCATCGTTTTTGTATACTCTCCCGCGCTTCCCATAGGTGGACTAGCCTAGGGTTAGGAGTGGGGCCTTCCTCTTCGGTTTCCGCTTCTATGGTTGCATTATTAGCGTCTTAAATTACAGTACGCACGAATTCTTATAGCTAGCTCTTCGTGGTTAGTTATGGGCGTCGGAATTCGTTTATCGCAGGCGTAACGAAAAACGTGCTACCTCGTATGCCTGATAGTACTTTTGCCTTTTCTTAAAGTCTTTTAGAAGGGCCATGATAGCTGAAATGTAGTGGTCACTTCCCACGTTCATTTCGGTATTGTCACAAGCAGTTTTCTTAATGTTTTTTTTACGAAAGCTAGGTCGGGTAACGTATTTCGACTCACACTGTTGCCTGTGCGTGTGGGGCGATCCGGGTTGTTTGTAAGAGTAATGCCATAGCCCCGTGCTGAGTCCCAAATGTTATTGCCTTTACTTTCACAGTTTGGGTAGCCCCAGCTGAATGTTGGGCGTTAAAATCTCCGACAACTATGAAGGGTGCTTTGTCGGCGTGCTTATGTGCTTTGATCATCAGTTTAGATGCAGATGGACTCTTGTCTTTAATTGATTGATTTGATTTCTGGGGTTTAACGTCCCAAAACCACGATCTGATTATGAGAGACGCTGTAGTGGAGGGTTCCGGAAATTTGGACCACCTGGGGTTCTTAAACGTGCACTGACATCGCACAGTACACGGGCCTCAACATTTCGCCTCCATCGAAATGCAGACGCCGCGGCCGGGATTCGATCCCGCGACCCTCGGGATCTGCAGCCGAGTACCATAACCACTGGACCTATACATAGCCACTATACAAATTCAGAACCAACAGAGATTGACCTGCGCACTTATTAGGCAGAATTTCAATGAACGTGTACGCCGCTTCCCCGCATTCAAAGTCTATTTGAATTGCTGTCAGGTTTCGATGCACGAGCGCCGTGGCTGGAGGGCGGCTGCATTTAACAATTTCAGTCTAGGGCTTCATAGCCTGTTAGTTTTGTTGCTGTGCCAATTTCTTAGAGTGTCAAAATATAGGTTTCCTTTTTTTTTGGGGGGGGGGGGGGGGGGGGATCTTGAATTGTTAATTCTATGGTTCGACGCTTACGTTTAAACCCTGTGTAGTTCCATTGCCAGATAACTGTAAGTGTTCAGACATCATGAACGCTTATGTGGCTCCACGCGCGCTGAGCCTGCGCTATCTGACCTGAATTTGGGCTGTTAAATTGCCTATGTTATTTAGAATTTTCTCAATCGAATTCAAGAATTCTATAGGGCTTGTTGCTTTTTGTTTTTCGCCTTGAGTATTATCAGTTTCCATATTTTCTGCCTCACTCGGAGCGCAAACTATACTGGTCCGTTCGTACTGAAATTATGAGATACTGTTAGGGCATGGGCTTGTTTTCAAGCTGTCGAATTTTGTCGTTAGCGGCAGCCAATTGATGTTTTAGAAATTTTATACGTTCTGCCAGCTCCCTCACCTGTGGGTCCTGTTGCTGCTGTTGTGGTTTGCTTTGCTGCTGGGAGGAACGCCGAGACGGAAACGCCGGTTGCGCTGACATCCATGCGCTCCGGCAACTTTTCGGTATTTTGTGTGAAAAATCCCCTTTCTGACACATTGTTTGGACTGCATTGGATCCGTAAAAGCTCCGGGAACAAGCAAAACCCAGTTTCAGCGGTGAGTGGCTGTTTTTCGGTTTTCTGCGAGCCCAAACGTCGAGGCGTCGACATCCGCGCTAACGCACCGCCGCATAGGCGGCTGCTGGGCCCATTGGTGTAGTAGCGTCTCCATCGACATGGACGCTCTTCAGGAAACATCGATGCCTCTTCAGGGTAAACCGCTGGTACCAAAACATCAGGAGTCGGGGGCAGAGGCCAACGAAATGGACGTTCAGGTGTCGTCGCACCAGGATTCGTCCATAGAAACCGAGAGTGTGGCTGTGGCGGAACGCCGAGACGGTCGCCCATGGACGGAGGACGGCTGGCAGACAGTTCGGCTGGCAGACAGCAGACAACATGACTGCCTGACGAACATAAATGGCAGGTCATAACATGAAAAGCATGAGATGAATGATGAGTAGCATGATTTACATGTCACGGTCATTGTGCTCTCCTGGTCGTTTCATTAATGGGATGTATACGAAAATTGGTATGCCACAACATGACTGCATGGCGAACATAAGTGACAGATCATAACATGAAAAGCATGACATGCATGTCATGAGCGGCATGGTTTACATGTCACGGTCTTTGTGCTCTCCTGGTCGTTTCATTAATGGGATGTATACGGAAATTGGGACGCCACAACATGACTGCATGACAAACATAAATGACAGGTCATAACATGAAAATCATGACATGCATGTCATGAGTGACATGATTTACGTGCGACGGTCTTGGTGCTCTCCTGGCCATTTCGTTAATGGGATGTATACGAAAATTGGTATGCCACAACATGACTGCATGACGAACATGACTGACAGGTCACAACATGAAAATCATGATACGCATTTCATGAGCGACATGATTTACATGCCACGCGTTTCGTTAACGGGATGTATACGAAAATCGGCAGGCCACAACATGACTGCATGACGAACGTAAATGACAGGTCATAACATGAAAATCATGACATGCATGTCACGAGCGACATGATTTACATGCCACGGTCTTGGTGCTCTCTTGGCCGTTTCGTTAATGAGATGTATACGAAAATTGCTATGACACAACACGACAGCATGATGAACGTAAATGACAGGTCATAACATTAGAATCATGACATGTGTGTCATGAGCAGCATGGTTTACATGCCACGGTCCTGGCGCTATACTGCCGTTTCGTTAATGGATGTATCCGAAAATTGCTTTGGCACAACATGACTGCATGGCGATCATAAATGACAGGTCATAACATGAAAAGCATGACATGCATGTCATGAGCGGCAGCATCTACATGCCACTCGATTCATTAACGGGATGTATAACAAAATTGCTATGGCACAAAACGACTGCATGACGAACGTAAATGACAGGTCATAACGTTAGAATCATGACATGCGTGTATGAGCGGCATCGTTTACATGCCACAGTCATGGTGCTCTTCCAGCCGTTTCGTTAACTTCATATGTACCAAACTCGGTACATGCAAATCCATTTTACGTTCCTGATGCGTGCTTCGCATTTCCTTGATTCCAACTGCACGTAGGATCTGCCAATTTTTTATTGCTTTATACGGCGACGAAACAGCAGTTCTTTAGTATAGGAAACGCTGCTTACGCATCACTTAGACAGCTCTCGGACGGGATTCTGCGAGGAGATTTTAAGGCGAAGCTTCATATTTATCATGCGGAAGTGACTTCAGACTAAATATGGCTTCGAAATACGGCACAAAAATCGACGCCTCGTGTCTGGTTCCAAAACTGACATGGAACGGTGCAAATGTATAGCACATGACCGAGAGGTCGTGACACCAAGCATGACCACCGCAGCCTTGTACTCTGGGACCGTCTTCTGTATTAATTTATTTATTTATTTATTTATTTATTTATTTATTTATTTATTTATTTACAGATTACCTACATTGCCATAGTGGCATTACGTAAGCCCAGCTAGCACACAAAGGATTTAAGACGTCTTCAAGACGGATATCCGAGACGTTAACGACGTCTCAGAGACGGCACGCGTAAGAAGTTTTGGTCTAGAAGACGTCGTATATCTCGTCTAATGTCCGTCTTGTTGCCCATATACGAGACGTTTCCTGAACGTCTTTGAAACGTCATCAAAAAGCTGGTCTTTTCGACGGCTTGGGGGAGCCTCCAATAATCCCATTTACTGGGATTTCTGAATCCGTTTAAAGACTTACCAAAGACGTCATCAAAAAGCTGGTCTTTTCGACAGCTTGGGGGAGCCTCCAATAATCCCATTTACCGGGATTTCTGAACCCGTTTAAAGACTTACCAAAGACGTCATCAAAAAGCTGTTCCTGAAACGTTAGCCGTAATATGAAAAAGAAGCAGGAATCGTGTTCGGGAACGGGGCGCGCCCACCAAAATTTTGATCTGGTCACCACCCTCAGAGTGTAAGCTAACGCCTTAGGGGTACAAATAACCACAAGACATTTTTTTGCACCCCTAAGGCATTAACTCTGTGGTTCTGAAGGTGTCAACGGGATCATAATTTTGGGGGGCACCCCCATCCGCGGACGCCGTCCCTGCCTTTGTGGTATAGTAGCTGCGACCTGCTATGTTACCAGGTGCACCATAATCTTTTCGGTGCTGCAGAGTGGGGGGTAGTGCCAGCCGAATACTTTCGTAGTTACGTCACAGGAAGAAGTCCTGGCATCGCACTTGCCTGGAACTTTTTTTTCTCGTGGTTAAAGGCATCAGCACTGAGTGCAACAGGGCAAAAATAGTGCAGTAAGGTAGGTGCACAGTTCTCAACAAAGGCTTCATCAGTCTTAGCATTTAAGTCAAAATTGGTTGTCATGAATACAAAAATCAACCTAGCATAATTTGTAGAGTATGAAGCAAACCTACCAAAAATAGTAATGACATATCTTTCAACAGTGAAGGATAGACAGTTTCATGGCAAGCGGCCTAACAAGGAGGCCTCTGTGCCAATGATCACGAAGTCGAAACACTGCTACATCAACATTTTATTGAGAAACTAACTTGTGCAAGTTAAAAAAAATAAGAAAATGATAAATGCGAGAAAAACAAAACCACAAATATTCAAAAGGAACTGCAGAAGAAATACTTTAAATATATTTGGAACTTATTAACGGCTAGAGGCTTACAGAAAGAGCACACTAGCAGTCACACAATAATCAACAGCCAAACGACTATGCGCTTTTCACAATGAGAGCAGCGCATCCGGTTATATGAGCAGAGACAGAACAATGGATGACTGTGTGATAGCCGCTTTCAATCACGTTATGCAGTGTCTTGACCGCATAAAATCAAGGAATATAAACAAAAGAACTCAAATACGACTCAGACATGAAAGTGAAAATTGTCTAGGACATCAGCTGATGTAATGAGGCATACTTTAAAAGACAGCCAAAAACATCAATCAAGTGTCAATGAATATTGACCAAAGTGACCTTCAAAGAAATTAGCGCATGAAATATTAACAAAATCGGTATAATGAACAACGTCGCAATGCAGTGCACAGTCTCTCACAGCGAGAAACGTTACATCGAAGCAACCTCCGTTTCATAATAAAGCAACATACGTGCTCGAAGTCGAATACAGTGGAGACAGTGTTGAGGCGACGAAAAACAAAAAAAAAGGAAGCAATATTCTCAATTACATATACAAAATACAGATGTGGCTCTCTACAAAGCACTGTATTACGCACATCTATGCAAATCTGACATGAACGGCGATCAGACTGGCAAGCATCAGTTGGAAGCCAAAAAAGAAAAAGAAGATTTTGGCACCCAGCACATGAAGCTATTCCTAAAAGGGACTTCAAATAACCATCAGGTCTACATGTGCAGGATTAAGCTGAGAGTCTCCGAATTTCGCCCTGTTTCACATTTAGAAAAAACACTGTTACCTTATACCTAGTCATTAAACAAAACACTTCGAACAGCCAACTCCTTTGAGAATGCAACCTCCACCAAACGCGCAACCAGTTCACGTTCACACTCATCAAAAACTAGTTGTAGTGTCCAGGCTTAGTGCAGCTGGTGAATACGATGCTACTGGCATCATATGACACGCTGAAACCGCCGTCGCGGAAATGCTTTCAATGTAGAACCTCGGTGGGGCCGTGGTAGAACACAGTTGGTGCCCTATCAGGTTATCCGTACAACCGCCGATTAAACCGCATGTATTCCTGCAAACGAAAAAAAAAAAATGGGGCCGCTATTTTCTATAAAGCTGTTCTACAACTGTGCTTTGAGGAACGAAATTTGAAATGCATCTCTGTCATAGACTGCGCCCTTTACAGGAAGTGTTCATAATATCCTGCAACTTGCAATAGATAAACACTCGAAATGAATTTTCCTCGAATGCCTGGTACTTCTGCACTGCTCCCTGCACCATATATATATATATATATATATATATATATATATATATATATATATATAAATTTAACGAAGCAACAAACTATGAAGCCTAGGAAAACATAGGAGAAGTTATTGGGGTTCTTAATTGTAGTATTATACTTGTGAAGTAGGAAGGAATTTAGGCGGACGAAAAGACAAACCTGCCTTCTGTGGGAACCGAACCAACGACCTTCGGATAAGGCGTCCGATGATCTACCGCTGAGCTACGAAGGCGGTCGTCTCCACCCCCCCCCCCCCCCCCCCCCCCCCCCGTCCTTTTTATCGGGTCTATGTGCACATGCAATCTAACACTCACAGGATTTTATGTACCTATGTACATATATACGAAGGTCAGCGAGTTCCGCCGAAGCTTGGACGCTCGTGCTAGATGCCCAGCGATGAAAAGGAAGAGAAGAAAGAAGTCAGGATACAACAGCCGGCCTGCGGCAAAGGCGCTGTGTCTATGTCTCTATCATTTACAATATACAGTGGTGTTCGGGCCATCTCCGCAGGAAATTTGATGCATCTCCTGATCCTACCACCGCCGAATAGTATGGCACTCGTGAACGTTAAACTGCACATTACTGATTCGTAGTTTATTTTGGACGCATTCCCATACACAGCATGTAGAAATCGGGTGACACACACGCTTCACACTTAGACTGTGAGAATATTCTTCGAGCTGTGCTTACGTGCTCACTGCGCACTCGGTATGAAAGGGTCCCTGCAACACTTTTCGAACGCACTGAGCAAACGGTGCCAATCAATCGTTGAGGCTTCTGTGAACGTGTGAGCCAAATGTTATTGTGCTGCAAGCAGCAGTGGATTTGCAGTTTCATTTTAAATACATCATGCAATCGCCTGCAATTGTTCCAACAACTGACGTCACTAGCAGCACCGACCAACGACTTGCCTGCTCTTCTTTCAACAAGTAACGTCACTGGCGCCAACGACTAGGTCCCTTCGCTCACCTCGGTCTTTTTAAAGACAGGCACTCAGATTGCCTTTATTTCTTTAATGCAAAATGAACAAATATATATAGGCAAATGAGTTCTGCGGAAACCCGCAAGGGTGGGTAACGTTTGCCTTGTGCTACAAAACGGGTGGCTGCTAATTTTTCCTTTCATGAACAAATATATAATTGCAGACTACCTTTCCGTGACCGTAAGTTCAGCCAGTGATATATCTGCCTCGAAAAAAGTAGTCGACGGCCTAGTGACATTTGTTGGAACAAAGGGCAATGTTAATTACAGCTGTGTTTGAAACCAAATAAAAAATTCCGTGGTGCACGCAGCTCAATAATACTTGGCTCACACGTTCACAACCTCCACGACTGTTAGGCATCGTTTGCCATCGAGATTCCAAATGTCGCAGGGCTCCTTTATTAAATGGGACCTTCAAGGTCGCGCGATCTACGGGCACAGTGACTGCGCATCACATCTGTGCATAGCATCAACAAATTTTCGCTGTGGCTTCGATTTCGCCTGCACAAAACTGCCTTCAATGGCCAGATAATAGTGAATTTAGTACAATGCAACGAAATATGGCTCATTTGGGGTAGCGAGTATGTCACGGGGTAGGAGGAAAACGTCAAACGTTCCGCTGAAAACTGTTGAATGGCACCGTGGCTTTGATTTGACGATATAGGTATAGGCATGCACAGCTGGATCCCGGCACCGGACAAGCTGGCGGCGCCCGTACTAAATAATAAAAATAAACAAAATACGTCCAAACGTTCATGTATAAGTCGTCGTAACACGCCGCTCACCCATAGCCCGACGTACTAATTTAGTTCGTCGTTCGTCGCCTTATCATCACTGTCCTACGCTATCAGCCCAGCAACATGGTTCAAGTCTTCACTCCCCAGTCCGTACCACGTGAAACACTGGACAGCTTATGGCATACCAAAAATCTACTGTACACAACAGCGTCCCTGTAACACCACTGTGGAACCAGATAACAGGTCGTGTAATTATTTTGGTATTTGCGGTCTGCAAGAATAACGAACCCCAAATGCAGAAAACCGCAACAGCGTGGACAATGAGAAATAATAATAACGAACATTCGCAAACGAGTCACATGCCTCTGACAAAGTTTAAATATGACCGAGAACGAGCACAACGACACTCATGCTCATATGAATGCTGAGCTGCGAGAAGTCATTCCACCACCATAAGACGTCATGATTGCCTGCTTCAGTTCTGCTGACATGCCACAATAAACAATGCGCGATTTTCACATCCACATCACATGCACGTAAATTTCGCAGCTCTGAACTGAAATCTCACGACTGCAATGCAACAGTGAAAGGACGCGCGGCAACGGTTGCCCTACAACGCGCGATATCACATGCATGTATTCGTCTGTGTAAGACACGAGTAAATTACTACTACCCGACATTGTTGTACATGCGCTGCACTCGCTACCGGTAACGACCAAATGACAGGATGGTGGGAACGAAGCCAATGCACTCGTTACTCACTAATCAGGCTGAACACGCACATAGGCCTAAGAAAATTTCAGAATGCAATCATACACGATGATCTGAATAATAAAACCACAGTTGCGTTACTCTGCGTTTAATGCGTCAACTATCTTAGACCTTACATAGCATTAATCCTCCTTGTATCTGTCACAGACCGATTCGCCCTATCCACGGAACACATGAGTGATCTCACAGGCATCACGCTAAGCCATTCCAATGTGGTACTTACATTTATTTTCGGCGAGACGTAGTTATTGGTGTTACGGGATCCAGTCACAGAAGCGCCGGAATTGAACCAGGGTTAACATAAGGAGGAAAGTAGAAAGAACATAATGCCACCACACAAACACGCAGCAGTTGCAGTACGCTAACAGAATTTTCCCAGAAACGAAGGAAGAGCTGGCCGCCAACAACTTGACCACACTGACTCCACGACCAACCACGCAAACGAGCTTCGCTGCCTTTGCTTCGTGTCTCCGCGTGTTTGCGCCAGCCTGCGCCCTCTCGCCTCATCTCCCCGGTAACCGGCGAGAAGGAGCCAGACATTCTGGCGCCTCCCTCCCGGCCCCATTGCAGCTGGCGACACCTCGGCGCCGTGCATTGTGTCGACGCCCGCCGACGCTTTGGGGAGGGAGGGGGTGAGGGGCGGTATTCTTCCACGTCTGCTTACCGTCTTGCGTAGGACGTTTCGAAGACGGATTCATTGTCCCTTTGATGTCGCTGCCCCTTAGTTCGCGTGGCTGACGTCTCAAAGACGTCAGCCACGCGAACCAAGACGTTAATCCCCCAATAAGACGTCTTTTTGGTCTTGTGTGCTAGCTGGGAGGGGGGGGGGGACAGTACAGAAATGTCAAGAAATATAAAAACAGTTTCACTGCACTGCTGTGACAAAAAGAGACAAGAAAAATCCACATAATCTTGTAAAATAAAACAAACATACGCTCATCAGGTTTAAACACGTTTTCAGAAACTTAGAACCAGTTGGGGGGGGGGGGGGGGGCTTTCATGCGATACAATGGGGAGGCAGTAAAGAATAAAATTACTCATTCTCGCTGACATTCACGAGGTCATTTAGTAAACTGTTCCAGCGTATTATTGTTTTGGTGATAAAGTAGTGGTAAAAAAAGTGCTTGTTCTGCAGTTATAGGCTAATATTTCTTTATTGTCACAGCGAGCTGTACATGTAGTCTGGATCCAGATGACAGTTGTAGCGATTGATACCTGTGTCACTGTTATATGTGCGATGCATTAGTTTGCACCTGAGTTTCCGCCTACGTACACGCAGCAGACCCCATCATAAAGTGATCTTCACTGCTGAAACTCTTGAGTATACGGGCTGTAATTTTGATTAAAAAATCGTACCGCTTGATCCTGTAGATTTTCCACTTTATAATAACGAAAGGGAAGGGGTCAAAGGCTCGTTCTTTATTTGTTAGAAACAACTTAATGAGCAAACAGGCAATTTCCTAGGCTTCATTGCCTGTTTGCTCATAAAGTTGCCACTTTATAATAGTAATTTAATAAGAGTGATAGGCTATGATATCAATAACGCGGCATGTTCGTCAGTCACATCCCGATTAACGATAATTAGACCACGTTTGCCTCACACCCGCATTGGGTGCAGGGTGCGAAGCACGCGTGATTGAATGTTAACCCATGGTTTTTATTCGCACAGGTCAGGTTTGTTTGGTTCCCGACTATTCGCCTTCAGTGACTAGGAAGAAAGGATTCACCGCTTTTTTCTATCTTCTCGCCCTATCAAAATTCAGAAAAAAAAAAGATTTTCGAACCAACGTAAACTAGGCTTGGAGTTTACGACAACGACTGTTCTTTCATTTGGAGGACCTGCTTTGGATTACAGCCAAAGGGATGTCTGTTTTTTCACTCATGAAATTTCTAGTAGATACCAAAAGGATCCCACGTTATAATCTTCATCAGATGCACGCTTATACTTGCTTAATCCACCTACAGAAAAAAGACATCTTTTAATGTCCTCTCTTGGCCAATCTCCAGCACTGGGTATGCGCCAGTGTTGAAAGGAGAAGAGGAATAAGGTTGGAGAGAATGAATTTACCCTTGAAAACCAGGAAAAGTGCAGTCATTGTTTTTTCATTGAAGTGTTCCGGTACAAATTACGATGATGTAAAACAGGACGCTATTGCGCAAGTCGCCTTAGCTCGCTGAAAACAATGAAAATCTCACTTGCAACGAGCACATTGAAAATATATCAATTAAGGAGGAACGTGCATCAGGGATGCTTCTATGACTCAGCAACAATCGATCCGAGTAGAGTCGAGACATGCTCATTATGGTTTATTGCTTGTATATTCGTCCAATATTAAACTTTGGCTGCGTCTTGTTTTGTGGGTCATCTGATTACAAACTTTCAGGCAATCGGTACTTCTAGAACGTGCGGAATTACGTTTATGTCTTGGGTTCCCAAAATTTGTCGCACTCAGTATATTATGTCAAGAATCACGCCTGCCTTCGCTTAAAGGCTTCAAATCCTCACAGTGCGAACATTTCGAAGAATCTATGCATCTCCACAGAGGAGGTATCGGTACGTTTCTATTGATCCCCTGGCCTTATTTTGTAGCCACTTATGGTCGAGATTGCGTTGCCCGCTAGTCCCATTTGCACGGCCACTCTTGTACCCACAGCACCTCGGCGATGTAGTCGCGCTAAACAACCCTGTCCATACAATAAGCACTGATCTTGATGATATATTCCCAAATAGCGCTGAACATTTGCCTTATAGTTACCTAAATTGTGTTTTGGAGGATCACCTGGCTAACACGGAAACAAAGCTCGTAATGGTGACTGATGCTTTTGTATGCGAATAAAAGAGAAGCGGCGTTGGTGCTGTGTCGTCACCCTGAACTGGTATTTCTCAATGCGGCTACCTGACCTCACACCCATTTTTCAAGCTGTCCTCGTTTTAAGAAAAATTACCTCATTCTTCGTCATCAGTCGTAATCTTAGCTGACCCGGCCGCGGCGGCTGCATTTCGATGGAGGCGAAATGTTGAGGCCCGTGTGCTGTGCGATGTCAGTGCACGTTAAAGAACCCCAGGTGGTCGAAATTTCCGGAGCCCTCCACTACGGCGTCTCTCATAATCAGAACTGGTTTTGGGACGTAAAACCCCACAAAACAACAACAACTTTAGCTGACTCTTTGTGTGCACGTTCTTATTTAAGCACCCCTAATTTGTCAACTGCTTGGGATCTTTCTGTTCGCTTCTCCCAAGACATTTACGCCTCATTCGTTTGGTATGGGTACCCAGGGCACAAGGGCTTAACCCTCAGTAAATGTGCGGACGAGCTCGCAGTGTCGTCTCTCAATTTCTATCTTGCCGACGTCGGCGTTTGTTACAGCAACGCGCTTCAGCAAATAAGCTACGAACAATAACTTTACTGCCCTGCTTTACTGATCCGAAGGTAGCGGGATCGAATCCCCGCCGCGGCGGCTGCATTTCGACGGAGGCGAAATGTCGAGGCCCGTGTGCTGTGCGATGTCAGCGCACGCTACAGAATCCCAGGTGGTCGAAATTTCCGGAGCCCTCCACTACGGCGTCTCTCATAATGAGAGCTCGTTTTGGGACGTTAAACCCCACAAATCAATCAACCAATAACTTTACCAACTCTTCTGTAGCCATATCTGGTTTCTCGCTCTTGAGATACCCGAGATAAAATCACTGGCGTGCCTCTAAAAAAAAGCCGAAATATCGATCGCCAAACTACGACGCCGACTCCCGCCGCTGAACTTTTACCTTGACAGTTCTGGTCTGGCCCAGTCACCGCTATATCTACATTGTGATGAGCATGAATCTCAGAGGCATTTCTTCTTCTCATCTTGGCGGTTCACTTATCAAAGTAAATGATCTCTGGAAGAACCCGTGCGAAGGATGGGTTTAAATTTGTGCCTTTCGGTAGTGCTGTCTTCTGGCGCAACTGCTCTGGGATTTAGTTACAGGAACATTTGCAAGGCGGTATGTGACTTCGTGAAACGAAAAAGGATTGAACGCTAATAAGCTGTCCTTTTTGTTTCATCCATTTTCTATCTTGATCGTAGTACGTGGGGAAGATTACCTCAATCTTCACAAGAATGTCTTGTTTACTTTTCTTTGCCTTCATTCTTTGTAGGGCAGTCTGTTTTAGTTTAGTTACGATTACTAATTTCACTTTATTGCCCTGGGTGCCGCCGCGGTGGTCTAGAGGCTACGGTACTCGGCTGCTGATCCGAAGGTCGCAGGATCGAATCCCGGCCTCGGCGGCTGCATTTCGATGGAGGCTAAATGTTGAGGCCCGTGTGCTGTGCGATGTCATTGCACGTCAAAATTTCCGGAGTCCTCCACTATGGCGTCTGTCATAATCACAGCTTGTTTTGGGAAGTAAAACACCACAAATCACTGAATTTGATTGCCCTGAGATACTCGTGTGTGTGTGTGTGTGTGTGTGTGTGTGTGTGTTGTGTCGTGTGTGTGTGTGTGTGTGTGTGTGTGGTGTGTGTGTGTGTGTGTGTGTGTGTCGTATATTAATGCTTATCGCATCCTGTGCATCCTGTGACACACTTGGACATCTTATGTTAGGGTGTCCCGCGTACATTACGCTGCGTACACCGTTAAGAAGTGTAGACGTCTTGGCTCGCAGTGCGCGACCATTGACGATTACCTCTTCCCGAAGGCGGGTTCCTAAATAAATAAATAAATAAATAAATAAATAAATAAATAACTTTTCAATGCAGAGCTCCGTCCGGTTCATGGCCTATCCCCCTGGTTGGGTTGCGCCAAGATTTCTAGGGACCAACCAACCAATTGACCATGCCAAACCACATTAACGTGTTGTTCGAGTTCCAAAGGTTGGAATTCCATTGAAACCCGGGATCTATGGTACGAGCCCATATACCCCGGGTTCCAATACCACACATCCTGGCTTTCTCCGTTGCCTCTTTTTAAGCGATAGCTGAGGGCTCCTATAAGAGTGTTTTTTTTTTCCTTTATTTTTAATGACAACTTGGTTTCAGTGACTAAAACCGTTACGTGTTATCGCCCGGCGCACAAGACGCGCATCGATGCATGCGATGCGTCCGGAATGTTGTCGACGATCGCAATCACATTGCCTGCGGCAATGCGAAAAAGAAAGCCTCGCACATTCTAGATCTTAATGCGAGCACCAGAGATTAGGGCGGAATGCTCGCGATGACGCATGTGTAAAAGCCAACACGTTTCGCCCGCAGATCCACGTTTCCGACCACATAGTGACGACTGTACCCGCTGCTGTGGTTGTACCGTAAGTGATGTTTGTTTTGCTGGGACGCCCATGTGCGCGCCCCAGCGATACAAAGGTCGCTTACGGTAAGATTCCTTCTCTCTCTCTTCTTTTATAGCCGACGCTTTGAGCCGCCGCGCTCTCCGCCATCACGATCGACATGACAGTTTGGCGAGCATTATCTCGGCCTTCTGTTTTCTTAATGAACGTTCTTAAAGGTCTTGCGTCATATGCGCTCCCTCGTCAGCGTGCGCTTCGTTTTTTTCCTCATGAAAATGCTATGTGCGGTTTCGGCTGCCTTGTTGACGAGATGCGACCGAAACCGGACGCCTTCCAACTGGGTGGTGGCGCGACCGGCGACCGTGCGTGCTACGTGCTGCTTGTTTGTCGCACTCAACTGAACGGTCGTTGCCGTGTCCAGCCGCTTTCACCCCGCCGAAAAACAATGGGAATTACCCCGTGGGTGTCATACCGTATCTACCGTATACATGACACTTTTCGTAAAAAGCGACTTGCCCCTAGGGCTTCTGGACATGCCAGTGCCGTGCTTTCAAGCGACCGATCGCAAGAACTATACGGCATATAGCAGTCGCTGAGTTTACTTTATTACCGTTCCATCGTTCTACAGTCTACGTAGGGCGAACCCATCCTTTCTTGCTTCAAAGCTTCTGTAGGTGCGTTCGGTTAACCACGCAGCCATGGAAGATACGTGTAAAGTAAACGCTGTTGCGCATGCTGAATTGTGAATGCGCAACCGTGAGGTGAAATTATTACAGTACAAGCCTATTCTGACATTAGGTGTCACGGCTGCCGGGTATACCTGCGTTTGAAGAGTGCTACAATGTGGAAGTACCTAATCTCAAGTTATCACTTACGTTCAATTTTGTCACCTATGTTACTGCCTTGTTGTCGGATTCCGGCGGGTTCGCTGCAGGTTCTACAGACTTTTTCTTTTAGGTGCGAAAATGGTCGGACACGGCATGCAGCAAAGCTGGTGAAGCAAGAGGACCATTGTTCATTAAGGGCAACACAGTGGATTCCTAGAGAAGGCAAGTGTGACAGAGGGGGGCGGCAGTAAGTTAGGTGGGCAGATGACAACAAGAAGTTTTGCGGGGATAAAGCTGCCTTTTGCCACGGGACCGGGCTAATTGGGTGTCCTTGGGAAAGGCCTTCGCCCTGCAGCGGTCATGGAGAGGCCGCAGCTGAACGTGCGTGATGACGACGGCGATGAGAAAGGTGACACACAGGATGGCTCTTTTACCGTATATCGATTCTCGACGCTTTCATCCCGAGGCGTTTCCGTACTGTTGCATTTGTTCCATTTCATCTCCGTTAGTTTGGCTAGTGGACAATTCAATTTGTTGCTGTAGTAGTAGTAGTTGCTGTTGTGTTGTTGTTGTTGTCGTCATCATCGTCGTCGTCGTTGTTGTTGTGCTGTTGTTGTAGTTGTTGCAGTCGTTGTTGTTGTTGCTGCTGCTGTTGTCGTCGTCGTCGTTGTTATTGTGTTGTTGTTGTTGTTATTTTATTGTAGCTCTGAATGTCAAATTATTCCTACGTATTTACTTCCTCTCGACTCCATACCTGGCTGACCGTAACTCTTGCTGCCCGATTCTTGGGCGCGCGCCAATGGGTGCGTGCCATATTGCTGTTGTTGCACCTAGATTGATGCCGCGTACCCACTTTGGAGGCCATGAATAATTACCGATGACTTAATGGGTAATAGCTAGAGCTACCTACGAAGCGGATATTTATTACTCTAATCATCATCTTCTTCTTCTTCTTCTGTTTCTTCGAGATCTTTGCGTTGTATCTTTCGCTATAACGCGGCAATTAAGCTTAGATCAATAATATTCCATGTTAATTTAGCATTGCCCCGTAGATTACAAAAACTCACTATATATATCCTCCATCACTAACGTATTAATAAACATGCAGTGCCGTTAACATATTACCGAGTGAAATGAATGTGTAACGCGGATAGAGAGAGAGAAAACTTTAATTCACAAATAGGTCCGGCGATTGTGTCGGGTTAGGGCCACAAGCACCCCAGCCTAGGTGACGGCCTCGAGCCCTTGGACACGGGCGGCTTCCTCGGCGTGCCGGACGGCCCATAGTTGATCAGCGAGGTTTTGGCTGAGCAGGCACGCCTCCCATCGCGCCCCGCGGTCACAGACTGCCATGTCTACCCCGTTCCTAATGAGGGGATCCTGCTGTGCGCTCCCTGTGCATTCCCACAGCATGTGCTGCAGCGTCGCTCTGGCTCCGCACACTTTACACGTGTCAGACGTATAAATGTCTGGGTAGCAGAGGCGAAGGATCACCGGATTTGGATATGTGTGTGTCTGTAGTTGTCTCCAGGCAACCGCCTGTAACGCGGATAATCGATCATCAATTAAAAATGTCTAACTATGATGTTCATCACAACAACTTAAATGACGTTTTATAGCACATGACTTAAATTTAATGACGAAAAAAAGCTTTGTGCGTGAGTACAGCAGCAGGAAAGTTTACTTATACACACTAACACTTCATACTTTTTCCTGGTAGCCAGCAATTTTGGTTGCCTGAGAGCAACCTTACAGGTGCAGCATTTCAAAACTTTTTTTTTTAATAAAGTTATCCGTCGTTACATATCGAAGATCTAAAAAATGTCTTCAAGTGTAATTAACGGGTCTAAAGACAAGACATTTTCCTTAAACACCAGTGACGGTGCGCCCGTTCCATTTTCACAGCCTGTAGTTCTGTGAGGGAGGCCTATTTAGTTTTCATTTCAATGAAACGTTCGTCATGCCTTTTTTTTTGAGTGTTTATCAAGTACTAACTGTGTGTTGTATATTAAATTATCTACGGCAAAAGAGTTCTGCGCAAACCCGCAAGGTGGAGTAACGTTTATGACAGGGAAAATTAGCATCCACCCGTTTTTTAGCACAAGGATACAACGAAATCCATACGATTCCTTTTCAGCTTTCATTTCCGATCCGTATGGATTTCCTTGTAGCCTTGTGCTACAAAACGGGAGGATGCTAATTTTCTTTTTCAATAAATTACCTACCTATCAATTACGTGCTTCCTGACACTTCTTGGTGTGTCGCATATAATAAAAATTTGAGGCTGTCTTCTTTTTGTGGAAAAGACGGTGTTGCCTCAAACTTTTTTGAAGAACACTGCACCCTATTGGCCTCTATTTTATTAACACCGAAGTCCGGAGCCGTAAGAAACTTGGCGTAATAGCCTGCTTGAAGCAGTTGATAACACATTCGCGAAAGTAATCGCGATCAGGATAAGAGACACACTTCACTTTAATTAGCCAAGACTGCAAGTCAGCACGTGCACTCCATAGAATAGATCACCTTCACAAGATAGATAAGAATGAGAAATACGCTGAATATAATGAACCTCTCTATACGGCTTTCATATATTAGTGAGAAGGGCTCACACTCCGCTGAGATGCGAGCCGTTCTGGAGACATTATGCCGTCAAGCGATTGTCCGAACTTATGTAAACACATTAGCCAACGCTTACGCAGATTCCGCAACCAACCTGCTCCTCCTCAAGCGATACAGGAAAATCCAGATCTAGGAAGGGGTCAGCTAAGGAGATACAATCCATACGATGGTATATTCACTGCATGTTTCGAAGAGGCATCAAAAGAACTATAGGTGAGAAACGACATAGATTCACGCTTTGCAGACGGCGTTGACGAAATGCAAACAACGACTGAAGGCTTAGACCGAGAATTAGAAGTGAGCGCGCAGAAAACAAAGATAATGCTAGGTGACCGGCGAAAACACGAGTCTTCGCGACTGGCGAAGAGACTCTGTACGTATATGTATGCCTATGGCAATTACAAAATGGAACCCTACCACGTTGAAGATATTCACTGAATAATAACGATGGGTTGGTGCGCACAGTCACGGTTCTTGGAAATTATGGAGAGAAAGAAGTAATGGAAGCAAAGATAGAAATGATGTCAAAGAAGAGGAAGAAAAAAAAAGACAGCTTCACTGAAAGGGAGAAGCAGTGAATGCGATAACGAGAAAGTGTCATGTTATACGAAGTGAGGCTGGCAGCTAACTCTTTTGGATACGGTCTGGCGCAACTCTACAAAACGCTGGGTAAGAGAATACAGCTGCTCCAAGGACACTTTTCGCAGTCCCTTCGCGTTGAGAGCGTAGCACGTAGAATGGCCGCTGATGGCTGTCGAGATACCGCGCGCGTCAGCTATGGCGACCGCGCTAAGTCCACATTTGCTGCTCGAGAGAAAAGCCTCCACCCACTTCGCTTCTTTTCGTGCTCGTCAAAGATGTTTCCTCTCCGCTTCGACGGCAGGCGTCTCTATCGGGGTGTTGTTATCGCATGCGCCCTCCGAGCGGCGGAGATGGGCCGGGCTCGTTTGATCTCTGCTTCAGCCGGTTTCGTCGGCCCGTTCGCGTGCCTTTACCAGCGGGTAGAACCTACGATGCGCGAGGGGGCGGGGGGCTTGTTATCAATTTGGACTTTATACGGGCCATGAGAGCGACGGCAAAAACCCGTCGAGACTGCCTATATAATTGCTATCTCAGTAAAAGAGAATATTTAATTCAAAGGAAGAAATAGTTAAAGAAGTAATATCGAAATCAGAACGGAGAAAAGAGCACAGCGTATATAAAAGAAGAAGACATGCTCTTGATACAACACGTGAATGAGCTATTGGTCGGGAGGCTCACGGCGCGTGGCCAGTGCGGTGATCGACAACGGACGGTGATCTGGCATTGCCTGGTTGGGCGTGTCAGAAGAAAGACGCATCTCCAGCACCGTACTAGAGACAGGAGCAGCCGGCGTTCGGAGACGGAGTCGGCGAAGATGGCGTTCCAAGGAGTGGCCAACGACCTCGACGGAGATCCTCGACGGGGTGCGGAGCTCCTCGCAGACGCCACAGCGAGCCACGGACAGCCTGGATAGCGGAAGCGATACCTCTTCAACAAGCCGCCAGTCATCCACCAGGAGATGGTCGTCAACGGACATGACGCCGGGCATAAAGACTCGCTAGGCCTAACGCACATGGCTTAGCTGAGAGCCATCAGCGGCATCGCCCAGCGCAGGACGTCAACTACTGACGCGCCTTGCAACGTTGGCCTATAGGCGTGAGCGTCGCCGACTACAGCACCGCGTCTGTGACTGAGGCGGCCGAAAACCAAGTAACACCCGCACGTTCAGGTATTCGTCCTACGTGGCTGCAGACTTTGTACCTTTAAGACTAAGGACATTATAGAGAAGAATTACTTTGTAATTAGTTTGTATACATTGCTTATTACGTCAATCATTAGTAATTTTTTTGGTTTGAACACTGTGTTTTAGTAAACTTTTGTGTGATAAAATGTGTTGCGTGGTCGATCGAGGGCTGATCTCGCCTCATTTAATTTCGGTAAACACCACCACAGATATATATATATATATATATATATATATATATAATATATATATATATATATATATATATATATATATATATATATATAGGATTGTATATTCGTCCTGGAATTAAACAGCTTTGAATTTAATGATCGGTACTCTTCAAACCAGCGACACGGCAATGGGCACCAAGATGGCACCAAATTACGCTAACATATTTATGCACCACATAGAATCTAATTTCCTATCGTCTTATAAGACTAGGCCGATGTTCTATAAACGCTACCTGGACGACATATTCTTGATCTGGACTCATTCAGAAAACGAACTTCTCAAGTTCATACAGGTCTTCAACCTAGTGCACCCAAGTATTTCTTTTACGCACACTTACTCTAACGCCGAAATAAATTTTCTTGATGTTCACCTACGGATAGAAGACGGTGCACTAGTCACGAGCGTATACAGAAAACCTACGGATAGACAACAGTACCTGCACTTCAATAGCTGCCACCCGCGCCACTGTAAAACTAGCATTCCTTATTCTCAGGCACACAGATTCAAAAGAATATGCTCCCGCACGGAAGACTTCCACAAAAGCACCGCACGGATGCGTGAAGTGCTTGTCGATCAAAAGTACCCACCGTCTATCATTGAGGATGCGATTGTGAAAGTTGAAAATCTCGACCGCCAGGCGCTCCTGTATGACCAGAAAGACACCGACCACGAACGCCGAAAAAACCTTGTTCTAACCTTTACTAGCAATCCACCGAACGTTAACAAAATCTTGAAAAAACATTTTAACATATTGGAACAAAGCGAGCGACTCTCCAAAATTTTTACCGATCCTCCGCGTGTGGTATACAGGCGACCGAAAAGCATAAGGGATCACGTTGTACATTCAAAAATAGGAACAGTGCTTCTCGACGGGATCGACCCTGTGGGAAATCCAGATGCGGCGTGTGCAAACACATCCAGAAAACAAAAGTTGCAGAAAGCACACATTCGAATTTGAAGCACAGAATAAAAGGACAACTTGATTGCGACTCAAACAATGTCATTTATCTCTTAGAGTGTGGAATATATGTCACATGCAGTACATAGGACAGACGGACACACCATTCAGGATAAGATTCAACAACCATCGGTCCCATGTGCGCTCACTACCTGGCCTTCCACTCTCTAAACACATCAACTTGAAAGGTCACAGCTTTGAGGATGTCAGGGTCACACTGTTGGAAAGTAACTTTCGGAGCACCAGAGAACGTGAGCAAAGGGAATCTTACTTTATCTACAAATTTCGCACAATTAAGCATGGCATAAATGAACATCCTGGCGCTCTCTCGGTGTTACGATCGTTAGGAAGTGAACAGTCGAATTGATAAACTTTGTATCCTCAATTACAAGATCGGCCATTCCCGCCAATCATTGCCTCATTCGACTTTTTTTTTCCTTTTTTTTTCTTTTTTTAAAGCTGTGTACGCCCGATTCTATCGGCCTGGCCCTGTTTGCATTACCCGTGCAGTGCAAGCCGACACACGCAAAGTGGCTCCGGAGATCGTACGACAAGAGGGGACAATACGTCATTGTGTTGTACACAGAATTTTACTGCTTCAAAACCTCGCCTTTCTGTGCGGCTCTTTCCCTTCATGCCGCCCTTTCTTCTTCCTTGCCTACCTTACCCCGCCACGCGGTGGCGCCGAGTGCGTATTACAAATGTGGCTGCAATCGGGAACAAGAGCGCTGCGCCTTTCATGCCAGAATACCTCCCCCGTTCTTCCCTCCTGGGGCGCGTTGCTGTGCAGCGGCACCACAGCGGCAACATCCAAACCGCATAAGGTACGCCACTGAAAGTGTCGTTAGTTTCGCCATATATAAGCCAGCGCCACGGTTTACAATGCCTAATTGATGGCATTGTAAACCGTGTATATATATATATATATATATATATATATATATATATATATATATATATATATATATATATATATATACTTCAACGATAAATCCTTGGCAGCAGGTCAATTATAAAATCAAAGGGTCACGTTGAAAAAACAACATTTATTCCGACGTTTCGGCCGCGAGACCGGCCTTTTTCAAGCTTCGAATACAAATGGTAGGTACAGAGCCTACATGACAGTACCGGAATATATATATATATATATATATATATATATATATATATATATATATATATATATATATATATATATATATATATATATATATATATATATATATGAACCACATATGTTAACTGCGCGACAGGTGATGCGTTACACTTTGCACGAATATAGTTGGGCAGGTAGTGGCGGCAATGCTGTGGGAAAGGTCGTTCCATTCAGATGATGCACGTGGAAAGAAGGAGGAAGAAAATTTCGTGGCAGAAATGTCGTGTCCCTTGAGGTCACGAGATCCTCCCGAAGTTCGACCACTTGTAATCCCCCTCTTTGTCGTATCGGACGGCTCTGTACTATAGACGGAGTAATCTCATAAAAGTATCAAGCTCTCCGCATAACTCCTAACCTTTCATGGGAAACGCGTGTTATGTCACGTCGCTTACTGTGCTAATCGCATGTTAGGTTGCCCAACGCCTTAACTTTTCAGAGATGTCATCGTATCCTAAATCAACGTTATGTAGTTTCTATTGCGTAAGGTCCGAGCATGCGCATGCGCCTTGCGAAATCCGAGTAAGACATTTCTTATTGAGCAATTAGAATCAGTAGAGAACCGTAATGCACATTTCATTTGACCGAATTATTCTCGCTTTTCCAGAGTATCGTTCACGAAACACATCTTGCAACTTCCTCATATTTCTCCCCGGAGGGTCTCGTTTGTCACTATTTCACAATAACTTACACAATCCACACTTCAAAAAAAGGAACTTTTCGGTGTGTGACCTTCTCTGTCTGGTTCCACCAACCACTGTCATAAACTTGAAGTTCTGTTTTTTTTTGTATTTTTTCATGCTAACTCCTTTTCTGATTCTTTAATGCCGACGACAGCCAAAGAATGGACTCACCTGCTAGGACACGTTACCACCGTTCTTCAGAATATACCGCCTGTTGAACGTTATTGTCATGTATTATGGGCTAACAAATATATACATTTGTTGCGTGTAAGGGAAGGTATAGTTGAAACAAATTTCATATTAATTTGTTTCAACTATACCGAGGCAGTAATGCGGGCTAGTTGGTGGCCGGATCTCGTAGTCATATATATATATATATATATATATATATATATATATATATATATATATATATATATATATATATTTGTTAGCGCAGACGAATACACACACGAACAAAGACACAATTAGACCGGGCTGGCGCTAAAGACATCAAGTTGATATTTAACTATACCGTTAATTTCTGTAACGCCTTGCATACCTCCGACACCGCTGGGCTCCGAAAGTGCTGGGGTAAATAAATAAATAAATAAATATCTGCGATGCCAGTGCACGTTCAAGAACTCCAAGTGGTCGAAATTTCTGGAGCCCTCCCATACGGCATCTCTCATAATCAGTCGCGGCTTTGCGACGTAAAGCCCCACAAATCAATCAATCAAATAAATAAATAAATAAATAAATAAATAAATAAATAAATAAATAAATAAATAAATAAATAAATAAATAAATTGATTTCCCCTCCTGTGATGTCTTAGTAAACAGCAGAGCTGGGCCAAGGGTGTCAAGTTCAGCACCACTATCATGTCGCACTATCATTGCCACGATGACGATCATGTAGCAGTGGGGGCAGTGATGTGGGTAGTGGGGTCGAGGACAAACACGGGTGCGCTTTTGCCATCTGCACAACCCTAACGCGATAAGCTCAAGGAGCTCCTGTCACAGAAAACACGGCATCAGCATCGGCGCCCACGACAGAAGTAACCATTTCAAACAACCGGCCACCAGGAGCACCCGAGCCCTCAGCTATGGCCCAGATGAACAAAACTGAATTTATCAAAGCGAAATTTGATAGAAAAACTGTAGACTGGGACTCAAATAAAGCTTGCACGCACGATAGCTCGGACTATACTTTGCATGTGCGAGAAAAAAAATTATTCTATTATGAGGAAACACAAATAATTCCAGCTTTTTTTAAAGAGAGGGCGCTAATTTGACCATTATTCAATGAGCAGACGATGCGAACGAGTTCCTATGGCGCTGTAGAGTCCCACCGTTAAAGGCCTAGCTTGAGCTTCCTCCAACTTTCTTTCTTCTTCATATCTTTGCTTGCTTCCTTCTTTCTTTTCATATCTTTCTATACTGTCCTCCACACAATACAATCTAGGAGTGGGCTGAGGACGAGAGTACCGGAAGTGGGTCCAGGCTGGGGACAAAGGTGTGGGTAGCAGAACAAGGGTAAAGGCGGATCCGCTTCTTCTCGTCACACGGACATCAACGACATTGCGGACGGCGAACATAGCGGCCCGCCGAACAGCTTGCCAGGGGCGTCGGAGCTCCCCCTCTAGAGATGAGGGGGCATGGCTGTTCCAGTCAAAGCGTACACGTCCTTATGTTCGCCTAGCTTTGAACCGAAACGCCCTTTCTCTTCCTTTTCGAGACCAGGCTGAGCGCTTGCTCCGTAGAGTTGGTCTCCATGCTGCAATGCGGACTTCGATCACTGTTGCCAAGAGAAACATAAACGGGAGACCAGCTCAGGAACGTAACGAGCAACAGTGTCCCTTTCGCGCAGCCGGCGCACAAACGCACCCCGACGTGCAACGCAGAGACCGTCCCAAGATGTATGCACCTTTGTTTTGCACTGTATATGCAGGCAGTCTCGGTCATTAAACGGATGACACTCCGCTTTTCACGTCCATTGGATATGATTGATGTATGCGTTGTCGCGGCCTTCCCATTTCAGCGGCACTTTTTCACCTCGATGGCTTTCTTACTAAAGGCTTCGATGGCGTTCTTACACCTCAATGAATTCTTACTAAAGGAAGTTGGTACCAGGCCATAACCAACTGTAAGTGAGCGATGCGGCTTGAGCACGCGCGAAAAAGAAAAATGATAATGCCATACATTCACTCAATCGCGCATCGTGTGAAGAAAAACGGAAGAAGATCTGAAGTCAGGGTGGTATTTTCCGCACTTAAAAAATTGCCGAACGTGTGTGGGTCAGTCAACCCGGGTGCTAAGCAAAAACGAGGCTGTGATAAACAGCACAAGAAAAAGGATGAGTATGTTGGCTGTGCTGAAGGAGTAATTTACTCCCTTCCACTTTCGTACGGCAGAAAGTATATTACGGGGCGTTGTCTAAATGACAGGTTAAAAGAACACAACTACAACGTATAAGACGAGCAATCTCTGGGCACCTTGGTATTCATTGTGGAGATTGTGGATGCCATTATAATGCTGCATTATAAGAAAAAAGTGGCCAAAAACTGACGCGCGAGATAACTGAAGCAGCTGAAATAGCTCCGCTGGGCGACTTGCGCATAAGCATGGCGCCAGTCGACATATGCAATAAAGAATTAGATTTCCTCGTGCGCAGATAAGAATAGTGTGCATCATTCTTCATTCACCCCAGTGAAACGTCTGTGACTAGGCGGTTTGGCGATGGTTGAATATCATCTTGTACAGATCTTGTTTGTTTATCTTGTTTTTCTATAGTTATCTTCATTCTACGCTTTTTTGCCTCGCTATGTTTCCGTATTTGTTCCGCCAGAGAAGGGAATAAAATTCATTGTTGAAACTCAGAGCCTTTCTCGCGTCCCGTTGTTCTGTAGCGCTACTCTCCTCCTCACCATGATATGTTTCCACCTTCTGTTGCCGTGCACGTTACCATTTCATTTCTGCTCGGGCCGAGCCAGGTCGAGCAGGGCTTAGTGCCGGACGGCCCGCTTTCAGAACGTCGTCGGGACGGGCTGACCCGCCTTCTGTATAAGCGTCGGTCCCGGGCCCCGCCGGCCGCCACAGAGCTGAGGCCCGTGTACACCTGAATACGTGCTTCTGAAGCATAATGCCGCGGGAGAGGCTGGCGCATCCAGTGCTATTTCGCGTGCATGATCTGACCGCCACTTTGAGCGTAGACTTCGCAGTTGAGAGGTTTGTTGTAGGATGCAGGGAGAATATACGCGTTGGACACCGTGAGACAATAAATTGGGAAAGCTAGCGCTCTTGCTGTTGTTGTTCACCTGACAATATATGGCTCACGCCCACTGTGGGGGATTGGCCAAGAATTGGGTGCTAAAAAATTTTATATTTAGGAATGCAGTAATCTACACAGAGAAATGCCGAAGTGGTATTGATGTAATATGGGGGGAGGAAAAACTCTAATGATTCACATAATGAAAAATTGAATAATAGAAAAAGACTAAAATTGTATTGAACGTTAGTTGTGTATTTGAATAAATATAACGATATTTCTGGCTTGTTTAAGAACGATCAGTTTCATTAATGTAATTTTGCACGGCCAAGCAAACATTCGTATTGCAGTATCCAGAAATGGAGGCACCAAAAGACAGCACCACAGGCGTAGACAGGTCTATTCCAAGAGCTCGCAAGGGGTTTTCTAAGCATGTTTTCCTGGCCACGGTAAATCGTCTACAGCTCAAAAGGAAATGATCTATCGTCTCTGGCTATCCGCAGAATGCACACAGTAGTGAAGGAACCCGACCAGACCTGTGCTCATAGAAATTTAGGCTCGGTACGCGGCAGCGTAGCCTCGTAAGGGACACTTCCAGTTGACGTGTTTGACATGCTGTTCTCCGCCAGGGTATAGAAGGTGACAATAATCTGTGGAGTTTGTCAATGCGGAGTCCTTCAACGCTTCCCTTATGACTCGCCTACGAAACCTAGCAGCCGTGACATAAGCGGACGCAGGAAAGTAGGGTAGAATCGCGCTCTTCTTCCGGCTTACTCGTTTCGTCCGCGTCTTCTTCGCGTTATTTCAGTGCGAAGACATGCCAATCATTCCACCTGTGCATGGTATCGTTATAGCATTCATTTTATGTCTCTGTTCGGAAGGAAGACTGTGAATTCCTAGTGCAGTACCAGAACACTGAAGCTCCCAGTGCCAGACTCCTTAGCACGTTCAGTGCTCGCCTTCTCCTCTTTCTATATTCCCCTTTCCCTTACCCCCCAGTGCAGGGTAGCAAACCGGACGCTTGTCTGGTTAACCTTCCTGCCTTTCGTTTTCTTTGTCTTCTCTCTCTCTCTGTTCGGGAAGTATGTATGATGCAATGTGGTACGTTTGTGATTCCATTAACCTTATTTTATCTTTGGAGTATACGTATACTTCTGCAATTTTAGGGACTCTGCAATGAATATGCACGTGTAATCTCCGTGGGCATGTTTACAATTTATGGTTGTTAGCTGCTCCTGCCCTAGCAGTGTGTCACGCGGTTAAAATATGTGAATTTCTAATGTGTCATATAAAATTCCATGATTTGAGTGTCGCTTGGGGTTTGTTATTTTCGCTGATGATGTAGGTCATAGTATCGGAGAGCGAACAAGCTCATTTCCTCTTTTTTTTTTTTTTTACACTTACGTGCGTGCACGTGTCTTCGCACAATTCACTTTTCTGTGGCTCCCAACGCTACCTGAACGTCAGGCGTAGTTTGTCATTGATTTATATTTTTCGATGTGGGCTTTCTTTAGCGCTGTCTCTTTAACGTCCTCGATTACCGTGGGTAAACGGAGTCGCGTCATAACCGACCCCCCGTCTGGCGAAACTAGTACGAAAAGCTTCAAAAACATCCGGTACCGCGTTCTTAATTTTTTCGCCCAGTTAGCAAATGAAATAGCATTTTCTTCATCATATTTCCGTTATGTGTGTGAGTTGATGCCCTCGTATGTACTTATTAAATGTTGGGCGCTGAAAGGGAATTGACGATGATGATTGGCGGCGATTTCTCACTCCCACAGTGACAAAAAGAAAATGTACCGACGTCACTAACGCTACTAAATGGATAGCTGCACATGCACGTGATCGCCACGAGTGGCTTCCCAAGCGAGAAGAAAACCGACGGTGCCTTGGCCAAGGCTACATTTGTCACACACCAAGGCGCGAATAATTATTTGCCCTTTGCAGCCCTATCAGCGATTCATCTGTCGATCCCATTCGCTGAACGCCGTCCCTCGTAACACATTTGCCAACGAATTCGTTGAAGAAGAGACCACTTCGATCCATGATAATTTGCGGAATGCAAGATACATTGTCAGAGTTCTCAAACAAAGAGTATTAGCCTGTCAACTTCGCAGCGGAGTACTGCAGGAGGTTCCATCACGAAGGAATTCGAAACTTGCGATGCCCATATCCTTGTTTCGCGGCAATTTGAAGATATAGAAGCTCTTCTTGAAACAGGGAATCCAGTCGCCACAGAAGCCATTAACTCTTTCTTGGAGCCACTTGAAGGAGTACACACGCATTCGAAGCCAACGCATGTCCCACGCATGCTTGCCGTACTGCACGTAGCAGAAATTGCATGAAGCCTTGACGAGCCACGCAGTTCCTCAGTAAAAAAAAAAAAAAATCCTGCAGATCCCACGCACAGTGGCAATCGCGGTGTCATGCGAAGTGGTCAGCGAGGAGATTGCACACGGCGAATCTTGTGCCATGCAACGAAGTATTGCGAATAGGATGAACGTTGTTGTGGAAAGTGCATGAGTAGGTGTACACGCTTAATATGGGCTATACCAGGAAACTTGACGGCACCGTCGCGACTGAATTCATGGTAGGAAGTAACTGTTGAGGAATGCATGTTTGCTTCCCTTTGTATTTTGCTGCTCTTTTGACAACCCACGTGCTTGAGCCACTAAGAGGAAGAGGGAACCAAAAGAATAGCGCTGCGGGGCGGAGGTGTGGGAACGATGACCGTAACGGGTCAGATCGGCAGACGGACTCGCGGAGCGGACGAGAAAAGACGAAACGACGGTCGCTCCTACGAGAAGTGTTTGAGATGCTGTTGAGGCATAGTTTTGTACAGTTTTGTAAATAAGTGTAAATAATCTTGCACCATTATCGAACCTTCACTTTGTAGGGGTTCTTCTACTAACTACTACTACTAGCAGCGGAATCGCTGCTAGCAACCCAGTGCCGTGGGTTCGAGCACTCGACGAGCACAGAATGTGGCAGTTGCGTCCGCGCTCGCTCGTCTCAGCCATGCATCGCCGCGCTGCCGCGCGCGTCAGCCCGCGGCCCGTTTCGAGGCGGGACAGCACGAACCGCCGCACGCGGCGAAAGAGAACATGAGGCGTCACTCTCCGTGCATGGCAATTTAATGAACACGTTAAATAAAACAAACAGTACAAGGCCGAATGTAAGATCGAATTAAATACAAAGAATACAAACACAAACAAGGACAGTAAGAATGAACAACACGCGAACACACAATAACACACAAAAACCATGCAAGCAAGGAATCGCCTAACCCCCGGCCAGCGCACCCGCGATCGCGCGCCCCTAGAAAGGGAAAATAGAAGGAAAAGAACATACATAGATGGGCGACGATCGCAAGCTGCTGCCGGGGTCGCCGGGGCCCGAGACGTCGCGCAGTCCGGACGACGAGGCCTCGTCGTCCGGACGGTCGCAAAAGCACGTACGCACCGCCTTGAGTCCCAGCGCGTTCTGCCGAAGCATCTCCGAAACCCGAAACGGGCGAACGTTCGAAATTAGTAGCTGACCAATGGCAAACTAGTTAAGACCACATGGAGCGAAGCGGCCAGCCCTCCACAGTGGTGGGTCGCCGCCACGTCCAGTTGGGAGAGGGGGATGCGAGCACATTCCTTGCAAAACATGGCGTCGCGCGGGACGCGCTTCACCCGTCCCCACAACTTCCAATATCGAAGAAGCATCCACCATCGAACACGAAGAAAGAAGACTCTTATATCGAACAACAGTAATGTTGATACTCGCTATAGTGCACAACACAGATACCTGTTTTGTCGAGAAGCAACGCAGGCTACGGTACAGTGAAGTGCGTATCATTAACGTCATTCGCTCAACTATTCCTGCGGAACGTAGCAATGTGTGTCAAAAGCATGCCAAGTGGTAGTAGGACATATGTATCGTTTATTTCATCGCTAAGGTAACGTTTAACACACATTAAGAGCGCGGTCGACGTTACACAAGCACCGTCATCACGCAGGTGCCCCATTCGGTTTATTTACTATATTCATCGTTTCGGAGAAGCCGCCGTAGCCGAGCGGTAACGTGCCAGTTGACACCTGGTGGGGCCCGGGGTTCGATACCCACCTCCCGCTTGGTAGGTTGCCTCCGGAGATTACAGCGCGTTCGTGTGTGTTACGTCTTCATTTCGCTCGCATGCTACGACGAAAGGCACGCACGTGTTTTTTAAGTGTGTTCCAATCATGTGTTAAATGTCTGTTTTAGTTGACCCGAGATTGACATGGGCTGCATAAAAGCCAAACACGTGCGGCGCATACCCGAATATCACTGCCCGAGCACTATAGGGGTGTGAGCCACACGCGACTGCAGTATCGTTAATCGTGGCGCACAGGACGAGTACCTATGTCATGTTAGTGACGCAAATATCAATCGTACTTGTTCGTCACACATACCCTTCCATTCAAATTTCGGCGTATATCGGGCGAACGAGGCAGCCAGAGAGCACCGAGACTTACAGGCGGCTAGATAGATACGGTCACAGTCACTCAAGTTCGCCAACAAATGCGTCGCATTAAAAAAAAAAAAGACCTATTGAAGTTCCACTAACGTGAAACCTCGGAAGGTGCGAAGCATGCGGCGATGCGCCAGTGTATCCCACAGGAAACGTCATTCGCTACTAATGGGCTTGCTTTACCGTGGCCATGCCGACGACGTTAGACGCCGACAGCCTGGGCACATTAGCAGAAACTCGCTAGAATCGCTTCTGACACGACAACCCTACACATACACTGTCTGGGTGCACTGCCTCCAGCATGGGCCCAGCGTGACGACAGTGGCAGGACATCCCGACAAGCCCTGCGCCTAAGAAGAACGAACGTAGGAACGAACGACTCACAAATGCACAGACACTATCCGACTGCACTGCCTCCACGATGGGCGCACACAATTTTCGCAGCCGAATTTAACAAATGTCTGGTATTAGAGTAATTAAATCCTGACTATTACGTTACCTTAAATTCGTTTAAATCATGTTAGTTTATTTCGAACCGGTTTCATCCATTATACGCTCGTATTCTGACCATCGTTTGATAACTTGTTTTATCGTCACGACAGGACACAAGAGATTCTGGAAGCACCAAGACCCTAAGGTGCTTCGCCTCTAAAGCACAATGGAAATCTCAAAAACTGAAGCACGCGCACCGCATTTTCTGGGCACAAGGGTAACCTTGCAAGGCTATGCATCATCCAGTCGCAACATTCTTTAGCCACAATTTAGGCATCTGCGAACGCTTTCTCCAGAAGAGCCTGAGGAGAGGCACGCACACACAGCACATATGTTTGATGAAATTATTTAAAATTAGTGCCCCGCGGTGGCTCAGTGGTTATGGTACTCGCCAGCTAACTCACGAAACGCGGGTTTGATCCTGGCTGCAGCGGTCATTTTTTCGATGGAGGCGAAAATGTGGGAGGCCCTTGTAATGTGTGTTGTCCGTGCACATTACAGAACTCCAGTTGGTCAAATTTTACGGAGCCCTCCACTACGGCTTTTCTCTTCTTTCTATCTCTTTCAGTACCCTTACGAACGCTGATGCGTGCTACCGCAGTTGCTACAGAAAATGGCGCCCTTTCCTTAACCGCACCACAAGTACTATTATTTCAAGTTCCAACACACTGTAACGCGTCTGAAGAGCGTCCTGCAAAAATTCAGCGCATGGAACCCTTCAATTAGCGGTGCCACATTGATGACAGCGGAGCGCATGAGCAGGATGAAACTAAGGAGAGCACATTTTGTTAAGTGCACGCTCCGAATCGGCGCTTTGGGAGGTTTAGGAAAAGGAAGGAAAGCAATTATCCGAGACTGCAGCCAAACTTTCAAGAATGGTTCTGGGTATTCCATCTATGCAATTAATTTATAGCAGCGAGATCAACTTCAGTGCTGCAGGATGCATAACGCAGGAATGGCGTACTCGACAGGACCAATAATCCATCGACGACCCCTTGTTGCTGCACAATAATGTCTGATAACTTTGTGTTAGGTGTCTTGACTTTAACTAATACTTAAGCTAGCAGCAAGGATGACATGCTTTTGGTCGTGATAAATACGTTTCAATATTTGTGTTTCGTGCACATTACCACTGCGTTCCTGATCGGGCAGGGCTGTACAGGGCCTGGGCGTCGTCAGGACGTCGTAAGGTGGGGCTGGCCCACCTTCCACAAGCATCGGGCCCGGCCTTGGCCGGGCCGCGAAGCTGAGGCGCATCCGAAGCCGTGCTTTTGAAGCATTGACGCATCTATTGCTTTTACACGTGTATGCATAGCGGTTTAACGGCCACATTGAGCGTAGTCACTGCAGTTGAGACGTTTGTTCTAAGAACCGAAGAGAGTATACGCTCGGTACCGTGAGACAAGTCCACTCGTTTCGACCTTGTCTTCGCGCTGTTCAGGGTGAATATGTATACCAATCATCCCACCCGTTCATGGTGTACGTTAGAGCATCTATTATCATTTCCGTGTTCGTAAAGTATGTATGGTGCGAAATGCTATGTCTGCGATTTCATTCACCGTTATTTTCTCAGTGGCGTATACGCATTATTTCTGTAATCTTAATATGATGGATATATGTGCTTTTTATTTGCACAAGGGCCAATTAAGTGTGGCCAAAGAGCGTAAATTGTGGAACTTTATGGAGTCTACAATGAATATTTACATGCAATTTCCTTTGGAATTTTTACAATTTATGGATGTTTGCTGTTGCTGCCCCAGCAATGTCTCGCGCTCTTTGAAACTCTTAATTTCTGATGTGCCATTTACTATTCCATATTTCTGGCTGTAGCTTGACGTTTGTTATTTTCGCTGATGATGCAGATCATAGTATCGGAGAGCGAACAAGCCAATTTCCTCTTTTTTTCATTCTTATATATGCGTGCATATGTTTTCGCAGAATTTACTGTTTTGTTGCTCCTAACCTGAACGTGCAGGCGTACTATGCCACTGCAGTATCTATTTCTCAATTAGCTCTTTTTAGTGCCATCGCGGTACATTGGCAACCGAATGGGTTTGGCGTAGCCGAAACGCAAGGCATAATAGTGCATAAAAGGCCAGAAAGCTGAGCGACTTGGTAAGGATTCATTATGGAAAGAAAAGATGTGCAAAACAAGGACACAAGGGAACAGGAGTGAACAACACGGATATCAAGTGAAGAAGAGCACAGAAGCGAAAAAGAAAGAAGACACACAACTTATCTGCGCATGCTCAGGAATGGTAGCGCCACCTGTGAAACGGGTACACGTGCTGGCCCATGCGAGAGGCAACGGTTAAGACATTCTATCTCTTCTCTGTTTAAGCTATAATAGACGGCTGACTAACGCACGCACTTCCACTGTTACTGAAGTGCCAAGCCTCGACCATTAGAGTACTGACACGAATTTTTGACATCCTCATATCGTTGCTGTAAATGAAAGCACTGGCGTGGATAACCCCAAAAAGTGTATCATGGCGCCTCGCAACGCAATGAATATATTTTCGATGTGGATCCCTTAAAAGACCCCTTTCGGTTTCGATTTCGAGGGGGCGGTTTCTCAGTGACGTGCCAAGACAGTCGGACGTATGTCTAAGTGACGTAGGGACAGCAATTCGTGATAGCGTCGCCGCAACTCTGTCGTCTGCGGTGAATTGCACGTGGGGCACGCAAACAACGACAATTTCACGGTCGTCCAGCGGCTCTGGTAGCGATTTTGGCGATTTTTAAGAGACTGTTTTCATACGTCATCGTAGTGCCCATTGCGCTGGGGCTGGCTTGCAGTGCTGGGCGAAAAAAAAAAAAAACTTTACAACCAAACTAAAATATTTTGTACGTGTTTCACGTGTTTCCTGGCTTCCGTGTACGGAGGGCGTTAACAATACATGGCTAGAAAACGAAAAATGTCTATTTTGCGCCGCCGCAAAAACGTGTCGGTACTCCTTTAAACGCGTTTCTCCACTCTTATGCCCGTACAGTTGATAGTCGGCGTTCGTGTTGTCCACTCGTCTTCCGTTGTGCCCGTGTTTCGCACGCCTCTTTCCATAATAATAGTGCACGTTGCTGGGCGACTATATGGTAGACTGCCTTACACTACATTATGCATTGTTCAGGCTATCTTACGGACGCCACCAACTCGAACGTCGTCTATGTCGAACACACGAAGACAACAAACGCGCACCTGAATGCACTCAAGCGCATCGCATCATTAAGAGTTCGCACACTACACGCGTACAGAGTCATCGCCAGACCTAATGGAGGACAACAGAAACAAGCCCCCCTTAACAAACACGTGTGCCAACACCGCCTCAACAAACACGTGTTGAGAAAGCATCGCGGATGTTGGAAGGCAGCCAGGAATGGTCGACGCAAGAACGGCTATAGTTTAGCGCGCCGGTGCGCGCAGAGTGAAACCCCGCCATCTGTACGCGTCCGTCGGTCACCAAACGACATTTTCTGACTGCCGTCGAGAACGCCCGGCGTACCCGGCGTGCGTAACGGTCTGCGTGGCCGCCGTCACGATGGCGATCGGTGACGCACATGGTGCCGAACGATGTAGTATGCACGCGGTGATGACCGCTTTACGTAACCGGGAGCTTCTTCGTGGCCTCCCTGTACGGAGGAGTGCCGGGGCGATACCCGCGGTGCCGCCGCGTGCGTCACTTCCAGCGCCATCCAGTTCCGCCGCGAGGAAAGGGGCGACGTATAAAAGGACTGGTTCGCCCGATCGCAGCCGTTCGCGCGCGCGTTGCGGTCGGTGCATTGACAGTCGTCAAATGGCTTCGTACCTGAGAACTGCCATCATCGGTGCCCTCGTGCTCAGCTGCTCGTCGTCCGACGTCGTCAGGGCCGCCACGGACACTAACCTCTACGACGTTCTGCGGCTTATCTACACGATGTGCTGTGAGTCTGCCAATTCATGTGCTTCTTCCCCCGCTGGACTTGCAGTATATGTTTTCGCTAGATCAATGTAAGGGGGCCGTTGCGCCAGAAAGTTTGACGGGACGGTGCGTTGAAGTCGAAGCCGTGACTCGGCTAATTGGTATTGTGTGCATAGCAGGGAAGCTTAATTGCAAAGAAAAAAACAACAACAAAGACGCACAATTCCAAGCACACTCGCACACAGGCAGCGCACGTGTGCAAGCCAGTAACGACACTGCAACACAACAGCGCACTTTGCCGTCACTATAGTTTGTATGTGTGTTGCATTGTCTGTGTTTGCCATTGCGGATTTGCCGCTCTTATACACTCCTGTGCAGTGCATGGAAGGGTTGTACGATTTGGCTAGCTGTGCAACGGAAATGTTGCACTATACAGTGATACGTCGTACTGATGACAAACTGCGCGAGGAGGAGAGGCACGGAGACGAAAAGGCAGGGGCACAGGACGTGCGCTGTTTTCCTACTGATCAAATTATCGACGCTAAAGCTTCTGGTATGTAAGATGCTTAAAAAATAGCTCAAAAAACAAGCTGTATTATCCGCGGTACCATGAAGAACCAAATAGTCCGGTTAGTCTCCTTGCCAGGCCCGTAGCCAGAAAAAAGAAAAATAGAAATGAGGGGTGGGGGAGGGGTTGGGGCCCGGGTTCCTCCCGAAATTTGGTTGGAGGGTAGTGTTAGTAACATAGCGCAGTGCTGATAACGTAAAATATAAGCCTATCAATAACGTTGCATTTAAAAACTCACTTAATGTACATACTGCAATTTTTACAGAAAATAAATAATGAAAATAGGTGTTTTCCTTAAATAGTCAAGGCCTTCACCTAGTGCCCCCCCCCCCCCCCTTTCCTTCTCAAAGATTCCTGGCTATGGGCCTGCCTTTTTACAAATGATCTACAGCGGGAATTGAGACTTCACCTCGCCGGCTTAGCTCCTTTACACATGCAGGAAGCCAGGATCGGCGGAGGCAGTTGCGGTGTCCCACTTTTGCCGAGCAATACCGCCCGTGTCGAACCGAGTGAAACCGTATAGTGTTTTCGGTGTCTCCACACGGTCAAAGCTGTCGCCTTGTTGCGAAAGCGCGCACATTTACCGCGCCTCGCTGCACGCGCTTGCCATCTTTTATTCTGTCCCACTAAGCTCCTCGCGGTCCTTGGAAGAGGGTCGATAAATAAATTCATCAAGGACCCGTATTGAACGACGCGGCCAAACCGAGTGTATAGGAAAGCGGAAGGTCGTTTCTCGTCAGCTGCCGCCGAGCGGTTGCAAATCGCAAGTTCCAAATATAACCCCGATTTTAACGCTCTTCGCGAGTGTTGCGAGACTTCTGCACACTTCAAGACATTGCGTCTAGACAAGTCCCACGGTTGAGACGCGAAGTCCAGCTGTTTGAGCAACATTGTCTGGTGATAGATTCACCCGGTGGGAAACGCGTAATTAATTGCTCACTTTATGTCACATTTTCCCATCGCTGAGCAAAGCCGCGCGCAGCAAATTCGGTACAAGTTGCTTTAAAAATTTTGACGCTTTCATATGCTGCGACCAAACTGTGCGTTCTTGCGTTCCGTTTGTCGGCACCATAGAAAAGTGTTCCGGATGAGCCTTATAGAGATTGTGAATGCGTTTCGCCACAAATTTCCGCTAAACGACTGGACACTGCTTCAAATCCGAGATGTATCCTGGAGTGGTTAATATACAAAGGTTTTACTTTGACGGTGCCTGAATGCAGTATTACGATACTTCAATTCGTCATCCATCCTTGTGTCATTCGTGTGACGCGTATGCTGAATTCACTGCTTGCAATTCCTCCAAGTACTCTTATGTCACTGCAACGATTTTCTTTTTCGACAAAAGGAGCCTTTGCTACGATAGATGGACACTATAACCTAAATAGTTATGCCGAGCAGAATTATAATAACTATAAGTGAACCACCGTTAAACCATTCCGACGAATAACTTAGCCGTGCAGAAATGAACTGTGTATACTGAAAGAAGTATCGCATGCTCTTGCTGGTAAACCGGGTGCATGCACCTTTTTTCTAGAAGAAATTATCAAGAACTACAACGAGACGTGTTCCCGCTCACATTCCCGCATTATGTAAAAATGCAGGCACATTTTGCGGCGGTCCTTGTTTCTGCAAGCTGGTTCAACGCTACAAGCAAAAGCACATTGAGTACATTATTCATTAAGCCCACTCACCGGCAATTTTTTTTTTCATTTACTCTCATGTGATTTTTTAAAATAAATAAGTTGTTTTTATAGTAACTCAGAAAACAATTATGAACCAGGTCAGCGAAGGCTATCTCTTTCTATGTGTCGGGCTGCTATTAGTTCTAGGACTGGGGTTCAATCCCCGACCATGGGTGCTGCGTTTAAAAAACCACGTTGCCATGGCAACGTGGTTTTGGCATCTAAATCCCAAAATCTAAGCAGTTATCATTTTGACCGGAATCCACTATTCCTAATTATGTAACAAAGATATAGTTCCTCGCTCCCACTACTGTCATAACAAACTGCAATTACAGCGAATTGTTCGAGAAGTATCAAAGCTGGGCGTTGAGCCAGCCAGGGTAAATTCAATTCAATTCAGTCTTTATTTCCCCGTTTTACAACACAGACGGATATGTTGTGGATAAAAGCTTTCCCGGGGCAGCTTGACAAGTTTAAACATGTAATGTTCATCAGGGAAGCATCACTAGTGGTTATGCTATCAAAAGACAGATAAATACAACAAGGAATCTCCAAAGAACGCACGAAGCATTAATGTGCACACATAAGTAACCTAGAAGGTCATGTTACTTAAACGCACATTGAAGTTCCTTCGTAGGAACAGGAAAACAAATCGATATCAATGAGAGCATATCTATTTAGAAAAGACGGGATGGTATACTGAAGGCCCTCTTCTCTAATATTAAGCCTAGGGATCAGGGGCCGAATTCACAAAACTTCTCTTTCGTAAGTTCTTTTTTCCCATTGGTCGGGAAGCGTCTCTAATGATATGTCCAGCAGCAGCATTGGCTGAAATTTTCTCTTAAGAGCTCTTTTGTCGTAAGTTGTTTTCGTGAATACGGGCCCAGATCAATTGTACGTTCTCGTGAACGTCGTTGTAGAGACAAACTTCTATGAGCGTCAACATCACGCAGTTTAAGCAATTGAATTTTGCTGCTGGCAGTAATATGCGTAATGACACACGACGAAAACCACTCATTGCTTCTCTAAGGTCATTTTATAAAGGTGAACAAAGAAAAAAGAATGACGCGCCTGCTCATTTCGAGGCCTCGCCATATAAGGACCCTCAATGCATGCGGCACCCTTCACCGAGAAGTTACGATACGTCTTTTTTTTTTTCTTTTTTCTACCGAAATCAGAGCTCACCATCTCGGTAAATCCAGATTTTCGACGGATACAGAAGCTCGCCGTCGCGTGTCAACGACGCAAACACTGAATGGCCGTGACAAGCGTGCAGGCTGCCTCAACAGCTCACGCCGCACGACTGAAGGAATGTTTGTCTCCTCACGAACGAAGGGCACCGCCATTGAGAAATGCTCGTTTGCCCGAGTGCAGTGATGGGCACGTGCCTTGAAGGCGACCTTCGGGAGCGTGGGTCAAGCTCGCCCGAGTCGCACCCACGGCGAGGTCAGATAAGCGCATTCATCCCTCGCCGTTTACATTCCGCCCTTGAAAGTCGAAGTAGGACGCCTTGATCGGCGCACATTGTGCAAAACAAGCAATCCTTGGAAAATAAGAGACGCTGTATTCTCGACGCTTGTTTTCTTTTAATTATTTTTCATTTTTCACAGTATACTCCGAAAGACTCGAAGCACCGCTCAGGGAGGCCGTTCGCTATTCGACACATTGGAGGGGGCGGAAAATATCGATGCAGCGCAAAAGCTACACCACAGAACGCCTATGGCTATATGACTCACGATCACGCGGTTATATGAAGACGCTTGCGTCCCATGCTTTCGCAGTATAACTGGAATTCTAAGTCAATTTACGCCGCGCCATACCGACGGTGCTTCATTCAGCAGTGAGTAACTCATTAGTCTCTTGAGCGCTCAGTGGGAAGAATGTCATTTCATTGGCGGTGCGTCTGCCGGGCCAAAGGAATCGCGTGACCTGATGCCACATTTGCAGTATGGGTGTGTGTGTCATTGTACGCTCCTATGGCGTCGGAACTTATTTCACTAAGCTAATTCATCTGTTTACTGCGCGTAAATTAATTACGAGGAAACGTTTATTTCGCGACGCTCCGTATCGTCCTCTGAGGTGCACCAAGCAAAATATGTGTGACAGTACTATATACAAACTATAAGCACGATATAAGTAAGTGACGTGCCTTCGCTCAGACGCCATATGATTATGCTCAGGAACGCGGGCTTTGCGTTTCTTGTCGTCAGTATCTTCAGTCGTCACGTTTCCCGCTTCCGGTCGAGAACCGAAGTCCCAAATTCCTACAGTTTGCTGACATTAACAATGCTGGTGTCGCTGCGTAAGAGCGACACGGAAGGGTTGATATCATAGTTCAATCAACAAATAAATCCATCGATAGGTCACTCAATCGTCCAATCAATCAATCAATCAATCAATCAATCAATCAATCAATCAATCAATCAGCATTTCATTCATCGTTGTGCATTGACGAATCCATCCGTAGAATCTAATACAACGGCCTTCCGTGACAGAACTGAGCTCGCCGTTCTTTGGATGCCACGATGTCACGCACAGGGCAAGGTCGCCGACAAAGAGCCGAGTGGAAAAATTTCTTGGCCTAGATGAGCTTTTCGTTATTGTATAGTACAGTCGCCTTAACTCCTTGCGGCAGCTTTCCGTGCCTCCCGAAGGTCGCGGGATCGAATCCCGGCCTCGGCGGCTGCATTTCGATGGAGGCTTTCGAAATCTCGAGGCCCGTGTGCTGTGCGATGTCAGCGCACGTTCAAGAACCCCAGGTGGCCTAAATTTCCGGAGACCTCCTCTACGGCGTCTTTGATAATGAGAGCTGGTTTTGGGATGTTAAACCCCATAAATCAATCAAAGCCCTAAATGGCGCATCGAACGTGTACCTCTCCCTCTGTCTCCCGAGCACCTATAGAAAAAAAATGCGGCTTTATCACCATAACTATCACTGGCAGTGTAAGTCGGTAAACAAGTAGTGCTATGCACGGGTTTACCTAGAGTTTTTAACTCTTTATAATTGCCTGGATATCGACGATTTAAAGCAGCTACTGCGGAGGTGTCTTCAATTTTGCGCATGAGCAATGTCGAGCGAATAAAACTATGACGTATAGTTTTATTGGCTAGCATTCTTTTTTTTTTTTCCTATATAGATGCTCGGGAGACACCGGGAGAGGTACATGTTCGATGCGTCATTTAGGGCGTTGATTGATTTGTGGGGTTTAAGGTCCCAAAACCAGCTCTGATTATGAGAGACGCCGTAGCGGAGGTCTCCGGAAATTTCGACCACCTGAGGTTCTTTAACGTGCACTGACATCGCACAGCACACGGGCCTCGAGATTTCGCCTCCATCGAAATGCAGCCGCCGCGGCCGGGATTCGATTCCGCGCCCCCCGGATCATAGCCACTGGACCACCGTGGCGGGGCCACTTAAGGCATTCCAAATTGCATTGTCGCTTAATATGTGTACCACTTCTTATAATGGACGCCAGCCCACGCGTACAGTTAAGTAGACAAACAGCACGTACATTCATTCCACGAATAGACGGCCCCAACAACATGCCATTCGTCACATCGCCTTTAGCTCGAATTGCGGGTAGTTGTTCCGTTGATGCACGGTAATAGGGTAACGCCTGTATAGACAACACTCATCTATATAGACAAACAGTGTTGTCAAGCAATAGAGGATAGGCCCGTGTCCCGCTCGCTTGCGCAGTCGGGTCTCACGCGCACAGCAGGATGTCCTCGATGAGAACCTTGACCCACACGAATTGGGTTCAAGGGCTTCCTTCCTGCAGCCATCCAGGAAGCGATCGTTTGACGAGGGCCGCCGCCTCATCGTTCCTCCTTTTATCTTTCTTCGCGCGCGGCTAAGAATATTCGCGCAACGTGTGTGCTCTGGCGGCGGGGAGAAAACGAGCACAGTGCGGAAATGAGAGTCTCGCGGAAGTCGCCTCCACAAACGCCTTGCGCAAAAAAGGCGCTGCTTTCCTGCTTTCGAGGCGACATACATGTAGGCTGCGGTACGTGATGACTCCGTTTTCTGTTGGAATAGGCAAGTGCGGTTGCTTATAATAACGACGTCGCGTTTCGACGATTCGCAGCCGCTGCTCCGGCCGACCTGGAAGTGGGCGTCAAATGCATGGACCACTACTTGGGCGGCATAGGCGGCGAGACGTTAGCGGCCGCCCGCAAGTGCCTGTCGTCGTCCGAGTCACCGCTGGCCGACCTCTGCCTGCACCACACGGAGGTGGTCACGTGGAAAGCCAACAACTCGCTCCCTCCCCCGTCGCTCACCGGGGTGAGTGAATCGACATGTTCTTTTATGTTTATTGCTTTTTTCTCCCTCGATACGCAGTTGTAACGGCCCGAGTCTAGCGATGTGCCGAACCCTTCAACGCGCGAACAAGGTCCGATATCGGACAGTCCATCATTTGACCTTGCAGCGTGACACGCGGTGGCTGTTTCGCCGTATAGATGATTATCGCCAGTTGCCCGGGGTGAGCTTATTCTGTAACTGTCCAACCATATAGTGGACGCGTCTATACGTATGCTTGACGTCATCAGGGAATCAAGTCTTGATTGATGCGTGTAGTCTCCGAGAGTAAAGGAGCCGTTGGATCCTGTTCGTCGCAGAATGTTCTGGAGTCAATCATGCGGCGGTCACAGCGGACAATCCCACTAAATGGACAGTTGCAGAAGAGCTGGCGCAGTTCAAAGCAATTGGCGAGATTCTTCTGATGCTGTCAGGGTACTTGCTGCGTCAGCGTATCGTCGCCGCGCTGTGATTGGCGCTCGGCTGGTATAACGTGAAAGACGTGGTTCCATCAGGGCCGTGGCGGTCCCGTTTTGAATGGAGGTGGAAATTCCATGGAAGCCCACGTACTGAGCGTAACCAGAGTGCAGTCTAAAGGAATGCGGGATGGTCAACATTTCCGTAGCTCTCCATTACGGCCTGCGTCATAATCGTATACGTATACCGTGGTTTTGTTACGGAAAAATCCCAGCAATTATCACTGTGTAAGTGTTCCGTCTGTGTACCTTTCCACAACCTTACTGTTTCAAACATTGGCGGATACAGTGACTATAGGCGTACTGTTTTCGTCTCCCTTGTTCTTTCTTATATATATTAGAGGCAAAAACTTCGAAAGTTGTTGCCTGGAAGTGTTTTCTGATGTTCGTATGCGTGCGTAGCATATATTTGTGAACGATATTGTTCAACTGTGCGAAAGTTTCTTTTATCTAAAGTTTCTTTTTTTTTTCCCCCTGCGGAAGCGGACGCGTACGGGTTATGGATATGCGAACGGAAACGCAGCGCCCAACGACAGAACGAACAAAAGGGCGCAGACCATATATCTCTAACATCCAGTGTTTCTAAAGGGACACTAAAGTTATAAAAGCTAAGTCAGTTTATACTGAGACATAACTCTTTAGAAATTCTAATGTCGTTTATATCGCAGTGATGGGTTTAATATGAGAAGACAAAATGAAGGTCATTTTGATTTTTTAAAACTTTGCGATAAAAACCCTACACCTCAGCGTAAACACGACGTCACGGGTTTTCATAAAGTCTTTATTCGTTTTTCGACCACGTTGGCTCAATTGAATTTCTTCAAGTTTTTTTCTTTTTCCTGCTTCTTTTTAATTTATTCCCTCCGTCTTTACTTCCCTTCTCGCTTTCCCCAGTGCAGATTGGCCAGCCTGATGCTTTAATTCTGGTTAACCTCCCGCCTTTCTCTCACTTGCGTCTCTCTCTTGACGTTCACTATGTTGTTACGTCTCTTGCCACTTAGGAGCATAACGCAATTCATTGTTGCCGGTCAGAATTGCGCGGGACTTGTAGCAGCCACCTTGAAATGAGTGAAATCGATTAAATTAATGGAACACAGGCTTCGGCACTATTGCGGATGTCGGAAGCTTCAGCAATAGGGGAAAAACGTATACGGGCTTCAGCCATGCTGTTTAGGATTCGAGGCTTTCTTCTATACCTTGTGGTCGCAAGACTTGTTAAGTGCCGCCTCCATCGTGCAGGATGTCGCAATACCGAGTTTAGCTATCTTTGATGGCTAAGCGTTCTTTAAAAAAAAAAATAAAAAGTACGACTTGTCCTTGAGTCATGTGCTCCTCGGTCTCACGAGGGCTTTCTCCCTTTTTCTTGCCCACTCAAAGCGAGAGTCTGCACGAAGGCGCGGCACTTAAGGCTCTTGACGACCAAATAGAAAGCTTCGAAGCTCGCAGTTTTTTCCTTTAACGACCTTGACTAACATCGATGAAATCCTCGCACCATGACTTAAAATAAAGCACTCGACAGCCACTCAAAGGCTGAGAACCGCACGCAGCAAAGGTTCGCAGTTATCCCATACGTCCACAGGTCTCGTGTAAACTTTAAATAAGAAATATATTAATAATAAACGGGCTTCACCAGCGCAGGCGTTCGGTACCTGTTCACTGCTCAAACTAAGCTATATTATTATTATTATTATTATTATTATTATTATTATTATTAGTAGTAGTAGTAGTAGTAGTAGTAGTAGTAGTAGTAGTAGTAGTAGTAGTAGTAGTATTTTGAGATCCTCAAGAAAGAAAACGAGCAGACGTCGCTCGTAATGGCGGCGTATCCTTTGTTTTTACCAGCGACCGCCTTGGAACGGTTAAAAGCGTTCACCTATGGGAAGTAAACTACACGTGTTACCAAGCGGTCACCCTTTCAATGATTTGAAACCAGGCGTGGTGACAGTTCCCGTAGTTCTAGCACATTCCATAGTTGCTGGGAGCGCAGCAAACGACCCGCCGGGCGAGATGAAGCCAATTGCTAATACAGCCGCACCGCACGCGCCGGTGTATACAGAAGGGCGATAGTCGCGCGACGTGTGGGGCTACAAACAAGCCTTGGAATAAACACCGAAGGTCAACGGCGCCGGAAAAAATGTCCCTCGCATCCCCGTAGGGTAAAAGCGACTGCTACGGGCAGAAAAAGAAAAACTGGAAAAAAAATTGGCGGCGGTTTTTAAACGTAGAGACGGCGCCGTAATTGCACGGCATCGACCATCTGTGCCTCTATATTGGTGCGCCTTTGGACCTCGAAAGTTCGAAGGGACGCTAAAGTGAAACAGTAAATCAATTTATACTGATTGATCGTTCTTTCAGAATTCTACTGCCGTTTATTACGCCATCATGGATGCAATATTAGAAGAGAAAACGAAGGTCGAAGATAGATATCGTTTTTTAAATTTCGCGCCGATACCTCTGTTCCTCAATGAAAGCATGGCGTCACGGATTTCAAACTAATTTTTCGTATTTTTGGCCACATAGGCTATGTGTAATTTCATTAAATTTACTACGTTAGTTCTCTGGCCACGTAAGAACACAGTGCGATTCATTTTTTATCGGTTAGTGATTATATGTGGGTCCTAGCAGGCCCCTTCAAGATCTATGACGTCATAGCGAGATGGTGCGATAACTTCAAGGCGGCGTCGCCACCTGCATTATCTCTTGGTCCGTTTCTTCTTTTCTTTCCTTCGCTTACCGAGCGCTTTATTCTCACGGCAAGTGTGGTCCTTTCGGTATTGCGAAACAGTGGTTTAATTATACGAGAACAATCGTTTTGCTCTTTAAGTGTCCCTTTAAAATTATAAGAAAGCGCTACATCTTCCAATATCCAACACTGCTTGTGGCAAAAATTTCACGTGAAACTACCAAGGCGACCTTTACGTTCTCTTTTAAAGTGTATTGAATGGGCATAGCCCGCGCGTTTGGAGCACTTTTGCTTTACCGAGCCGCCAATCTGTTGATCGCCGGGTACAGACTTAGGTCAACGTTGACTGAAACGGCTCATTCAATGCTGTGCGCGCACATCCCCACTTATTTAATTTTCTTCAGTTGTCATCCGGGTAAACGACTCTATCCTGTAAACGATTCTAAACTTGCATATTTTCCGTATTTTTTCCCATTTTTTTGTCATTCCCACAACGACCCCATCCGGAGGTGCTGCGAGCAAGGAACATATAATGTCGTTATAGTTGCTATTACCACATAAGGAAGCCAATATTTCGATGTTATTAAAAATAACATCGTATGCAAATATGCCTCAGGCCCGTCTTTCTGCATTATTTTTAATTTTTTTCCAGTATTCTCGCGAAATCCGCTCGAATTATCTGAAACACTGCTAGCCGAGTCTCTCGCTTCCTTGGAGCATAGTATACGTCTTCTTTACCGATGACTAATTATGCACGCCTGAGCAGGCGCAGTCAAAGCTCTATGACATTATACATATTAGTGGCGCTTTTGGTGTTGTGAGGGGCAGTTTACCAATACGCGAGATAGATAGATAGATAGATAGATAGATAGATAGATAGATAGATAGATAGATAGATAGATAGATAGATAGATAGATAGATAGATAGATAGATGCTCGTTATTGAAAAAAAAAACATTGCCGGCGTGTATATAACCGCTGGCATGCTACTCTGTTCAGGGACGGGGATTAAAAAAGTCCATAGGAGAGTGTAAATAAAAAGTATAAAAAAAGGAAATAAAAAAAGTGAATAATACGAGAAAAACCGTTTTGCACTTTAGCGTCCCTTTAAACCATTGGCTCTATGATTCAAGAATATTGCTATTCTCTGTTAATCATCTGGGTAGCAACCGCTTAAGAATTGTGATTTGATCATCGGTATGTATGAACAACGAACTGTGGACCACTGGGAACTAGAAGCATAACTGATACACTGCTCAGATATGTCGCTAAGGCTGTCTTTGGATCACGGCATCATGTGAATTGCCGTTATATATATTACTCTCAATAACAAACATTCAGTGTCACCGTCGTCAAGGGTGAGAGAAAATGAGAGAGGAGACATCTACACCGTATACTTTTCCAACTAATGCACACAGAAGAATGTCATGTCTGAAATGGTCCAGAGCTGCTGCGCAATCTGTAAATATACGCCAGGTCCTTTATTTCAACATTACGCCAAGAAGATATATCAAACGAGACTGCCTTGATGCTAAGTTAGCATCAAGGCAGTCTCGTTTGACATATCTTTGAGAATTATGAGAGTTCATTACGAGATAATGTTCCGAATAAAAGCTAACTGTTCGCCAGATTAGCACATTTTTCGAAAGCGCCTGAAAACCGATGGGACTTTCGCGGGTGTAGTAGAATGACCGATTGCGGAGTAGCAATATGTTGATTGATCTATGGACTAATCAAGAAGCTGAGACCCAAAATACACTCAATTCGCATTGGTCGTAAGCCACTGGAGCCTAGAAAAATTTCCGTAAGATCCATCCACATGGAAAGCATCCATCGAAATGCAGCCGCCGCGGCCGAGCTCACCGAGTGTGCCTACATGCTTATTATATATATATATATCTAAAAGAACAATGCGTCATTTATGCCATATATGCTGTTACTGAAGAAAAGGATATGAAACGCAGGAATCGCGAGGTTGAACAATGCAAGGAACCTCGCAATATGTATTACTAAAGACAATGTTCCCGCAATTAATCACTAAAATATATACATGACTTACCTATTATGGCATTAATATTCCTTTTTCATACGAAGCACTCACCTAGCTGTCATGGAGTTCTTGTGGTTATTTATTTTAAGCGTTAACAGCAACTCCTTGCCGGCATTATTGCTGTTTCAGCACACACTTTCAAAACTTCCTGAATACAGGCTTTGCCAGAAAAAAAAAAACAAAAAAAAACAACGAATTCTCTTAAGGAACAAGCAAGCGGACGCCATTAATTGCGAGAAACATGCTGATTGTACAGTTAACTAAGATCGCTTAAATAGCTTTTTAATTAGCGGCATTTCGTGGTTATTGTCAATGGCTTGCAGTCACAATGACAACGATGCCTTATCACTTTTTAAGGCAAAGAAAAAGCCATTATCTGAATCCCCGTAGCCCGCCGAAATCTGGCGGCTTCTTCTTTTTTTTTTTTTTTTTCCCTTCTTCCTCACCAAGGGAGCGCCGGAACTCACGTGACAACACACCGTCAGCCGGTGAATGCCTGCGGCGGTCAATTCGAAATGTACGGGCACTCACAGCTCGCGGCCACATAGTCTGCGATGACAAATTCTTGCGCCCAGGGAAAAAGCAAAAGATAACGCTGGCTTCTGTCTGTACATAGCGCCGAGATGTCTAGCGAAAGTAGGGGAAACAGCACAAACACTACATCGTACATTACGAAATGGCCGCCGCAATCTCTGCCACACGTCATCAACGGAAGTTGCACTCGCGCGTGACTTCCGCCGCTCCCTTTGCGCTGAATTTCGTTTTGGTGCGAAAAAAAAGCCCAGGTTTTCTTGCGCTGCAGGCCCTTAGACAATGACTTTTCCTTTGTTAAAAAAAAAAAATTGTTGCGGCATCGACATCTCCGGGGCTAGAAACTCGACACTGACAATAACCAGCAAAGGTATCTCATGAAGAAGTTAGTATATCTTAATTAAGCAGCGAATTAGGGAATTCTTGGGGCTTGACGTCCGTCGCAGCTAACAGTTTCTTTCCGAAGGGGCTTTCCTCTCTCTCTAAGAGCCTATATTAAAAAAAAAATACATGCTATCGTGGACATTTACGTAGGTGCAGGGATTTATACTCACCCCTCCAACAGCCCCCCAGCAACACCCAGTAGGATTCTACCCCCCCCCCCCCCCCAAAAAAAAAAAAGAAAAAAAACAGATAACCAGTGACTTCTTATCCAACACCCCTCTGCGTACACACAGCAAAATCGAAATTCTGGATAAACCCCTGCGTCGGCGCCAGCTGAAAATGCTCGCCGAGCTCCATTAGGCGACCTGGCGATGGGAAAATTACGCCTATATAGCGCGACTTGGTTAATCTCCCTACCTATCTCCTTCGTTTATTTCTCTCTCTCAAGCTTATGTCCCTCTGCACGTTATATTGGCAGCGTTTCCTTCGTAAGCATCCCGAAGCGCGTGTGCGGCGGTGTTGTGACTATTGATTTCGCATTGCATAATCAGCATTTCGTGTCGCAATCGATCGGTATATATAACCAACAATGACGTCCGTATCTCGCAGATCATCAGCCTTTCCGGTCTCACAAAGATGATGTGCATCATGGGTGAGAGCAAGGCCAACGTCCCAAGGTGGCAGTCTGGGTTTTCTGTGAGTATGCACGTGCTTTCCATATATTAATGGACCCTTCGCCAGCATTGGCAAGCGGACAAGTATATGGCGCGCAGGCTGGGCAGCGGCGATAGACGCAATCAAAATGTATCAAGCATCAACAGGTTGCGAAAAGAACCTAAATTTAAAAGCTGGAGACCGCGCACCCACCCTCTCGACGAAGAAACGCCCAAAGAGTAAATCCACGTAACCGTCTCTCATCGCAACGTCACTGACCACTGCCTGTGGATCTGGTTCTGCGGAGCCCGCAACGCGCGTACGCCGCGAGAAAGCAAAACGAGAGGAACAAAATATGGTGCGGGAACAATCAGAAATCGTAATCCATGCATGCGAATCGCTGCACCTTTCAAGAAAACGTATTTATAAAGCCACACGTACGCTTGCAAACGTACGCAAGCGTGCACCGGCGCGCTGACTTCTTGCTGGCTAATAAGATCACGGAAGGCATCGCTTCGTACTTAAGCGTCAACTAGAATGTTCCAGTTCCTTAGGGCAGCGGTTCCCAGCCACGGACTTCTCGCGGACACCTTTTGAGGAATGGTAAAACTGAGCGGGGACCACTTGCACTGGCCGAAGGGGTCGAGCTGGCGGTCATAAATTTAAGGAAGCACTACAGTGTAAAGCAATTTTCATCGCACTAGTGGATGAACTTTTCACAATGTCAAAAACAGCAATTTTGCGGGGAGAACCTCGGTAGGCTACAAAAGGCGCAAAAAGAACGTACGGATGTCGACGCGCACTTTGAAGTTTCAGCACTAATGCGGGTGACGTCGCAGGTCTTAGACGACGTCCTCTAAGGCCCATATAACTATTTATAGGCAAGAAGGACATGCACAGCGTTCCAGGGAAGCCAGAGACATAACGCGGCGAGTTTCAGAATCCATAGTGAAAAGAACAGGCGTGAATAACACGGACACAAGGGTAAGAAGTGTCCGTGTTCTGCACGCCTGTTCTTTCCACTATGGACCCTTACCAACTCGCTCAACTTCCTGTCCTTTGGACTTTCACAATATTTGATGGCGTGCATTTGGCAAGAATACAAAAAAATAAATGAATAAATAGGCCTTCTGACGTCATAAAGTTCCTAAGTTCCGGCGCGAATTGCAAAATTGAAACTTTATGACAATCATTTTCCTTTAATTTTAAACGTAAAATGTCGAAATTAACGGCAATAGAGTTCTCGAAATATAAGTTATCATTCCGAAACTAGTCTACAATTTCACTTCAGCGTCCCTTCAACGCAATACACGGCGTGAAACAGGTGGTGACAGAGACCATCTGAGGTGACTTTGCGGAGACTGCTGCTGTACTTCCAGAAGCAGGTCCCGGAACGATCCATGAGACATCGCTGAACTCACAAAGTAGCCTTAAGAGTGCTATCATCGCGATGTCACATTGCTGTCGTTCGCCTCTCCTCCTTGTATAAAGCCATGACGATTAATTGTTCTGCTAGCGTATTCTGCCATTGCTTCTTGGTGTCGAAGACGATGGCCCGCGGTGGCAAGGCCTGGCATGTTCAGGCCTATCGCCTCCTCACTTCCGTCAGGGCACACACACACACACACACACACACACACACACACACACACACATATATATATATATATATATATTTCTCTTAACGTCGACTAGTACACCAGCTACCCCTGTCTGATCATTGATCCACTCCGGAGATGCCACGATATGGCGGTAAAGCACAGCAACTAGGACAGGGTTGCGCAGTGCAGTTAGGCGACATCGTAAAGTACAACGCAGCTTGGCCAGGTCCACGTAGGCCTTTTCACAAAAGCTGGATTTTGTTTCTCTGGTCTCAAATAAACGCTATGCGAATCCAAGACGTTCACTGTCACTCAGTCTCCGCAAAGTCAATGCAAAAATGTAGGCAAATAGAGCTTTGCAGTTGTACCTGTGCGCATCGACTGTGATCGCGAGGTATGCATGTATGCTCGACGCCTTTCATATTCCTTATATCAAAATAAACCTTCGCAGAATACGTATCTCGCTCACCACTGCACGTTTATTTTCCACAGAAATGCTTCCCGAAAGAAGAGGACTGGTTGGCGTCACGGAAAGCACTGTAGGTATTCTGCATACTGTTTAACTATAGCAGTTTGTTATTTTGCTGACTATTATAACAAAAAAATGCCCTCCTCTTTTCGGTTCTTTCAGATGGTTTATTGCGAGATATCTGCTGTCAAAACAGTGAGACTACACTGTACCAAGGTTCCTCACAATGCAGAAGGTATGCATCTCCTTTGTAGCTTTGTGTTACAAACAGCTGGATGCCAATTGTCCATGCCATAACCCGTGCTCCAGCTTGTGGGATTCTGTAGAACTGATGTGCCAATAAGGAAAGGGTGCTGACGCTGCTCATGTGCACTCGCACAGCTGCAACAGAATCCTAGCCTGTTACTGCTGGTTAACCTGCAATGGCTGGCTAGGATATTCCCGCAAGACAGCACTTGCATATGCAGTGCATACCAACCAAAGACAATGCTACAAAACCTGAGCATTTTACCTTTCCGCAAGCAGCACAAAGAGCATTCCTCATTAATTCTGCTGCCAACCAGACTCGCGCAAAAGCATAATTCCCCTTGCACCTGTTCAAAATAAAATTGGAAGTCATGAAATGTAGTGTGGTTAGTACTTTAGTGGATCACATTTAAGACTGTTACGACTGCTTGAAACTCTAATTCCTCGCACACAGATGGTGAAAATGTAAGCAACCTCGCTTCGGCTGGCTTGTTTACCTTCATTACAGCTTGAAGCTGTGGCCAGAGACGACAACAGCAACATATAACAGCCTCCTGCGGTTGTCTTTTGTTGTCTTATCTTTGCTTGCAAATGTAAAAATTGTTCACTGCCTCGTAGAGCACATTCACACTGGACGTGTATTAAAAAACATTCAGGACTTCATTTTGGCCCCCCCAAATCACGTCTATCATAGCACATGTTGCAGGCTAGGGTCTGCATGACAGAGGCAGTAACTGTAGTAAGTGCACATATCACAAGACGTTTTTAGGCCACTTGCTATTCAGACACGTTTATTCAAAACTATGAAGTATGCAAACGGTATCACTTTCCTGTGCCTGCTTGTGCTATCCATGCGACAGCAAATCTCACAAGAGGAACTCTCATTACTACTCCAGCACGGGCACAGAGCTACTCTCCGTTTCACAGTCGTTCAATGGCACAGTTTTGCTTGACAAGGCACGGATGACTATAAAATGTTCATTTTTCACTGCGCAGGTCCCGCAAGAAGGCACAAAGAAGGAACCAGGCTCTGCCCAGTATCAAGCCAAAAAAATGAGCACGACATTCAACGTGCCCGCTTGTACATAACATCAAATCACTCACTTATTTAAACCCCTTGTGTATAGTTATGATGCTCTCATTTCATGCAGTGTCACTATCATCTTGGAACATTAAAGTGGATGCTGCAGAAGTGCACATTCCTACAAGACTCATTGTGGGCTGACTGAAAAAACGCAATTATACAATTTTGATTTGTGTGTTCTCTGCAAGCCGCACAGAATTTCCTTACCGTATTTGCATGATTGAGAGTTGACTCGAATGTAGGTCAACCCCACCTTAATATCATAAGTCAAAAGAAAAACTGACGGGTGGTATGTTTTGCTTCACCCCCAACTTTGGATTTCAAATTTCAACAAAACGGGTCAACTCACAATCGTGTAAACACAGTAGTTTAACTCAAGCACTGTACAATCGCAAATTATTTTTTTTTCAGCCTTTAGCATATAAAATGTCAAGCATGGTTACGCTTGCACATACAGCATATATCAAGCACTGTTTCCATATCTCAGGCAAATGATGTATTTCTACAAAGGCTCCATACAACACATTGCCAACACAAGGCGAGTTTTAAGAAGGGCCCATCTTTCTGCCAGAATTTCCTTGTTTGAACTTTACAAGACAGGTGCAACAGCCTTTCCCTGTGGAGCACTAAAATATGCAATGCACGTGCTGCAACTGGAAATGTTACAAAATCAAAGCGTTGCATCATTTTAACAAGCGGCAGAAAGAGCATTCCTCGCTAATGCTTTTTGCCAACCAGCTTTACTCGCGTCCGATTCCTCTTATATTTGTTGGAAGTAAAATTAAAAATGAGGGAATATCCCCACTTCTGCTTTTGTGCCCTAACAGGCACAAGCCAATGCAAAATAAATGAAGAGGCGTTTTTAAACGACAGTTGGAGAACTAATGTGTAAGCAAAAAATACCAGTCCAAGAAAAATAAAAACTACAGAGAACGTAATGTAATTACTCAGTAATGCCATATCAGTGAGCACAAGGAGCCGTTGCACAAGGTGTTTATATTAATAACAATCAGGCTGACTGGTGTGATTCTAGGTTTGGCAGGTAGGTGCTGTTAAGGTGTTCACTCAGAATGCTCTTCCTGCAATGCAGTGGAGCATAAAGAGTTCTTGATTTCTTCTAATACGTCTTTAGACGGAATGTTGCCAAACTAGCTCAGTCGCACACCTTGCCTTTGAATACTTTGGCTCAACATGACAGTGGTCTTGAAAAAAAAAAAAAAAAAAAGACAGCCACTGTAAACAGTCAGTGTAAAGAAAAAAGAGAAAAAAAGGTTGAGACTTGCTCATCATTGTACAGCCCCATTGTTGCAAACACTGAAAGAACCCTCACACCAAGCGCGACTGCGTGCTGCATTGTCATGATGATACACAACCACTGACCTCTACCAGCGAACAGACATGCTTGAAGTCAACTCCAAAAAACTATGATCCTTTAAAATAAAGTTTCTCTGCTAGCACTTCTGGCTGTCCACGTTGATAGACGTTCCATTCAGCAATAACACTATTTAAATGTGTACAACAAAACAAGGCAATAACAAAACAGGGTCACTATTTACAAGGCACACCTATTTACATTGCAGTAATGATGCAAGCCCAAACATGGATCAAGACAGCAGGTGCCACTCTTAGACCCGACTAGTGCCTAAGTAACATTGACAAGCAGCATGTATCACATAACACCAGTCAAGGACACAGAGAAAGCAATCCATATATGGCACATGCCAATCAAAACAGATCCCTGTATGCAGGGACTACATTGCAAACACTTGAAAAATGTACTGTTCTCTAAGTATGCACACCTTGGATATGTGAGCTATGACAAGCCAAGGAGTGGTGATGATGATGGTTGTAAAAAATGAGTGGTGATGACAAAGCGGTGACATAACATTCTCCAAAAGGAGAGTACCAAGCGTTAATATGTGCTCTATTATCACTCTTTAGAAATATGAGGATTTCTTCACTAATGCTGAACACTAGCGACTTTCTCACCATTTTATATAAGCACATAAGTGTGTGTTCTTAATGTAACATGCTTTCACAACTGATAGCACTGTCACATGAGCACGTGAGAAACTCCGTCGTTCTTATGTCGAGGGATATACACACACTGTCACATGGTTGCCCGAACAGAGTTCAATGGCCAACTGCCAAGGGGGTGCACTAGTTTACAGTAACTGCAGCAGTAAAAAAATATAGCTTGAACTCGGCACTGCTGTAGTTGACAGTGTAATGAACTTTAGCAACATTAAAGTTTATTTCACCGCACGATCACATCATAACGCGCATTTTTAAGAAATATTTACACGCACAAGTGAACCTACTTTTCAGACCATATTCAGTGAAAAGCCATCGTGCCATCATGTTGAACAAGTACACTACAAGACGTGCTGCTGTTACCACAGTGCACATCAGTCGGTTCTTAGTGCAGTGTTCTTTATACAGTATGTGTACAGATTGCTCCAACGAGTTATGGTTCCAATGTTATCAGAAGTCCTAGCATTGAGCAATACAGTTGCTTCATCGCCTTCGCCAGACGTGTGGCCAGTGAGGGCGAACTGTAACTGGCCGTCTACACCGAAGCATGGCCTATCGACCGACCATATGCGAGATCTTGGTGCTGACCAAATTGTGGAAGGGAGGCTTACTGAAGTGATGGCACAATTCCAAAGAAAACTCCAAGACGATGCCCTCTTGCACAGAATTGTCTTCGCTCGACTAGACATCGGCATTGCCTGCGCCACTGTGAATTGACCATTTGCAAGAATGTTATCGTGCGTGTGTGTGCAAGTGTATTTTTCAACCAAGATAAACATTTCCCAGAAAATCTTTAAAACACTTTTGTGGCGATCGTGCACCTTCCCTGGAATGTGCAGGTATTAACGCGCTTGAAAGGAAAAAGAAATCTGTATACTATAGCTTTTGGTTGGAAAATGCCTTTGCGGGAAAGCCAACTTAGTATAGCTTTTGGTTGGAAAATTCCCTTGCGGGAAAGCCAACTTAGATTTTTGCAAGAGGTCAAGACACATATAGCAGGTATATGTTTCTAGGGTAAGAATCAAGATAACTTTTTCCTTTGCATTTATTTACATAAATTACGGGTTTTATAAATACATATGATACTGAATGCATTCAGAATTATTAAAGGTGACATTGCACATGCGGGCATTGGTACGCTATGAGCCTTTTGTGACTTCAGTACAAAGCTTGATAGGTGCCATCTGAAAGGTCCATAACTCTACTACTGTGAAAGCCCTTTACTGAACTCTTGTTTTTGTATCGTTCAAAGAGGTTCACTAGTGCCCATGTGACAGGGGTATAAGTTATGTCCCCACTATAACAATAAACTTTCAATGTTGATTTGTGGAAGTCATGAATGAATGTTTTTATGCCAGGTGAAACATCAACGTTGGCTCGGCACATGTAAAATATGATCTGCACATTTGAATGTATTGGGTGAAAAAGTCAATGACAACATCAGTACTCTGGAATATGTTTACACTACACTTGGAGCACGCTGACCAATGTCTGTCAAGTGCCTCCACAATATGCCTACTATAAGGATGACATGCATAATAGAATATCGATTGCACACTGCTTGCACAAAAGCATCTGAAAATGTAGGGGGGAGAATAGGTGGAACTCTTTCTTTTAGCGAAACGAACCTGGTTTGCAAGTTTGATAAAAACCTACAGCAGTTTGACGTTACAAACTGTAAACTGCAAGATTTCAATGCAACGATTTGAGATAAAGGCGACGCGAACCATTGTAGATGAAAGAAGCAAGCTGGTATCTACACAGGCTGAATGGTAGAAGAGAGCACCGAGGTCAGCTCAATGTCAGTCAAGCCAAGTCTTGCAAGAAATGCAAAATGTGCCATCATTATTACAGAGCCAGGCGCAAACCGCAGATATGTAATACTGAGCAAATGTAAAACAAGGCAGCTGCATTGGAAGGCATCCACTTGCTTATGAAAGACTGTTTCAGCAAAGTTACATTTGCTACTGCTTTCTGAGACTGCAAGCACGACGCTTCCTTGTGTATTGCCAAGGGGTAGCTGTTTGTCCCAAGCTAGTATGTAAAGCTGACAAGGACACTACCGCCATGGGAACTTTTGCAGCACAGATCTTGCATAGAAATCGGACTCGGACTGCTGACAACTTGACTGGAAGTGACAATTCCTAGTGACAAGTTAAAAATGGGAAATTTCCCAAAAGCAGAAAGGGGCCTAAGACTGCCAAGCTTTACCAACATTATTTCTGGTTAACAAACACGCTGCATCATTTTGCCTAACATAGTGAATGTCCGGCCTAGCCTCTTGATTAATGGTTGTTTTAAAATGTCCCGTAACCACAATTGCCATGCGCTCAACTTGCAGGGTAATTTACATAAAACAGCAACCACTGTGAACATAGTACACCACCAACGTCCTCTACAGCAACACTGCATCACATAATATAGCTGCATCTCATAAGAAACTGGACCTTATAATACCTTTGCTACTTTCAATATTTGTTGTAAGAATGTACAATGGGCCTTCATTCATTCAAATTCAGCTAAGTCAGTCTTTCACTTAGTTTAATTGCAACCAAAGGTCCCTCCAGCGAGCCGTGCCTTACTGCAGCATCAATCTTTTTATTACCACAACGCTCTTTACTGGATAGCCCAAGCTCAGCTAGTCATGTTGACACTGTTCAGCCTCAACAATGACTACAGTAATGGTTTTAATATCAGCAGTTTCAAACTCAGATGTGCTGAAGGAACAGTGAATGCTTCGGACACGGCCCAGGAAGAGTTTGCAGGTAAAATGGTTAGCTCAATTACTACACAGTTTATCTAGTTATAAAGTGTGCATCCATTTCATTCTACCAAGAAAATTAAGTTGTATGTTGCTTGAGCGCAGTACTAATAAGCCAAGAAACCAAAGCCAAAGTTGCATTCTCGACAACCTAGCCAGGGCTGGCCAGTATCACTGCCATTGCCAACACAAACTCATGACCATGGCTGACGAGTTCACACAGCCCAACGACAACAGTAAGATTGATGGAGAACTTTCAGACAAAGCTCGCCATCTTGTTCAACTAACAGCAACAACTCATGTTGCGTTTCTTTGGTATTTTGACAAACTGAATGTGTTGCATGAAAGACTAGCAAAGCGGTTTCAAGCAAGCCACTGCTCATGGTAGTTGAGGAGTTGTTCGACAAATGCAGGACCTCAAATGCTCTACGAACCATTAAGAGAACATATTTAGTTTTTCAAAGCGATAAAGCAGTGATTACGTGTAATGATGACGAATATGTTCCCTGGTTTTGGCCGTTCCTCATGATTAAATAAGAGAGACGCCATTGTTAAAAGATTCACACACAGTCACTTTCTATACACACGTTAGACACCGCTATGTCACTTATGTTGATTTATCTTTCCACGGGTAAAATGTAGGTGCTTGTTGAATTTGGGGACATCTTTCGATCAGGTCAAGTATTGCCAAACGAGTCAGCAGTACCTTTCCTCCGCTTTCTGTAATTTGACTGATCGGGTAACTGGCCAATTTCACGATTTCAGGGTAAAACTCTGACGGATGTTAACTGTATTCACAAAACATCAAGAAGGGAATATCCATACCTACTTCACCCTGTCAGGGTTTAACAGTGATGCACACTAATGTCCCCCTTTGAGCAATGCAAATGTTCCACGATGAAGATGTTGTCCCGTTCCTTGCCAAACATGAGGGGGAAGGCAGGGGTGGGGGGGAGTGCGACAAGAGAATAGTTCTACCTCTTCAATAAAAACTAGCATGATGACACTCTTCTGTACAAGCTTGATTACCGTAAAAAAACAAACACTCGGCAACAAAACTTAATTCATACTGACAAATAAACGCAGTGCCGAAACGCCTTTTAATGTACACAATTCCTATCATCGTTGGCACTGTGTTTTCTTGTCAGTATGCTACTCCCCGACCTGGCGGGATTCCATCAGACTCTCGATGTCTGCAACTTAAAATTCAGCTCTAGATAACATCCCTCAAACGACATGACACTGTATTGCAAAACAAACAACCCTGTGTTGCACAGCCAGACATGATGGTTCACATAATGATAGAAGAAAGGTTAAAAGAGGGCCCAGACAAACCTGCTGCGTCGAGAGCAGGTGGGATAAGTGGCATCACCTTTTCGCGAGGAATTACAAGGAACTGCTGGACCAAACATGTATGTTTCTACAGCAACCAGGCCCGAGTAACTCTCGCACCTCAGGCTGTTTGCATTGGGCTGTGTGAGCTTGCAAACTGTGTCTCTGATCTGCGAGCTGCTATCATGAACATCAGCAAGCCAGTAAGCAAGACACACACACTCTCATGTAAAGATGGCACTGGACTTCCTCGCATTCTTCGGTGGACCACAGACAGATGGGAGGGGTATGTACGCTTCATAAAATGTTTTGCAGGTCGTTTCGCAGGTGCCGCTCTGTCTCACATTAGCAGCACCCACCGTCAGCGGCTTGCCGCCGTGAATGTTCGAAGCTCATGCCACCTGCTGTGCGCGAATTCCTCGGAAAAGCGAGGGAAACACAGCCCACCAAAATGGCTGCACTTCTGGCTTCAAAAAAGCACTCACACCGTCAGGGCCTCTCCTACTTTCGTTCCTTTCCTCCACGTTATCGATCAACAAAGGAGTGCACAGTAACAAAGCACCAATGACAACTCTCAATAAAAGTGGCCAAGCATTAACACCTACCCTTCATGCAATGCTCACCATCGACATTGTGATCAATGTTCCCCCTTAGCTCCTCCACAGGAAAACAAAGTAATTCTCACTTCAAGAAAATCCTTTCCGCTAAGGCAAAACGCAGGAAAGTGCAGGGCAGTGGAGGAGCAAGCCGCAGCTTTCCATGTACAGCTGGCTCCAACAGCCTCGTGCACAGTCTGCCTACAAAACACTTGGTGTACAATCCCATCATGCTGAGCTCACTATCCCAGCTGACTATCCATTGGCCGACTATCCATGATAGTCCATCGGTGAGTTCAGGTGCGACGCCGACAGGAGGGGGTCGCCACCACCCATGGGGTCATCGTCCATGATGGGATCGTCATAGTGGCCGAGATTGTGGCCTGGACTTGGTGCCGAACTCAGACCCGAACTCGGGCTCGGGCTGGATGCCTCGTGCTTAATTTCGTCGTGCGGAAACACGTCCGGTTTCAGGTCCTCACGGCCGCCTTTGAAGTCATCGTTGAAGTCGTCACTGAATGTTAATGCTGAAGCCCCATCGTTGATAAGAGCACTGAGTTGTGACTCCGAGGTGGGGTGCCACGTTTGGTTGGTCAGTTGAATGCCATGCATCTGCATTGTCTGCTCCAATTCCTGCACACAAACAGCCAATGGGACCCACTCAAAGAAGTCCTGGCCTGTTTAGTTTTTATCTCGAACAATGGTTCACTTCCAAAAGGGAAAGCTGAATGCAGTAGACTGTGCTGTCAACAATGCTAATTGTAAGTGCTTTGCATCCCGACACTCTAGTTCATCGTGAGTGTGCATCTGAACACACTAGTCCATCGTGAAGAATGGCGAGTTGTTAACCACATTTTGTAAAATATAGGAGGTTCACTAACAGCCAGCAAAAAGTTTTGTGTAGCAAATTTGTGCCTTATTGACAATGGACAAAGCAACAAACTTGGTTTTCTTAATTTCTAGACCAAATGCCTCAGTTTACTAGTACCTTCAGCAAGGCACATGGGCTGCTTGTAGCTCTGTAGTCTTTTCCTAATGAAAGGCTCAATTTTAAGTCCATGGCAGGAGTCATCATGAAGGGGGCACCAGCTTAACCCTTTCACTGTTCAGTTTTCTGGCACTGCTCTACAGTCCGTGCCAGGATCACCCCCCCCCCCCCCTTTTATCTTAATTTTTTTTTTTTCATAGCATGTGGAAATTCTGAGCTAGGACTGTAGGGGGTGCTCTTCAGGACATGCAAACATTTTTACTGAGGATCATCTCATCAGATAAGAGATTGCACTCACTACAACCAAATTAATAAATAACTAATTGACAGAATACTTGGCCATAAATTTCCATGCTAAAGGTTTACAAAGCATTTATATGGTAAGCATTCAAGCTGTTAAACCTTGTTCGTCAAACCGTACTTTCACATGGCATGCTTACCTTATTTGCATGAATCTAAGATGCGCCCAATTGTCGTGGGTTCAGAATGAAAATGCGCCTGAATGTATTGTTTTAAGAAACTGCGGTATGTCACCATGCTGGCGATCAGAAGAAAGACGACTATTACTTGCCTTTATAGAATAAGAAATGTATTCTTGCAGCAGTTCCTTTTCTGTTGCAATCCTTTTTTTATTGCTCTGAGATCAATTATGTACACACTTTGATTGCATTGCTCGTTAGTGTTACAAGATTGGATTATAGGAAGTTGCTAAAGAAAACTTCCAAGCTAATCTTCGAGTTCAGGTTATTTCCCCACTTTCGGCGTGCAGCAAGTCTTCCTTGCTGATGTGCAGCTGGATGTCATAGTGCTCTCTCTGTTTACATTATACCGGTACCACACCGGCAGTTTAAATCACAATTTACTTCCCAGATGGCGATTTGCTGACGCCAGCCGTTAACCTGATCTGGATGAGTTTGGACTGTGTAGCTACGACCACCGTTGATCACACAATAAAAAAATGGGATGCGGACTGGCGTTGATCGCGGTGTTGATCACGGTGAAGCAACTATCTCCAGCGCAAAGAATGCCTTTCTTATGAAATGATCTTTATGACAACCCTGGCGTGCTACCATTTGCGCTCGATTCGGGAAAAATACAGTGCCAACTGACCACAGTTGAGCACGAAACCAATCAACGTGAACAACAAAATTGATTTTTCCATTTTGCGATGGCACTGTATCTGACCCTCTCTGATGGGGAGGCTTTTGCGAACACCGCAAATGCAGTTTCAGTTTCGCATTCAATTCTAAAGCACAGGCAATTATTGGGCTCATTTTATCGAGTAAAAGGTATGTGTTAGAATCGTGTAATTACGGTACTTGCCATAGAGAGCTGTGTTGCTGACACGCTCACAAATTGCAAGCCAATGTGAATGTAGGATGTAAACAAATGTGCTCCAGCTGCTGTCAAAAATTTGTACCACAGATTATATTTCCTTATATGTCCTCTCCATGGATGACGGGACACACCTGCATTATTTTTTACAAGAGTTGTCTTGTGAGCGGCAAGGAACGATTTAAAGTGGTAAAAAAAAACGAAAAAGAAAGAAAAGAAGAACACCACGACAGCTCCAATAACGTGAAACCTGGGGAGGCGTGAAGCACGCGGTCATGTGCCGGTGTTTCGCACAGGAACACGGCAATTGCTTCTAATGGGCTTGCTCTGCCATGGCCACAATGACAACGTTAGGTGCTGACAGCCTGGTCTCGTGAACAGAAATTCGTTAAAATTGCTTACTGCACAACAGCCCTACACATGCACTGTCTGATTGCCTTCCGGTGCACGTTACGACGACAATCTGCTTGTATTGTTCCTGCGTGGCGGTACCACCACTATGAACATATGTACGTGAACCAAGAGCGCAGTGGAAGGAAAGTGATGTGCCAACTGCTGGTGCACATTAGCACAACAATCTGCTTGACTCTATCGTTCCTAGATGGTGGTACCAACGGTGTGAACCAAGAGTGCTATGAAAGGGAGGAAACGTTAATTTGAGAGCAATTTTTCCTGCTAATCCACTTTTACTTGCTTGCTAAACACCATTAAGAGCAATTTTGCTTGCTAAACACCATTTTAGTGCAAATTTGCACGCAGATTCACCTCTCAGGTGCGTCACATATTGACTTTGCGGCAAAAATAATGCTTAGTGAAGCCAGATACTGTGCAGATTAGTGCAAAAATAGTTTCACATTATGAAAATGCAAGCTTTAAAAAAATTATCTTATTTTTTTGCGATTTTCGGTCTTGCAAGAAAGACCTGTGTCCCCCTTTAACCACAGATGACTTAAACACAAATTGTAAAGCGCTGTAGTGAAGATATAAGGCAAGTTTGTTCCACATGCATTCAAAGTGGCAGTGGCATGATCAGTAAAGCTTCCAGCTCCTGTCGTCACAACCCGCGTAGTTGTGGGTTGTGCCGAAAAGGAAAAGTGCCGTCCTAGCGGGCAGCGCTTTTCCTTGTGAACTGTGTGGATTTTTTTACCATAGTTTGCTTTACCGTAACGACGATGACAGGACATGCCAACAGGAAATGCTGACAGCCCATCCGCATAATGTACTTCACACCTATAACAAGTGCACTCGGGATTGGCACAGCTCGTGCAAGTATGGTCACCTGAGTTATCTTAGGACTGGCAAAGAAACGGTTAAACGGACACAAAATGCAAACATTTTGAGTTAGAATGATGGTTGAGTGGTTGAGAACAGCTGAAACGTCAATCAATTTGATATCCAGCACCGCTCTTATCACCGAGAAATTCAGGCAAATGCACGACAAAGCTTGTGCCACCTGCAGGACATTCCATGAACTCGCACAGTGACAAAGTCAAGGCGGTGGTACGCAGCAGGGAAGTAGAAACAGGCCTCACCACGACTGCTGAGAGCAGGGCCTCCTCAAAATAGCCAGAGAAGAATGCCTCAACCGGTGGGGAGGACCACCGAGACACTCCAACAATAGCTAAACCCTCCTCCTCTCCTGCTCTTCACACAGCTGGCTGGACTGTTGGCCAATAAAGATAGAAAATGGTGAGCCTACGTAAACAGACCTGCTCAGGCGGGAGGTTTGAATCGTTCTAATGGCATGTTGACCCCTTAAATATGCTTTTTGTTCAAACCAGCTGTTTTCTCGGCACAAAAGAAGCTTTACGGCATTCCTGGATTGATACTTCAAGAGTTCACGATGACTTAACATTTGCTTACAGAGTTTAAACACCTCTGAGTGTAGCCAGTTCATCAGGGACATTTTGCCGTTTGAGTCTAGCCATTCTAGGCTGATGCCTCTTAAGTCCAGTCCCATTAAACTAGAAATACAGTTGAACCTCGATATAATGAAGTAGATAAAATCAGCACTTGACTTCTTTGCACTGAAATTTCGTTACGTCAAAATTAGTCTCTTAGCATGCAAACAAAATTCCAAGAACGTGCTGTTTTTGCATGCCACGCAAGAAAAAAAACGTTTATTTACGATTTAAGTAATCAGTTCCTCTTTCTGGTCTTCTTGCCCATCAACAACGGCATAATGCCCTGTTCACAGGCCCACAACGACTGCATGGCCTCTTCGTCCCTTGCAGAGCCAACAAAGCGCCTATAACGAAAAGCGAAGCGGAAAACAAAGGCCAGCTGCACGGCGACAGCAACGAAGCAAGTGCCAGGCCTAGCCGCAGCAGACGACGCACAGAGCGACCGCTGGAGGAGAACGGCGTGTCATCGTGCGCGGCAGCCAATGGCAGTCACGCGTTCCCCCACTTTCTCGGGGAGCGCGCGCTTAGTCCAATCACAGCTTCGTGTCGGAGACGCGGGAAACTTGAAAGCCCCCGCGAGCTCTAAATCATAAGCGAATCGGGCTTTGACCGCACCACCGCCACTCTCGCCGACAGTGGAAGAAAAAAGCGCAGAAAATTACGAACAAAACAAAACCAAAATGGCACCCGTAGGCTGAATGGTGCGAAAACGGCGCTCACTCGAAGTTGGGACATTTCGGTGCGTGTTTGGCCGAAGCCGAGGCTGCCGCGGCTTGCTATACGTCATTTGAGGCAATTTTAAGATGAACTAGTAGGCATTCATAATTACAGAATAAGTAGTTTCTTATACACTGAGCCCAAATATGCAGTTTTCCAAAAATCGCGTTTGCCGCAATTTTTCTGCTTTTAAGTGCCTTGTCCCCCCTTAAAAAGATACTGAACAAAAATTGGGAAAACTAGCGAAAACATCGAAAACCTACTCGGAAAACGTCACTGTTCCGATTAACAGAGTTCATTTTACGTATTTTCGAACAGTTGGCCGTATTTTTAGTGGATTGTGAGAGCGCGGCGGCTGCACGCCAGTGCGCTTGTCTACGGCCGTTACGTCACATGAAACCGGCGCCCTCTCTTCTCCAGCCACTTCCCTCTCCACCTCTCCTCCCGAGAACCACTTGTGTCGCGAGCGGTCGCGAGTTGCTCGTCGCGAATTGGTCGGTGCGTCAGTATATGGTGGGTGTCACGAAACTTCCTCTAGTTCACCGCGCGGCCGCTAGACGCGCGAATTTGCAAGAAATGCATTAAATTCAATATTCTCCGTGAGTCTCTCGCTTAAATGAAGGTTGTGGAAATAAATTTCAGTACCCAATCTATCAATTGGATCATTTATCTTGACGGCGAAAGTTTTGTTCAGTGTCCCTTTAAGTTCGCGGCACAGCTCAGTTAGCTTTGAGGTTAGCTTTGAGCTATCAATGAAGTTTTGTTACATTGAAAGTCCGGCGATATTTGCTTTGTTATATGGAGGCTAAATATACACGGTGTTCTATGGACACAAAGTTACAGAAACTAAACTACTTCGTAACATTGGGGATTTTGTTAAACTGAAGTTCATTACATAGAGGTTTAACTGTATGTGCAGTCTACGCACAATACAACGGATCTGCGTTTGGCAGACTTTCGGATGTACAGTGTAGGCTCATTAAAACAGACTTTCGGATATAATGGACGATATTTCAACCTAAGTTTGGTTCATGTGTATTATCTATGCAACAAAGTCCACTTTTAACGAACCGCACTACCACGGATTACCGGCTAGAGAGCATGAAACTGGAGGCGATCTTTTCCAAACTGGATGCATAAAATGTACTTTTGCTGTGTCACGGCCTGACAACAGATTTCATCAAGGCAGCAACGCTTTTAGCATGGCAGTGCCTGCGCACTGCTATGCTAAGCCTCTAGCCAAGACAATCTGAGGATGAGCATGATGGCGCAGTGACGTTTTTTTGGCTTGCCAGTCAGTTGGGTCTGACCACGACAATAGTTTCCAAAAAAAGAAGCAAACTTAATGGAGTAACAAGATTAAGATTGCGGGTGCAGTTGCATGCAGTGAAAAGCAAGCAAATGTCACGATAATGAGGGGCTATCCAAGGAGACAGTTGTGAACAATGAAGCTATTGCACGCAGGCAAGTCTCAGGCGAAATTAATCTAAAGCGCTCGAGCTATGTGTGAGTAAGAAGCTTTTGTGTGCTCACTCTATACTTTCATCATCATCATCATCGGCCTGTTTATGTCCACTGCAGGACGAAGGCCTCTCCCAACGATTTCCAATCCACCCTATCCTGAGCGAGTTGGTTCCGCTTTATGCCCGCAAACTTTTTAATTTCATCGCTCCATCTAACCTTTTGCCTGCCTCTGTTGCGTTTTCCCTCTCTTGGTATCCATTCCGTCGCTCTTACTGTCCATCTGTTATCTTTCCTCCTCATGACATGTCCTGCCCAGGTCCACTTCTTTTTTTTAATTGATATAATAATATCGGCTACTCCTGTCTGTTCTCTGATCCATTCTGCTCGTTTTTTATCTCTTAGCGTTACCCCTATCATTTTTCTTTCCGTTGCACGTTGCACGCTCCTTAGTTTCATCTCTAGTTTTTTTTCGTTATCCTCCACGTTTCTGCACCGTACGTTAGTACTGACACAGCAAAAGTATAGTCTCTCTCACTCTATACTTTAAAATTCGTCAAATAATCAGCAATTTTGCATCAGAATTGTTAAGGATCATAACCAAAGTTTCGGAAGCTAGGTGTCCCTGTGCTCCAAGCACATGTCCCGACGGGTTTAACTGGCAGAGAAGAAGTTGCTATGAGAGGCATGGTTGTATGAATATGTTACAGCTAATTCACAACAGCTGTAGCTTGCCGCACCCAATGTAATGGAACTCGCGCATTGTAGTTTAACATGCACCGCAGTTGTAAATTACCAATGTTGGTGACTAGCGTCGTTCTTAATCATGCAGCAGAGTCCACATGTGGCGAACAGTTACAAGGATAGCCTGCCTCACACTGCTGAGCTGAAGTCTGTGATACTGGTTGCACATTGACGCAGAACGTGAAGCATGTGGCGGACAGCCCAACATGCCATCTTTGCTGCTGTTCCGTCCCGTTACGACACACACAACGCGTGGGCCAACAACCATCTCTGCACTGGCTTGCCTTGCTACCTACATCAGCAATGCACTCTCAAAGGTTGGCCGCAACGAAAGGAGTGGATGGACTAGTCAATTCTTGTCACCACACGCAAGCAAAGGGGCACCACTGCATGTCCCCCTCGCAATTCCACTACTGGCCATCTCACTGCACAGCTGAGCATGACCTCCGAGATTGGCATGGTGCAATCTCAAAGGCCATGCTTTGGCATCTAGCTGCTGGAATCGTGGAAGTAAGCACACACTGACAAACAGTTCGATGCAAAGGAACAAGTCTGCAGCTGTTTGCTGCGAGCGCTCTTCATTTACTTTCATGACGCCACAAAAGTAACCAAGCAAGGTTGCCAACATGAAATTACAGTCACACCATATAAGTGGCTGAAGACATGCAGATACGGGACTAAGTTTCAGGCACTTTCAGCGGGCCACATTGGTTGCCGAAAGCCAAAAAGGGCCACCCACCTGTATCCTGAGCAGTAGCTGCCTGTTCTGTTGTTCAAGCGTGCGCTGCTTCTCCTCGACGAGTGGGATGCGGTCGTTCTCTTTCTTGAGGGTGCGCACGTAGTCGACCGTGGCCTTCAGGATGGTGCCCTTGTTCTGGCGGATGTCGCGCACAAGCTCGTAGTGTCTGCACAAGAAGGCAGTCTCCATAATACAATACAAGAGAAACATCGATTAACACCACAGAAACTCTTTTGCTGCTCCAAGTCGACAGAAAGAGCTGCCTATTTTCAATTCTTTTTATGCACTTGTGCAGATATGTTTTCTGCAAATACACTAGTCTTACGTGTTTCACAATGACAGCAGTTCAAAAATTAATTTATTGCCGACTCTAAACAACTTGCAGTTGCTCAGCGGGAATCGTTGGGCTAAATGGAAGCGAAGTGAGGATACCACTGGTTCTGCATGCAATCCTATCGAAAAGAAGAAAGTGCCTAACAACTGGGGGTTGAAAGCTTACAATTTTACTTAATTAGCAGTTAGTATCTTTCAATTAAAAAGTGTTGCAGCAATCGTAATGTGATGTGCAAAAGCAGCCTTGTGTACCACAATGGTATTGTGCTTTCCATTACTGTGGTCAAATACTCACCTGTCATTTGTCCTTGGAAGCAATGTACCAAGCTCTTTAATCCGATCATTTATGTTGAATCGCCTCCGCCTTTCAACTGCACAGACAACGTGCATTGCAACAGCATCACTATGGAGTTGAGTATAGTAGCTGTAAACAAAGTGTTCATCCGCGGCACACTGTTTCACTGGAGACGGGCATTTCTGACTTGTATATACAGTAGAACCTCGTTATAACGAACTCGGATATAACGAATTATCGGATATAACGAAGTAATCGCAATTCCCCTTGAAATTCCTATAGATGAAATTGATATTGGTTATAACGAACTAATGGTTATAACGAAGTAATTACCACTCCCCCTTCAACTTCGTTATAACGAGGTTTTACTGTATTATGGGTGCAGCAGTAACGGCATTTGTAACCTCACAGTACAAACAATGAGTGCCACATAAAACATTCTGAATGCTGCGCAGTAAAAGATAACGAAATTGAATTCGATGAAACGGCGACTGTTAGACGAGAGGTGGCCTCTATTCACACACACAAAAAAGGAAAATTTAAGTGAAAATGAAAAAGAGAGAAAAGAAGAATGAAAGGTGACAAAAAAAAAAAGAGAAAAAGAAAAAAAAGTGCACCTAAACATGGGTGATATGATGACTAACAACACACTCTTTTTTTCCCTGTAGCAGGACCATTCATTTTCATTATCAACAGATGATAATTTGATAAGAGCATCAACATAATTTTCAGACTGAATTCTCTGTCAGCTTCCCAGATCATGTTATGCTCAATTCTATTGGGTTTATTAGATATGGAGCATGTCAAGATGTCCAAAGACTACATCGAGTACCAGCAGATGGGTGAAGAGTGTGGTAAAAAAAAAAAGGAATGTGCCGATTCAGAACTGCCCCAGATTTAAGGCACATGTGCTAGAAGTTAACACAAATATCCCAGGATTTATGTTTGGCAGGAATGACACCACCCAAGATGAGTTTTTGTGACCACTGAAACGTTTTGACGCCAAGCAGCCACGAAATAAATCGAGCACCAGGATACACACAGAATTACACATTTGTTGTTGAGCGCACATTACACACTTGTTCACTCCCAGGTCTGTTTGTAGATTTTTCTGCCATCAAAATTGATTTCCTTCTATAGGGGGAAACGTTAAAGTGCCCGCTGTGAAGTACTTGGCATAGATTTCCTCCAAGAGCAAGGCACAGTTATTAAAGTTTAGGACCTGATTACAGTGTTCTCCAACAAGCACGCCTCCGGGCCAATAGAACCACACAAGGCAGTCCTCCCATAGCTGATGACACCAACCACATTGCCACCGAGAACCAGTATGCCTGTAGCCGTAGAGACTGACTGCAATCATAGCGGTGTTGGTAGAGCTGAAGCGAACCTTACTGTGCTTTTTTACTCGGCAAATATTACAGTACTTTTAAAAATCTGACACTTTATGACATGCACAGCTGCTGACGGATTCCTTCCTACACGATAGGGAGTTGTCTGCCTAACCCTCAGAAGGTCAATGACACGAATAAACGGGGCCGTGACCAAGTCCCAAATGGTTGATTTTGGGTGCCACTTGTTTCTCAGAAATACGCACCAATTTTCGAACTCTTGTTTGCCCAACAAGTGCTACCACCCTATAGGGATGAAAATGATTTTTTTTGCACCTTTACTGCTTAGTTCTTGCACCTAGGTTCATCAAATCATGCGGATGCTTTCACCTGCTGAACTCTCAATAACCTACACTTATCTTGTCTACGATAAGCTTATTGCATTGTGGCAATTAATCAATAGGCGCAGGTATTGTTTGTAAGTACCAGTGCTTGCGTCTAAGACAGCTGAAACTGCGCAGTGCCAATAATTTGAATTTGAATTCAATTTGGCTTCATTGATTTTCACACACAGTTTACAAACACTAGATGGACCCACAGCCATAGGCTAGTATGGGCCCAAATTGCTTTATATTTTACAATAAATGATGGGGGCACTTGATACACACCCCATTTATTGCCATAATCCAATTTCAGCAGTTTCGGAGGCAAGCACTGGTACGCGAACCATACCTGCAGTGCACCCCTTGACGCAGACGCAGAAATTCAGCATTGTTCGTATACAAAGAACGCACTCATGTTGTGATTGTCCTTCTTCTGCCTGTCCTTAGCCAGAGCGCGCAGGTCATTCTCGAGCAGCTCCTCCTCCTTGACCAAGGCCAGGTCAGGAGGACACGAGGAAGACACGGTGCCAGCCTTAGTACTGCTCCCAGGCCAGACCTCCTCAAACTCCACCAGGGAACTGGGCACAGTGGCATGGCCGTCGCGACCCACACCTAGGCTGCTCAGGAAGTCCTCGCCGTCAAAGTGGGACAGGTCGTCAAAGGCATCCTCAAACTGAAAAGAAGAAGAAAAAAAAAAGGCCCTTAGAAAAAGCAGCATGCACCGACTAGGAAGACAGAAGATCTCACCGTCCACCACACATTCACAGTGGCAATCACTGAGCCACACTACAGACACAAGCAGTTGTCTGGGCCCTTACTTATTCATGATTGATGACGTTTATTTGCCCACACTAATACATGACTGAATGAATTGTTCACTGCAACATGGTTACACTGTGGCCCTTAATATGCCATGTGCATTAAACTTCTAAAAATGAATTGTGACGTGTGCTATGAACATAAACGATGCACGTGCAGAGACCTTTGGGCTAGTAGTGTTTGAGACACAAAAGACGACATTTTGAGCAACGGTCTTACTTGGCAAGAGCATTCAATGCAAAGGATCGGAGACACATGCCGTTTAAAATAAATTCGTGACAGCAACCTCTAATAAGAGGAAGTGCAGCAAATCTTTTTACTAATAACCAGCAAGGTTATGATGTCACACAAAAATCCTACATTTATATGTATGAGAATCAAAGATGTCTACGTCAAGAAGCAATGCTGGATAAAAGGATGTGTGCTTTACGTGTGCTGAAGTTGTATCAGGTTCTCTTTCCCAGCATCAGAGCCAAACGCGAAGAACGGTCTGTATGTTGCCGCATTCACCATAGATAAGCAGTTCACCGGCAGACATCAGGTAACCACGCACAAAGTATTGCTAAATGGCACTGAGCCACAAGTGAAAGGAGGACATAGGGCTGGATCTTGCACAGCTTTTTATCTAAGCCTTCCCGCAATAATCCTTCATAATCCTGCACAAATGAAAATTCTCTCACCGTACACTCGAGTCACCCTACAATGAACAATGATAATAGTATGAACAAAGGTGCACTTCATTTGAAGTTCACAATATCCAAAATTGTGGCCATGAATGATAGTGAAAAGGCGAATTTTTGATACTCCCAGTTCCGGTGCAATTAAATACTGGAAACAACCACCAAATTACCAAAATATCACTGAACCAATGCTGCATGCTTACACTATTACCAGCATGCTGTGAAACATTGCATGTTTACAGCAAATTGAACTGTTCATGCCCACGTGTGTGCGCACTGCTCAAACGTGCGTTAAAAAAAGTTGCATGAAGCGTACTGCCACTGGCACCTACCCTTGCACGGATGCAATAATGCAGTCTGCGCCCACCTTCATCCCACTGTTCAGCCTTACAGTCGGCTCAACCAGTTTCATAGCTAATTAAGCACTGTAAAACCCAGAAAAAAAGAGTCCATCGCTGCCTCATTGACAATGTAAGGCACGGTAAGTTACCCTTCTGCAATAAGAACATCATTATCATTTCAATAACCCACTTGGGAAACCCACTAAGGAGGAGAACGAAAGAGAAGTTGGAATGCCACCTTAAAATTCCTGCACCAGTTCACTGTGTGGTCAGATTTCGATGGCACCCTGCTTAAGCCTACAGAATTTCCTTTTCGGTAGAAATGGACCCCATTTTGTTCAAAAGAGTCAAATACTTAATTCAGCAAAGTTCATATGGCAGTGCGCGGCAAACACCGACGTCACATACTTAATTCAGCAAGGTCCACATGGCAGTGCGCGGCAAACACCGACGAAGACTGTGCAAGAAGTGCCGAATGCATATGACAAGGCAGGTTAAACAATTAAGATGCTGAGGTTAAAAGCAGTCGAGTTGAAGGCAGGAAAGAAACCATATGGTGCCCCGTGAACACAAAACGAGTGCGACAAGACGAGCTGTACACAAAAGGCAGCAAGGCAAAGTGTGCTCAAGACACTGAGCCCGGCAATGCCCAGCAAGTACTAACCCCGTGCGATGCAGTATGTTTCGCATGACCTTGTGTGATAAGGTTCACTCCTGATGTATATCCAAAGGGTGAAATGGCACTAGAATTTTTTTTCTTTGTGGTTCATATCAGTCTTAATCCGGACACAAGGTTCTACAAGACAAGTGAAGAAAAAAAAAAGTGCCTCCAAAGGAGCCCCGCTCCTAACATAAATGTTTCATCGCTGCAACCCAAGCACACCACTTGTTTGTGATGTGCTGCCGCTGAAGGATGCCTTGAGCAGACACAACCTTAGTACCACACACATACCAAAGCAGTCTATGACTGCATTTTCTTTTATGGCTGTCTCAAATTTACGACCAGGTGCCCATCAGCCCAAATCTAATCTTCAGAGCAATAAAAGCAGCCACAGCAGACCTCCATACCAGTGGGAAGCAGCACAAGTTAAAAGAAAGAAATCTGCAGGTGTTACACTCTTGTAACATAAGAAGGTGAAAGCAGCACATGAGCGGTAAGAAGGTGTACATTAGCAACACATTCGAGTTTGGACCTCTGGAAGACACAAGGAAGCGGCCCCAAGAAAGTGCACATTCGGCAATGAATGCTAATGAATGCCCCATGCATGCACACTTCGTGCAACACAATCAAGTACACCATTTTAGACACCCAAAGGTGTCCACTGGTGAACAGCGATGTGATACCATTCAGCCCTGCATTGCTGTCAGCTGCATTTCTGCGCGGTCGCGATGGCGCAAGCCTCCCTGTTGCTGCACCATCTGTGCAACATGCCTATGCCCAATGCACACACCTGCCATTCTGCTGCTACTACACTGCAATGCCGCGGGAGAAGGAACACTATGGGAGAAGGAACAAACTGCACACATACACACACATTTTGATCTCCTCAGCAGCTGTTTTGCTTGCATTGGCAACAAAGGGTTTTTCCATACGCATCACGTGCAAGCTATGCGGAAGCGAGTGTCAACATAGTGCCTTCACGTTTTCACCTTAAAAAGTTCTCTATACACCATAATGGTGTGGATAACACCAAAACAATATTCGTGCCTGAAGCACGCACACAAATAAAGTACAATTTTAACCATTGGGCTCGAACAAGGAACTGAGCTTAGGGCAGAGTACTGCTCAAATTTGATGCCCGCATGGTCAACATAAGAGAAATCGATGGTGTGATTAGGGCCTGACAGCCATACACGAGTTTAGGAACATTTCAAGGTTGTACGTTATTAGTGCACCCAGAGGTTTGATGAGACATCCTTCGACGTCTGTAGGTGAAATGACGAAACTATTGGTGCATGCGCATATACCAAATTATGTCTTCAAGATTTGAAGAACCCATCCGTTGTCGACAATGTTGCTTAAGAAGGATTCAGAAGAGTAACTGAAGAAAAAATTGAGGTGTAGGCATATTAAATAGGCAATGAATGGAGTGGAAATGGTAAATGGTTAAACATGATATACAAGGAACATTTATGCATTATCTACATACAGGAAGCAAAATGGCCTGGCTACCAGTTGCATACCCGTGGATAAGAAGTCAAAACAGAGTCAAAATAGCAGAATTCCAAATAAAGAGTTTACTTGCATAAGAAATGCATCAGACAGATGGGCTAAATGACATTAGCATGAGGTATGAGTGCACACATCAAAGATCTAGGCGGATATGCTGATTACTATGGCTAGTCAGTGCTTGTGCTACGAGCAGCCGAACCTAAAAGTATTTAACAGATATAAGGCCATAAACAGATAACAAAGCCATGCCAAAATAAAGTCATGTATCGACCATGCTTTGCTGTCGGAAATTTTATGAGCCAACTAACCTAATGATGGTACATTGACAGTGATAAGATAGGTCGGGTAGCAATCATAAATGTATAGCCTTAAGCTTTGGAAGAAATACTGGGATTATGCTGGAAGAAATGGCACCAAGGTACTAAAAAACTAAAAGGAAAGTGATCAGCACAGGCTGTAAAAGAAAATCCTGCAGCAGCCTGAGCATACAAGGAAACAAATGGTCATGCAGCAGCAGATACAACAAACCTACAAAACTGTAGAAGTGGAACAGCACAACCACATAAAAATGGTGGAATAAATGAAGCACGACATCCTACCACTGCACTTGTGTTATGACATTTCCTTTCATTTATTTCTTGCAACTCTGCAGCTTCTCCGTTGTTCTGTAAAAGGCCCCCAGTAAACAGGCCCAATCTTTGTTTTTACACCTTCCACATAAGCTCACCCAGTCACAGAGAAGGCAGCAGCAACCACATTTTACCGATATCCCAGCGTTGTGCACCCTATGGACACACTCTTGGAAAGAAAAAACAATTACTGCGGCACTCCCCAGCGCTTCAGTTCTCCTCGCCCGCTAAGTGACGCTACTTTATGCACTGGAGAAGTTTATGCGGCACCAAGCTCATCAATTGGTCAAAACCATCACTACGAAACTGTGCCTTGGTGGTGGTACAGTATCCTACTGAGGAGCGCCAATTCACTGCTACGTCTCATATTCCTGAGGCAGGTGCAGCCACGATGAGGCGATAGGCCCTCTTTGTGGCGTAGAAAGGCAGGCAGGCCAAGCGAAAAACTGAAAGTGGCCAAAGCAGCCATGAAAAGATTGTTCTGTACCCTGTAACTTCCTTATTGCAGCACATATTACCAAAATTCTTGTGGCATCATGTTCACATCGTACAACTGAGGCATTATCTCTTCAAAACAAAACTTCGACATCGGGGTTGTTTACTGGCCCTTTAAATGGGCACTGGCACAAACTTTCGCTGCTGAGATAGCCTGTGGGATCAATTCACGTGGATATGCACATACCATACACTGGATTTCAATGCCGAACGTAGCTCAGAAGGCAATTTAAATGAATACTGAAGTTTGTGTGCACGATCGTGTGCCATGTGCCACAACTCGCAACACAGCGTCACATTATATGACCTGAAGGCACCCCCCCCTTACGCGGCATCATCACAGCGGCCGGACTTCAGGAAGTATACCAGTAATGATAACATCATAGCCAAGACTGCTCTATTACGGCACTTACAATTGTAGGCCATAGGAGATACCCCCTCAAGGAAATTGTCTATTAGAAACGATGACAATGTACAGGACGTGCCACAGGTGAAACAACAAGAGCACGGGTTGCAGGCCGTGCAGGAGCGCGTCAGAGTTTTGTATGCTCACGTGGTTGAATTCATTTACCAAAAGCAAATGCTAGTCGGCGCTTGCTGCACCCCATGGCTTGTCAATCTCGGAGCTCTTCAAAACAAAAGATTGAAAATGGTCGCTAATAAACAGACTGTTCATAATTATCTGTCACGCGTTGCAGAAATCCATCCCCCATGTTACGACTAACAGGCACTGAGCTATGTATTCCAGCAGAAAAAACACCAGACGTAAACTTGTGTCAAAAGCCCATTAAGAGTACAAAAGTGACGATGACGATAATTATGTACGAAAGTAACACAGAGTCTAAGCACTATATATACATAGTGCTAAAGAGCAAAAAGCTGCAACTGGAGGAAGAAGAGCTAATGGTTAGATTAGACATTTCTCTGGAAGAGAATGGTAGAAAATGAACCAGTGCATATGAGAAAAAGGAAAGTAAACAAGAACAAAACTGTAGTGTTTGTAGCAAATGCACGAACTGGATCAAGGCCCATTAAAATGTTTCTGAAAGCATGTAACAGCCTTACAACCATCATTAACAGCCTTACAACCTTTTGAGCACACTTTGAGCACACTTTTGCCCCTCCTGCTAGGGCCCTAGTCGGGCCTGCAGTATCTCGTAAATAAAAAATAAAAATTTATAGACTGAAATGTTTACACAAAAAATGGGCAAATCTTTAATTGACAGACTGCACTACAAGTATGATGCAACTTCAATAAGAAACAAAAATTCAGTGTATATGCAACCAGATACCAAAAAAAAAAAAAGAAAAGGGAGGTCCCATGGATTGTGGGAATTGATGTTACTCAAAGCAGTCAGTGAATTAATTGTCTATGCCGAATTGTTTGGCATTCAGCCATGTTTGACAAACAGAATTAATGACACTGGAAACTGGGCAGTTTTACGTGTGATGTCAGCTTACCAGGCATGTCGTCAGCATTATAGTGACTAAAAGCTAGGTCACGGTACGACTTGACGTGGACAGTCATGTAACTGTGCAGGTGTCTGTTTTATCGAAGAGAAATGCATGTTACGGTGCGCTGATGTGCTCACCGTAATTGTCATTTGTGGGACTATTTCATTGGGTTGAGCGAAGCTGAACAAAAGCATGCAGAGTGATGGTTAACACGCATTATAACCACAACCGACTCTAGACAAGCATCACCACTACTGCTGACGCAATCTGTATGTAATGCGCGAAAAAAAACGGTCGATAAGTGGCAGTGTATTTCATGTGCACCTTGGTGGCTCAAGCTTGATTCCTACTGTGTGTCGTAGGTTGCTTTCACTCATTACACATTATCTGTTTCTGCTTGTTATGCCTGCATCGCGATTGCCTTCACTACAAATGCCATCCCTTTCTCTTGTCTAATGCGAGGTCTAACGAAAGGGAAGGGGTCAAGGGCTCGTTCTTATTTTGTTAGAAACAAGTTAATGAGCAAACAGACAATGAAGCCTAGGAAAGCATAGGGGAAGTTACTTGTGGTATTTTAATTGTGGAGAAAGTAGAAAGGAATTAAAGTGGACGAAAAGACAAACCTGCCTTCGGTGGGACCCGAACCCACGACCTTCGGATGTCGCGTCCGATGCTCTACCAACTGAGCTACGAAGGCGGCCGTCCCCCCGTCCACTTTATTGTGTATTTATGTACATATTATCCTGGGAGTGTTAGGCAGCGCCACTCACGGCCAAGGCGGCGTGCGTGGAACGCACTAATGCGAGGTCTGTTAGAGTATGTTAAGTATCCGACCTTTGGCCAAAGAAAAAAAAAAACAGGTGCAGCGAATGTCATTCGACCCGCGGTTGTGCTACACACGAAGAAGTAATGTCATTCGTTTACGATATCAGTGACGATAGTTCCAAAGGAACTGGACCTAAAAGCTGCAGAGAGTAAGTGCAGAGTGGCTGAAAAGTCATCCTATTTTATTTAAAATAAACGCAGGGCTTTGCTTCACTGAATTACACCAACAGAATAATTTGCAGCTGATACGGCAGTGCTCAAAGGGGGCGCTGACTTGCAGCAGCCGAACCATTCACTTACTGTTTTTGCAAGCAAAGCGCGTTAATGACAAACACAGACGCTAAATTAAGACGCAGCGTAATAAGCGCTGCGCGCAAGCAAACGGCGTTCATGATTGCATCCTGTGGCGAAATACCGAAGCCTGTCAGACGCCGCTGATGTCGAGAGTAAACACATTTTGTTACGGCTTGCCTGGCTGTTTTCTTTTTAAAATGATGAATATCGGCAAAATGCGCTAAAGTAATACCATTTTCACATGACATTTCACAAATTAGGAATGCTCAGTGCCGCATGTTTACGTTGTCTCTAGGGTGGAGAGTACACATTCGGTCCCACTGCGAATGCGAATGAGTTGCTCGAACTCATTCGATTTCAGAAGTCATTGTTAATCATGACGTAGATGGCAGGTATATTACGTCAGCAATATCAAAGTCAATCATTTGTGTCTGCCATATGGTCATATAATTCTGGTGTATACCTAACAAAAATGACAGCAGGAGAGTAGTGAGATGTAGGAGGCTAGATCAATATACACTCGAAGCTCGTTATAACGAAGTTGAAGGGGGACACGGAATTCGTCATATCCATTATTTCGTTATAACCATTAGTGCCCTAACTGCAGTCTTTCCCATTCGGGTGCGAAAATTTTAATGTGCAAATAACACGACGGCACTGTAGCTCGCGGTAATGCTATCAGAGCCAGGCATGCGATGAAGTTTTATTAAAGGAAAATAAAATAAAATAAAATAAAGCCTCGTCAGCACCGTGCGATTCAGCAGCCGGCGCGACATGCCACGCTCTGTCGCAATGCGACTGTCTTTCGCTTCTGCTTAGCGCGCGGCTCGTCGACGTCACCGCGAAATCGTAGAAACGGCAACGCTGTCGAACAGTCAGCGAAAATACGCTCGCCGTGAACGAGCACCACGCGGCGGACTACCGAGCTCGCCTCCTCGGCCATGCCCCGCCAAGGTGGCCTAGTGGTCATGGCACTCGGCCGCTAATCCGAGGGTCGCGGGATCGAACCCCGGCCGCGGCTGCTGCATTTCGATGGAGGCGAAATGTTGAGGCCCGCGTGCTCTGCGATGTCAGTGCACGTTAAAGAACCCCGCGTGGTCGAAATTTCCGGAGCCCTCCACTACGGAGTCTCTCATAATTAGGTCGTGGTTTTAGGACGTTAAACACCATTAATCAAATCATCACCCACCCACTACGATGCACACGATGCGCAGGCTAACGATCATCGCCGCGCCGGCTTGGCCGCCTTGCGGTTCCCGACGTCGCTACACCGCCGATGCGCTCTAGAAGGCCACACCCAGCCGCGTCAGCGTTCGGTATCGTTCGCAGGCGGCCGTAACGAGATAAGCAGGTGCAGTGATCATCACTCACCGCCGCACGCAAGCAACGGTGCACCATCGCGTTTGTCCCTCGTATCGCTATTGCTGGCTGTCTGATAGTGCATTTAGCATGACTTCCGAGATTGGCATCAAGCAATCTCGGAGGCCATGTATTGAAATCTAGCTGTTGCGAACAAAAAGAAAAAAAAATAGGCTGGGGGGGGGGAGGAGGTCAACTATTGTCTGCAATAGGTCTGCTTGCACGCCGATAGGCGCGGTAATGTGCGGCAGTATCATCGGACCGCGGGATTTCTGAAATGCTGTGCCGAGTGGTCGCCGAAACAACGCAGGAAGCAATCACTTTTTTTCCGCGCGCATATTTTCCGACTGGGAGATGATTTTAGTTCGTTATAACCATTTAAAGGTCAATTTCACTTCGTTAAAACGGGGTTTCAAATGCATCTGTGTCTACGGGGATTTCAAGGGGAACTTTATTTACCTCGTTATATCCATTATTTCGTTCGCCAAGAAATGCTTTCCACTTAAAAAGTTCGAAGGCTCGAGATTTAACGTGTTAAGTAGTACCATTCTTAAGCGATATTCTTGTGTGGGGTTTAACGTCCCAAAACCAGCTCTGATTATGAGAGGCGCCGTAGTTGAGGTCTCCGGAAATTTCGACCACCTGGGGTTCTTTAACGTGCGCTCACATCGCACAGCACACGGGCCTCAACATTTCGCCTCCATCGAAATGCAGCCGCCGCAGCCGGGATTCGATCCCGCGACCCTCGGATCAGCAGCTGAGTACCATAACCACTAGACCACCGTGGCAGGGCGCATTATTAAGCGAGGGTCCAACTGCAGTTTTATTACTATGGCACTCTTGCCTGTACGTCCATACGCCGTATCTAATTTTCTTTCTTTTAGCAATAAACCTGAATCCCAACAGAACAAGTTATCAAAACCAGGAGAATGAGTATAGCAAGGGAGCAAGCTGGACCTTACATACAAAGGTAAAGGAGACAGAATAACACAAATGTCAGTTACAGTGGCGCTGGTGGTACACAATGACAATGCAAACTACTAAACCAGAGCTGCCAAAGCTGGTGAAAATAAATGGCACATTAGAGGAACCAGATATCCGACTCAAGGCAAGCACACATATATAGATAGGGCTATATAATCGTACTTAACGCATAAAGATTTCAGCAGCTCAGTAAGGATCTATACGGATTAGAAAACCCCCACGAAACATTAAATCATTTCCTTTACAGACTGATCAGTGATTTCGACTTCGATGTTATCGTGGCAATAATGCCCTTACCAATAAGGGCCGGGAACGAATGAACGCAATTACATGACGGCCACAGGCGAAAGCGCCGGTACGACTTATCGCCGACAACCATCTCACGATAAGCAACTTCGGCTACCCGAATCTCTCCGTAATAATCGTCGCATTTGTGCACGACGCAATAAACCTCACTGCGACGACACTATCACGGCAAGCAAGCGCGCGAACGGGACAGCTAAGCTTAGCGCTGTTTGTTGTAAGGGCACTGCACGATTTTAATGTAAAGCATGCATGAATGCCCGGCGCCCTAAGTAAAAGTACTTGTAGTTATCTTGTTGCAGGCGCTGCTCGGCGTTGGCCGGTGATATGGTCCTCAAGGTAGACAGTGGTGATCGCGGATGCTGCACAGTGAAGTGCTGGCGGACCAGCTATAAGGGCTATCCAGAGGGCCCGTATGGTAGCACAGGGGCTCGGCTTCTCTGTCCCGACGTGGGAGCGGCCCTCATCAGTCCCAGACTGATTCCGCAGGACCCAATAGAAGTTTTTCGTACCATACCGCGCGCTTTTGACAACCCAAGAATCACGCGCCAAAACTCGCTGCCGCCTCATCGTGCAGCACAGTGCACCGCTACGTCAACATACTCGCCGCACTCGCTTTTTAGTCATGTAGGTATGAAGAACGCTACAGCGTGCACTGAGCGCACGGTACAGTAACAACTTTGGCAGGGACGGCATGAGCCGAGCAGGCGGACGCGCTGCACGCAACTATACAGAGAAAAGATCGGCTCCACGTATATCAGCAGGTCGTTTCAATGAAACGGTACCGGGTTATCGCCAAACAGCAACAGATTTCTGTACCGATAAGAACACACGGATATCGACGTATCGGGAAAAGCCGATACGCGTGTCCGCCCGCTATGTTAACCGGTGTGTGCTTTCCGGTCCCAGCAATTGTTTTCCAATAACCCTACATAGAGGCGGAATTTTTTCCGCGCTTTGGCAGAATAAATGAAGGCCTTGCAATGGGCACAGCATTTACTATGGCGCTGCGTTCATTTTATTATAAGCAGCGGCAGCGCGTCACAGCAGACGCGAGTTCGCACTTATATTTTTGGTGTGCGTCGCCAGCAGCTGTTCTAACGAGGCTTAACAGTTCCTAAAAAGCGTGGGTACGGGAAAGCAGAAGAGATCAAGGAAGTTTGCCAACCAAGGGGTTCTAGCCACCATACCGAAAGTGTAAATAGACAACGAAGCGTCGTAAAAACATACGAAGACGTCAAGTAGATGCAAGGAACGGAAGCAGCTGATAGTGCCACGGAGATTTACAAATGCGCAACAAGAAGGCCAGAAGGGAGAACTCGTGCTAAAGTAAGGCGGGCAGCGCTTTGCTGTTCGAAGCTGGATGCCTCCGTACAATGGCCACACTGGAACGAGTATTCAGAAGATCAGGGGTAAAGCGTAGGCTTCAAGAAATACCCGGCAATCGCTCAATACCTTGCAAGTGAATGCCAGGATATTTACCCAGCATTACCCGTAGAAGGCGTGCATCTTGCGAAAGATATGGTTCAAAATGTACGGAAGTATACTATTAACTAGTCACGGCGCATACAAGCAAGGCACGTTTGGAGTGCTTCCAAAGAGAAGAGGAATAAGGCGGCGGCGAAGAGGAAAAGGGATCGATTTGTGGGGGTTTAACGTCCCAAAACCAGCTCTGATTATGAGAGACGCCATAGTGGAGGGCTCCGGAAATTTCGACCACCCGAGGTTCTTTAACGTGCACTGACATCGCACAGTACACGGACTTCTAGCACTTCGCCTTCATAGAAATGCAGCAGCGGCGGCCGGGATTCGATACCGCGACCTTCGGATCAGCAGCCGAGTGCCATAGCCACTAGACCACCGTGGCGGGGCAAGGAAAAGGGAGAAGATGCCGAAGACGACGGTGAAATATAGCGGGCGGGCGACGACGAACCAAAACAGAAATGAAACAACGATAAAGACGACTACGAGGAAGAAGATGAGGTCGGCAAAGAAAACGACGGATATGAAATCAACGACGAATAAGGAAAGGGAAGGGAGAGGACGAAGTAGAGGAGGCAGAAAACTAAGACAACGAAAGGAGAAGAAAACGCGGAGGAGTCAAAGGAACGGAAGACAGAAAACAACGAATTAGCACGCAGCGAAGCCTATGCCTTCGATACCTCAGCAGTCATGGCGGCATTGCGGAATCAGGGCGTAGACATTACGGCGGCTCCATAGCCACCATAGTCTAAGATAAGGAGAGCAGCCAAATACCTATAAGGAAGGGCGTAAGACAAGGGGACACAATCTCTCCAATGTTATTCACAGCGTGTTTACAAGAAGTACTTAGAACACTGGATTGGGAACAGGCGGATGTAAGGGTTAATGGGGAATACCTCAGTAACCTCAGATTTGCTGATGACATTGCCTTACTAAGTAGCTAGGGAGATGAATTACAAAGCATGATTACTGACCTAAACAGGCAAAGTAGAACAGTGGGTCTGAAAATTAATATGCAGAAAACTAAAGCAATGTTCAACAGCCTTGGGTGAGCACAGCGATTTGAGATAGCTGGCGAGGCATTGGACGTAGTAAGTGATTATGTCTACTCAGGCCAGGTAGTGACCCCTGATCCATGAGGCTGAGGTAATTAGGAGGAGTAGAATGCTGTGGAGTGCATTTGGCAAGCATTGTCAGATAATAAACGATAGCTTACCATTGTCTGAACAGGAAAGTGTATAACAGCTGCATCTTACCGGTACTCACCTACGGGGCAGAAACTAGGAGGCTAACTCGGCTTAAATTGAGCACGACGCAGCGAGCTATGGAACGGAAAATGGTAGGTGTAACCCTAAGGGACAAGAAGAGAGCGGAGCGGCTTAGGGAATAAACGCGTGTTAGGGACACATTCATAGAAATTAATAAAAAGAAGAAATGGGCATGGGTGGGCCACGTAATGCGAAGACAAGACAACCGTAGGTCATTAAGGGTAAGAGAGTGTATTCCTAGAGAAGGCAAGTGTGGCAGGGGGCGGCAGAAGGTTAGGTGGGCAGATGAGATCAGGAAGTTCGCGGGGATAAATTGGGCCTGTCGGAGACCATACAGGTATGAATGACAAAGACTGGTAGGAAAATTTCCGTTGATGCGGATGCGCTGGGAATCGAACCCGCGAACTCCCGTTCAGCAACGATAGACTGAGCTCTCTACCAGCTGCACTATTCGGGCATATAAGCCTCTTATAAGCCTCTCCCCCTCCTCCTCGGTGTCACATCCGCGCGCGCGCGCACTGAGAAATCTAGATTGATTTAGATGGTGCGGTGCCGCCATCTTGGTGCAGTGAAACGAAGTGATGCAGCATGGCAATAACGTGCACCTATTGGTGGAGCTTCGGTGGTCTTAAAGGGGTGGTGAAAAGAATTGAGATGTCCGGTGGTAATTTTCACTGCTTCAATACGCATTCGACAAGCCGATTCCGAAATATTTCGGCGAAATATTCAGTGCACATTTAATAAGGCTCGTTTCCAACTCCAGCGTTCTTGCGCTCCCGAAACGACTATGCGACACTACCGGCCGGCATGGTACTGTTCGGTGACGTTGCAGTAAGATAAATTTTTAAGTTCAAAGGCATACTGAACTCGCGTGTGCTCTAAAAGAATCGATTTACTTGAAAGCTAGAAAGAAAGAAAATACTTAGAAACCGTGCGGTGCCGCCATTCAGCAGAAAAGCTGCAGCACGGTTTGTTTTTCGAGGCGCTGGTTTTTCCCGTGGCCTCCGAGGGCGCGCCAATCTCGGAGGTATGGCGGCTACTAACGTGATGTCATCTGTAGAGTTGAGGGGAACGCACGCAGTAAAACCGAAACCGCGCGTTTTTTATCGCTCTAAGTCAACGCACACGGTTCAAAGGGACAATGCATATTGTTGATTGGAGAGTCAGGATCCCGAATACGCACTTAGTACAAAATGTTCAGAAAACGTTTCACGACCCCTTTAAAGAACAACTTTTTTCACGACGTTCTGATATCGATGTTTTCCAACCATACTGATAGTCCTGTAGCAAGCAGCGTGGTTCAATGTGCTCAGAAACGCACCAATAATCTTGAATAACCGAATAAGAGGCATGTTCAAACAGAAACGGGTAGACGATTCGTGCAGCGTATGTGATGACGTCACAGCCTCCCCGCCACTAGAAATGTGGCGCTGGTGCCAGAAAAATGACAGTGGCGTGGTCATCCGACGGTGTATTGAGTTATGCCAGGTTTTCTTAACTTGACAGAGAGGATTTGAGCGCTGAAGTATAGCCGTGTTGCTATTGAAGATTGATTGATTTGTGGTGTTTAACGTCCCAAAACCAACTCTGATTATGAGAGACGCCGTAGTGGAGGTCTCCGGAAATTTCGACCACCTGGGGTTCTTTAACGTGCACTGACATCGCACAGCACACAGGCCTCAACATTTCGCCGCCATCCAAATGCAGCCGCCGCGGTAGCCGGGATTCGATCCCGCGACCCTCGGATCAGCAGCCGGGTGCCATAACCACTAGACCACCGTGGCGGGGCAGTGTTGCTATTGACGGCCCCCAGGGTCGCGTAGGCAGCGTTGAATGTGGTGACGTCAAAAACACAAAATGGCCCGCAGGCTAATCCCCTAAAAATTCTTAACATTCATTTCCAGGGAAACTAAATGACTTGGAACCACCCGGTTTGGCATATATTATTGCAGTACTGAGGAGAATAGATACTGGAGATTTCATGAAGATCAGTGTAGAATGAAAAATCGCCGGAGTTGTTGCCCTTTACCGCAGCGAAGGCTGTCGGTGCCACGCGGTGCTCGCAGCGACTGTATTCAGACAAGGCAGTTACGCCTCGCCTTCCGCGTCGTACATTAACGTGTGACGCCTTATCGTCAGCGTAGTGCAGCTTCTACATGCAGCAACGGCGTTTCTCCGCCGGCAACTGCTTCCAGTGCGATGACACCGACTAAGAAAACTGCCGCAGAAAGGCAACAACGTTGACGGGTCAACGTCGCGCGACGGACACGTATATTCATGCCGTTGTCGCGAAGAGTGCTATCCATTGTGTGCAGATGTTAGGTAAACCACTTCGGTTACAAAGCGTTGGTCATGGTTGCGGAACTTAGTCGTCGGGATGGTGATGTGCCATCAGGCGTCAACGTGAGTGGATGCATCCACGTCAAACGGTGCCATGCCAGCGAAACTCCGCCAGCAGTGCGCAAGTTCACCATAATGAACTTGCACATTGAATATCATATAATCCACTTGCAGAGAAGCCGCGGACACAGGAAATGCAACTGTCGCAAAAGATCATAGATTCTGACAACACGCCGCACGAAACAGAAGAATGGCTGTAGTGCGTTCGGGATGTACTGGCTTCGGCTCCCCGTGCCACGGGGCAATTGACAGCCAGTTTTTCTGAACAGGACCTGGCATTTAGTAGCGCGAGCAAAGGTGCGCTCGCACAACAGTTAGCACAGATGCTTACTTAATACAACTCCCCAGAAAGTACGGCAAACCCACGCGACGACGGTGGCGGGGGGGCGGGGAGCTGGTGCCACAGAGAATTGAACCCACAACCAGTCCCTCTCGCAATGGAAGCCGACGCGGCCGCTCTGGGCACTCATCTGAGGGTGGTTTTGAGGTCATTTCCGCAACCTAGTTTGCGCAGCTCGGTCTAACACCCGCGAGAAGTGCGCGTGTATAGGCATACTTCGGCCGGCTTTATTGCAAGTAAAATGAAGTCTGCCGCTGAGTGTGTGGCGAGAGCTACTTGAAGACTGAGGTCGTTGCCTCCCTACAAGGCAGATCGACGGGAGTTGAGGTAGAGGGCGATCCAGAAGGAAGAACAGGTCCGCAGAGAAGGGGAATTTCCTCTGAAGTTTATTAATAAAAAATACGGGCCCGTCCTCGTGGCAATGGGAACTTGGCTCCCGGGGAGAGAGAGAGAAAAGAGCGACGGACGGACGGTCGCCAAGTCTTTGGGGGGCGAGGGAATGTGAAAGAGAGCGCATAGCGGAGGTCACATTCCCGAGATAAGCACCTACATTATTACCGAGCACCAGGTCTCGATGTGGCAGACGTTTTTACGAGATGGAACGCGTCACGGCGAGAGGCGACGTCGGCAGCACTTTGCGCCGGAAGCCACGGCACGCGCAACGCTCACGCATGCGAGAGTCCTTGGTACATGACAAATGTCAGCCGGTCAAACGTGTGTGTCCAGCTGGCCACGCTAGTATATAGTGCATGCAATCATAGCACCCGTGGCAGTGTTGAGCCGTAGAGGACGCATAAATTGAGCGCCCTTTGAAGTCGTGCGCCATTCAGGATGGCTTAATCAGCGATAGTCGGCTATGGGCAGCTGTGCTGAACCAACACAGTACAAAAAGTTGTCCGCTCAGTCGAAGGCCAGCCCCGTGTTCTGAGATTGCAGAATGGGACGGCCATTCAGAATACTTGGGACGCATACTACGAGCGCACAGAGCCAAGGCTCTGACCCGATCCATTGCCTATAGGATAATACGCAGATTGATATTCGTACAGTTGAAAACGACTTCAAGAGCGTCGATCGTTGGGACTAATATAGTTGGTTATGTTCGAAAATGGAAAACGGCGCTAAAGCGGACCACGCACGAGCGGAGAAAAACATGCAGCGCTGGTACTGCGTGTGTGTGTTCTTTGCCAGTGCTTCGTCTGTTTCAGCGTTGCTTTCCGTTTTCGACTACCTTCAATAGATGCGCGCTTTCAGGAGTGACGAACATGCCGCAACATCCCAGCTCCGCTGCAGTAATTTGTTAAGCTTTCCTGAAAAGTTTTACTGAATGGGAAGGGGTGCATAACCTAGTACTATATTCAATTCAACGCAGGCAGGTCGTGGCTCTAGAACATTGGGAGCTGTCCAGCGGCAATGCTGAGAAGTGTCTGCCGCAAACGGATACGAACCGCTACCGTTTCTACACAGTTTGCAGTTACGTAAAGGTGGTGGCCTTTCTACTCTGTTCCGTCTTTCCTTCGTGTCACTGGCGTCCGGGCTTACAACAGGGGAAATATTTTCCATAAACGATTTCGATTATTGCGGAGCTATCACACGCACGGCTGCTGCCCGTTCGTTCCTTTAGGTGTGCTGTATAGTGGTCCGAAGAAATAGCCCATGCGAAAATAAAGCCTCTTCCTGGAGAAGATTGACGATGTCTGCTAAACACCGAGGCCGCACACACATACCTAGCAAGGACAAGACTAACACAAAGCTGGTTTCGTTTCCACCGCAAGAGCTATAAGGATAGAACCGGCGAGGCTAGCATCTATTTCAGAGAATATAGTTTAAATATGTGTTGTCGCCGTCAACCACGACAAGACCCTGCAACCTTGTTAACGATAACCCACCACACACTTGACAATTCAGGCACACTTCTCGTGGTCGGCGATGTTCCAACGTGTACCACAATCCGTCCTTCCGCCAGATGCGGAAAAAAAGCATCGCGTACGCCCACGGGATGTCGGGCTCAACCAAGCGTCGCATGCGGCGAATGACCGAGTACACGCGCCATGCGCAGCTGCTGCAAATAAAGTGGGACGCGCGATTCCCTTCGCTGCCAGCACACACGCCAAAGAAAAACGCGCGCTGCCGCCGTTCGAGGCCCGTGTATTTTGTTTTCATCTTTTATTAAAATATGCACGACACTCACCGGACCGGAGACCGGCGAAGCGACATCGACAACCGCGGCGGCGGGCGACTTCTTCGCCTTGCGCGTCTTGGTCGTCGTGCCGTTATAATCCAAAAGGAGGCCGGCCGAAGGCTGCGAGCGGCGCCGAGTCATCCTGCATACCCCCCACACGTCATCACCACTGTGCTGCTCGGGGGGCGCACCTGCTCGAACATGGCAGCGCCAGTGGCGTCATCTGCGCCCGGCCGTCGGCGAATCGTTCGGCCCGAGGCCGTCCTGAAAAGCGGCGCGCTGTGGACCGTTCTTCTTTGTTCTTTTTTTTTTTAATTGCTCCAGTAAAAGAACGAGCGACACAAAAGGACCTTTGCGCAGTTCAGCGAGGGTGTGACGACAGAAGAAGGTCCTACGGTTTCGCCGCCCCGCGTTATCTTAGAAGAGATATCCCGTATCTGCGCGCTCGCACAACCACCACCACCCACCCCCCGCCGCCGTTAGGGGTTTCGTATCGCTCATGACGCACGAAACGGCAGGCAGGCAGGCTCGGCAAACACGGCTGAAACAAAAGCGTCTTACAATGGCTCCGGCCCCTGTCCGCTGCCGCCAGCCGCCACAGCTGAGGCACGCTCAAAGAGATCATTCGAGAGGCGAACAAGATGCGTCACTGTCCGGTGCCATACGACGCGCGTCACTCCGGGGGTATGTGTGTCGAGTAAACGCTATTAGTTAATAGCTATATAGCGGTGATACACGCTACGTCTGGGAACGTTTAACACGCAGGGCGCCATCTGTCAGCAACGCCGCAAGCGCCGTCCGCCATCTGTCCTTGGGCGCGAAAAACGAAACCAGCGGCGTATCGCGGCGTTTCGGCCGCTGTTTATTGACCTTCGTTCTGCGCGGAGCCCATCCAACCGCTGCGTGTATAGTCGCGCACGCAACCAGGGAGCTGTGACGACGCCGAGAATAAGGTAACAACACTCGTTTCAAAACAATTACTCGAGTGGACGACTCCGCCGAGGAGGTGTGTTGGCTATGGTGCTTGTCCGCTTACCATAAAGACAACGCCGGTTCGATCCAAGCCGTGACGGTCGCATTTTCGATGGAGGCGAAAACGCTATAGGATTAATTTCCACGGTTTTACGCCCCAAAACCAGGGGCGATATCTTATAACGGTTCCCGAAGGGGACTGATTCACTTGGCCTCGCCTGATTGGTCACAATCCCTCTTTTGCTGACGCAAGCGCGGTTTCACCCAATCACGCGCGGGCAAGTGGACCAGTCCACTTTTCGAACCCTTATAAGATACCGCCCCCCAGGATATCATCACGAGGGACGCCGTAGTGGCCTAGGGCACCACAAATTTCGACCACCGGGGGACGCACTGACACCGCGAACTGAAACGCGCACTGACACCGCACAGTACGCGGGCCTCAACATTTCGCCTCCACCGAAATGCAGCCGCCGCGGTCGGGATTCGATCCCACGACCCTCGGATCAGCAGCCGAGTACCATAGCCACTACACCACCGCGGCGGGGCCAGGAGCGTTTATGTAGGGGAGTTACAGAGCATCACGATTTATGGCATACCAATCAACTTTCTTGAAAAAAAAGAAAGAAAAGTGAACGTCATTTGGTTTAACGCTATTCGTCACCGAATTTGAGCGGCGATATCAGGGCGCGCAGGGAATGGGGCTGCTCCGTCACGCCAGACCGAAATTACCCGTTACGAAGTGACCAACTTTGAGCAAAGGCGCGTCACACCCAATCTTGTCGCGGAAAGCAGCGCGTCCAGTTGCTTTCTTCCGCGCCGTATACGTGTGCAAGGTGACCACCTTAACGTTCCCAGCACAGCCCCAAACCAATATACCGCGATTCCACAGCAACGTAACGGCTCGGTGCAAATTCACCTCGACGCAGGCATTGTAGCGCAAAGCACTCCGACGTTGTCCGCATGGAGCGTCTGCCATTCACCAAGTCTATCCACTCTGCACCCCACTCCTCTCTTTTTTCTTTTTAAAATTTTGCTTTGCAGAATGCGCGTATACAAGCTGCGGTAACACTGAAGCTAGGCTTACCATTGAAGATCTCCAACGGGAGCTCACGTAGTAACCCTGGTTGTGACATGTCCCTCCGGAAGATAGACGCGCTCATGTTTCTGCCGACCTTTGTGCGTTGGTCGCCTTATAGCGCACGGTAATGTGACGCCGCTATGCAGGGGATAAGCAAGGAGCCAAACATTTTTTTTTTCTTTTTTCCGGCAATAATGTCAACAGAGGACTCGGAGCTGCCAGGAGAGCCTGAAGCACTGGCGTTGTTCGCTTCGGTACGTTGAGTAAATAGGGAGTTTCAGCAACGGTTGCTTAGTGTGCTTTCCGTACGGTAATACCGTGCCGTCGTGTTCGACGCGTTGCTATTTCAGGCAGAAACAACTGCGCAGGTAGCTCTATGTCTACAGTAAGGTGATAAAAGTTCGAAACGACCTTTCACCACGCTTTTAAGGCCGAAATACACTATGCCGGCATCGAGGAAACGGTAATAGGGAGTTTTAGCAGCGGAGGCTTACCGTACAGTAAGTACGGTAATGTCGTCCGTCGTGGTTGGCACGTAGAAAATTGAGCTTCTGAGGGCTTTACTAGTAAGTGTTATCATCTGACGACGTTTCCGTACTCAACGAGCAACTAGAGCAGCTCTTTCTGACTAAAATAGCCGCGTGCCGACCATGACGGTAAGGCACTACCGTTATTACCGTACGGTAAGCCGGCGCTGCTAAATCTCCCTATTAAAGGGGCCCTGAAACGCATTTTACGCACATTGATTTATTGCACATTTGCTTTGTGTGGGACTTGACGATGACCGAAACACCAGTGAAAGCGGCGAAATTGAACCGTATTATATTTTAATTTGTACCTGAAATCGGTTTCCGCGCTGACTGCAGCGCCATACATCAACAGTTTCTCCGAGCGGATATGACATCACCATGCTGCTTTGCTGCAGGTTCTGATTGGCCGGGAACAGTAGGGAATAAAAATATACATCGCACATATCGATAATGCACCGAATATAAGAAATTCCAAATTCAGAACGTGTTTTATGCTTGCTAAAGGTACAAATTTGGGCATTAAAACTTCATTTTGCATGTAACTGACACAAGGATCGCTGTGCGGCCCACGTGGTGGTTGTGGTAGGAAGGCCACAGAGGGCAGCACGGTTCCGGTTCTGCAAGATGTAAGCCGCGTTTTGATTGGAAGCAGCATGCACGCCTTGGGATGCCGATATCTGTCGTCTGCTTTTATTTTGAATTTGTAAGTTGAATAACTTGCGTTTGCCTGCATCGATCTCGAAAATTCTTTTTGCATTTACCTCAGAACAATACAACGAACCCGTTTCGATGCAAAACTCGGCGAGTAAAATATGGTTTCAGGGCCCCTTTAAGTGGCGCCACTTGACTGCAACAAACAACGCTACACGCTATCCGGTATCCGCTACGCCTTTGCGTATACCGGTTTACCGGACGCGCTAAATAGAGGATTTTAGTTGGTCCGTAGAATTCTTTACCTTTGTGGATACCGGTTTACCGGGTGTATTTACGGCTGAAATAGAACTGCTAGCGCCATCAATCCGCGGTTTGCTTAACTACAATGCATTTCATTTTCTTTTTTAGTAGCGTGAGCGTTTTCTTCGAAAGAGGTAATGAAAGTGCTGTGAGTCAATTATTATCTCATGGCCGATGCTTTACACCAGCACTCAAGCAAAACGGGCGAGCCACAATAATATGAGCCTTTTGTGTGCCTGGTTAGGCTCCGCACCATTAGGTGTCGCTACCAGCGCTGCTGATCACGTACACTTTCCCGGTAAACCGGTATCCGTAAACGTAAAGAAGTTTACGTTCAAACTAAAGCTCCCTAATGTCCCTAATAAATAAGAGGCGTATCGCCGCTCCTTCAGGACTAAACGACGGAAACCAATTTCTAACAGCGGAGCTGTACAGTGGCCCGCCATGTCTGCCGTCGCCGATTTCCTAAATGTCCGCTGCCACGCAGAAGCGCAAGGCGTGGACCCGCTCATGACCTACTACTCACTCCGCTACATCATAGTAATTATGCGAGCGGTTATATAGAAAGGGGCAAAGAAAGCTCTTGGGATGCGCAGAAGGTAAAAGCGGATTAGCACTTGCCCTCGAGCCCCTCCTACCCACACTTCTGCCCTCAGACTACTACTATATGGCAGCGATAGTGACAGTGCTACACGGTAGTGAGGGTGAAGAAAAAGAGAAAGGAAGCATGTCTCAGACTGCGCAAAAGGGAAAAAAATTGCCCGCCAATCCACCCTGTGAAGGTGGTTGGAAAGCGAAGCTTTTTACGCCACCCTCACGGTGACGGCGAGAGCTTGCTGGCTTTTGCCTACGACGCTGTTGAGCGAGACGATTTTGTTCTTTCCGCCGAGCCTTATATTCACGCTCTTCTTCTGCCGTCTTTACTTTCCGTGGTCTACCCATAGTGGGGTAGTCTAGAAATGAACCGAAGCAGTTACTAGGCTGGAAGGGTTTCGAATGACGTCAACCCTCTTTCAAGCAGCTGCATAAGCTTTGCAACAGCTGCAATCTAATCTTACGGACCGCGCCGAGCCTGTTTCCGTTGTTTGCCCGCAGCCCTTATCATCCATCATGTTGGCTCATCACTTTGAAGCTTGTTTTGAAGCTCGCTAGAAGACGCTGCCTGCCTCAAGCTCGTCTCTCGCGGGTAAGGGCGCGTTCTCCTTCTTTGCGAGCTGGTCGAGCGTTCATCGAAGAAAGAGCGTTTCCATAGACAACGCGCGCCTTTCGCTCTCTCTCACAAGACAGCAGATGGAAGAGTGAGAGAGGTAGCGCGCCGGGAGGCACGCGCCGAGCGCGAGCGGTTCGTCGGGATCGTTTTTTGCTTACAACGACGGACACGACAGAACCCTTGGCTGGTAGAGGTACAAAGCTTCGCTTTAAAATTACTCCACTTCTCCCGCTAAAGGGAACCATGTGTGGATGCGAAGCAGCGGGGAGATGGTGTAATTTTATTGAGGACACGAATGAGAATGTATAAGAGTAGAGAGAGAACGCGGTGGTCCACCGTCGCGCCTCTAACCTAAGCTGCTTCGCATTATCGCGCGCGGAGCCGCAGGTGCTCTCCCGCATCCCAAACTCACAAAATCCCAGGAAATCGTGTGGCGCCGCCTCCAAACGTATTCTTTCCCATGCCCACAATTATTCAGTCGCATCTACCCCGAATTATTCAGCCCGCACTGCTCACAGTGCGGGTCCGTCGCCACACTCGCGCACATACTCTGGGACTGCCGCGACGACCCACCCCTTCCCGATCTCCTGACCACTCCCTCGCCTGGAGCGTGGGACGCCGTTCTCCGCGATTCCAGCCTGGTGAAACAACTCCAGGCCATCGGACGAGCAGAGGAGGTGGCGGCGAGGCACCGCTTGACCGCTATACCTCCCGTGAATTTTTTTTTTTTTTACTAAATAAAGTTGTTCTCTCTCTCTCTCTTGACATTCGTCGCGCAATCCTGAGAGGAGTGTTGGAGAGATGAGACAAGGAGAGGAGGGGGATGCGCATGCGCAGTGCGGGTGTGGACGCCGCATGGCAGATGGATGGAGGGAGAGAGTGACATAGCCCCGACCATAAGCTGCTTCGCACCTAAAGGTTACCCATGCTTGTCCCCGACTCACTATATACACCACTGCCCCAGCTCCGCTGTCTACTCAGACGCCACATACGTGTAACTAGACTTAGTGCTTTCCTTTACTTAACTGTCAATGAAAACGATACTGCTCGCTGCAACTGATGGGCAACGAAAACGCATGCATGTTGGTCGCTAACGCCAAACTCTAAGCCAGTTCTATCGCAGTGAATGCCGTGCGAAGTGCGAAGCAGTGATTCGCCTGTGTTTCCGCTGTGCATGGCGCGGACGTTCTCGACTTATTTTGCTTAATTTGGTCTTATTATGCGATTATTTACCCTTAATGCGCATCTTTGGCTTTACGAAACTAATCTGGCTTATATGAACCTTCTTTAACCTGCATCCATTTTGACCGGCTTTTTGCATATCATTTTTTCCATATTGCACTCTCGCCTCCTTTCTCTCCTCACCTTCGCTTCCCTTTCTCTCCTCCTAGCTAAACTATGCGGATGGTGCCCAAGGACAGGCGGCACCACCGTCGCCACCTGCGTTCAGCGCCAATGCGGGCACTCCTGCGTCAGTGGTGTGATAACGCTCCCCCCCGCACCGCGCGCGCGCCTGCTTGTGCGGGGGTGGCGTCGTTTGCTGCGTGTGTTCCGCTACAACTTCCAGCTGGCTTTGAGACCGCCAAAGGTCTGAACAATTTCTTCATAGGTGCTGACATCGATAACACATATGCTTCTATACGAGGCAGATCGTGTATATATAATGTTAAATAACTCGTTTCTGCGCAGTGCCGACGGGATCATGGTGACAGGGCGGAGAGCTCCCAAACGGGGAACAACGTCCCGTCATGTTGATAGTTTTAAGCATGTTTAACCCATGACCGGTTGTTTCGCATAATTCCATCTTGTTTTGAAGCTCTCCCTAAACACGCTTCGTTGACACGGCTTTTGACTGCTGGGCAAGTATAGCCGATAAGTGTAATCACCGTGGGGCAGTCGCCTTGTGCTTGCAGCGATACGAAAGCCACTAAAAAGCAGCAATCCGAGGGTCTGGGCTGTGCCGAGCGCACGACAAGGCTACCCGAAAAGCTCAAGGAGTGCTGAAAAGCGAACAATGTGCTTCCTATTAATTACTAATTATGTATTATTGATACAATAAGATTATTAACATTAAGACATTACGCCCCTAGCCATCCTCTCAGAACGCATGCAATGAAGGTCTGAAACGCTAATTTGACAGGTACTGGTTGTTGGAAAGGCCGCTGCGAAGTCACGCGAGTGCAAGACTTCCTGCTTATTTTGTCTTAATTCTTAACTTTTTTATTAAATAAGAAAGAAGAGGTAGAAGGCGCCTGGCGACTGTGAGAACAACACTTTCATTTAATTATTCAATAATGCAAAGGCTGGGCTGGGCTTGGAGTTGCCTCGTATTGAAAATTTTCCGTGAACACTACCCGAAAAAACTAACCATGATGTCTTTCAGTGGCCTAATAGTGTTATCTAATGCGTCCAGGCGTTTGTCGTGAGTGCGCGGAGCGAGCCAACAGCGGAATAGAGGACGGGGGATTTTAGGGGCGAAGCTCCTTATGGCATCACCTGGGCGGTTCTCGGTTGTCGATGCATCCTGCGTAGCCAGTAGCGTCTCCCTTAGCATACAATAGATGGCGCTGTCCCATAGAGATGCATGCAAACTGCAGTTGGGTGACGATACACTAGATGGCGCGCTGTACGCATTCTGTGTCGTTATCTCCATTTCTCGTCTCGTTTCCAAGAGGGCGCTGTCCCATAGACATGCGTACAATATGGCGGTTGGGTGAAGGTACGCTAGATGGCGTTGGCGGTGCAGCTGCTCTCCGTCCACCCAGGTGTAGCCGTGGACAGGGTGGCTAGAATGGGGAGGTGTGAGCAACGGCGGCGCAAACGTGACCCCAAAGCGCACCGATGCCGCAAGGGGCGCTGTAGGCATGAGCGCGGGGAACGGAGCAGACGACGCACTGCGACGCGCTCCTCGCACACTAAAAGCTACTTCCAGTTTAGAACCGTAAATGTGTGTGCGTGTGTGTGTGTTCTTTTTTTCGTTAGCGAGTGTACCAACGTAGTCTGACCGCACAGTTTTGTTCTTCGGTGATGTCCATTAAAGCACTTGCACTCAACAGAATCAGTGGTGCACATACTAGGGAAAACTGTATATATGCCATTTATTTGATGAAGCCTCTCAGTAAGACTTTTCACAGCGTAGCACTTCTCAAAGCAGCTTAAATGTAACTTTCTTGGGAAAACATTCAGCTGAAAAATGTTGTACACATGTGTCATTTGTTAAGTCGGTCCACTTAATGATGCTCTCGTCTTTAACCATGTCCCCATAGTGTTCTCGTAGTTATTTACTAAAAGGAGGCTTTTTTTTTTAGGGTGCCGGTTCCAATGCTAAATTTTATCGTAAATCTCCCACTCACTCTTCCCAGAGCGGTAAATATACTCCTGGCGGTGTTTTCTATATTTGGACGTTTATATTTAATATTCACTTTTCTACTTTTTATGTGGTACCTGTTATACCTTTTGCGGCTCAGGAACGGTATTTACTTGTCCTGTATAAGAGTACGCCATCTTGCCTTCTAATTAAGTACTGATTTTATATCGTGCGGAAAAGGCGCATGCCTCAAGTGCCACATAGCCACTTCAGCAGTTCTTGACAGTGGGCACACAGCCGTACCTTTTGTAACGACGAGGCATGTCATTTCGTACTGATACAAGCAGTTTACTATGACTGCAAACAGTGAAACAATAAATATGGTTTTGACGTCGTTCATTCACAAATGGGGAAAAAAAGGAAAACTGTCGGGAACATTGGTCTATAATACGCAAGGTTTCAGTGTTCGCTCGGTCGACAACGCCCGAGATGGCCACATATAAAACGAACTTCGAGACCTCTGCGCGCATATTTTCTACAAATAATATATCTCGCTCTCACTGTCCTTATCTTTTAACACCTATTGCCCTCTCGCTCCATCTTCTGTCAGCTATGACATCAGTTACTGCTGTCTCCAGTATATATTTCCTCGAATGAGCAACCGCTGCAACAAATTGTCAAGTTCTCCTGCAACACCTTGTCAGCCTTTGGGACTGCCCGAGCCCATTTGGCAAACGCTTGATTGATTGATTGATTGATTGATTGATCTCTGGCGTTTTACGTCCCGAAACCACGCTATAATTATGAGAGACGTCGAAGTAGAGGGCCATTTCAAGCACCTGGGGCTCTTTAACGTGCACTGACATCGCACAGCACACGGCCCTAAACATTTCGCCTCCATCGAAATGCAGCCGCCGCAGCCGGGATTCGATCCCGCGATCCTCGGATCAAAAGCTTCTTTGCAGGCAGGGGCACGGAGGAGAGAAGCTCTTTTCCGGTGTTTTTCTGTGTCGCAACCAGGCAAGGAGCACCAACGTTCAGTCTTCTTTTTCGCTCTCGACTACATCTCGCCGTCAAACAGTCCAAAACTGGCGACGAGACCGACCAGCTCACATCGGCGGTAGCGTAGGCGAGGCCGGTGCTACCGGCGCAGCCGCAGCTACCCCGCAGACTTTACCCCGCTGGAACCGGCAGCGCCACATTCCCCCTGGTGGCATCGGTGCGAGGAGGGGTCACGCGCGGCCGTAGGCAAGCGCCGCCGGTACTCACACCTCCCCATTCTAGCCACCCTACCGTGGACACCACCCTACAGGAGGCCATGGGTTTCAGGAGTAACAGGGGAAAGCTGAACATGCCGGCGATAGATATAAGTAAAAGGCGCTTAGAGCATTGGTGGCGCAAAAGTATGGAGCAAACAAAAGCGAAAGGTAGTTCGGGTAAGATTGTTTCATCACAGACGAACGATAATAGATAAAATAAATAGACGAGGAAAATAATTAGTTGTGAAAATATTTGTGATTCGGGAAAAGAAATGGTTGTAAACGAAAAAGAAATAAAGCTAGAGCTTGGTGGCCCGGCCACCGCCCCGTTATACGCCATGCGCAGCGCCTATAGGGGCGCCACTGAAAGCCGCGTAGCGGCGGCCGTTGGAACCGGTGGTGGGTCGCGTAGCAGACGCCTCATTTCACTGCAAGCATCGCGGAAGTGCGCGCGTGCGATTTGCCGCTTGTGCGCGTCCCAGATAATTACTTTTGCGGCGATAGTGCGTGCAAAGGAGCTGCACATTATAATAGTGGACGTGTGTCCGATGTCACAGCTGTGTGGGACGACAATGTCACCATACGCGCCAAGTGTTTGCCACAGACAAGCGTCAACACGCTTCCCTACGAAGTGGAGCTCATCGCACCGCTTTCTTCATAATGTCCCGATCACTAATGCCTGCATGCGTTGACGCGTGAACCAACGTTTTTTTCTCGACACAGTAGCTTCGTTTACGTGCCATGTGTTCATATAGTAGATTTTGAGGGATCGCTGTCGCACCGGCGCATGGATTTCACGGGTGCGGCCACGCGAAGGGTCAGCGTTGGTAAAACTGAAACCAGCACGATAAACTTGTGAATATATATCTCGGCAGTTTGCGCTAGCGGCGCGAGACTGAGTCACTGCGGAGCTGGTGGTCACCTAGCTTGTCGTAGCAGCTTGGCTACGTATTTGCTAGGTTTTTTGCAAGCTATTACCAAGTGTTGCAAAATGGCGTTACATTCTACACGATCGTCAAAGTCTTAAATGTGCACAGGTGCCATGTTTTACAGCCAATATGCAACTTGAGGCGAGCGCACAGCGAACATTCTGCACCGCTGATCGTATTCCAGTGCCATCAGTAGGTAGAATGCAGCCGATTTCTTGCAGCACACGTGTGATTCCACGGCGCTTTTGTAAAGGAGCCGTCACCTGCCCCACATTCTCTGACATTGCGCTTCGCGCCATTCGTTTTTCAAGAGAGCCTAGGCATCGCGTCTTATCAGTAATAACAACCTTATGTGCATTGTAGCGTCTACAATGCAGGCGAGGCGACCAAGTGTAAACGTAGCAGCGTTCGCTGAAGACGTAGCGACATAAATGGAGAAAAAAAAAAACACTGTAATCGTTCTAACACTGCTGTTAACAAGAAAAGAGAAATAGCGGGCGCGAAAGAAGACGAAGTAGGATCGCGAGCGCGTTGCACGTGATGTTCTCGGTTTTTCTCTTTAGAAAAAAAAAAAACCGCATCGTAGGGTCTCGCTGCTCGGCGCTCTTCAGGCGTATTTTCTTCCGCCGCACTTCGAAGCCTGGTTTATTCTTCATCGAAGTCCGAGGACTTCGATGAAACAAAGCGCAATTGCTGTAAACAAAGCGCGATTGCTTGCCTTCTGCGTCGTGCAGCCGCAATCCACCACCGCCGTCGCTCTCGCTCATGAAATAGCACCGGAAATCTGTATAAGTGCGTTCGTGGCAATTTCTTGTGTGTGTTTGAGCAGCCGACAACGCATCAGTTGTTTTTCGGCATCTCTGAAGCCCGAGAGAGTCGTTAAATCACGATGAAAACACATCCATCCGCGCACTCGCGTACGCGCTCACGGGAACACTGCTCGCTCGGACCCACCAACGCTTCCGAGCCGTGGCGGCAGATGGCGTCGTCGGCGCTTTGCGCATCGCCTATAAAGGGGACGCTCCTAATATCCATCCATCTCTCCGATTGGCTGCTGCGCGGGGAGCGCTCCTCTCATTCTCCTGGATCGTCGCCCTACGTGTCGGATCGCGCTTGGTGGACCATGGACGATGAGAAAAAAATTCCGAACGTTGTGTCCGAAGCGCGGAATCGAACCAGGGCCCCTCGCTTCCGAACGCGCGGCGCTAGCCACTACGCCACGAAGCGCACATGCACCACGATGACTGTAAATACCCAACATTAACGAAAGACCGCGTTTCTAACGCGTTCGTCTCTCCGCCTTATACTCTCTCAGCAGTCACGTGATGGCGTCGGCAAACGCGATGCGCGTTCCGGCCTGTGTAAGGGGCTGCGTAAGACGTCCTTACATGATGATCGACTGGGCGAATTACACGGAAGGTTCACGGTTTACCGATGATTCCCTCCGGAGCTTCGCCCACTCATCATCATTCACCCCGTGGATATGCTGTGATTTTTTTTTCTCTTACATTCCTGTATAGAAAGGCGGCTGCCCTTGTTGATCTGAGTACAGGCAAAAACCAACCCATTCAAACGCGCTAACTGGAAGCAGTAAAAAAGCAAAAGAAAAAAAAAAGGGAAAATGCATCCATCTACGTGCGTCGCGAACGCGATGTGTGGGGTATGTGTGGGGTGCCGTAAGGTCCTCCTGTCGACCCCCCCCCCCCAACCCCTTTTTTTGTTTCTTTCTTGAAAACAGAGCGCGAGGAACCGGACACCAGCACTCCTATCTCCTGATAAGAAAGCGTCAACGGAACGAGCGGGCCAGCTCCCACGATTCTCCTTCCCCCGTAGCGCTTTCGGGAAACGGTAAACTTTGCCCCTGGTGATTCTCTGTAAGTGTTGTTGCATCCGAGAACACAACAAATGTTCTTGCTGAATGCCGAGCCACAGCGCGACCACCAAACAGCGCACGTTTGGAAAAAGCTGCGAAAAAAAAAAAGCCCTGCATAAACAGGCCCGAAAGCTGGCGCCAGCCAGGGCGATCGAAGCTTCCATCACCCCACGGACGGGCACGCCGCCGCGAGAGGCGCTCTCGGCAGCGGAGTTTTTACAAAGCGTATCTATAAAGCGAAATTCAGTAAAGAAGAAAAATGCACATGCTGTGAGGAAGATAGGGAAACGACGGAGCATGTTCTGATTGAATGCGGAAATATCCACCCAGGTGTACGTTTGGGCACCACCCTACAGGAAGCCTTGGGTTTTAGGGCGAACAACGGGAAGCTGAATATAGCCGCGATTGAAATAAGTAAGAGACGGTTAGAATACTGGTGGCAGAAAACTAGAGAGAACGGACAAAAATAGTTATAGAGAAAAATAAGGACTTTCTGCCATAAGGGGCAGGGAACTGGGATATGAATTTCCGTTTTTTTCTATAGTATGATCGATTTGATTGAAGTAAATTTAAAAGGCACGAGGAAAATTTAGAGAGAGAAAAAAAAAGTTCTTAAATCTTACGAGCCTGGTGGCGCACATGTCACCGCCCCGCTGCAAAGGGGACGCTCATAGCATCCATCCATCCAGTTACAAGTGCACCATCCCCATACTGCATGCTGATATGCCATGCTTTACCCTCTCCTCGTTACCTCATTCCTCCTCGCACTCACTTCTTTTTCCCACCTTGTTGCTACACTATATGCGTGGTTATGCTGTGCTAACAGCTGCTTGGCGCAAACCCACTCTCTATGGCACAAACTGTACCATTAGCAATTTCAACTACGCTTGCCACCTAGCGGGTGCACCTGCAAACAAGCGATCCAGGCAACGCGTCACTGAATGACCGCAAGCTAAAGAAAAAAGAAAAAAAAAAGCTGTATGGTTCTTTATTGTCGCCATGCGACCGCGCACCAGACCGAAAAGAGTCAAAAGACTAATGTGGAACACCTAAACGTGTTTGACGACAGAAGCAGACTGATTTCTGGGGTTTTACGTCCCATAACCACCACTAATTATGCTCTCATAATTAGTGGTGGCCAATTGACAGCTCGGGAAATTTTGACTACCTGTGGTTCTTTAACGTGCACTGACACCGCACGGTGCATGGGCATCAACATTTCGCCTCCATCGAAATGCAGCCGTTGCAGACGGGATTCGATCCCACAACCCTCGACATCTGCAATCGAGTACCATAGCCACTAGACCACCATGGCGGGACGAAAGATGCACACGACGTGCGAAGTGGATTGGGAATTCGCGCACCGGCAAGAAAATACGGGATACCGTGCTGATTTGTTCCGAACACTTCACGCACGACCACTTCTTTCTACTCGTTGAAGACGTGTGTGTCATTATCATATGAGCTTCTCAAGCAGTAGGTGTGTACTTTTGTTTAGGCAGGTGCTTTCATGTATATTGTATGTATGCGAAGTTTGGCTATGCTTGCTTTCCGCACCAGCCATCGCGTTACTGCTGCAGAAAATTAAGCGGCAGGAAATGTTCTCGCTGACTTACTTTTCGATGAACACACGTACGTTATGCCTGCTTTTCTTTGGCAATGTATACGGACAATGTTGTGTTCTCACTCAACATGGCATGTTGGCAGTTCGTCTGTTTGCAAGATACATAGAGTGGCAACTGCAAATGTCGCTTGTTCAAGCTTTTGAGCCATTCAGGGGTGGGACTGTTTAAAGCCATATGGAGCAATTTTTGGAGCAGGGAGAACTGTTTTGGAGCAATTTGGAGCAGAAAAAACTGAAAATTAGAGCAGTTTGGCACAGGCGGAATTAACTTTAGGAGCACCTCGGAGCAAAATAAATTTGTTTGAAGAGACAAAATTTTATTTTTGAGATGTTTGGAGAGCGATCCGAATTTCAGTGAAGTAACTGTCTACTGAACCCTTCCTATTGAAGCAAACTTCCAATTTACAAGAGCATAAACTAAAAGCAGCACTGCACTGCTAATATTTCAGTGAACGTCTAAAGCTGAATTTCAGAGATTACCGTGACAATGAAAACGTCTATCCTTGATACTGACTCCGGCAACAGTGCTGCAATGCCCCCACAGATAAGCATCACAGTGTGATGACTGTCGTCGGTGAACGCGCGGGGGCTTTAGTGAATGCGCCCGTACGGCACAGCCGTGGCACAATGAGAAAAGGTGACTATATGCTGGGTAGTGTGTGGAATGCAGTGCTGTTCCACTGCATGGTTTTATTAAGCGACAATCCAAACTAGTGCATTAAATAAGGTGCCGCCTCCTTGTGCGGGGCTTGTGTGCACCACAGGGACATGGAATGCACCTTGCTTACCGAAACGAAAGCCACTGGGTATCATCACACTGACGCTAGATACTTGCCACACTCGTAAGAGGCGTGAACAACCACGAGATGAGTGTGCCCGAAGGGCACTCCAAGATAAGCAAGCGAACACGCTACAGCAAGTGCTGCAGCTATGTCGTGAGCATGCGACGCGCTGCATGCAACATTGTAAGAGGGATCAGCCCTATGCGGCAGCTAGCACTGCGCTTCACGGAACGGCATCACAGATCACCACAAAGATGAGCACATCGCAGAATGCCAGACGAGTTGTCCGTCCTCTCTGGTGCCGTTCAGCTGCTGTGTGATGGTATCACTTTCCCATATAATAGTTTCAAAATACTCCTTGGCACAGCACGCTAAAGCACGGTCATATGAATTAGGTCACAATTTTTTTCCTCCTTCGGCAGAGTACGCTTAAAAGATTGAACGAATGCCTTCATTAACATGACTCCGGAGCCAGAACAACTGCGAGTTTTCACGCACGCACATCGACCACTCGTCATAAATGCTGTGCGCCAAACAGGCTGGACTTTTGCATGCAAAGCGTAACAAAATATTTACATTGTTTCATCACTGAACCCCTTCAGACTGATCTATGTAACGCGAAAACAATGGCATTTCATTTCATATGAAAGAAGTCCGCGAGCTTGGCTCTCATCTTGCGAGCCATCAAGCTCCTCAAGCCATTCCGAACGTTTTTTAGGCCTTACAAATCGGCGAATGCAGTGCTTCCCATAGTGCAGCAACAGAAGCGAATGATGGTGAACGCAGATGGAAGCTCGCAGATCAAGGCACAATGTCATTTAGTGGTGGTGTAGGTGTTCATCACTGTTTGGGTCCGATCCCAGGAGCGGCAACGTCAGGCCCTATACATGCCTTGCACCTACGTCACGACCAGGCGCTGCGGGATACCGTTTCGCCATCGTGGAGACCAGCCGCGGCAGTGAAAGTGCGGACGCGTACGCGTTTCTGTACTCGCTCTCGTTAGCCGCAGTATTTGATTTCTCGAATCGCAGGAGAGCAATGAAGAGATGAGTGTGAAAGAACACAAACCTTTTTCACGTGCCAAAAGACGTACACAGTCAATGCGGCCGCACGAACTAAAAGCCCGAGGCAGCGCAGTTTGTGGCTGACGCGTATCAAGCGCGCAGATTGCGACACCGAACACGCTGATACATCCAAGTGTGCACGAGGGCCTACAAATGTTCTACGAAAGAGTTATGCACCTGTTCCTGCCTTGAGCATCGTCCATCGGCTCCCGCCGTAACCGATCGCGAACGAACGTAGCGAAAGATGTCCTGCCTCGCGCGCCTCAAGCCACGCGCGACGCACTTTTGCCGAGGCCGGTGGTGTTGGCCCGGCTGGGCTACCGTGGAAGTATTCTAACTAAAAACAACCTTCGACGAGTCAGGGGAACCCATGTGTTCGCGCCGCCGAAATGAAGCTCATCGTACTTCAAATCGCGATCGAGCTTCTGTTAACAGTGGGTGACGCACTCGGACGGCTGCGCTCACATTTCGCATTAGGAAGTATGACATTCGTCACGATTTTTTTTTTATGGGACACGGCGAAAAGAACAGCACAAACTGCATTCGTAGGCATTCCATGTAAGATCTTGGAGGACACAAATATCGATGGGACACTGACGTCTGTACACTGATGCAGCGCATAACAGCGCGCTGAAAGGACGGTGCCTCCTGAAAGGCGAGGCTGGTGCAGCGGCAGTCGCGGAGTCGATCGGCACTGCATGTGTGCCAGTCGTTGCCGCAAGATGAAAGCCGTACGGAGAAAAACAAAGTAGTTGACGATGTCCCCGCGCGTCACTTCGAGTACACAGCGTTGGTGCTCGTCGGCGTCCGGCAGCTTTGTGTAGCGATCGGCATCGTCGCACGTTCGCGCATTTGCTCACATAAACATCGTGCCGATACGATTAACTCAGGCTGATAATCTTTCCGCAAGAGACGGTGGCGACATTGCGCCTAGAAATTTAGAGAAAACGAACCAAAACGCGGTCGAATCAACGAATGTATGAACGGCGCTGCAGGGAACGAACCAAGAGGTGGTCCCCATGGTCCTCCAGCATGCCCGTCGCGCCGACAGCGGGGCAGTCGTGACGTCACGTGCAAGCTATGTATAGCTATTTTCTTCACCAACGCTACGTGCAAGGTTGTGCAGACAAGTGTACGGCAAGGCACTGGCTATGACGCATGGTTCTACACTCTACTGATTCAACTGCAGCCAATCAGAGGAAACCACGCGCCATTGGCATTGTCCTTCCCTGAAAAGTACCCAACTTCGCACTTCGCCCTTACTTCATCCGAGGTCACATCCACTGGCTATGTAGATATCCTAGCCTGAGCACTGAAAGCAATGAGTTTCCCCTCAGGCACCGATTTCACACTTCAATATGAGCAATGCACAAGGACAACCTAACCACAAGAAGGCCTAAACAGAATTTACATACGTGAGCACTATCCTTGAGTAAGAATTTTTATCTCCCTGAAAAATATTGCACCTCCTCTTGTGACAGCTCGTCATGCCAGCACCTCGTTGTTGTCCTCTTTGCAAGACTCTACTGTATCCGCCACACATGCCTGTCTACAACGTCATCAGTCATAGACAAAATGACGCCACGCTTTTCCAACACCCGTCAGTTTGTACGTCTGCTACCTGGACCTGCCTAGAATGGTAAAAAATTCAGTGCAGAAAGTGCTACACTGCAGGTTTTCCCACTCACTTTAACCCAAGTGCCAGCTAAATTAATCCAAGCATCCCCAAAATAATCTGAGCGCCGCACCATTAAATCTAGACGCCAAACACTTAATCTGAGCGTCATCGTATTCAATCCAAGCGCCAGCGCAATAGGCCACGTGCCGGTGAGTTTAATCCAAGTGCCACCATGTTTAATCAAATTGCCAAAAGCTTTAATTCATGCGCCACTCAATTTAATCCATACATAAACAGCAATTTTGTGGAGAAAATGGCAGTATTGTTCAAATACACTTGCCACACTATGAAATACAACATAACTGCAAAGTATAGAATACAACACTAATATTTAATGCAGTCACTAACATATCATTTATGAACTTCGTGTTATTATCTCAAGTTGCGTTCTGTACGCCCATACTCTGCTAAGCGTAAATGGTGAAACATCGCTTGCACGTCACCGCCGCTCATCAGGCCAAGCAGATGCCTACTAATTCTTTTGCAAGAAAGCGTACTTAATGTGTCTGAAAGAGGACGGCAATGAACATGAGATGCAGTGGTGAACATGAGTATAAACTGATTCACTCGTTAATGAACTTACACCCTTACCATGGGCTCTCTAAGCATGCACATTTAGCATCCGAGCACGTAAATACCCTGCATTTTTATACTAAGGTTCCAGACCAAAGCGTTTGTGTTAAATACCGCAGTATACCTTGTTTCACAAACACCAGCAGGAAAGTGGCAGAAAAATTACTTTTGTGGTCTCATGTTAACTTTGTTTAGGCATTTCGACCATCCAAACTCGTGTAAACGTCCTGTTTCCTGACTATGGATTAATTTGCTTAGCATTTGAATTAAAGGCTCTGGCACTTGGATTAAACTTATTGGCACGTGGACTATTAGTGCTGGCACTTGGATTAAATACGATGGTGCTTGGATTAAGCGTTTGGCATCTAGATTAAATAGTTTGACGCTCAGATTATTTCTATAACGCGTGGATTAATTTAGCTGGCACTCGGATTAAAGTGAGCGGAAAAACCTGTAGAACTATAAAAGATGGCCTTGTCAGGTGGTGTGGCTGTACCTTTCCTGTGCAGACTAAAAAAATGGCAATTTTTTACTCTACCTACACTTGTGTAGCCACCTACACGGTAACAAAAAAATAGCCCTACTATCTTAACATCGGTGCAGTCAGAAACAGCTTGTATGTCGTCAACTCCAAGAGAGATGACACCTGAGAACGCTGATAATTTACGAAATTTATTGAGGCACCTGATGCCATTTGTTGCCCGTGCAACGACCCATGTGAACTCATCACCTCACAGCATTATGAGTGCTTACGGAAGCCGCTCGCAATGGTGCTTTGTGGCCTCGCTTGTCTTATTTCAACCAACTACCATCATTTGTACCACTCCAAGAAGGTCAATCTTTAGATGAACAGGTTAAACTACTGTCACTGAATTACGCTACCTCGGGGCGGACTACAGCCGAAGGTTAACGGTATCCCTGCACATGCGACGATAGAAGCGCTTCGGCCGCTCCAAAGACGTCAGAAGCTATCGACCCTTTTCGAAGAAAACAAGGAGGAGATGGCTTCCTGAGCTGGGAAACTCCAATTTCGTGCTTTCCCACACAAGCCCCCAGCACGTTTCTTGAAACACCAAGCACGGTGCTTCGGATTGACAATGCAGGGCAGGACAGCGGGGCACTGGTTCGCGGGCACCGGCTGCGTGTGGACGTACACTATTGTGTGGTCAGCGGCCTCCGTGTCCGAGGTGGACGACTAATGCACATCTTTGTTATGACCGGCGAAGCAGAGACCCCCGTGACTTGGACGCTAATGACCTGTCAATCAGGCGAGATGAATGAAGATGCCGACTCAGTGACTACGAGAAAGGGTTTGGCCATCACTCTCTCCAGTGCATTAATTGCGAGAGGGATATTTTTGGGCGGAGCAAGAAATGCAATGCCAGAGCAATTGTCTCTACAAACACGCCCAGATTCCGCAGACAGCGAATCAGGGGAAACATGAGTGTATTTAAGTGCAGAGTATTGAGAGGCACAGGGTTCTAGTCGCTTGCCTAACATGGCGTAGAAGCTGATCAACGTATCGCTCGAGAAGTTGTTAGCGTGTACCGGCTGGCCACCTAACCTTAGCCGCTTCGTTTGGTGGAGACGCGCGCTTACCCTCTGTAACATAGGCATCGAGACTTCGGCTCGAGTTAGTTCAACCGGCTCGAGTTTGCCATCAAGCACTAGCTCCCCGGGAAAATCAGCGCTGCAACTCTGTCGACTTCAACACTGTGCCAGAATTACGGACTTCTCGCACCAGACTGTTGTGGGCCCTTCAATGCTGCCGGTCATCACCACGTATGCCATCCCATGTTTATACTCCTGAACCTTCTCCCTGAACTTTCATAACTTTTGTAGATTAGACTCCCATACTGTTCTCATTGCCCTACTTACTATATATTAGTTGTTTACTTTTCCTTAGTTTGTTATTTTCGCATGCTATTGTTTGTAAAGCTCTTTCATCGCTGTCAAGTGCATAATTGTTAGTTTAGTGAAGTGTGTTGTTTACCTTGTATTCTTTGCACTGCCCTATTGCTATAGATTAAACTTTGTTGTTTTGTTTTCCAAACCTTTCACTGTGTCTGCTTGCGTACGGAACGACCGAAACTGCCGTCGTGCCCTTCGCCAACTTTGCGCTGGTGACACCTGAACGACGGCCCTGTAACAACTACCAAACAAGTTTATCAGGAGTGAAAACATAGGGCTGCAACACCTGAAAGGGGGCAAAACAAACATTAATGGCCAATGATGATGATGCTGTTGATTGTGGCAATGGGAGTTGCGCCTTACCTCAGGTAGCAACAAGTGAAAACATGGCCTTCGAGATTGTGCTGTATGTGCGAGGACAACCATTGGAACGTATACACTGCATCGATGCGAGCCGAGGCCGCCGGTGTGGACTACTACCACAGCTACAGTTGCTTTGCAGCCATCTCGTTTGGTCATATAGCTGTTGGCCTATTTGAAAAACGTTGCCACACATTGCAAACTAGAAATGGTGCAGCGGGCAGGTTAGTGCACATGCAAGCGCTGCATAACCTGCTAAAGCAACATGACACCGCATTTCCGACACATGCATGCATGCAGAGGGATCGCAACATGATGGAACGCAGTTAAAAGGTGATCAGCATTTATAAACAGGGACACATTTGAGGGCATCAGTGCGGGGAAAATTTGATATATTAAAAGTGTCGGTCCACGGGTGTTCCGATATACATGTGCACACCTCATCTTTTGCATTGGACTTTTTCAAGTGTCACCAGTATCTTTCTTTACATGCATCGGTCGCTTTAACCGCTGGCCCGAAGCGATACCCATTCCTGACATCATGGCCGTGGGACATCGTGGGAGCCCTGTAACCCTTGAAACGGCACACCCGCAAACACCTGGCATCAACAGTTTTTGAATGCAAACATGTGCATGGGCTGCACTGTTGGAGCATTTTTTTTTTGTCAGCGTGCTTCTTTGTACTCAGATCGTGGGCATGCGTTTCCTTTTCTCATCACAATGCCGCAATTGCTGAGGCCCTCACTGGAGCTTGTGAAAAAATAAAAAAATCAGTTCAACACCAAATGTGTCGCTGTTGGTCCCGTTTGCACATGCTCTACATAATGTACACTTTTACAGATTGCACAGGATGCCACTGCCAATTGCAACCCCCCTCCCTCCCCCCGCTTTCGGCGGGTTGCCTAGAGGTATCTTTGTTTTCTGCATGCTCACTTCTAACCGTACTGTAATGCTCTCTCAATCTAGATCTTCAGTCGCTATCTGCAATGCATTACCATTACTAATGAAAAGCTTGATATTGTTTACAAACCTTAACTCTATCCTTTCCAATCTAGTTCTTTAAACCCCTCTCCTAAGCATGCAGCAAATAAGATTGGGGAGCTCGTATCTCCTTACCAGACCCTTTCTTGGATAAGACTTTTCCTGTTTTGCTTGAGGAAGAGCAGGATAGCTGTGGAATCTTCGTAGTTTCATTAGCCTCCCGAGTCTCGTTTGCGCAGTTTGCACAGCTGAGCAGGTTGAACAGGTACTGAAGCCGTTGTACGTAAGTTGTGTGCCATGTGCTACTTACTTATGGCGGTCATTTCTTTTTCCACTCATTTTTCTTTGACCACATTGGTGGTTCAGCAATTTCATGGCAATGTGGATGAACCAATAGTAAAAAAAAATCGCACTGGAATAGAAGGCAGCTAACATAGAGGTTTCATAGCAAACATCTTTACAGAGCATTACAGTAGGTTGGAATGTTTTCTCCTTCACACTGGAATGTTTTCTCCTTCGCACATGTAAAGTGTTGCACCCCATTGGGCAGATATTGCAGTAGTAGGCATAATGAATAATGGATTTTAACGAAGTGATTTCGGCCGCACCTCTGACTTCTTCAGGACGAAGTCCAACCGTGTGTCAACAGCATTGTCTCAAATGACGCATCTAATTACTGGACTTGATGTGAGTGCACACCACACACCGACGTGAGAAGTGAGCAATAATGCCAGAGTATAACACTTGTGCGCTTCTCAATAGCTCAGTGCAGCTGAGCATGCGGACCCAGGACTAGTGATGCAGAACTATCGTTAAATGGACTATCGATAGTATCGATAGTTTTAAAAAGAAGCATCGATACTATCGATAGTCCATTTACCGATAGTTCTAACAGCCATAATTCGCAGTACTCGGCTCGTTTCATTTATGAGCAATTTTTTTGTGAATGAAATTACCTCAGTGATAATGCCGTAATATATCTACTACGAAATTAATGCTCAAAACCAAACAGTCAAACCTTACAAAGTAAAGTAAGCCCGTGATTTTTTTTTTTTTAAACCACGAAATGCAACAAATTCGAGGTCTTGCAGTTCCGTGATATGAACGGCTTCCTAGCCAAGCATTTTGGTGAAGGAACAGAAGCATGTCAACTTTCTCTCCCTTTATCTGAAAATGATCTGTCCAGCAGCGGAGAACACGCGTTCTGCAAGTACTGATGTTGCTGGAATGCACAAGTACTTCCTAGCCATTTGAGAGAGAGGCGTTGCTCGGCATTGCCAAGAGTGCCAGAATATAAAGGATTACTCTTCCTTTCCTCTGGAGGTAACTCCAAGTACTGGCGAACCATTAGTTCTGCGTTTGAAGTGGTAGTTGAGGGCTCCAGTAGTTGCCTCTCAAGGAACCGCAGAATTCGGCTTCCTGCCACAACTTCGTTATGTACCACATGCTGTCTAGTTGGTTCATTTGCAGGACCAACTGGCTTTGTCGACAATCGCTCGCTTAGTTCACCAATCAAACAAGCTTTGGCGCGTGCTGCATTGGTTCGACTCGAAAACGTCCGCTCCCTGATAGTATACTATCAATATTACCATCGATAGTGCTATCGATAGTTTTTTGTACCATCGATAGCTCGATAGTGACTCAACCATCGATAGTATCGATAGTGCTATCGATAGTTCTGCATCACTACCCAGGACACTGTGACTTGCTGAATGACATGTCGATGTGGCGCAACCACTGCTAGTGGGAAGAACTCTGAGCTCTTGAAGGAGTGCAGGTACTAAAATGTTGCACGATTGTATTTTATTATCTGCTATTGAAACTCCATTATTGGAGGCCATAATAATGATTGGAATGAGCCAGATTTCCTTTCCAGTAATTTAATACAGCCTATATTCATTACAACAGACATGCATGCAACCTACTTTCAAATATAACGGACAATACTTCAACCTAAGTTGAACTACCAGTAGAACCCCGCTGATACGTTTTTCACGGGACCGTAAAATATAAACGTAAGAGCCGGGAAACGTAAGAGCCAAGAAATGGGAAAAATGGAAAAATGAGAGAAGTGGTGATCTGCACACAATTTTATTTCAGTGCTCGCATCGGCACCCTCGGCTACAATTTCGTCGACAGAGAAAACCTCGGAGGTGACAGTGGCGTCATCGATGGAAATGTAATCATTGTACGCGATTCCGTCGCCAACAGTTTGCATCGCTGTGCCATAATTTAGATGGCGGAACCTGGAAACGTAATTGGCGTCGCTCATTGTGCAGCTAATCCTACAGTCAAGCCAAGTCAAGCTACGTGAAAAGTCAATATTTCCGTCGGCAGTGGCCGCTTGGAATGCCGATTCGCGATGTAACATGTGGGAACGTTCCCACATTGCGACGTAACAGCGGGGTTCCTAATGCATTGAATCCTATGGGAGCTGTGCCGGGACCAGCCAAAAACGATGCAACAGCCGGGAACGTAACAGCGGAGTTCTACTGTATTGAACAATGAACGAAACTTCAACGTAAGTTTGTCCATGTATACTAACTATGCAACAAAGTTCGCTTTTAACGGACCACACTACAATGGGCTATTGGCTACAGTGGATGAAATTAGTGGCAAGCTTTTCCAAACGATGTGTAAAACATACCTTTGCCGTGTCGATAGTGTCTGACAATAGAATTAATCACGGCAACAGCACCATTCGCACAGCAGTGCCTGCGCGCTCAAGACAAAACAAGTTTGAATTGTGGCTGGCAACATTGGAGGCCTCTGGCCCAGCCGAGCCTCTAGTTAAAAGCGCGGTGACGTCATGACGCTATTTTGTTATGTTCCTGTGCTAGTCAGTTGTGCCAGACCTCAGTAGCTTTCAAAAAAGGCTGACAGTATAATAAAATGAAATGAAATGAAAAGGAAATGAGTTTCATTGCGCAACAAGACTAAGATAGTGGATGGAATTGAGCACGGGAAAACCAGGTGGGCAATGCAAGAACAAACGGCGATCCAAGGAGACTGTGAGCTCAGTTGTGAACAACAAAGCTATCGTCGGCAAGCAAGGGTCGGGAAAAAATAATCCTAAGTACTTGGACTTAATGTGCATAAAAAGATTTTGCTAGCTTGTTTTCTTTATTTTTGACGTTAGTCACTTAATGTGCAATTTCGCAACAGCGTTGTTAGGCATTGTGACCAAAATTTTGGAAGTGACATGTCCCGGTGCTCCAAGACCCTATGCATTTCACTGGCAAACTAGAATGAGTTACTGCGAAAGCTCATATAATCAAACTGTGGTTGTATAAATACTGTAAAAACCCTCATATAGCTTGGACCCGCATATAGTGTGTGGGAATGTTGACATCCCCTGATGAGTTTCTATCGCGTGGCGCTCGCGTTTCCTCAAAGCTCCTCTAAGGTGGCTTTCCCGCGAGGCACGAGACGTGACGTCATCGTCATGCGCACCGCTGCGCTGAAGGTGGCGCTGTGGTTCCCGCGGTAGCGCTACCTGGCGGCGAGGAATCGCGGGCCCGCGGACGAGGAACGATCCGCTCTCTCTTGGCCTTGGGACGTCGTCGCGCGTGGTCGATGCTCGTGCGCGCGGTGGCGATGAGCTCCGCTCGGACAAACCCGCGGATGCCTATCTCCCGATAGCCGATTGAGCCTCTGTTCGCGCGACTTACGTCGCGAGCAATATAGGCTTACTGTTCCGGCATGGGCGAAAACTACTTCGCTCGGTATCCTGTTGCGGTGAGTCGAATGTCATCGATTACGCGTGGGGTATCGCATTAGCATGCCTGGTATGTGTAATTCGGCTAGCGTGCTTACTATGTGTAGAAGGTGCAAATAAATGCCCTACTGTTGGTTTGCACTACGGTGAACTGTGTCCTGTGTTCCTAGAGCGTGGGAGAACCCAGTGGCCAACCCCACATCTGGCGCCCAACGTGGGGCTCTTGGAACATTGGACAGCAGTTTTCTCGGTTCAAGGCAACCTTTGTTTGAACCTGTCGAGATTACGCCTAGCGTGATTTTGATCGCTGGCGTCGGCGGCGTGCTTTCTTGAGAGCGAGGCGATAGGATGCGGTAGCGTGTTTGAACTTGTCGGCATGCTACTCGCACGTTTTGAAAGATCGTCGTTACGAGAGCCACACGTGGTCTGCATCCTGGGAGAACGAGGCTTAGTGCCCGTGGATAGTAGGCGAGCCCGAAGTGAGTGAGTACGGAAGCCTCGTGGGTGGTCCGATTTTCTATGTTTATCTAGCTTCTATCTCTTTGACTCTGGGAGTCGCGGCTCAGGGAGCCGAGTGGCCGCGGGCCACGGGTGTCGGGCTGTCTGGTATTGCGGCCCGGCACCGGGCGTTCCGACACTGTCCGGGACAGTGGGCGCCGATCGTTCAGCTGCTCGCACGTAGCGAGCGGAGAGGGCCCCCAGCAGAGCTAGTCTCCTCACGGCTGCCTAATTTCTGTGCCCTGTGTGGGTGTTGTTTGGATGCCGGTTATTGTCGAGCGCGGCGATACGTTAGGCCTAAGGCTCCTTGAAGCTGCCTGTCGCACGTGGGACATAACCAGTCGAACCGTGGCGTTGAGGTGTCGCACTTTGCATACCTCATTCTAGCTTGCCTCGCACGGAGTGAACTCAAGAAAGCGACCTTTGTTCACGTGAACTTAGCGTCTCGGTAGCCGCCGAAATCCCGTGCTAGCCGAACGAAGCGGTCGTACCACGTGGCCGATGCGTACAATTGCTCTCCTTTGCCCTAATGCAGTGTTCTGTCGAGAGCGTTTTCAGTCGTACCACGTGGCCTATGCTTACAAATGCTCTCCTTTGCCCTAACGCAGTGTTCTGTCGAGAGCGTTATTTTCAGTGTACGCAGCGGGAGTGACGTCACCCGCAGCTTGTCGCCTTCTGAGCATTCACGCTGCTGCCCGGACTTCGGGGCCCCTCGGCGGATGTCGGCAGCTGCTATCAGCTGTGGCGGCTTTCTCGGCCGGAAGGCGCGTCGGTGCGAGTGACGCTTGCTCGTACCGACTGCGTCGCCTTTTCGGAGTCCTGGCCTGGAGACCCGCTGTGAAGCCTTGGTCAAGCCTGAAGACAGGTCGCCTGTGTGGCGGCGCGTACGGGACTTCGTGAGCAGCGACGCCGGCGGTGTCGGCCAGCGGTGCTGCCGCAGTGCGCGTGAAGGACACAAGTGCGTGGACATACCCGAAGCTCAGTGACGCTGAATGTGTAACCCTGTATTTGCGGTGCATTTGTAGCTGTGCTTTTGCAGGGATACGCGATTATTTAAGGTTGGGGGGATGTGGGAATGTTGACATCCCCTGATGAGTTTCTATCGCGTGGCGCTCGCGTTTCCTCAAAGCTCCTCTAAGGTGGCTTTCCCGCGAGGCACGAGACGTGACGTCATCGTCATGCGCACCGCTGCGCTGAAGGTGGCGCTGTGGTTCCCGCGGTAGCGCTACCTGGCGGCGAGGAATCGCGGGCCCGCGGACGAGGAACGATCCGCTCTCTCTTGGCCTTGGGACGTCGTCGCGCGTGGTCGATGCTCGTGCGCGCGGTGGCGATGAGCTCCGCTCGGACAAACCCGCGGATGCCTATCTCCCGATAGCCGATTGAGCCTCTGTTCGCGCGACTTACGTCGCGAGCAATATAGGCTTACTGTTCCGGCATGGGCGAAAACTACTTCGCTCGGTATCCTGTTGCGGTGAGTCGAATGTCATCGATTACGCGTGGGGTATCGCATTAGCATGCCTGGTATGTGTAATTCGGCTAGCGTGCTTACTATGTGTAGAAGGTGCAAATAAATGCCCTACTGTTGGTTTGCACTACGGTGAACTGTGTCCTGTGTTCCTAGAGCGTGGGAGAACCCAGTGGCCAACCCCACAAGTGTAGGGTGTAATTCGGGGATAGCAAATGCGAGAAAAAGAAGTTTTCATCCCAATATCGTCTGAAAAGGGAAAAATGCATTTATTTACACCCTTGACTATTCGTCGTCGTTGGACTGTGCTCTCTTCTGAAGCTCCCTTGTCGGAAATGTCCTTCCACAGCACATCACCTTCAGTGCCATCAAGCGCGTTTGAGATGGAGCATTTTTTGAAGGCCCAATGAACTAGCGCCTCGGGAATGCAGGCCCAAGCCTTGACTATCCATGAGCAGAGCATCGCTGGCGAGGCCCGTTTCAGCCGTCCGGCAGGGGCCTCATGTACAGGCCCTTGATGTGGTCCTTAAATGGCTTATTAAGGCACACATCAAGCAGCTGCAGCTGGGATGTCATCACTCCCGGAATGACGACGAGCTCGGTGCAGGAGTCGCGCAGCAGTCGCTTTACGGATTCGGCCAGGTGACACCGAAACACATCGAGCACAAGCATCGAAGGGAGCCCCAGCAGTGCCCTGGGCCGTCGACACCACACGGACTTAATCCAGTCCAGCACTAGTGATTCATCTATCCACCCCTTGTCCTGGCAGCAGACGACAACATGTTTTGGGAAACTTCTCCCCCTTCGGCAGCGTCTTTCGTTTAAACATCACATAGGGTGGCAGCTTGTGACCATCTGCCATGCAGGACAACAGTACAGTTACCAGTGTTTTCTCATTCCCCTTCGATCACGCTGTAACTTGCCTGGAGTTTTTTGCTGCACAGTTAGCGCCGAAGGCATATCCAGGTACATCGGCGTTTGATCCGCGTTGCCGATCTGGCCCAGCTGAAAGGGGACTGCCTTTCGCAACGCAATCGCATACTTTTGAAAGGCCACAATCTGCACTTTGTAGTTGTCTGGTAGCTTCTGCGAGATCAATGTACGCCAAAGTAGGGAGAACACAGCGCGGCACATGAAGAGAGACACCCAATGTTGCTCGCCTTGAAGTCCTCCGGTTGAATGGCTTTGTATCAAGCGATCTCCCTTGCCTTTGCTTGTAACAGCTCGATGTTGACAGCGAGATGTGCAGCTCATTGCTCCTGAACAAAGTCCGTCAGTTCTCGTTCCACGTCAGGAAACACTCCATTTTCTGGTCCGTGGAAACTTTCTTTCTGGCCGCTCCATGCTAAGAGGGTTTCCTTCTGCTTCCTCCAACCGCGAATGCTCTGCTCGTCGACTCCAAACTGCCGCTCCGCCGCACAGTGGCCGATGGTTTCGCCAGCAGTGATAACTTTTCTTTTGAAGGCAGCTGAGTATTGCCTGCGCGGTCCTGACATGGCATAAAATCACAGGAGCAAAATCATGGCCGTCGTAATGTGAGCCAAGTCGTAGCAATGGCCGCCGTTGCACGCCTGTAGGTCCCTAGGTCCAACGCCGCGCATGCTACCTAACACAGAAGCGTGCAGACACCTGATGATGATGATAGCACCGCACTATGCCGAAACCAAAACTTTGAATTCAGGCCAAAGATTCTTGGCGCCCACATATAGTACGGGGACGAAATTTTGCACCCTATAATCTGGAAAAAAACTCCGGGCTATACGCGGGTTTTTATGGTATGTTACAGCTAATTCAGAGTAGCAGCGGCCCTGCTGCGTCCATTACAATGGCACTCACTCACTGAAGTAGAACACGCACTGCAGTTGTCGATTACTGATGTTGGTGACAAATGTTGTTTGTAATAATAACGTGGAACTAGCCTGACCCACACTGCCGAACTGAAGCCTGTAATATTGGTTATACGAAGAAGAGTAGAGCCCAGCCGTAGTAACAGACAGATGTGCGTGTTTGTAAAATTTTTCTTGGGTGAATTTTTTTCTTTTGTACATTAGTGCATTAGCAGTTCATTAACTGTGCTCTTGTGATCTTTGTATTCTGTTGCCACTCCTGTAACAATCCTAGCTCAGAACATTTTCTTAAATAGAACAAACAAAAACAAATGCATTTTTTATGGGACAGGATGTATAATACTCAAGAACCAATAAACATGAAAAACTAAAAGCGAAAGGTTAGCAGCTGCAAGATACATGGAATTTTATTTCAGTGCTTATGACCGAATAAAACCATGCTGTGTACTCTGGTGCTTTTACTAGCACCTGATCAGCACAAGGAGTTCTTTGAGCATTTGCAGTTGTATATCACCGTCAGTGTCTCCAAGCGATAATGTTCGTGGTCCGCTGTTTCATCAGCTAGCAAAGTGCCAAATCATTGTCTGTAGTCACCCGAACGTCTCACAAAGGTGAAGGTATTTCACGCATTAGCAAAATCAGTCATGACCTTGCCAATGGATGGACCGTGTGTTTGAAACATAGTTGAAAAGCACGGCCTGGCAGCATACGTAGCCTGAACCCGTCTTACCCCTAAACCCCTTGATGAATAAAGTTGTCACTCACTCACTCACTCCATGGAAATTTAATCATCATAAGCAGCTGCAGCATGCCTTTGCAATGCAAAAATATCGTGGAAAGGTATGGACACCTCCAACAAACCTACATTATTATGTAAGTGTACAGAGGAGTGGAAACAAATGCCAATCTTGGAGGCACATACAGTGGAACCCTGGTTTTACATCCACCGGTTTTACGATGGATTAGTACTGTCCCGGTGAAAGCCCCATAGACACAATGCATTAAAAACCTCAATTATATGATGCCATGTACACCGAACCTGCGTTACACGACAATCCAAGGGTGACCAAACGGCGAAGAAAAGGGAAGTGCCCGCGGGCGTCTTTCGTCCCGCCGACTCTTTGTCACCCCTCCGCATGCTGAGCGCTCGGGAAACCGGTTCGTTCCAGCTTTCCGCTGCCATTTGTTCATCTTCTCCTGGCCCTCCCAGCGGCCGCCGGCGCCGAGAGTAGCGGCATAGAGTGACGCAGTTGTTGTCTTCCCCCGTTCTTTTCATCCTTGCCGACCAACCATCTCTCTCCTGCGATCTCCCTCCTGTGATAACGAAAAGCGAAGCGGCACACACAAAGGCAGACATCGTGGCGACAACCACGAAGCAGGTGCTAACCCTAACCGTAGCAGACGATGCACGGAGCACCCGCCGGAGAAGGCCACTGCGTCATCACGCGCAGCAGCCAGTAGCGGCCGCACGTTCCCCCACTCTCTCGAGGAGCATGCGCTTGGCCCAGTCGCAGCTTCGCATCCAAGCGTGGGATACTCGAATGCCCCCCAAGCCATCCAATCATGCGTGAACCATGCTTCCACCACGCCACCGCCACTCCCGCCGACGGCGGTGGGAAAAAGCGCACGACCCTTCACGAACAAAACAAGACCAAAATGGCACCGGTCGGTTGAATGGCGCATGAACGGCACTTGTTTGACGTTGTGCTGTTTCAGAGCGTATTTGAGCAGCACAGCAGCTGCCGCTGCTCGTAATATATTTGATATGAAGTAGTTTTAGGACGAATTAGGCGCTGAAAATTACAGGAGGGGTAGTCTATGACACATAGAGCGCAAATATGCGGTTTTCTGAAAAGTGTGTTTGTCGCGAGTTTTCAACTTTCAAAGGCCGCGTACCCCCATAAGTGTGTGCCATGTTTCGCTACGGCTGCTGCGGATCACGCCAGTGGATTGCGGCGCACTCAAAGGCATAAATTTTTGTTTGGATTTTATGACGCCTACATTTTACGACGTTGTTTCGCAGTCCCGAGAACGTCGTATAATCGGGATTTCACTGTACACCATAGACACCATTGCTGAAAAGCTAATAGGAATCTCAGATGTCATGCATTTGGCAGCACGAATGTGTAACTTTTTCATGGGTACACTACGGGTACTTTCACAGCAAAGCAAGGCCCAAGAGCATCAAAAGTCAACGTAGTCATGCTCTTTTGTGCCTACTCTTTCGCACAGCACATTGTAACGTAACATGTGGAATAGTCCCACAGTCATGGCGTAAGAGCGGGGATCCTACAACGGATCCTATGAAAGCTAAGACAAAACCGGGGAAACCAATCTAACAGCCGGGGAAATGCAGCAGCAAAGAACAACATAACAGCGAGTTTTACAGCGTCATGCAATATTCTGAACCTATGAGGACCTTGTTGATTACATGAACAAGCTCCTGCAATTGAAGACGTAGCTGTTTAGCAACTTATATTTCCGGGAGCTCAAAGTGGTACCTCTGAGTTGCTGGTGGCTGCAGAACCGCTGTGGGGTAGAGAGGCAGGGCTGTCGGGGCTGAATGCCTCGCAAGGTGCAGACGAGGCAACGTGCTGCAGCTGTGGCCGTGACAGCAGCTGACTGCCTGTCAGGTACTGCTTCACCTGGCGACGCTTGCTCTGTTCCACGTGGTAGCGTGTTGGGTTCTCCAGCCGCGACTGCACCTGCGTCATTAACATTGCACACAATGGGTCACTTTGTGAAAGAAAAAAACCACAGTCGAACATCACCACAATGAATACATAATGCTACAATCAAACTTCTAGCACAGTGAAGAAGTTTCAATCCTCTGTCAGCCACCCATAGATAACAATGTCATGGAGCCCCCTTTTAACAGTACCAGATATAACACCATGTCAAACCAATAAAGAGACTCTACAGCATCAACTAATGCATTGCAGCTGTGAGAAGGAGTGAAAAGCGAAAATTTTTACAAGCGAAAAAATTGAGTTGGAGTTACAAGGCTCCTAACTGTTTGCCAGCCCTTCTTCCGTAACTGTCAAGATACAATAAGAGCTCGTCAGTTCAAACCTCACAAACCTCAACTTAGTCGCACAATCTGGCCAAATCCCATGGAACTGCGTGTATTAAAGAGCTCATTAATTCAATGTAAATTGGATCTGCCAAGGATAATTCTAACTATGTAGTGCTACGGCCGGCTCTCCCATTGGGCTTTTTCTCCACTTGACAGGTCCTTCAATTATATCATCATCACAGAATGACATGGCAGCAACTGCATCTCAATGACAGTGGTGCTGAATCTCAAAGGCTATGAATTATGATCAGAAACATGTCATGGCTACCTTGCAGAGGTAGGCAAAAGGTTAGATGGAGCGACGAAATTAAAAAGTTTGCGGGCATAAAGTGGAACCAACTCGCTCAGGATAGGGTGGATTGGAAATCGTTGGGAGAGGCCTTCGTCCTGCAGTGGACCTAAACAGGCTGATGATGATGATGATGATGACCTTGCATGTCTACATCCATTTTTTGAACTGTTGGATGCACTGGCGTCGATAGTCCAGTGCAGCATTTTTGTCATATTGTAGATTATTACTTTTTCAGTTTCAATGAGGCTACACTGCGCATCGCGCACAGGTGACTCGATCTAAAGCATGCAGCATGAGCCATCGCCATTTCTACTGCATGGAGGCATGAACATTTATGCGTTCACGGTTTATGTCCTACATTTACCACTTCGCCACAACTTCACTTATGTCTCAAGTCACAGTGGTTGAGTAGGCACAAAAAGCAATGCAGTGATACAATATTAGAACCTGTAAAGCTGCATAATTTGCTCCTAGCCTTCACCAAGACATTATCTTGGCCACCTTGGTCACAGATATCTGATGGCACCTGCCAAGGCTTACGTAACTATTTATCGGTAAGAAAGACCTACATTGTGTTTCAGGGAGGCCAAAGACTTAACACAGGGAGATTCAGAATATTAGATCAAGCGAATTTGGCAAGAATATGAAAAAAAAAAAAAACAGTGAAATTGGCCTCCTGATATCACTAGCTTCCGAAGTTCCGGCGCGGACATCAAAAGTATAACTTTCACATTCATTTTGTCTTTTAATATTGAACATAAAGTGTTGAAATTAATGACAATCGAGTGCTCAAAATATACCTTGTCATTAAAAACCACTTTATGTTCACTTTAGTGTTGCTTTAATGTACTGACACTGATGATTTTAAGCCATGACAATCAATGCATCTGTCACATAAAGTTACAGTTTTATTCATCACAAGCAAAGTGATAGATGATGACAGGCACGCTGAATGAATTGGCGTGAGCCGGGCACCTATGAGTGGTGATAAGCAAGATATGCGCTCTTCAATAGATCAGCGATGTTCTCAAGTGGAGTCTTGCACACCGATAGTACAATGTCAGCACGTGGATAGAAATTAAGTGCATTTCGCTTGGCTCGTGAATGAGTACTGCGGCGACCTTGCCTTGAATAAAGATAAAAAGCACATGCAGTCCAGCACAGCCATCTCACGACCAAGATAAGATAAACAGAAAGATAAGAACCCAGACTGTTACAATACCTAGAGCCGAATAAGAGTCGTCAACGCTCAAAGAAATCAGTGCATGGAGCTTCAGGTGCGAAACCGTGCTTGACACTATTAAAGGGCCAATTATAAGAGCGTTTGTTAGAGAGGGCCTAGTCTTGGGGAGCACAAATTCAAAAATTAAGGGGGAGTGGGAACATCCGGATAACCCCCTCTGGACCCGCCACTGTAGGCAACCTTTAAGTCATCATGCTCGTTAGATTTACTTTCATTTATTTCAAACGTGACAGACATCCCCATAAAATTCAAACTAACGGGCTTTTACTGCATGTAATGTGAGCGTGACCTACGACTTACTCTTCATCTTTGGATATCATCACCTGAGCATCTTTCTCATCTGTACATATCAGCTGCATGGCCTGATATTTGTTGTCGCAGCTCAAGATCGGCCATAATACATGGTCTCTTGTAATAGTGACTGTCAAGAGTAACAGGCCTAAAGCGGAAGAGCGACAATGAAAAAGAGTCACAATACAAGAAATATAGGAAAGGAGAACAAAGAAGCGATACTGGGAGATAATGGGGAAACACAGTGCAGTGAAGGGAGTGTAGGAGATTCGAGAGATCTGTAATTTAGGGCTAAATTTAGCAGCAGAAATAGCTTTCTCTTTGGGTGCCTCAGCACTGGGATACTGCCATAGGGACGTCGTATTTGATGCCGTTCGTAGTTTCATTCAAATGACAAAATGCCTAAGATTATAATTATTACTTTTATATAAAACCTGAGCTTAAATTTTAATCTTTTCGGAAAATCTGCCCGTTAAAACGTAATTAAGTTATTATTCCGTATAGGCTTCATTATTTACCTGCCCGGTCTGAAATAAAGGTGCACAATTTCAGTAATTTAATACCACGCAAATTGCCTCTCTTCTCTATCGCTTTTTCTGAAGCATTTCAAAATAAGAAGTATTATTTAAAGTGGATCAACTCCTGGCCAACCCCTTTTGTGGGTGGGTGCCGTATGTATTCAGAATCATAATCATCGTCATTGAAAGGCTCAAGCTGCGTGACGCAAGCAGTGAGCTGGCACTGTTGAGCTATGGAATGGTGACAGGAACAACGGACATGTGAGACAAGGGTATTTCGTGGTGTGCCAAGTGACCTCGCAACCTATGAGCGAGGCCCCTCCTGGGTGCAATAACCATGTAGAATGACTACAGACGTACCCGACACTACCTCTTTGGTAGCAAGTCGGTGCTACCCCCAATGGCAATCCATGCAGTGCCACATCACGGGAGCCACAAGGCCTAAACGAATAGCGGGCCGGGCTTGACGCAAAGCCACATTAGATGTGCGATGGCACAATGGGGACCACAATGTCCTCTTGGTAGCGCTGAGCAGCACGTTGGACATTACTAATCCAGATAAGGCTGATTCGTGCATATCAGCATTGATGATGCATACCTTCGCAGGAGTTGTCTTTAGAGAAGGAGAGAAGAAAAGCCCAATTCAACAAGCAGTCCTGGTTCAAATAAGACTTACATTTTCAGATGTAGCCCGCGTGTGTGTGCTTTTGGTATACCTGCTTTTCTGCATGTCTGGTGTTTCACTTTGGCTTTGATTAAAATGTCTTGAGTGCTCCGATGCCAGCTCTTCTCCTGCTCTATCTCTTGAACGCCATCCGAAAAATCTTGTGTCAGTAGTGACCGATTATGGTAATCCTCCTTTTTCTTCCAGATTTTTTTATATTGTTCTAAGCAGACTGCACTGTATGAAAAAGGTCTCTTCACAACAAATAAATTTCCTTTATGTGTCTTCTTCCAAAAAGTGTTTCAGATGCTACCACAAACGGAAGGGATGCTCGCCTACAACTGCCACGAAATTCAAATGACAACTTCAGTCGTTTCTATAGCTGTGCAGCAACATCACAAGAGTAGTGCTTTCATCTCAGACGAGCTGTCTGCTACTACGCACACATCCCAATTATTTTTTCGCCACTGAGATGCTTGGCAACAGATCGCCCATCAGAGCTTGAAGTGACCTTGAAGTTCCTGCACTAAGATGCTGTGACGTCATAGATTACAATGGCATATGCTAGGGCTTACATACTAGTTCTTAAATCAGTAAGAATGAACTAAACTGTTGCTTAGGGGTACCACAGAGATAACATACCAAGTTTCAAGGAATTTTGTTGAGCCAAGAAGACCAAGAGATGAAAGAATACTTTGAAATTCATGATGTCACACCGACAGTCACGTGCAGAATTTGGCATGCGACTAGAAATGAGACAAATGAGCTTAATTATCTCTTCTAGTAAACCTATTCAGTTGAAGTTGCAAACACTAGAGTTTTCAAAGACTAATTCACCAGTCTAAACTGACTCGACTGTTTTACTTTAGTGACCTTTTAAAGTAAAAACATTATTAGGCACTTTCCTATATGTCATACCATCTTTATAATCTGTTTTGATTATAAGTTTGCATTCCTTTCTGTCATACCAATGTTTTATTCAATTCTTTTTTGCCTAAGACAAGCACCAAGTGGAACCACTATCCATGTTCCACTGCTTGCACTGAAAATGTATCATTGAAAACTTCGCTATATCCGTAAGTTTATCACAATGGCTACTGGATAACTACAGCCGAATTTCAATAACTCAAGCATGAAAGGGACTGGATAACATGTTCAAATTAAAGGAAGCTAACTGAATGTAGAACTTGTCTGCAGTGGCATACATGCACTAAGCTTGCACACCAGCCGGAAGTTTCAGAAGATTTATGCACGCATACCACATATTTACAAACAACACGATGCTATCGGTAACTGATGTGCCATGCTTACTAGCATCTAATGCACACTTTTTTTCCAACAAGATGGGTCCAAAAATTTCCTGTGCATTAGAACCGAGCATGAAACAATGAAACCACAGCAATGAATCTCAAATCACATTCATGGTATCAGCAATGCCTTTAACAAAAGCAGTCAGGTGCAGTATCCCCACTGTCACAAAATGGCAAGAGGGTACGTTTTGTTGCAGGTTTGCACAGGTTCCTGTTGTGGTCAACTGCAACAGTGTGCGTCATGCCTGGTCTCAATGGTGGCAGGTTGCTTTCGTTATGAAAGTGCATGTCAAATGAAAGTAATTTTCCGCGCTGAAGGTAGCTCCATCACTTCTTTCTCGTCCGCCTGACAACTGCGACCATGAGTAACCAGAGGGAGGCGATGAGCCGCTTGTTGGCCATGGAATTTCCACAAACCAAAAGTAGAAAAATATCCGGACCTCGAAGACACGATTGCAGATTTCATGAAACGATTCAGTCCATACCGAGCTTGTTAAGGTAATCGCTCTCAAATTGGCATGCCATCGAGGCGTACTTAAAGGGGACGTTAAAAGGCAGAAACACTGGGTCACAGAAGAAAAGGAGCTGCCAGGAGAATACATTTCATGCTTGGACATAACTGTCTTGCAGTGGCCAGTAAATATTGCTCAAAGCTCGCAAACCAGCTGTGAGCCCCCCTCCCCCCCCCTCCCCGAAAGGAGCCTTTCTAAACCTTTTTCTATGGTGTGGTCACTGCAACGCTGGGTGTGTTGCTAAGAGCACTACTGCAGTGCGGTACGTTCGAATTACCAGTCACAAATGCTTGTGCGTCGTTCAAAGTGGAATTTTCGCCCTCTGAAGTACACAAAACCTTGCTGGAACTGTAGTGTTCATTTGAGCTAAGCATGTTTGAATTGATGAAATTTGAATGCAGTTTGTTGCAATGTACATATGTGCCTGTTAACCATTATAACCACCCCTTTGTAACACTTTTTTAGGCCTTGAAGGTAATAAATCATTACATACACAAATAGGTTATTCTTAATGCATGAGTCATGCACATCTTGATACACACACCTGGTTCATTTTTCTTAACTGGCATGCAACAGATTCAATGACCTGTTTGTACCATCTGTTTGAAAAATGCCATTCAGCCAATGTTAGTATTTTAATGACAAAAGTGATGATCACAGTTACTGTTATGGGAAGCACATCTGCAGTGGCACATGGCAGCAAAGCACCAATGTATAAAATGTGACTAACATTTTCAATATATGTGGGATACCCATTCCATATCTTTGCATGCAATTCCCAAGGCAATGCTATAAAAGCTTAATAATTTGATGCACAGAGGTTTCGCTAGATCCACTTTCAACTCTGCACTAGTATGGGTGGATATTGTCTCTCAGTGTGTCCACATTTATTTTATTTTTTTACTGTGAATCCCCGTTTACCCAATGCCACAGACCAAAGAAAATTATATGATCAAACTGAAGCCTCACGTGGACAGTACTGTTCACTTCCCAGTTCGTCTTTGCGCTGCAAGGTAGTCGATCCCGCACTTGCTGCACAGTTTTCTGAATTTTACAGAAGAGCTGTTAGAACCCCCGCTAGGTTTGCCATTCTGTCGTGCACAGCTTCACCAAGCCTGGGGACCTGCACTTGCCCTTGAACCACTACCGGAAGCAAAGTCCTGGGTCGCAAAGAACAGAAAAGCAGACCAAGACTTGCCCTTGACCAACTACCAGAAAGAAGGAAAAAAAAAAAGAAAGAAGGGAACCAAATAAAACTCCTTGGCAATGTTCTCGACAAAGTTCTTGGACATCCCAGCACACCATAAACTCGGTAGAAGGCGTTACCCGCCAGCCTCATTTCAAGCTCAGCAAGCAGGATGAGATCACCTGGAGAAGACTCTAAACCAATGCCTTCCCCGGCACGTTACTTAACGTGATATACCCGTCAGCTACCACAGCATGTGCAAGTTCTGCGACTAGCCCTACACCTTGTACCACATGGTGCGAGAAAGCAGGACGAAGACCTCTTCTTTACCTCCCCTAGCTGAACACCGTTCTTTCGAGCAATGGGAACGTTTGTGAGCAAGTCTAGACCTTGCTGATCAGAGCATTCTGATTGCCAGAGCTAGGCTGGCTGCTAAAGCGCATGGTTTCCAGGACTGAGGAGACCACCCACCACAAGACGATTACCTTTCGTGTGCTGAGAATAAACATTTATGCATTCATTCATTCATTAATTCTTGGCAATGTGGGATTCAAACCAAGGTACCCAAGCAGTGAATGCAACCACTAGGCCATAAAGCCATGCTTGCAGAACATGAATTTTATGAGAACCACAGACAACGCTGTGCTGACAATAGTAACACAACTTGCTATGGGTTAGAGACAGACAAACTGAGACAGAAAGAGAGAAAAAAATAGGGAGGGCTTACATAGTACAAGAAAAGCTAGGTGTGCTTTTGCTAAGAAATCGCTTCTCCTTTGCTCAACTTTGCAATGCTTTGTCGAGCCCCCACAGCTCCGCTGGTCATTGGTGCTTCCGATAGCCGAGTCACTCCCCATTTTTTGCTTGAAAAATGCTGCAAGAGACCCAATGAGAAACACACCTGCAGCACTTGAGTGGGCACCTGTATGTTGTCTGGGATGGTATCGGGCACGCCGGGAACGCAGATGGCCGACGAGGGTTGCCGAGGGGCTCCCAAGAGCTCACGAAGGCGCCGCTCCTCCTGCTCGGCCTGGTGACGCTGCAGCTGTTGCTTCAGGTTGGTGCGGCTCACAGGAGGACGCGAGTGCATGACGCTTCCGGCGCTTCCACCACGACCAGCACCACTGGAAAAAGAAAGCATTTTGCCACAACTTTTATTTTGTGCACCAGTATTACATCAGGGTGGAAGGAAAACAAGAACAACGTGCATAGAGGCTCGATGAACGAAAAAGAGGGCTACTTGATCAAATTAAATGTTAGGAGCGGCATCCACCCGTAGGGATCGACGTTTGGCTCTGATCTTGTGCCATTGTAAGGGGTACCTTCTGTGCAACAAGACAGTGGATATGAAATGTGAGGTGAGGTGCACACTACAATGTGGAAGTTAGTGCAATGTTGTAACTCAGTTAAGACCTTCAGCAGCCTTCCAAGAGTGTCAAGCACTGCTAAACGGGGTGGGGGGTGTTTCGGTGTCAAAGTGCCACCTGAAGTTTCCCAAGCGCTGCACAACCACCCTATACTGCTACTTTCAGCCTTTTTCCTCCATTATTTTTACACATACCAAAAAAAAAAAATTACTAGCTATGCCAGTGCACACAGCTGTTTCTTCACTTTACCAAAGCGAGCGACTGAACACAGCACATCTCGTTATCATTTGGTTGAAAACTGATAGTGTCTCGTTGTAGGAGAGCGGCAGGCACAGTAACAACGTGTAGCCCAAGTTGGTGATAAAGCATGACGGGGACCCCCTGCCACAGAAATCCATCTTTGAACAGTCCCTTCAGTGTTCCTGTTATCAATGCACAGATGATAGAAATGGTGCTGGCAGAATTGGCACTGCCATTCTGCTATAACTTGAACAGGCTCGACTGAAACATTCATGGGGCAGAGAGAGACATTGCCCATTAAATAAGCAACGTCAAATCGCTGTTTATGTGCTTTAACCAGAAAGAAGTGCATCTGGTCTTGAGAACTGGTTATTCAGTTATCAAACTTCCAAGAGATGGATATGTAGGATGTCCGGCTTAAATAACTGGTTAGCCAGATACCCAAATTCGCGGCTTGAATATTTATTGTCGCCAATACTTCATTCGAAGAGGATGCCATAACGTAGCCGGGTGAGCATCCATTTGTTGCATTCATACGATCTTAAAGGAGCATTGACACAAAAATAATTTGTAATTTGTGTTTTCAGCTGCGAAAAGTTGCTAATGGAACACTAATCACTTGTTGTAACCTTCTTTGCTTCAGTGCGTGACTGTTATTTGGCAGCCAGTTCCAGTTTAGCTTTCAGAGAGCGCCGAGAAAGGCTGGGTTCTTTGTAAACACAGTTGGCCACATGACCACACAGAACTTAATGACCATGCCACACGTGGCGACGCGTGCAAGTGCTTCACCCTCTGGTGAACAACAGAAGGTGGGGAGAAAACACAAAAGGATGCAGGAACGCAAGACCACTTCGCCTGGGGCCCCCAACAATAAAACTTGCTGTCAGGGAGGGTGAACAGCCAAAAAGCACACGTCCCAAGCTAACAGCATGGCAGAGGCAGTAGCAGCAGCCAACACAAACTGGTCAGAGATGGTCTTTGCTTGTTTACAGCACAGCCTTCTGGATGTTAATTCCGTGAGGTCCCTCCCCCCCCCCCCATTGGCAACTCAGTCGCACCCCCCTTCACACACTCTACCGTTCATTTCAAATATGTTATAGGCTGTATTTTTTGTTGATATTTTACTAATTGACATGTCGCCTTAGAAGACGACAACGAAGTGCGCGCGCGACTGTACTGGCGCTGTGGCACGAGCGCGAGCCTGGTGTCGAACGTTGGCCAGGAGTGACTCCAACGCTTGAGCTACACTTCTGAACTTGTTTACGTTTCCTGTACTTTAATAAATCGTCTACAGCCACAAGCGGCTGTACAGACGTAACACTAATGATGTATGCGCGCCTACAAAAATTTATATTAAAAGTTATCCCGAGTTCAAAATCTTGTGACAGTGCTCCTTTTAACAAAATTTGGGAAGCAAAGAATTTGTATAGTGGATTACCACTCCGTATTTCCCGAAAACATTTATGAAGCTAAAATAGGTGACTGTGTTCCTCTCGTGCTCATGTCATACTGTACCACGCAGCCCAAATGTGGTAAAGTGGCAATCTAGGAGTAATAGCAATTCAGGAAATCAAATACAGCGACTGGAAATGTATGGACACTGCCCAGCGCACGTAACAAGTATAGAGGAACATTTGAAAGGATGAGCAGAAAATAGTAATCCAAGAGAGGAGAGACAGACGGATAATTTCAGCTTCAGTATAGAGGCAGGTGATATCTGGTTATTCGAATATCCGGATATAGAGAAAATATCTGCGAAACAAACAACCAAGTAGCTGAATATTCCGGCTATCTGGCATCCCTGTTCAAATAACGAGTGAATTGAATAATCGGATGAATGGCTTTACACCAAAACCAGTGTGATGTTTCTGCACTAGTTCCTATGGCAATCCATCAACATTGACGTGATGGATCACCTGCACCTATTCCTATAGTTTTTTGTTGACTGAATTTTAGCAACAGGAACAATAAGAAGTTGCTAGTTTGGAGGCTTCCTGCTGGCATATCCACTGCTTACACCAGCAAGTTGCTGTGGCATTGGAGAAAAAGAGAGAGAGTGAGGAGTATTGTTGTTGTTTGTGGGGTTTTACGTCCCAAAACCAGTTCTGATTATGAGAGACGCCGTAGTGGAGGGCTCCGGAAATTTCGACCACCTGGGCTTCTTTAACGTGCACTGACATCGCACCAGCACATGGGCCTCAACATTTCGCCTCCATCGAAATGCAGCCGCCGCGGCGGGGATTCGATCCCGCAACCCTCGGATCAGAAGCCGAGTACCTTAGCCACTAGACCACCGTGGCGGGGCAGAGAGAGGAGTAAGAAAGCATACAATTTCTCCTGCTATGGAGAGCTGCATGCACACACATTTGCAGTGCATGTCAGTAATCTGACGCTGCTGCTGGTGGCTATCAGATAACTTTTGAGGCATATGGCTAGAAGGCACCCATGGAAAAGGGCCTATCGGTGACTGTTGCCGTCACTGCTTGTTTGTAATATAGGCCAACATCATGCTCTTAGCTCTCGCAAAGCTTAAAACTCACTGTTGTAAGGGCATTCCAAAAGGACTTCTTGGGTGAGTTGGTGCTTATACATCATATACATACTGGGTTGTGGCATGGAAGTCACTTTGTGTAAAGGGGACAGAATAAAGGGAGACAGAGCCAAGCGCCAATTGCAAACGGTCTAACGACAGTCTCGGAAGATGGATAAAAGGGAGACGTCTTTGCACATGCGCAGACAGCCAAGGTGAGTCACAAGGGACCTAGTCATGATACCATCTTCCAGAGAATGCACGTTTCCGAAGAATACGAAGTGATAGAAGTGCCACTAACACAAGCAGACCCTTTTTGATACGCTTCCAACAATTGTCCTGACAGTACGATTCTTACTTTTCCTAAGAATCGACCATTGCACTAAGTATAGCTCTCAATGGCAGGCTTTGCAGTGCACAGGAAGGTGTGCTCTGTCATCTTTACCGATACTGTTGGCATGCTCCCTCAGTCTGTCATTTATAGAGAAGAACCAGCACGCCAATCCTTCAGGCACCTGTGCTGAGAGATACCTCTAAGTTGCAACAAGTCCTTACATTGGGCAGGCGGGATGTCTATCAAAATTTTACAGCTTGAGGCACATCTCTAGAGAGTGCTGCAGTTTTAGGTGAATGTAACAAGCACAACTTGTACCAAATATAGGGATGACTTTATGTGCAGAACCCAAACTGAAAAAGTTAATTTTTTCTTACCACAAAAGCACATTTTTTTCTGCCGAGAACTCATACCCTTATGGAAATACCACCACTGCCATTAAATGAATGGCCTGGGAATTATAGTCGGTGCTGCAATGACCCACAAACATCACACTACAGAACATATGGACTTCTAGGGAAACTCCACTAACAGGCTACTTATAGAGTGTGCAGGCCACTACTAGAAGTGTTGGTGTTGCAAACATTCTTGCCATAAAGTGTCGCACAGCGCACGATCTTTACGAGCCCCCCCCCCCTGTAAAGGGGAACCTTTCATTCACTTCCTAGCAAGTGCAAGTGCCTTGACCCCAGTGCATTTGATGCCCTTATAGGTTGCACATGTTGGTTTATCAGAAAGGCCCATCTCAAGGATCACTGCCTTGTGACATTGTCTGAAATTATGCAATGTTCTATACCGAGTGGCATAAATTGAGACAATTGCAAAACAAAGTATGCAGGATGACCACGTAACCCTGTTTCCTTTTTGTTTCTTGGCTGCCTTAGTACCACCTGGTCAAGAGCTATGCTTCACCGAGTAGACCTATACTCTAGGAAGCCACGTCTCACAGTTCCCACTATGGCCACAAGTGGTGCAAGCTAACACTCCCGAGGTTATATACAGAAAAACAATCAGGCTGGCGGGGCAATGCCGTGGATCAATTCCAAGAATGTCACAAATGCAATGAAAAATACTGTCAGTTCGCTACCCACAGGCATCAAGTCGTCTTTCGGCCACTTTTATTTATCTACACTTCAATTAAAACTTCGAAATGACAGTCCCATGTTTTGTTTGCTTCACATGGTTGCGTCTAAGAAAAAAAAAACGCATAGCCGCAGTTTTATTTCGGATATTCCATACGTGTGTATACAATTATAAAAAGTACAAAAATTGCGAGGGGTTCAACGACCCCCATGGCAACGCCACTGATCCTTCCATTCATTCATTCATTCTACTTTGGCCCATTCATTGGCCTAAGACACACGGCAAGAGCTGCAGATGTCGATTCAATGAAGGGCACACCCCACTGAACTAGGCTGTTGCAGTGTTTGAGGCAACAACAGTAGCAGCTCAAATATTGATATCTCCAGAGGCGTGCGGATAACGAAATCTTTCTCACGTCACGTCCGTGCGCTATCTTCAACGCAGCTTCTTCAGAAGTGACGCCTCATTTTTTTGACCAAACCGTTTCAACAAGATGACGACTATCGGCTCATTTCGCGGAAGTCGTCGGTGAAAGGTCACTTTCGCTTTCACCTCGGCAAAATGGGGCGCGTCAAAGGCGCGCCGTAAACAAACGACGACGTGGCTCCTGCTCAGTTTTTTCCGTTTTATCGCACAAACTGGTGCGTCAACCAAAACGAGTCGATCCGTGTGTGAGAGCCCGATGCGGGAAGAGCACCGGAGATCGGCTCGCCCGATGACTCACTCCCTGGAAGCACTTGGTGCTACCCAAGGCAGTCAGCTGTGAAGTGGCCAGTCGTAAACAAAACAGACTGCAACGTCGACGACGACGCGTAGCTTGCGCAACAGCGCGCAGTCGACGATGTCGCGGAGTTTCCCCTCCCTGCCGCAGGCGCTTAAGAAACCGTGACACACCACGCAAGTTGCCCACGAGCGCGTTGACGGGCATGCTACAGCACGCGCGCACGCGTGCGGTTAGGCTTATCGCGCTTACCTCGCGCATTGTGGAGGCATCGACGGCACGACGGCGTGATCCTTCACCTCGTAGAAACTGTACGGCGGCGGGGTGTCCTGCAGTGACAGTGATGAGGCCATTATTTCGTCGAAGTTCAGGTCGACGCCTGACTCCTTAGAAAGCTTTGACATTATCGAAGCTGTCAACACGGCACCATCCAATGAGAGATTGTCGCACAGTCACAGATATCCACACGACACCACCACCGTTCAATCTAATCGCCCAAGGCGGACTTCCGTACTGCGACGTTCGCAGGACGATCGCAGAGACAAGTACGTCGCGCCCGAGGACTGCCTGACTGGAGTACAAAATACCAAAGAGTACGCAGCACCATGAAGCAAGAAAAAGCACACTTATTAAGACGTATAGAGCGCTGACTGGCGCTGACGCACGTAAGAAGAAACTTGTAAAATGATGGTCTCGCTACCTGTCGGCTGAAACTTGTAGCAGGTAGCGATACATATAGCCTCCGTTATTGTAAACACACTTTTTTGTTCTCACCAGATCACGAAGGCTATGCGACAAACGCGGCTGGCATACCCCTAGCGGCAAGAGAGACGAGCTTCAGCGTCCCGATGACAAAAAACATGATGGGCTGTCAGACCGGACCACCTGGGCGTGTGTAATGACATTCCTGCCTGCTGGGGAGAGAGAGCATTAATGTTGCGCCTGAAAGAAAGCACCAGTAAGGCCGGATACCTCCGACTGGCGATGGACAGCAACGCGGCGGCCGGCGCAGAGTCTGTCGAAGCGCCGAGCTCATCGGCGCCGACGCAGCCTACGTTTCTGCTCCCGAGTACGAGCAGCGAACCCCGGGCCGAGAGCGAGCGGCACCTCTCCAAGTCGCCGCTCGCTCGGGTCATGTCCGAGACGGAGGAGACCAAAAGGCCCAAGATGGAGTTCAAGTCGACGCCACGACGCAGGAACGGCAAAGGTGCAGAACACCGTTTCGTCCACGCTTTGCGGGATACCTCAAAAAACACGCGCGCGATTGCTGAGGCACGCTAGGTATTGCGGATATTAGAACGCGATTATAGCTGGAATGAAGCGCGCTGGCCTTGTCTGCGTGATCCAAAAAGGTACTCGCTGTTTCAAATTCCCGAGAAAACTAAACTGTATCTGTGTGCAGGCGAATGCAGCGTCTGCTGTCGTGAAATTTCGCTGATACTGCGTCACTCTTTAGTACCAAGTTTTTGTCGTCGTTATTGATGTAAACTCTAGAATCAAGCGTAATTGCATTTTGCCAAGGGATTACTCCGCAAAAACGGCAGCTCACATGAGCTGAAGCTGGATGGTAGATTGGACTTGCAAAAACCTGTCTTCCATAGTGGCGACCAGAGGAAGGACGCCAATTTCATTGCCTAACACTAAGGTTGACTTAGCAGTAGAAAAGACGGCCCGTGGGTGTTGTCGCTATCGCATGTCATGCCGGCTACTTCTTGCAGTAACGCCTATGGCGTGCATAGCATGTGCAAAATCACCTGCGCAGCGTCCTCCTTTCCACTTGAAGCGTTGCACATACCTTGCTCAAGTACAAAGTACTGCAGCTCAAGAGAATTCATTCCAACATGTACCAGCCGTTTTGTTCGTTGAAAGCAGCCCAGGATGCGCTAAGGTGTGCAGATTAGCGCATCCTGATATGATACTGATCAACCGTGAAACAAGGTGCATACAGAACATGGGTTCTAGGGAAAAGGCAAAGTATAAGCAGTGAGAAGCCATTGAACAGGGAATGTTACTGGAGGCAGCATTTTCAGAAGAGGACTTGTCTTTAGTAGCACAGCTACAGCCTTCTTGTGGGGTAGTAGCTTTGATACCAAGGAACACTCCTATTCCTGCAGCCCATTTGGGAGAACAGCACAGTATCTTGGAAAGGAGGGGAATGCTGCTTTTTGATTTTGATTCCTTAACCTTCTCCTTCCTTTCTTTTCCTGTCTTTATGTGCAAGAATTCTCTGCTCCTCTACGTTTGGGATTGGGGTGAGTGTACTTGATAGCATGTAACTATAAGGGTCGCTAAAGGCAAATATCAGGTCCACATGCACTGTTGAAATGCAGCTAGGAAAACATCTCAGTGCTTGTTTTGCTCCAAGAAAATGGCTAGTTCAAATGAAAATCGTATTTAAATAGTCAGTATGCTATTAGAACTATTGAAACCGTCTACCCAGCCAGTCCTGTTGACGTAGATTTGTCATTTTCTTTCTTCACTGGCCGACAGTCCACCCAGCTGTGTGAAAGGCATGAGCAAGCAGGAGAGAAGGAGGGTTTGGCTATTGTTAGGGTGCCTTGATGATCCTCCTCGCCGGGTGATGAGGACATCTAGGCACTCTACATGCCACTGGCAGCAGCTGCGGAGAAACCTGTTTCATAGCCAGCCATGCTGCATACTGCTGCCCTGCTCATTGCCTGTGTCTTGACGGCTGATGTGAATGACCACGCAAAGTTTGCGGAATATCCTGCAGATGACGCAACTTTTATTGTGCATTCACTTAATTTAGTGGTGACACTATCTTACGGTGGCACAAAAGATGCATGTTTTGTTTTCTAGCCATACATTGTTAACACTGTCCATGCACCAAAGCCAGGAAACATGTACAAAGTATCTTAGTTTGATTTTAAAGTTCTCGTCACCCAGCATCTGCCAGCCAGCCCCCAGTTCAGTGGACACTACGATGACATATGAACACAGTCTGAACACAAAAAGTGTGATATGACTTGCAATCCCAGCCGCTTTTTATTTGTTTCGTTTTTCAGTGCCATTGAGTCGTAAGAAAAGCATGTGCGGAAGTATTGGTGCCATCGAAAAGAAATGCTAAACTGGTCAAGATTGATGTATATGTGTCCAAACATCTGTTTAATTCACAGAAAAGGCTTGCACACGGCCAAACTATTCTTCCTCGAAATTTGTGCCAGAATACCAGCACTGCCATGTCACATGATCTCAAATGTTGTGTCTACTACAGTGATACTAAATTAAGCCCCAGGCAACAGAATCTGTTTAGTAAATGCTCGTTCCTTCTGTGCATCAGCCGAGAGCGAGGGGCGTTCGGGCAACGCGGCCTGCGAGCAGCACTCCTTCCTCACCGACGTCACGGACGTGCGACAGATGGAGCAAGGCCTGCTGCAGCTGCTGCATGACTTCCACTCTGGAAAGCTGCAGGCCTTTGGTAAGCACGGGCTTGTGTTCGAGACTTTTTTCCTCGTTGTTCTTTAATCTGTGGATGACGTGTCCTTCTCTTTTGTTTTCGTTTTCTTTTTTAGAGGTTTGGAATTAGTGTGGCCATTACACATTCCAGGCACGCTTGCTAGGAATGTCATTTAAATTGTCCGAGTGCTTACCTCATGCAGTCTACTAACGCACTATAACTGGACTACAGTATGCTCTCGTTAGTCAAAACTGGAAGGGCACCAAAGCTTTGTTTGAATTAACAGAGTTTGAATTATCAGATGCAATCAGAGGGATAGCTCAGTGCAGTATATCAGTTAAGGCAGAGATGGCCGGTCATCAAGTGCATTGTTGCCCCCTGAGTATTCTCTCTCCCTTATTTTTCTGCTAGGTGGTTTTGAATGCATTTACAAGTGCTGGCAGGCCAGTGGCTTTACTTGTGGCTGTAGACAGAACCAATGCAGGCAGTATTTCTGGGGACAATATGTGAGAAGTACGAATTAACTGAATTATGCCGTTTGAGTGAAGCAGCTTTTTAAGTACATTGAAAACATAGCAGGTCAACCAAAAGTTTGAGATTTGTTTGAGTGAGCTGGAGGTTTGTATTATTGAGTCTGCTCTACATGCCGAAGTTTTCTCATGAGCTCTATGTTCCTTTTTTGTGCCGAGTGAATCTTACGCGACATATTCAGCTTCATGTGTGTAAGGCAACACTCCTTGTGAAAACTGCGTCCCTGCATTGCATGTGACTACACCGTCAAATGAGTAGCACAGCCAATCTAAAACATGTCACCATTGACATTGTGGACTTGAAGCAGGTGCGCCACGCTGAAAGTGTTATGCGATTCTGTCCCTTTGGACAGGTGGTGCCTCACGTGCAGCAAGCTTTGTGAAGGGCTTTTTGAAGTGTCATTATTGTATGTCTGTTCAGGGAATCAAAATGTCGTACTATGATTTCAGAGCTGGAAACATGAATGTTGTAAGTACTCCTAACATAAATAACATTAGTTGTTCTCGAACCTCTACGTCATTAACGCTCCCCTCCCTCAGGTATTTGTCAACAGCTTTGTTTTACACCTTATTCACAAGTGTCTGTTGTGAGCACATTTAAAGTTACCTTGCAGGTAAGGACTGCACCTTTGAGAAGATGGAGCATGTGCGGGAACAGCAGGAGCGATTGGCCCGCCTCCACTTTGAGCTCAACGCTCAGCAAGAACACTGTGGGTGAGTGTATTGATTACTTGTGGCATATGCTGAACAGTTACTATGGGGAGAAGGCAGAGCAGGAAGCTTGGTACACTCGAGAAACGTTGGGCAGATTGTATTGTCAGAAGTAACAAGTGAAATGACAAAAGTGCAATACACATTGTGAGCACTTTACGTTATAACTAAGAATTTGTTATGTCCAAAATCATCACATCGAGGTTCGACTGTAGCAATTTATGGAATAGGTCTGTAGTCTGCTGAACAAGGATGAAGTGCTGGCACCGTAGACATAGTGAAAGGGAACTGCAACCCTCTGGATCTGCGACCGGGACGTTTGTGCCATATCACGGCGCTTTTCAGTGTACCTATTACGCCCTGTCTAAGCCAAGCTGCTGGCTAATGATTATCCTATCATGAAAGGTCGGCACTCCTCACTTAACGGAGGATCTGCCTCGAACAGCCAGCAAATAATTATCCCAGCGCAAAATGCCGGGACTCTTTGCTTGACAGCACCTCGCAAAAGAATAGAAAAGTGCTGGTAAGATCACAGCCAGCTTACTTGTGCCATCACAGTAAGTCTTTAATGGAGCTGGATTATGTCCTAGCTAAACCAAACTGCCGGTGACTAATTATCCTTGCGCAAAAGAGCAGTGCGTTCTTCACTCAACAGAGCCATGGCTGAGCTTAACAGCTGACAAATAATTATCCCAGTGCAAAATGCTGGCACTCTTCACTTGACGGCAGCTTGCGAAAGAACAGTGCCGGTAAGGCCATGACAGGGTTACTTTTGCCATCACAGCATGTTTACAGTGGAGCTGCCAGTGAGCAATTGTGTGCAAAATGCCGTCGCTCTTCGGACGACAGTGATCGCTGGGTGTTGGCACTAATCGTGTGACCGCAGCAAGTCAGTGGGGAGACAATGCCGGCAAGCTCACACTCCCGCTCAAGCAGCTATTCACATGAATATTCACTCCTAATTTATTACAGTTGAAGCTAAATATGTGATAACTAATCACCAGTTGTAATGAATTAAATGAAGAGTAGTTATTTTTATTAAAGCGTTGTATGAATGTACATTTGGAATGAATTATTAGATGTAATGAAGCTATTTTCATGAATATTGAATTTGTTATAATGATGTTTGACTGTAGAACATACTAAAGATGGTTTATGCTGTGCTGATAGTGACTGATAAGCAGGTGTTGGCAATGTGTGCTTCAGAAACTGCAACTAATTTTGCTGACGCATCTGTAACACAAGAAATTACATTCACCTGATACTCAGTCTGTGGGTAATCTCTCTTGCCTTACCAGTCCTGAATCTGAGGAGGGACGGCAGCTGGCAAAGGACAACCTGACAAAGCTCATTGAGAATGTGAGTTTGCATGCTGTGCTCCTCCTTTCTCATGCAATGCAGTGTGTAATTGCCCGTTTCACCCTTGTCGCGATTCTTAGGGGGTTTGAAAATATTTGCAACATTCAGATATGTTGTACTTTTTACTTGGGCGTTCAACAGCCACCACTGTAAAACTTCGATGATTCCAACTCAGTTACTGCGATTCCTAGGATAACTTTTCAAATGTCTTAAAAATTGAAGCCAAATTTCTACAAACTTGGTCACACGTTCCAAACAGGTAAACAAACGTGCCCTAACTTTTAGAGTACAATGCACATAAAAGAGAAGGGTGAAGTGTCAATTTTTACTTTTTTTTTCTGTCTTTGTGTGTCAAATCAACGAGCACATCAACAACTCACCTAGCAATCCATCTTCCCAGTGACATGCATGTTCTCAGAGTGATCTTTTTTTTTTTTTCTTGCAGCTACAGCATCTCAGCCAGTCCATGTATCCTTTTCACGAGTTGTCTGTGTTTTGACTTAAATTATAGTGGACTGAAACACCACAATATAACGGGAACTGTAAAATCTGCTGTTGATTGGCTACCCGACACATTACAGAAAACTGCAAGGCAGACCCACTTAGCTTAAGATCTGCTGAAACGGTGAAGCTTTGGTTCTCCTGAGATCACATATTTCTTTCTTTCTTTCTTTTTCTTTCTTTCTTTCTTTGCCTTCGCATAATCACAGTAGCAGTGAGCTGAGCATGAGTGGGTTATGGGTAGCGGGTTGAGGCCAAGGGAATAGATGACATTTCATTGCATAAATGACAACATTATTACAGTCATTTGTGTAGCTCGGATATCTGGACCTGCACGACATTGCATAAATTACATGACATATGCCACGATATGTACTGTATTACAGTAGCCATAAGTAGGGCAACACTAGCCAACAGTATTCTGTGTACTGTACTGTTGAGTCGTACTGTCCTCTGTGGTGCAAGCAAAAGTTTAATAAATTTGTATTTGCAACTGTGTAGAATTTATTGAAGCGCCCTCATTTTAACTTGATGTCATTGGTTTCGTGTAAGGGCAGAAAAGGAGCAGCTGGTTCACTGAACGTGCACGGTTAAAAATGAAGTTCTCACGACACGAGCTCAAATTTAGTGGTTTGTCTGATGTTTCGCGATGAAGAAACTTCATGAGCTCCCACACTGGATGTGAATGGGACGTCAATATTTCCAGCACACACTTCAGGTGGTGCGAGAGTGACAAAAGTTCTCTTCACTAACGTGTATTAATGCATACAAGGAAAAAGCTTTATGGTCTCAAACTGAGCGGCATACACGTACTGTACAAACAGTTTTTGGGGACAGACTCCAACACTCAACAAGCAATAGTTTTCAGTGGACATGCTTCTTCACAATTAGTTGCCAAAGGGAAGACTGGGGAAGCTCTCCTAAGATGTCACATCACAAGTACTGCTGTGTGGTTAAACATTTGTGACGTTTATGTGAATGCTGTCTGCACCATTTCACTGCAACCATTTCACAAGTGAGTGGAAGGAGAAAGAGCACAATGGCCTACACATTACAACCCTGATTTGCATGCAAACTGATTGAGTAAGCAAGCATAGTGCCTTCTGAACTGATTAGTCTAGACATTGCAGGGTGATTCCACGTAAGATCGAACAAAGCATGGCTGGTCACCCTCTTCAATTTCTTTCAAAATTTTATATGTTGCTGCCCGATGAGTGGAAAGAAGAGATCTGCAGTTGGTTTTGCTAGAAAAAATTTTTTCGAAGCGCCGGGAGTCAATAATGACGAAGAGGTGGAGTGCCGCGCTTAACTGCTCTTCTGTTTTGGCCAACTTTGGTTATTAATTACACAAACTATACTAAGGATAGGTGGCTGAAATTTATTTAAGTAATTATATGCATACTCCTGTTTGTGTTAAATTATTTTTGCTCTTTATGGGGAGTGTACATATTTTTATAAAAATCCTCAAAATCAGCCCAGGAAGCATTTTTCTGTCCACTTTGCGGGCTTATATCTCAAAAAAGGCTTGTGGCAGAGCGGCTAAAATTCCGCATTACGTTCTAAGCATGCTCGTTTGTCAAACTGCAAAAGCTTATATTTATACGACTTTTCAATAAAGAGATACAGGCGGGCTAACTTCAAGAAAACACCGAACAGTCGAAATTTCTGACGACAATTAAAAAAAAAAAACATTTTTGATATTTTTTAAACTTTGTGCACTTATTCTCCTTCACATTGGCTTTCACAATCACCAAAAACATGTTGCATAATTTTGTTCCCCTAGGAGTTACAGGCCGTCGAATTAGACCCTTATGGAAGGCTCAGCGAGCAATGCACATCTGATTATTCTGACATTTGTGATCGTGTACGGCTTTTCAAATTTGGCATGATATTGCGCCTGGTCATTTGTGTCTGAACGCTGCATATTAGCTGTGAGGAACACAATAATGAATGATTAGGGGTCAGTTTTGTACGCGTGGGGTTCTTTGATGCACTGCGATACCGCAGCGCAGACAGATATTTTCTGCCTTTACATCAGCAAAAGGACAGTAAGAACTGAATGCCTAGCTTAGATTTCCAAACTAGAAGAGATGCTTTAAATCGTACCTTGCGATTTGTTCATCGATTCAAGCTTAGATTTGGACACTGATTGTATTCGCCTAAAAGGCACCCTGATGGTGACGGAATGCAAATGAACGTTGAGTGAAGCTCATCAGCATCGATTCTGTGGCCAGTAATGTTCTCAACAGCAGCAACGTAAAGTTTATAGTTGACGCAAATGGCACAAGCACACACATCATGCTGGGGATAACATTTTACCCGGTGCGATCGCCAGGTGTAGAATTTAATCTGAGATACGTGCGCGCATCAGGTCACCAATTGTTTTGCTTTTGTTTCTTTGGCGTTCTGTATCTTGCTTTGGCACTGGAGTGCCACGTTCTTGTGTTATCCTGATCGCATGTGGCGGTGCACAGTTTCTCTGGCGGCAGTCGCTGTCGACCGCATAGCTACCTGATTGTGTTTTGATCTTGCTGCCATCTCCGCCTTGTTATCAGCGCCTAACTGTGGTGCGAGCAAAATGCGTAATGGATTGCGAATCTCCAGTGCACACGCGTGGAGGTTACCCAAGAAGTGTTTCGAACACTTTTGGTGTAAGGAGGCGAAAAGGAGCTCTGACTGAGCCTCTCTTAGAGCATCTGGGGGGCGCGCGCACCTGCTCGGTAGCCCCGCGCTCATGGCCGCTCGGGTGACCAAATCGTTTCTAAATTGACGTCATCAGTGCCACTAACACCCCTTTTCGGTGCTGCTGGCCTCTTAAGGGCCAGAAATTCAATTCTGTCTTCATTCTGTACACTCAGCGGGCAAGAACCCGGATCAACAACAATTGCCTATGACTGCGTAAGGGTCTAATTCGACGGCCTGTAACTCCTAGGGGAAAACAAAATTATGCAACATGATTTTGGTGATTGTGAAAGCCAATGTGAAGGAGAATAAGTGTACAAAGTTTAAAAAATATCCAAAATGGGGTATTTTTTTTTAATTGTCGTCAGAAATTTTGACTGTTCGGTGTTTTCTTGAAGTTAGCCCGCCCGTATCTCTTTATTGAAAAGTCGTATAAATATAAGCTTTTGCAGTTTGACAAATGAGCATGCTTAGAACGTAATGCGGAATTTTAGCCGCTCTGCCACAAGCCTTTTTTGAGATATAAGCCCGCAAAGTGGACAGAAAAATGCTTCCTGGGCTGATTTTGAGGATTTTTATAAAAATATGTACACTCCCCATAAAGAGCAAAAATAATTTAACACAAACAGGAGTATGCATATAATTACTTAAATAAATTTCAGCCACCTATCCTTAGTATAGTTTGTGTAATTAATAACCAAAGTTGGCCAAAACAGAAGAGCAGTTAAGCGCGGCACTCCACCTCTTCGTCATTATTGACTCCCGGCGCTTCGAAAAAATTTTTTCTAGCAAAACCAACTGCGGATCTCTTCTTTCCACTCATCGGGCAGCAACATATAAAATTTTGAAAGAAATTGAAGAGGGTGACCAGCCATGCTTTGTTCAATCTTACGTGGAATCACCCTGCAGTGTCTGAATGGAAAAGGGATGCATTACCTTTTTAAAAAATCTATTGTGTACCATGTCACTTTTTGGTGCCACATGTCCTGAGTGGCATGAAGCGACAATTCTTTCCTGCCTCCAGTATTGGTTCGCCCATCGTATTTCACCTTGACCCTCTCTACTCAGCGAGCAGCTGCAGTCGCACACACAGGGAGTGCAGACTGATGTCTGACACTAGCTAGGGCGGATGCATCCCGCCCTTCTCAGCACATCTAGACGCCAAGCGTGAGTGAGCTCTTTTCCAAGCAGATTGTCCAGAAGCGTCGATTGTTAAAAACCAGGTCAAATGAGCACTTCGAAGAACACCACATTATCACAGGTGTGCCAAGGTGAAGGCCGTGATTTTTTAATGTAGTTTGGCTTAGCATATGTGTACTTATTAGAAGCTTGTTTTTATGGAACATGTTTTTCATTAGAGTTATCTTAAAAGTAACACTGATTGCATTGATAAAGTGTCATTTCAAAAATTATACCTGCATTCATTTTCATTGCAACGCTGTTGGTTTAATATGGGGACAGAAAGTGGGTAAGCATCACAGATCTAAAATTGATTTTTTTTTTTTTCGTAGTCAGCCCAAAGAAAAATCAAAACTCTCTGGCTTATATATACATGATAGGAACCTTTGCTGATGTAACAGCAAAGGATGCCATTATCAAATTCTAAGGTGGTTTCGTTCATCTTTGTCTTTGCTGTCATACCTTGGTCCCTTTTTTTCCTTTTCATTATTGCAGAATCTATGAATAGATCTTAAATTATTTTTTTCCGTGATAACAGGTGAAAAAAATATGTATATATTGCACATATATATACAGTATACATATATATACAATATATATATGTATATACTGAGCCCAGCATTTAGCTGCTCACAGCACATGAGCAGCTAAATGTGTTTGATGTAAATGTGCAACATAAGAGCTGTTGTTCAATAGAGGCTTTTGCATAATAAAGCAAAACATGCATTTTACATAGTTTCAGTGAAAAATGACTGGCCGTTTTTCTTCGAGGGAGATACAAATTCGAAGCCACTGCTTCCCGGCAATCCCATGCATTTACAGCACGGCAGTGTTGGTCTGCCAAGTGGTTAATTATGAGTTCTGGCTAATCATAATAATATCCGATGGGGTTTTATGTGCCAAAACCACAATATGATCATGAGGCATGCCCTGCAATGGGGGGGCTCCAGAGTAATTTTGACCACTTGGGGTTCTTTTATGTGTACCTACATCTCAAGCACACGAGTGTTCTTTGCGTTTCACCCCATCGAAATGTGGCCACCATGGCTGGGATTCAATCCCATGACATTGACCTTTGCAAGCCAGCACCCTAGCCACTAAGATAACACGGCTTGTTTATAAATTGCGGCTGAAGAGGCCCTGATCAATACTGCAGCCAACAGTTTGATTACAAACCGGCTTGTCCCCTAGAGTCTCAGTAGTCATGTGACTTAGGGCCAGACAATATCTAGAACGACATTGGCCTGTGACAAGAATGTAGAAAGTTGTACTACAAGATTGTGGCTACTTTTTGCTCTTACCTGGCTCGGCATTTTGGGGCATCCAGTGGCATTTCGAACGGAGTCGTAGCGTAGTTGTGGTACTTGTGAATTGTTGCGGCTTAGAACCCCCTCCCCCTTTGCGCGAAGTAGGGACGTCTCAACATTCCGGAGTTCACTTCAGTGAGTTCCAAATCAGATTTATTGATCGCAACTTGCATTCCGCATGCCTCGAAGTAAATGTAGGATTAAACTGGCGTTAGTCCCAATAGCACCATGGGATTTTTAATTTATCTGGCTAGAAGTGTGAAGTGACAAACCACATAGAAAGCTTTTTCAATATTAAGAGATATTTTAGCACGTTTTTCAGCTTAATAAATGTGTGAGTAATTATTCTTGAAAGGGTCAGGATGGTGGTGTTTGTGAGTTTAGTGGAGACAAAGCCATGTTTCGGGAGGCGTACAATGTTAATGAGGACGGCATTTTTCTGTAACGCACTAGACTTAATTCTTTTAAAAAAGAAGTGGTAATATGTTCACGACAGATAGATCTGGAGCGGCTTATAATCACAATCGCAGGCGAATCTCTGTTCTTCCTGCAAATGTATCCAAAATTTGGTAAAAGAAGCGCCTGTATAATGTAGCGAACAGGTAAGTTTCGGTGAGGAAACCATACATACGAAATATATACCAAAATGTCGTCCTGTATGTCTACTAGCATGTTAAGTTGGAGAGAGTCTTCCGGAGTTTATCAGGACAACGCCACGATCAATTTATAAAGGGTTTCAAAAAATGTGTTTGTTATGGCGTCATTTTTAGCTTCCTACCTTAGGTATGCTGCCCGCTGTTCCCGGCTGCGCCTGCTATCACGAATTCTTTACAGTATTTCATGCGTTTGTGTACATCGATCATTATACTTTATTTTGAAATTATCATAAAGGTAGTAGCGTGCGCAAGTGACAAATCTTCGCAGTGGCGGGGAAATAAATGTCTTTCTACTAGATTTCGTCGATACGTTGCCTTCTGTAAAAGTTTTGAATGAGCGAGAGTATGGTTATTTCGGAACCCAGTTGGCATGACAACTGAAAGCTGAAGTAGGTCGCAGATGCTTAACGAATGTATACTCATTGGGCGACGGTCCGCGCAAATGCGTCACGTGCATATTTTCGTTCCGGAAAAAAAAAAAAAAAAAAAAATATATATATATATATATATATATATATATATATATATATATATATATATATATATATATATATGGTCACACAGTGAGGCTCCGACTCCGTCCATCCTGTCCGTCGAAAATTCCTAGCCCCCCCCGAAAAAAATTTCTGGCTACGCCACTGCACCAGCCACCACTAAATGAAGGAAAATACATTGAGGTTTTATAAATTGGTGGTGAAGCAGCTTATGTTGGTTGAGATACGAGTGCTAGCTCAGCTAATGCATGTTGGTTTGCAAGTACAAGAAAGTGCATGCCCTTTTTGAGGAAAAAAATTTTGTGAGGCACTGTTTCGGTGGGTGCTGGCATATTCAGATGCGACATTCCTGCGGCATTCTGCATTATTTTTTTGGTACGAGGGTTATTCAAAGAGTAAGGGCTGTTTGCTCATAAGGAGTGTTTTCCGTGGCACGTTTAGTTCCGTACAACCCTTCTTCAGTTTTCTACATAATACTGGTAGGCTGTGTGCGCCCATCATAACACTGTACCATTCTATTTGATCCGTCTGTATAGAAGATTGCCACCAGCGAATCACAGGTGAACATCGCCAATTTACAATGACCATCTTGGTTTATGGGCATCTTGATGCAGAAAAATGATGTCAGTGCATCGACTGTTGTTCTGTTTCTGCCTTAGCGTTGGATATGTCTTGACACGAGTAATCATGTCAGTTTTGTTGATAGCAGTTCAAAAATGCTCCTTCACATAATATTCTTTCTTTCCATTGGCCAGGGAGCATTTTCAGCACCCAGTTTCTCGCAATTAGTGGTACCGTGTTCTTTTGTTCCAAGTTGTGTAGCTAGAGGAGACCTGCGAAAGGGTGAATTTATCCGTCTGGATACTAATCTCTTACTGTCAATGAACTCTCTGTTCTTGGTTCACTTCAACAGTTTCATTGGTCTGAATGATGTACCTATCACCGGGTGCCATTTTTGAATCTGCCATTTTTGCTTCATAACTAGTCTCTGGTTTAGACGATACTGCAGGACTATAAACTAGACACAACTCTCTGTGAATTCGGCCAGTTGATTATCTCTGTGCACATAAAAATAAAATTCTACAATTTCCGTGGACATTGTTATCTGTATTTTCTTTCAAGCAAGCAGTTGCTGCATTGAAACAACTTCAGTGGCTTTAAAATATTCTTTCATTACATAGCGCTGCGTGTGTTGAGCTTTGTTCCAGCTCACCAATTTTTTAAATACAAGCGAACGGCCATTTTTGAATAGCCCTTGTAGTATAGCAATTATGGATAGAAACTGTTGAGTTGCCATATGGTACCACATTAATATAAATTCTGTGGAAAATTCGTTGCCCCTGTGGCACACTTCTGCAAAGAGAAATGGAGCAATGTCATTGAATTAGCAGCACATCTTTCTTCTGCTTCTGCTTTTTTTTATAATGATAGGGGGAATTTTCCTCAAGAGGGCTGCAACTTGGGCTTGTTGGTGCAACATGATGAATTGAAGCGTTGCTAACTGTAAGCTTTCGTTGTTCATTGCAGGTGTGCAAGATTCCTTCGAGCAGGAAGAATGGCTTTGTATAATGTTCTGTTGTGTTAAAATCAGTTGATTCAGTGTGCAATAAATTCATCACAGTGCTCTATTTAATGTTGTCACTGAATAAACCCCTACGACTTCATTTTAGTGTAGCATTGTTCTCATATTTTCGTGCTCGGTTGGGCACGAAAGTGCCAGCAGGTTTGGCACAATATCTGAGCACAAGAAATTCAGCAGATGTACAAGGTGGGTACGTGCGGAGTTGCACCTTTTTTTTTTTTTTCTTTTCCTGCCTTGTAGCTGGTCACCTGCTTACAGTATGTGGTCTCCATGACAAATTCAAGTTTCTCTTCTGTTAACATTTTTTAATTCTGTCAGATGCAGTGGCATTACAGAATATGATTGGTAACAAAAATGAAGACCAGAAATAAGCGAGAAATAGATTGTAAGAAATTGCAGCGTTAGTGGAAAGCTGAGATCACAAAAGCAGAATGGATCTCGTCCTGTATGTTTCCTTCTTTGTGTCCTTCATTTCTTATGTCCTGCTTAAAACTTCAGTATGAACTGTCACCCACCAACTTGCCCAACCTTCAGCTATACTAAAATTCCGTAAAAGGTTGGGATACAAGCTTCATGGTAGTTCAATGATTAAGCAAAGCACCCCTTGTAATTCCAACATGTTCTTCCTTTGAAACTTTTTTGTTGGCGCTGAGTATTTGCCAACTATCAGAAATATATTCAATATTTAGAATGTGCACCATTCATTTCGGATACGAAATCGAATAGAACAGTATTTGATTCAATATTCGAAATTTTTGAATATTTGCACATTCCTAGTTTTTAGGCTTTCTGAAAAGGTGTTCATTGCACTAGGTATTTTCTGCTACTTCTAGCAACACCCTTGCTATTCCTGTAGTCTATGCCATAGTTGCCAACTGTATGTTCTAGTTGGTTTTCCTCCTAGTTTCATGTCGAATTTTGTCATGGCTATGGCTTACTGTATACATATCTTTTGCATTGCCAACGCCATATCCTGTCCTGCTTTCTCATTTTTATGGCTGAAAGCTTAAGCGCATCCTTGCAGTATTAATTTTAGTTTATATCCATTTGTAACAATGCATGCCACCGTTTTGTCAATGCTGTAGATCTGTTATCCGTAAAATTTTCATGGGTAAAGAATACCGTGCCATATTCTCACCTTTGGAGCACAGAATGTGCCTCCCAAGTTATCCTAACGTTTCCAAGGCTAGTGAATAATGATATCTTACTTAATGTTCTCCAATTCTCATAGTTGTGCTACTCTAGCTTCATTTAAAATGTTTGAAGCGTTGAGCATTGCCACATGTAGTTTCTACCAGCTGTTTAAGCCTTTCGCTCTGTTACCAGTCTGGGTGCACCCATGACCGGAAGTTCCCCAGTTGCCAACATAGGTACAGGGTTTCAGTTGGTCAAGTCATTTGGGAGGTGGTGGCCAAGATATCGGACTAGGGAGGCCAGTTCTTTCTTTGGCGAGGGAGCGAGTCTTGAGGATGAGGCAGAAGTGGCAGTCTGAACTTGCACCACCGCTCCTACTCTACGTTCCAGGAAGAGGTCTCAAAAAAGGTGTGCTGCGCATGTGCAGCGTGTCAAAGGGTATTCAACAAGCGAGAGAACGAACAAGTCGGTAAACAGAGACTGTGGGATTCAACCATGCAAACATTTGATCTATTATCAAATATATTGCCTAGTCGGTTGGATGATTGTGTCAAGGTTGCTTGAGAAAGCATAAGTTCTGTCTATGTTCAATATATCTGCGGTGTGAGAGTTTGCCAATCTCAAGTAATATTTACAGCTCACATGGTGTATCCACCATGTGAGCTGCCATTTCAGCGCTGTCTGGTGGCCACCGTCGCACGTTAGGGTGTGGTGTTATATGTTCTTGCGTTTGCACGAGGATCCCACAAAAAATCCCGAATAGTTAAAAGGCTAACAACCTTTGTTGTAAAAACACCTGCACTTTATTTTAAAAATTAAATTTCAGTACAAAGATGTAACAGATGAAGATCGAACAATGTTTCATTTGCCAAAACAATACTCCACGGGAATACGAAGACAGGGAAGTTAATGGAGAAATCGTCAAACAAGAAACGTTGCCGGCATGAAATCTCGACAAGAGGATTTAATGAAGTCTTCTAGTTGAAATGTTGGATCCAGCAACTCCTCCTGTTCACTGATTTATCAGTTTAAAAACGCACCACTTTTAACATCTAAACAGGCAATGATTACGTAAACAAGCTCGACCGGTTCCTTGCAAACATTTTTGTAGGGCTCGACAAAATGGTGCATGGCCTCAGTTCTGTTTTAATATTTCTTGCCAGTTCATAAAGGAAAACTGCTGCCACTTAGCTTTCTTAATTTCATAGATGGGTTGAAAGTTATTGCTTTCAAGTTTGATAGGTTCAAACACATTTCATGGTTTTATCCCTGTGGCACTGATAAGCGACAATTTTAATGCACTAAATATGTTGAGGTAAACAGTCTCTTTCAGATAACCAAAGTTAACACAGCAGCCACCATGGCAAGAAAAAATAGTTATATTTACTGTACCAGCTTATTAGCTAGTATAGTAAACAATTAACACATTTTTGTAATGTATACTCAATCCAGGAACACTAAACAATTGAGCAAAATTGTGCCTGCTGCTGTAATGTCAATAAATTTTACAAAACATGGTGGCAGCCCTGTCATGACTATGTATAACAAGCTTTCCCAATTGATTCTCAAAACTTGCAATGTTACGAAACAATACTTGAACATGGGACAGAAATATCTCCACACACGGGCAAGAGGAATGTGAACTAACAATACAGTAATGAATCGGGACACAGCTCTTCCTCAACTGTAGTGGTAGGGGGGAGCTAAGGGCATAGAAACGGGGACAAAGCTTGGGTGGCTGGGGTGGTCGCATGTTCCGTTTGCCTTCCTCCCCTCAGAATTTCCATGTACCTTGCCCAGCCTGGCAAGAGACGGTGAGCATGCATATGGGAGCTGCTTTTTGATCACTGCTTTTATTAAGCCTTATTCGGATGATAGCTTGCTTAAATGCAGTAAAGTTGGTAGTGTAAAATGTTTGTACTCCGTTTATGTATCATATGGAACCTGCGAGTTTGCTACATTGGGCTATTAATGCACTATTAATGCAAGCCGGCCACAGCTTAAAAACCAACCCAGTAAGAAACACAGAAATACCACCTTCTTTCACACTTGCACAGAGCTGGCGTACACGCTTTTGAACAGTTAGTCTGCTGGATAGTTTCATTTCTTCCTATTTTGTTGAAGATGTTACACTGTTTTACTATTTTCAGTCCCTATAGCCTTAAAGGGTCCCAGAAACGGCTTTTTTACATCATGTCACTAATTAGGCTACATGACTATCTAATCATTCACACCATAAATTAAGGGAAGCACCAAGGCAGCCATGGGCTTGTATCTGCTGCCTTGCTCCTTACAACTGCTGCGGGGTGCACGCTAGCCTAGCGATAACTGCACCTCCCATGTCAGGCCGCTGTGCCAAAGCCCGAGTAGAGACATAGAGGCAAAGCTCAGTAGTGAATGTCACTAGTGAGGCCCACTGGCCTCAGTAGTGCTGGGGTTGGGGTGGCTAGAACACTACCGTAGTAGTGCACCAGTGACAAGCACACGGTGTACCAGTGACGCGCTGTGCGCGCCACCAGGCGCCATGACGATGTTGTTGGCTGGCCCTTCAGTGCTCACAACATTAGCTGGGAAAGCCAATCAATCATTGCGTGCCCATTGCATGGCCCATGGACAGGGGCATTGCCTTTGTGGCAATCAAAAGCTGCTTTTAACCACGGCGCATGTGCACGGTGTTGCCCAGGTGTTGCGCGCCTGCGCTCTATCACGGCAGTACTTGGCGCAAACACACCCGAGGGCTGTCGGCGACTGTTTGCATATAAGACTTCGTAGGAAAAAACTTCCGATAAAAAAATGTTCCACGGCATTTTCCCCATTGCCATTGCATGATTGGGCACTCTGACCAGTAAGCTTTCCGTTGAAATAAAGAAAACAGGTACCTAATGAAAGATTGGTTGTTGGTCCCTTTAATGGACAGTGCTGGTACTGATCTGCTAGTGATGAGAAGGGCTTGATACAGACATGGTGAACTTTCTTGAGCTACCAGCACAATGAATTTGTACAAATTCACAAACTCCTTTAGGGTACCTTTAATACTGCTACGGAGGGATAGAGGAAGAGAAAGGAGGAAAAAGATTGTGAGAAGCTGGCTGCTGCATGTTCTTGCTGGTCAGCCATCTTGGCCAGATTGAGCCTACCTTGTGTGTACACTGCAAATAGATTCTGCATAGTATACTTCCAACATCCCCATAACAATACCTGTTATCACATTCCCAGTGCCCCCGATCCTTCAATGACACTCCCTTAGTGGGTAAACGCTATCAAAAATGGTTCATCATCACTGTCATTGAAAATGGCGCCAATGGCCTCACCTCAAGTGACTATATAATCATTTCATACAGTGTTATAAATAATACAAACTTGCAAGAAGTATCTACACAAGATTCCCAGGTGATTATACCATACATATCTTCAACCCAGGCTACCAATAAGTACAGCCAAAGTAGCACGTATTCTGAAAGCCACAGCAGCATAAAAAGTGGCTTGTTTTTCCTCACTCGTAAAAAAACACTTCCATCGATATGAGTTGGAATGTAGTAAAGTTAATCCCCAATATCATCACAACCTTAGAATGACCTCTGTGCTTGTAACTATATACGTATCGCTAGGAGTGCTTCGACACACTGATACTACAAGGCACTGTACCATCAAGCTCGCTTGGTTCCTCTACTCTGAAACAAAATGATTCAAGAAAATCAATGCTTAAGATTATCTGCCTATTCTTGTATATGTGTAAGGAACAAAGAATGCACTTATTAACATTCAAAAACTTAAAGGGTACCTAAATCAGACTAAAGCTCTACCTTTAGAGCAGCTGCACTCCTCCTATCAGATCATGCAGTCATTTGACCAGCTACTTTTCTCTACAATCCCAAAGCCGTCCTGCAGCATAATATACACGTGACATAACCTAAAGACCTTTCCTTTTTTTTAAACTTTTGGTACCTGGTGAACCGAATAAAAATATTCTAAATTTGCCACTTCTTCATAAAATACTTAAACATCAACAATGACCAGAAAATAAAATCTGCATAAGTGGCATAAGTATGCAAGCAAACACAAAAATTGATTGTTTTCAGCAGTGGTCCCGAAAGCATCACAGCTCATCCCTGGGCAATTTGTCGGCTCCACAGCGAATACCAACATTGTAGGCACTGGTGTCAGGCGTGTTCTGGCTCCTTGCAGCACAACGGTACCGGTAACAGTATGTCTGCACACACAAGTCATGTAAGAATTTTGATGATGTTTGCAGCACAAATTAAATCTCTGCAGCTCACAGTATTGAAAATTGTTAGACACTCTGAAACCGCAAGGGAAAGAACTTCAAGTCTGTGGCCTTTTAACTCTGCAATAAAGAATTTTGAAAGTGGCCTTTGGGGTGAAATCTAGATAATGATTGCTCATATTTTTTTTTTTTTATGTCCCATAAATTTGCTAATGGATGCAGAGTGGCTCATGGCACTACGTGGATGACTTCAGCTTGTGAATGGCACCAGTATGATGGCCTTATGCCGTTAGAATAAAGCAACTATGCTGACCTATCATCGTCCACAACCAAGCAGCAGCTTAGAGGGTATTCAACATAGTTTTTATGAACGTTGTAGTGATGGCTTTTACTGTGCAGGTGGGCAAGGTGTCCAGCTTCTTCAGTGCACTGAAGATACATGGTGACGTTGAAATTGTCTCTGCCACTGACACTTCGGAGTATTAGGACACCTTACGTCTCAGCATTAAATGTCAACCTGCGTTGCTAGCATGACTTCTGAGGCACGATATCGTATCAGAATGTATTCTTAGCAAAATATTTCACTACTTCGAGTGCACTGCCCTTAGGCAAGGCTTTCATTTTGGTATATAGCATGTAAGATAGTCTGCAGGTATGACAATTCACATATATTTCTAGACGTTCATACTGCAGATGATGTAAGTCCATTCTGACCTGCTTGAATGGTTGATGAGGCTGTATAAACCCTGCTGGTCCAGTCATGCATCTTCATGTCTCGGCATATCTTCATGTAATGAGTGACGTTGCTGGTAAGGCGCAGCCAGCAATACTTCACTATCCTTGAAGGTGCACAGAGACTTTGAAGTGCCCGTGGTAGAATCGTCATGTAGCACTTGCAGTACATATAGTCGCACTGGTTACAGCATGATGAGAATGGAGTCAGTGTGGGCTGACAAGAAGTTTATTCTGTACGAGGACACTTTCTTACTTGCAACAGAAACTTAAAGAATCAACGGGAAAATACGTTCAGGAATACACTGGTCTTTCCTCAAGTGTATTACACAAGGATATTTAGCTCCAGATCTGTTTGTTGCCGTGCCGCCAAGTCATCTGCCCACTTGTCGTTCCCAGGAAAATGTAGCCATTGCAGTTGCCTCATCGTGGTGGATCGGAGGGAGCGTGAGACAAGCAGGCTGCACTTCAGTTCTTTGTTTCAGGCTTGTACACCACATTAATGTCAAGTTTCTGAGTTCAGGCTCCACCATGCGAGGTGACAGTCTTCGTAGATCTGAAGGGTCCTTTGAATTCCCTAGCCAACCAATAGCGTGATGGTCGCTCACAACTTTGAAGGATATGCTACAGAGTCCCTAAAGGGACTCTGTAGCATATCCTTCAAAGTTGTAGCACTTGAGCATGTTGGTGTGGCTTCATTTCAGGAAACAGCATGAAGCAAACGAGACACAGAGGGGCAGACAAGATGAGATCAAAGCAAACCACCAGCCTCGCCTACCTTCCCATGTTTGTCACATCTTTATAAGAAGAAAAAAAAAAAAGATAACATCAGCCCATTGATGGAGCAGCCAGCCGTGGCCATCAGTTAGCACACCGAAGTCGTCGTTTTAGTGTTGAAGTCTGGCCAAGGCATCATAAGATTGCATCATGTTGTCCAGCTGGTGTTACGTTGCATTTCCAGATTTTTTTTTCAGCGGTGAAGTTTAGCCATGCAGGCTCTGTCTGGCTGGTGGTCTGCTCATACTGCTTCATCAAAATGAGTACTGCAAGCATCATCGGCAGTATGAAGATCTTTAATATTGCGACAAATAACTTGCTGCTTTTAGTTTTCAGGATATCGTCTAAAATGGTCTGCCACAGGTTGGGCCAGTGTAATACCAGCACTGTGGAGATATGTGGTGGTCTGGTGATGGTGAGCTTGAATGTCATCGCAGTTGCCACTGTGTTGCAAAGAGGTATAGCCGGAAACGAGCAGGTTTTGAAAAAAAGTTGTTGGAGTAGATATCCTGTGCTAAAAAAAAAAAGAATGCCGGTAGCTGCCATCTTACCACAGGAATCAATTAACAACTTGCAGACACCACAAAAGAAGAGGTCCTTTTTTTTTCCATGCTTGTAGCACAGGCATTAGGTCCTTTTGGCTAGATAGGTACCACTCGATGTGCCTGTTTATGCTAATGGTTTTTCGATGAAACTTGAACGTCAAAACAATTAGTAAGTGCAAGATCATGACACTAGTATTCATTTGATGGTAATAATTTAATGAAAAACATGCTTTGACATTCGAATTAGTCTAGCATTTAGATTAGCAGATCAGGAACGCTTTAACTGGGACTGGTTTCAAGCTAGTTTGGCAAGCCCAACCATAGGCAAACACCGGCTTCACCTGTTGTGGTAAGGTTCAGGAGGTGCTGCCACACAAGCAATCTTTTTAAACCTCCTTGGTTGTAAATGTCACACAGTCATTGACTGCACTGTGGACAAGGCATGTTTACAATGAACAAATGCAGGCCCATCTTGTAGTAGTGGCAATGTCTGTATGTGTGGCTGGTGTCACTGCAGTGATAGCGCAGAACGTTGCAGTTTGGGAGTGCACTGGAATGACCAAAAGGCGGGAAGGACTGTTGCTACAGCAACGACAGCTGGTAAGTAGCTGCAGCGGTGAGGTGTCTTGACAAGGGTGCAGATGGCAGAGAGAAGTGGTGTAGCTGATGGTTGCTGCTGAGGCTGTGTTGGTTCAAGGGCTTCCATTGGTTAGCTGAATTTGCTTGTCCATAAGGCCAGCTCTTGTATCTACCTGAAGTTTCAATCCAAGGAAGATCTTTGCAGATGAAAATTATTTAGCGCAAGCAAAAATAATTTTCGTCAGTATGCACCAACTAGGCCCTCAAGAAGTCCTATTAAGATCCTTGCAGCTCTTCACAAATGACAGCTCTGACATTCTCACCCACATGTGAACTGAGCTTGCATTGCCTTGTCTCCATCTGAAGCATTTTCTGGATTGCCGGGACATCCAAAGCAATTTAAGCGACTGTCTCGAGCGGATTCATTACCAGTCCAGTGAAGAGTTCTTGTTTCACTCACCAAAGCAGTGTGTCTTCATGCCTTCAGACACACAGGAGTCAATGTCATGAAAGGTGAATGTGGTGAATGTCTCCAGCACAACTGTGACGCTTTTCTTGAGGGCCGTGTTCATGACGGTATCCAGGAATGTGGCACTAAATAAGGCAGAGGTCTGAAGTGAGGACTCTCAATTCTGGAACAACGTTCTCACGGCACCATCTGCGCAGAAGTATACATGACCCAGTCTCTCCTCTTAGCCCCAGCTATTGAAAGCTCTGACTTGGCTCCAAGGTAGTGTTTCAGGTCTTCAATGGTTGATTTTCAAAGGCAGGTGGCTCCTTGGGTCGCTGCAGCACCGGGACTACAACTGCACTTGCTGATCTCGTCATAGACTTCCTGTTCATTTTAGGCAAAGATCAGTATTCTGGCAGTAGTCCTCAAAACCTGCACCTAACTTGATGGTCTGGCTTGGTGAATGAATGTGTCTTTCTCAGTGTGTGGACTGGGCTTCATTCATGGCCTGTCACGGATGTCTGGCAGCACCTCCACCAGACGTCGCATGACACTAAAGACGAAAAACCCAGCAGTCAAACTGGTAGAGATTCTACACCTTATTGGCCGAGGCCACGTCCAGCAAAAACGAAACACTCGCAGCACAGCGACAGTGGCGAGCACGGTCATAGGTCGATGAGAATCTGATTAGCAGATCTAAAGCACGACACATCCCACCACAGTAGATAGTGGTTGGGTGCATTCCGAAATGTAATCCACTGTTTATGTCACGCACGTAAACTCATTAGTTCAAATCAGTTCATGCGCATGTCCCAATGTGTTAAGGAACAGCTTGTGTGAAGTGATAAAATGTGTGACTGTTCTAGATGATGAAAACAAGTTGCAATGAAACGGAAGCACTAAGTACACGTCAGCATATGAAAGCCATTGCACAAGAAACTGTTACTTTGAGCACTAAACTTCATAAATTGCCCTTTCCTGCAGAAGAGATAACACCAAGGCAAATCAATAGAAGCCAATTAGGCAGTGGAAGCATTTAATTAGCTGGCATACATCTCTGGTGTAAGTGCTCTTGAAACTATGTGTTGTCGCACATTTAAAGGGGTCATGAAAATAAAGTGGAAATGTCCGGTTGTCATTTTCACTGCTTCAATACGCATTCAAAAAGCAGATTCCAAAATATTTCGGCGAAATATTTAGTGCACATTAATAACGCCTGTTTGAGACCCCAGCATTCTTGCGCTCCTGGAATGACTATGTGACACTACGGGCCAGCATGGCATTATTCGGTGACGTTTCAGTAAGATATTTTCAAGTGTAAAGGTATAGTAAACCCATGTTTCTCTAAAAGAATCGATTTACTTGAAAGCTTGAAAGAAAGAAAATACTTAGAAACCGTGCGGTGCCACCATTCTGAAGCAAGGCTGCAGCACGGTTTGTTTGCCCGTGGCCTCTGAGGGCATTCCAATCTCGGAGGCCTGGTGGCAACTAACATGACGTCAAGTGCTGAGTTAAGGAGAACGCGCGCAGCGAAACTGAAAGTGCATTTTTTATCCCTCCAAATCAACCCACATGATGCAACGGAACAATGCACATTGCTGATTGGAGGGTCAGGATCCCGAATACTCACTTAGTACAAAATCTTCAGAAAACGTTTCACGACCCCATTTACTGCTACCATTACTGGCATTCAAATAAGTATAGCAAGTGTAAGAAATATCTGGGGCCCCCTTGACGAAAGAAACTTACCTTGTGGCACATGAATGAGCCACCTTTCTTGACTTTGTCAGTACCGCTTGGTGGTCCTTTCTGCGGTGAATGAGAAATAGGAACAGTGCACTCTTACATCTAGCCTTGTACATTTGCATTTACAGTCCAAGAGATAAGAAGAACTTATTAGAAATTAAGTTTTTTTCATTGTGTGAGCAAAACATTCATCGTTCATCTTCTTCACCGATACATAATCATCATTACGGTGAGCGCCATCTTCGTTCTGCGCGAGGCTCGGCCAAATAAAGGCTTCGAGACAACAGCTGTGCTCATGCCTTACAAAGTGGTGGAGGTGCTTCTACTAATGCTGCTTTTACTGAAGAATTGTTTCATACCACTCCTATTTCAAAGGCAGGATTTGATTAGGTAAGGTGCCAGATAGCTGACTCATATTTAGCTGAAGACATACAATCTTTACGTATGCTGTATTTCTTGTTCAGGTGATGTTGGTATAAAGCTTCAACAACTTAATTTAAGTGCCTCAGGGTTCATGAATCATTGCATCAATTCGTGCGAATATGCGAGGGCAGTTTTCCATCTACAAGAGCTAGATCCACTCTAAACGGAATTGAGAAAAACACGAGGGGTTGCTACCGATGATATGGTTGAGCCCACACGAACAATCTTTTGTATGTGTGTCCATGTCATCAAGGCACTGCAAACTTGCATTGCAGTTAAAATGCAGGTAACCTACTATAGCCGATATTACATATATGTATGTAATGTTTGCAGTGTTTGGCCCATTCTGATTTGAAAATTTTGTCTTGTTTCTGTCTTGAGTCCGTGAAAAAAGCCTAAATGACAGTGTATGAGCAACGTCACAATGCTTTCTGGCAAAATCAACCACATATACTAAATCTCGAACAAAAATCTCGCACCTTTTGCTACTAAGTAGCAACGCATGCTTGGCTCTAGGCCAGCTTCACACCTTGTTGCGTCATTCGCTTTCTTTTTTTGGTTTTTGGGTGTGATTTGACGGCGTTTTGAGACATCTGCACGTGCGCAGTTCAGGGTTTCTCGTGGGTGGCTGTTTTTCGTAAGAATAAACTTAGTTGCAAGTGAGCGTCTTTCCTGTCCACACTTACCCTTCCTAAATTTTCAGCGCTCTATTCCACAAGTATGACCTACCAACTAGCCCAACACTTCACTGTATTGGAAGCCAGGCTTGAGGAATGTCTCACCGGGTTATCCTGTGGCTCCCTGGTGTGGCGAGTGTTCCACCAGTCGGCAGTCCACTCCCACACGTTGCCAATGATGTTCTTCAGGCCAAACTTGGTTGCTGGGAAAGCGGTCACCTGGGGGAACCATTGGTACAGTTTACATTTCACTGCCAAAGAAGTAGAAGAGTAATGGAAAAAAAAAGGATCACACAGGGATGCATGACGGATGTCGAATACCATTTTCTTATGTGCAGTTGTCATGAGTGAAGGGGCCTAAGGCATGCCACATGACAGAAAGGAGAGACGGCGCGCAAAGAATGGAGAGGCGCCAGAAAGCAGCCAGAAGCCAGCCGTCCACCAATTATGAACATGGACGTGTCAACGGCACGTGCTTTCTGGTGCTTCTCCGTTCTTTCGCATGCCATCTTTCGCTTTTGTCATGTGGCATGTGCCTTAGGCCCCTTTACTCATGACAGAGGTAAAAACAGTGAATGGAGGGATGAGGTGCCTGCATCAAGGGGCGAGCTTCAAGCGAGTTTTGTCTTTTGTTGTAAAGGCACAGCAGCAATGAGACAAGCCATCTCATTAGAAGCAAGAAGGTCATTTCATGTAGATATGGATGCCTTAAGCACAGTGTTGAATGCCCATCTGTACACTGTATGGTATTTATATTATTATTATTATTATATATTTTAAATAACAAATAAAGCCGGGCCAACACAATCTATATGCGCAAGTGTGGAATCCTCAGTAAAACACTGTTTGATTATCTTGTAACAGAAGAGCTGCCAAATGTACTGGCTGCCATTTGGACTAGCAAGTAACCTGAAGACAAAGTAAAATGTCCAGCGGTGCATAAAATTCCTCCTACATTCCCATGCATTGGATTGTCCAATCATGCAGGGTTGCATGGAATTCACACAAATGATGTGCCAATAGCAAAGGATTGCTAGGCACATCAGTTATGCTACGCTTTTCTTTTCAATCTGACATCCTTGCCCTGTAGAGGCAGCACATGCAACAGGAGCACACGTGGTAGTGGGTTAGAGAAAAATGCAATGAAAAAGCTGTGGGCTCCATGAGGAAAACTAATGCCGCGCAAAAATGGATTCTATTCTTGCCACACTTGTAACAGATATTGTGAAACATACCAGCAGGCTGGAGCAAAGCACAACCAGTGTGAGACAACAGCAGAAACGCTGTCCTTTTCGACTGTGCAGACCCTTTTGTTGGCTACTAGAACTGCTCAAGTTGACATTGTGTTGAAGGAAAGACTAGCTAGCTATATAATGGCTGGTGTAAAAATTTGGCATCTATTTTATGAAGTCAATAAAGCCTTGTGTGGGCCTAGTTGGCACATATAAATTTGACATCTACTTTATGCAGTCAATGAAACTTAAGGTGAGCATAGTTGGCACACATTCCTTTATGATGAAGTTCAGCGCAAACATCCAGGACAAACGACAGAGAGAAAAAAAATGACACACTGGCGCTGTGCAGTGCCAGGGTGTGTCATGTGCGGCACCGTATGTGCCCTATACGTTGACGTTGCACTGTGTTTTCACCAAAATGGCTCAAGTGGGAGGGTGCTGGGAGAAGGAGGGGGGTGCTCCAGTGAACCTTCGCCCCCCCCCCTCCACCCGCCCATGCCAGGACGTGGCAGTGGGAATGCTCAATTTGGTCAAAATTTTCTATTTTTCAATTTATTTTTTTTGTCATGATCCTCGGACCTTCTTTTATCGTGTGGTGGGATATTATAATGAAATACGCAGTAGTAATGCAGAAATTGCCACTTTATCTATGTGTTGTCATCCAAAACAGCAAGAAAATCGGGCTTCTGAAAGTGCCGCCATCTTGGAATCATCAGTAAAAAGGAGAGATCAAACATGAGGATAGTCACACCATCGTGTTTCTCCAACAAACAATACAACCAGCAAAAGCGAGCAAGAACTTAGCTGCTCAATGTTCACATTTGACTGTTTTCATGACTGTTTTCAACTTTGAGCTCCGTTTTCTCAGCTTCTATTTTTTGAGCAGTTGCTGTCAGTCATCCCAGTGCCATTTCATAACTAATGAAGCTAAATTAATTCTGTTTTTTTCACTTAGATCCTGAAACATTGCTGAGCGCCGTAAAGCTATTCATTTCTACATGCATGTCACACAAACTTTTATAATTGTATTTTTGCAAAACTTGTTAGTAAGAAAATATGTCGAGGACATTTAAAAATTTTTTTTCTGTACTCACTTGGACATAAAAAAAATCGATGAACAGCTTTAGAGCACACAGTGGACCTTAGTGTATATGCTTAAGTAAAAATAGTACTGAAATTCTCTCTAATTAACCGATTAATTAGGGGTGACTGTAGGGCTCTATAAAGTGATGTAACTCAGAAACTATGATAGGTAGCTTAAAACCGATTTCATTTAAGGTATCACCATAACAAACTACATCAGTGTGCCAAATTTCATCAGTTTATGCCCATAAATAGCAAAGATAGTTTTCATTGCCACATCCTCCCTCAAATAAGGAGGAGGAATGCTTCCAATAAATATGCTAAAACCGCAATTACACTATGACATTGTATTTTAGTGTACCATTCTCTGCTCAGCTGGCTCATCTGAGTAGTATGAACTGTCATATGATTGTAATTTTAACACATGTGATTTGACCAACACACTCTGCACCTTGAAGTTCCTCTTTCATAGTCACTCGCAACTCTGAGGATGTTTCACTTTTAACTGCGACGCACTTTAGGTGCCCGGGCTATCGGCGCCCAATGCCTCATGTCACTTGTCGTGCAAGGGGGAAAAACCGACCCACTCATGCCCTCGACCCAGCATGCACACTCTTGGCCTCAGCTCAGTGCTACATTATAGTGATTATGCAAATGGCAATACACATAGAAAGAAAGCACAAGAGGGAAATGCCAATCCACTCACACCTGTGAGCCTCTACTCATGCTCCTGGCCCTTCTGTATTTGTATTCAACACATGCATTGTATCACTTGTATTTCAAATAAAATTCAATTGTATCACTTGTATTTCAAATAAAATTCAATTCAATTCAATTCAAAAAAAGCCCAGCTTTAAATTACAGAGATTATGCAGAGGGCAATGCACAAAGAAAGAAAAAATTAGAGCATCAAAAAAAAGAAAGACAGAAAGAGAGCGTGCACTCCGACGCAAGCTCCAATCGGAGAGCTCTACCCACAAGAGAGGAGGAAAGTGCCTAGCTCTATCCCGCCATGGTCACCGAGCAGCTGGCACATATCAAGCAACAACAGGCGCTTGTCCGCAAGCATCAGCGCAGTCGGGAGGGCCGAACCAGCAGTCCGCGCAAGAGGTGCGGAGGCCCAGCGCAAGTCCTGGCACAAAGACCAGGCAGCGCAAGCTGCTCGCCAGCGCAGACAAGTGAATCCCGAGATTGTCAAGGCCCAAACAGAAGTCACCAGGCAAACCCTCGGGTCAGATTTAACCAAGCTCAAGCCCAAAGTCAGCACACAGATAAGCTAACCTGCAACTCACGAAAGCACAGACACAACTAGCTCGCCAGAGCAGACAAGCTGACCCTCAAGAGCAAGCCCAGCAAGCACAAGTGAAATGCCAGAGACGTTGGGCCGATCCTGAGCTGCGACGAGAAGCCAGCGAAATGTATAATGTGAATATGTCTACACTGAAATAAAAGCCTGTGCACTGTCTCTACCGAGTTTCAAAACAGGAAACACAGGAGGATCACTGTTAGGCACTCCCTATAGCTTTCACGTTAAGTGGAACTGCATTACCGCTGGATTTACTGCAAAAGTTACCACACATTTAGGACATAGGTTTGACATAAGTTTTTCTTCTAATTTATGAATCGGTCAGCATGAGAGAGGCATCTGCTAAGGAACGCTAAAAAATTTTTGCTTTTCCCTCAACCAAATTTTAAACACACGTAAAAAGAAATATGCTCACTGGTGCCATGCCCGCATAGCCGTCCTCGGCAGTGTTTGTGACTGGAAACTTGCCTTCCCAGATGTTGGCACGCGTTTCGCCTTTGGGCGTCCAGTTGTTGCCCCATGGGAACAGTCTATGAAAAAGAAGAAGCCAGTAGAAAACTGCATTGCTTTACAGTAAGGTTTAAATCTGCGTCAACTGGTACGTAATGCTGAAAGTGTGGACCAGCCAAAAGACTAAATGCCGAATAGATACAAAATGACTGAACTATCAAATGTTCTTTGTTTAACTCCCGACATGAAAACTAGGTGAGCATATGCTCTTCAACAGACAAGATAACCCTAGAAAATGAGGATCATCATGCACTATTGCCAGAGTGATGGAAAACTTGGTTCCTTCTGCATCAGTGAGACCCCGTATAGTAATATTATTCTTGGGAACATACAAAACTGCAAAGCCCGCTTTGTCTGTAGTAATTATGGCCTTACTTCTAGGGTTACCACACCTAATAATATCTTAGGGTGGTAGTTATTTATTTATTTATTTTGTTACCCTCAATTGCTGAAGCATTACAAAGCGGAGCGGGTTACAAGGTATGAAAAATACAAAACAAACGCAGAAGAAACATTGGATTAGAAATGCTTTTCAAAATTTTTTCCAGCATGGTATGGAAGACCTTTATATTAAGGTCCTGCAGATCCATGTCCCAACACGCAGTGGGCCACTCCCATGTAGGGACTGGAAGGCTAAACCTTTTGGCCATACTGGACAGCCCAGAGTTTTCCGGCATGGTTAATTAAAACAGATAACAAAGCTTACTTTATACCCCTCGCCCATTTCATATCCCACAGGAGTGATCACTCTTTAAAAAAAATAAGAGGAATTACTTGTAGAATAAATGTCCTAAAGCACTCGTTTTCTCCCCACACAATAACTCGACGGAATCGGCTACTGCAGGTAATTACTGGTTGTTACCCTGAATCACTATTTAGAGCATTGCTGTTGGATGCACAGTGGCCTGAATTCTTTTCTTTTTTGCTATTTCTGTTCCTGTGTTATGTGTTTCGTTTGCTCAGTTGCCTTTCTGCCCAAGCATATGCAAGCATGCATATATTCACCACTGCAATAATGCCTTCGGGCACTGCAGCTACTTCAAGTAAATAGATGAAGATAAATAAATGATGAACATTGTGCCAATGCAGTTGTCCCCCATTCACGCTACTGTGATAGGCCCCAAGAATTTCATGCTCCACACTGCCCCCGCCTCTTACAGAGGTCATAACATCAGACAGAAGTGAGATGCCATCGCACAACCGACAACACCAGGAGAGATTAGCTTCGTCATAACGGTTAGTTCCGTCAGGAGAGATGCCGCCTACTTGCAGAAAAGTCTACACCGGCTAAACAGGCCAATGCAAGAATGACAGTCTGCGAGAGCACCACAACCCTTTGAATCCAGAATTTGAAATCCCAAGCTAATGAGAGGCTCATTTGATTATTTCAGCAGGAATGCCTGATTGGTATTGTACAGTACTGCCACAGTGCGAAGCGGTCACCCGTGTCCGTTCTGCTTTTGCCTCTGTTTCATCAGTTGTAATGTTACCACACAAAGTTCCTGAAGGAGTATGTACACAAACGTCCCACCTGTTTTTGAGGCCTGCCCTGCAAGCGTATTCCCACTCGGCTTCTGTGAGGAGACGCTTTCCCGACCACTTGCAGAAAGCGGCCGCATCATTCCAGGAGACATGCACCACAGGATGATCCATCCTGCAGAAAAAAAAAAAGGCACACCAGTCCACAAATCCATTTATTCATTATGACAGCTCCTGATTCTAAGGGCATCACTGTTTCCTAGAAAGTTGTACATATAAAACCTCCAGTGAATTCAAACTCTGAGACCTGGCCCAGCGGTTACTTGGAAAAGCTATCACGCCATGTTGTTTTAAGTGGGACAACACTAAATGTAATAATCGTTGCTGTCCATGTGGGTGCACACCTTCCCTCACATCTGGCCCCTCTCCCAACAGACAAAGCACAAAACTCTTTAAACGCACGTGAAGGTCAATGGGCAGGAAACATGCCGTACTCGCCTACACGTACTCATCTCAACTTGAGTCTGGTTGTGAAAAAAAAAGTAGCTATTGTCTATACAAGGTGCTTCAGTTAACTTCCACCAAGCCTAAAAAAAAAAACAAACTCAGGTGCGTGTCACAAGAATGCTACCAGCTTAGTATTGTTTAACGCTGTCTCAACTAACACAGACTGCCTTTCAAAAAGTCTCTGCAACACTTTTTCGAGATCTCTCTGGAGCACATTGGTGTGTGTAATATTGAATGCTGACATGAACGCAAAAAGAATGATAAGATTTGATACATGAAAACTGAAGTTACTAGTCCTTGAATTTCAAAATACAAGCATATAGAAAGAAAGAAAATGCTCTCTTTGGCATTTCAGCCAGGAGGCACATATGTTTTCAAAATATGATATCTAAAACAGGTTTCCTTTTGTATCTCACAAAGTATAAGGAATCTTTCTGTTGTATCACCCCTTGAACTGCAATGGCGCACTGCCACAGCTCTCGACAGTTTGGGAACCACCTCGGGATGATGGCACCCACTTCTCGCTGTGCACAAAAAATGCACCAATCATCTCCCCCACGCCAATTCAGCTGTTGGCCAGCTGTTGGCCGTGTCCAAACCAAACAATTAATACCCCGTACAGAACAAATTCTATATCTTTAAAATATTTTTCTGCTCAACAGCGCGACCCAGCTAGGGACTGCATGCACGTATCATGCGACTTGGTGCGTCAAGCCAATCAGAATGCACCAGCCACTGTATTCACTGCAACGCAATGAAACGTCACTTCCTGTCACAAAAATCACCACTGTGCATCACCATGGTTGAAGCAGAAGGCAATGTCTTCATTGAAATAAAATTAAGACCACTTTATTTTTGGTGCTTCCACTGAGACATCAATACATGCGACGAGACACTCCACTTTAAAATGTGTCTTTAAATTCTTCGTAGACCTTGGTCATAGTTGATGCACTGACATATATTTATGTACTAGTTTTATATGTGCAATAATTCTTCTACTGGTACAACATCAAGTTTTTAAAATATTCAGGATTTCATGTGCCTCTGCTGGAAGCAAAGACTTTTTTTTTTCCTAAACTAACAGAATTAGAATGGAAGTTAGCATGTCAAAATAATGTCGAAAGAGAGTTGTATGTACTAGTAGAAGAGTAAATGCCCTAAAAATATTTGAACAAAGGTTACAGAATGTACAAGCATTCGTGGGTGAGCAGATGTCAAACTAGGATGTCGCTCACGAAAGTTCAACGCGCCATAACTTTTGCTCAAATGGGTTTAGAGCATCCATTCTTGTAGTACTACTGCATACAGCTCTCATTACAGCTTACTGTGACATGTCTATTTGCTTTGTAACTCCCTCGGTTTAGGAGAAAGCTTGCTCCTAACAAGGCATACATAACTTTGATATTTCAAAGACTACTACACAACTACATAATGTAGCATTTGAAAAATAACCAGATATCTGGAATCAGCACATAAGTATACATATACTCAGCAAGTTTCATCAAAATTGATCAAGCATTGAAAGAAAGCTTTAATGTCTCCCCTAAAGAAGCTCAGGTAAATAATTAAAATTGATCAATTAACCAAGTTTCCAACTGCTGCTTTAAATGCAAAAGGTTCAATGGTGTAGCTGTGAGCATGTTAATTAGTGTCTGGATAATGTATATTCATAATCGTACATGCAGTGGCTTTAACTTTTCCAGGCTTCTATGAAAATGCAGAAGATTCGAAAAAGTACTATGTGTTTAGGCACTGGCGTGTGCCGTGACAACGGCGCTTTCAAACATGCTAAAACAGAATGATCAGTGATTCATGTGGACTGCTGGCATAAACAGGCCAACATTATGAAGGTATAGCCACACCTTATCAATTTCTCTTGTCTTGGGGCCACTACTGTCCGTCTGCATGCATCGTCAGCCATTCTTTCATAGCATGTTCAAGGGTTCTAATGACATTCTCCTTCCCTTTCTTCTTCTTTGTCATCTTCTGTCTCTTCTTCATTGCCGGCCATTCCTCTTTGTTGTTTTCTTATTCATCGTCATTGTTTCCTTCCTCTTTTCCTTCTCTGTCATTATCTTCTTCGTCCTCCTCTTGCTGTTTTTTGTTGTCATCTCCTTCCTCTTCTTCCTTTTTCAACATTTTTGTCGATGAAACCACAGTTGACAGACATAATGTCATGAAACAAACCTCCACGTCAAAGGCATCAAAGCTGTGGCTCAGAGCACAAAGCGCCCAAGCATGTGGTGAGAACCAAGGGTGACTTGTTGTTATGTGGGGTTTAACGTCCCAAAACCAGCTCTGATTATGAGAGACGCCGTAGTGGAGGGCTCCGGAAATCTTTCGACCACCTGGGGTTCTTCAACGTGCACTGACATCGCACAGCACACGGGCCTCAACATTTCGCCTCCATCGAAATGCAGCCGCCGCAGCCGGGATTCGATCCCGCGACCCTCGGATCAGCAGCTGAGTACCATAGCCACTACACCACCGTGGCGGGCCAATCAAGGATGACTGACACCGCTACTATTTAGCTATGTTCTAATCTGCACAGGCATGGAGGTCTTCTTCTATCGTAAGCAACATTGGTTACAGACACCAGCGGTGGTGATGCCGGCAAAAACCATAGCCGCCAAATCGGCCAATGGAACGATCCCATAACAGCGTGCACTGTAAAAATTTCTGGCTATGCTCCTGCTTCACTGTGTCAAGTTGATACCACACGAATCCACCAAAATGCCACATGGATAACAATGGGAAAGACTGAAGGAAAAATGTGCGCGCAGAAAATATACAAAAAAAAGCTGCTGCAGCCTGCATTGCAAAACAACACCAGCAGTTTTTCCATCATGGCTTGTAACAGTATCATCGTGAATGTGCATGCAAAACTTGGCTATTAAAGGGACATTAAAGTGAAAAACAATCTGCCTCGTATTAGTCTAGCTTTTCGAAACACCAAAAGCACTAATCTAGCGAACAGAGGACCGTCTATAAGCTAGAAAATGCTCAAGAAAGAAAATAAGGGTGGTAACGCCGCTTTGAAGTTGCAACACTGATATGCATGATGTCGGAGTTCTTTGATGGGGTCTGCCAAGACATACATAGCAATTTATCGGTAATAAAACATACATTGTGCTTTAGGGAACCCAGAGACTTAGACGCAAGGAATTTCATATCAATGGATGGACAAATTTGGCAAGAATGCGAAAAAAGGAAATTGGCCTTTTGACACCATGAAACTAAAGTTCCGGCGCGAATTTCAAAAACTAAAACTTTGACAATTCATTGTGCTCTAGTAATAATGAACGTAAAATGGCAAAATTAATGATACCCAAGTTCCTGACGTATATGTTATCATATGAAACCACTTCACCTTTTCACTTTAGAGTCCCTTTAATGAATAGCATTGATAATAATGTAAGAACCTTGGCGCACAAGCTGTAGAACAACTTGGGATTGAGGAAAGAAAGAAAATACTACAAGTTTACAGTTCTAAACCTCTCTTTTACCGTCGGAGAGGTGTGGCTTTCAGGCAGTCTTTGCAGAGTAAGAACGAAACTAAAGGTTCTCCCACGAAGTAACCTTCAAGAAGCTTCACAAGCTTTCAAATCCAGGCAGGCTTCCTTTGCTGTGTCATAATATAATGCATTTCAGCTTCATTCGCCTGTTTTCTGTATGCCTGAGTTTGGATGCTCAGTGCAAATTGAACCCTAGGTGAAAAAAACTCCCAGCACCACACCTTTCAAGCTTTTGTTTGCAGCCCATGCTGGTGAATAATGCACCATTCCCACAGATCTGAGCTGCTGAAAACAAGATGTCAGCTCAGACGGGGATTTCTTGCGCTCACACTAGAAAAGCATTGATGAAACTTGTGGCGGTGACCCCCTTCAAGTTGAGCACAAATGACATAGGAAGTTCCTTAACATGCCCTGGCATATTTTTCAGTGTTTTACTACAGCAGAAATAATGCCTCAATTTTTGCACATGAAAGTATGATGAAAGTATCAGCATGACTTGGATACTGACACTTTTATCAGAAATGACTTTTGAAGTGCATGCAATTTTTTAACCAGCATATCCCCTAGAACAATCACAAAGTCCACATGGTGTTTTCCATGTGATGTCATATAGTGTACACACCTGTCGCGGATGTGGCTGTCCGGTCCTTCTGGGTGTCGCCAGTCAGCTCCTTTTACTGGCAGCCACCACGGAGCAGCAGCCACCTGAAACAAGCCAATTTGTAGTCATCATCATCGTTGATGAATTGATTTATGGGGTTTATGTCCCAAAACCAGGATACGATTATGAGAGATGCCACAGTGGAAAGCTCCGGAAATTTCGAACCACCTGGGGTTTTTTTAATGTACTATGCACTGACATCGCACACTACATGGGCCTCAACGTTTCGCCTTCATTGAAATGCAGCTGTGGTGGCCAGGATTCAATCCCACGACCTTCGGAGATCAGCAGCTCAGTGCCATAACCACTATACTCTGTTTCAATAGTTCCGTGCTGCGCTGTGGAAGCTACAGGCCTCTTTGGCCGATCAGGAGAGCAAACACAGGTTAAATGTGTCCTTCTGCAGCGTGTCACCTGCCACTGGTGGGTGTCGCAGTGTACAACTACAGCCTTTGAAGGAGGAGCAGGAAGATAAGGTGGGAGCAGCTCGTAGGTGCGTGTCCGAACAATGGCATTTCATCTCACTTCAAAATAGTTCTGTGCTCGACGGCCTTGTCACCTTGGCTCTGCTGCATGGAACTAGTGAAACGGAGTACAGACCACTGTGGAGGGGCATCATTATCATTACCACCACCACTGGCACATAAGACAACAAAAATGACACCTCAAATGGTGCAAATGTGGCAAGCTACGAAAGGTTTCACCATAGTGCGGATTGACAGGGTAAGTGCGTCACTGCCCCAACTAGCGCTGCCTTTACTTCTCTCTCAATCCGTCTCGATCAGCTGTGTATGCGCTTCTTGTAAATTCATTGTGTAGACAGTCGCCCTTGTCTCTTTTTCACAGCACGTAACGACATAAAGCACTGCAGGGTCCGTGCACTGCCATGTTCTATCAGAATAAGTCAACACTGAAAGTGCATGTAACCTTTTCAGAAATGTGCTTACAGCCTGAGTGATTCCTTTCTTGGTTTCCTCGCTGATGGCACTGTCAAGCACGAACGAGTCACCAAACGTTTCTGCCTGAAAAAAGGAAAAACAATGCACTAGAAACGGTCTACCAGGGAATAATGAGACAGTGAGTGAACATGACTTGTAGTTGCATCACTTAACCAACATGCAGCAACACAAGCAACAATAGCCAACAACAGCCATCATTTAGCCAGCAAGAGATGATGTATGGTGGCTAGAAGGGGCAGTGTGACGTGATGGGGGCCAGCAAGCGCACAAACTTGCACAATGAAATATGGAGGCTGGCTTAGATGGCACGGCACATGTCAGTGTCGTGTTCAGAGGCATCAGACGGTGCAGCTACAGCACAGCTGCTGGCTACATTTTTGCAACTTTTTTTGTTAAGAGACACGTGTTTCTTGTTTCCTTATATCCAGCAACTCTAACCTTTCGATTTATGTGTTTATGTGCGCATATGACAAGCCTTGCAGGTGGTGTGCTCAAGTTGCATCTAGATGATAGTGGTTCGCCCATCGGTTCCTATAATCGTAACATTTTTTTTCTGTTCTTTAGTTAGACGAGCGTCAACGACGAGTAAACACCCAGTCCCGCAAAAGCATTTTTGTTTTCGCCGGCTCTCTGCATCGGTTCACTGTAAGATCCTCAAGACATATTATTAAAGATGAGGCAACCTTTTGAATTACGTGTCATGGAAATTACCTTTCAACACAGCTTTAATAGTGTCGATGTAAGTTCATACTACAAGGCTGTAGTCCTAAAGAACATACTGTGAAAAGTGCACTTCAACGATTATTGTTAACAGCAATATGTCATGGACAACAAGAAAAGCTTGGTGAAAACAGCCACAATGATGCTCTTCTCAGTCTACTGGCACCTCCACAACTCTGAGTGCTTCTGTTTTTGCCATTGCACAAACCCGTCTTTGTTCAAGTGATTAGTATAAAAGTGCAGACGGGTGAGCACAAAAATCTGTAAATTTCTGCAGTGAGCTTCTTGCTGTGTTTGTCACAGCCAATTTGGTTGAGAATACCGTAATATTAGTCAAGAAAAGCTTGCATCTTCTTGGTAGAGAAAAGAAAAAGAAAATGCACCTTCCAGTGTAGTTACAAGAGCGGCCAAGACATACCCCAGATAGAGCAAGCCTCCTCAGTCGAACCTCTTTGTAAACTGATCGTGCTCACCGTCATCTACATTCTGCTTTTTCACAGCCAGTTTTGATGCACACATTCCACAAGAACTCTCTGTCCCAAACTCTCTAAACAATTACACAGTGATATAGTAGACCGAGATGTTGTCGTCATTTCCGATAGCTGATTGAATGACAGAACCAGTGCTGTTTTGGAACTTGCTAAAGTCTAATTTTTCTTCATGTTTACTATGTACAGGAGGTCCCAATTCAGTCTCTGACTCCGGGACCTCCTTCTGTATACTGAGTTGCAATAACTTGAATTTATGGAAATAATAAAATTTCTTATTCTGATTCTGGTTTATGTCACCAGCCTCGAACACATCCTCAATAATGTTTCGCAGGACAAAAATGCCAGTGTTACTTGTGCTTGTTGTTGATGTGTCTAGGAGAGCATTACAGCCTGTGATGGGGAATTTCGAGACTTAACGGGTTGTGCGAGATTGTAAAAACCCGAACTGTCTGCAGTTATGAGGAATTGCCCAGGGCTCGGGTGGTCGTGTATTCCCGAGTACTGTCTTATTATTCCAAGCATTCTCCAACTTGTTTTGACCCAGTCTTAGGGTCAAGAGATACTTGAACTCTAATTAGGATGAAAGATACTGGAGAAATGAAAGTCCACTGTGTATCATAACACGCACACCTTCAGCAGTACCTTTGTTAAAAGCAACAGCCTTGACATATCCCTTTCTTGCAGTTCCTTCCCATTCATTAAAAAAAAAAAAAGCCTCGAGTTTTACAATTTCTTGCAGTAGCGGTTTGAGCTCACGTTTTGGGCACGTTGAGGTCATCATAGATATAAGTAGAATTAGGCGCCTCACAAATTGCTGTACTGCAGACACTGAATTTGAGCCCTGTGGTAAATCTGATCTGAACAGAAGCAAACCCTTGAAGACTTCACTGAAAAGCATGACAGCTAAATTTACTCACAGCATTTTTTTTTTTTTCAGATAAGTTAAGCCCAATGTGTGCTTTTTTATCTGTGGCATTGCCGTAAGAGTGGAAGAACTATTGTGTTTAGCCCATTCTGCCCCATTCATGTCTTCAATGCATGCACCCCCGTCTGGGGTCATAACCCAGTGCTCACAAAGGTATTGCGGATACACTAAACGGTGTTGATCTACGTATCCTGTATCCTGGCATCGGGCCACACGTGTAGCAATTGGCACACATTCTCCAGCAGTGGCCGGAGGGGATGGCAGCGACCGCCCATGCCTGACGATGACAGTGCCTCTAGTGGAGCTCAAAGTTGTCACCACATTTCATGCACTCCTCTTCCATGGTGCGTGGCACGCATATGGTGTCCGTCACACTGCCCTTTCCAGCCACCATAGGCAGCGCAAACCATCTATGCAAAATGTCGTGTCGTGGCTAGGCAACCCGATGCTGAAGAAGAAGCCTGCGGTGGAAGGCCGACAAGGCCAGTACGGACGTAGGCAAGCCACGAACACAGTGCAGCGCAGAGCGCCGAAGAAGAATGTATGACCTCTGTCAAGTCTCGTCACACACTGCTTCATTGTAAAAGTTTATACAATATGCCTCTGTTAGTAGCACCCCTAGCGGCGCCTACTAACATCGTTGCTGCACGAGGTGCCACACGGCAACTTGAGATGAAATCAAAACTGAAACAGAAAAATATTATGCCAACAGATATACACTTGGAGCCATGGTCAAAGAAAACCTGACTGCATTACAGGGAGGACAAACCACCTATTTTAATCTTTGGCTGTTCCACAAAGTGAGAAAAATGCCTCCTTGCTTTTATTAATGGCATGTCAGATTGAAAAGCATGTCCTCAAAATTTCTAGCATAACAACACAACATCTAAAAAAAGCTTCGACAAAGATGTTTTACAGAGGTCATAATTTGCCGAGGACTCACCTCAGTCACGTGCCCGGTGGCTTTAACAAAGCGTTCGAACTCGGCATTGCTGACCTCGTGTACATCAATGTAGAAATCATTGACACGGACGGATCTTGCAGGATGCTCACCATCAGCCATGAAAACTGGCTTGTCTGTTCCCATTTCAAACTCGCCACCACGCACGAGCACCATCTGGTTGGTTCTCGGGTGCTCTGTGCTACCTGGACAAACACGGATCGTCACATTTTTCACGTTTTGTAACTGCATTTCTCTTTAATAAAACAGATGTCAGCGCTGTGCACTAACACGAGTCCTAATGTGAGGTGCCACCACAATGCTGTCAACTTTCCAGGTCAGTCCCCGTTAGGCACACACCTACTCACACACTTTGCACAAAGACGTTCACCCTACTCGTAACACTTTGCTGAATGGCACACAATTCGCCACAGGCAATGTCTTCATTGACTGCTTCGCATAACAAGCATTCCTACAATGTGTGGAACCTGCAGGATTTTTTTTCGAAGCAAAGCGCTTTTATGCTAGCCTACGTGTGTCACCATGGTCAACATGGAAAAACTCAAGTCATGTGAAGATAGAAATCGCTTACCAGGCTGCGGGTTCTAACCAATGACCACTGGGTTATGACCAGCACACTAATCGATTCAGCCACTGTTTGTTCATCATACAAGCACGCTTTATATGCATGAAGAAATAGATGCAGCACAAGGCACATGCCCGTAACGAGCGCACATTCTTGAGTGCCCGCTTGGCAAACGAAGATGTGAACATATGTGAGCCGTATGAATGTAGAATGTGTGTGTGTTTGCGTGTGTATATATATATATATATATATATATATACAAAAAGCAATTTTAAATACAGATGTGTACAACCTATTTTTACAACAGGAAAAGCGAGACTCTGACAACCTACTTAAAGTGTAAATTCATTTGTACCATAAGGATGATGCACAGTTGGTGGAAGCCTGGCATCGGCCACGTAAGACAGTAAGTACCATGTCTTTCATTTGGACATGACTTGAGAAGCAATAGATCTAGACTTCCACACAACAATTGGTTCAACAGTTTAGGACAGTCATCATGATGATTATCAGCCTATTTCAAGTATACTGCAGGGAAAAGGTCTCTTCAAATGATTTCCGCTTTGCTTCGTCCTGAGCATATGTGGCTATCCATTACAGTACATGGGCAAAAATTCGTGCTCCAAGTCTTCATCACCACTTTTTACCATTGGCTGGCTGCTTTTCCTACTTATTGAAGTGTTCCTTTCGTCATTGTTGTGGTCACTGTCATGTACTGAAGGGTATATTCCCCCCTCCCCTCCCCTTCCAAGCCAAAGGCTTTCAGCATTGAAAGACAGTCTTTCAATGCTGAAATGTCTTTCAATGCTTTGCAGCATTGAAAGACAAAGGCTTTCAATGCTGCAACAAGGAAACTTGCTAGTTATTAGTGAACTTGCTCAAGGATCAGAGAATTGAGACACTGACGGAATATAACCTTTCAGAGTAGACCATTTCGACAACAGCCAAAGAAAAGATTTTTGACTGCTGACCCGATGACAATAAAACATTTTCACAAAGCAATTTACACTGATGTTGGAGATGTGTTGCTTATGGGCTTATTAAAGCCTGGTGCAAAACATTCCCACATGTGACACACCGATGCTTGCGAGGGTAGGGAGCTTAACTGCCATCTCAGAGTTCCCCATCTTCAGCGGTGGCAGTAGGTGGCTGCTATGATTCAAAGCCCACCATGGAATAGGGTCCAAAATTGTTGCCTCTGAAGCAAGTTCAGTGAAACTGAGGATGTGGATGTATCTCTCACTGACAGCTTTCTAACAATGGGAAGCTACACTCGGTGGGACATATCCAATGGCAAGGAAGCTACACTCTTCTACCAGGTGCTTCTCTCCAAGGCCCAAGCTTTCATGTGAGGCACTCATGCTCATGAAAAGCAAAGTAAGCCTTGCATTGTCATCCTAACCTGCATGAAAGTAGACTGCAGGGGCCGGTGGCTGCCATTTGTCACAGGGAAGTCTCGCAAGCTACGGTGCTTTGGAAGTTATGTTCCAGTGTGAGACAGATGCAACACAAAGGACCAGATGACAATGAATTGTTCACCATGTAGATGATTGAATTCGACCAGCATACAAAACAACAAGGTCAAACTGATGCTTGGCAATTCCTCAGCATGTTATGTGCAGCGTGCTCTGACTGCATTTATCATACTCTCTCGGTTACTAAACATGACAATCTATTATACGGCCACTTGGCATGCGAGTTGCTACTACTGTTCGGGTACTCGATACGTCCTATTGAGAGCTGGAAATTGAGCGGCTGCTGATAGTACTTAATTAATTGCAGATGCTGACTTTCCATTTCGGTTCTTTTTTTACCACTGTGCAAGTGTTAAGGCTGCATAATTGAGCTAACTATGGAGGGTATCGTGAATCACTTCCAACAGGTGAGGTACATGAGCCTAAAAACGAATGAGTTTACCGAACAGCCTCATGCTCTGACGTGAACAGGGCTTGTGTGTCATTGACACACAAGTGGGCTTGACTGTACTAGATATATGCCACAGAGGGAAAACTGGCACTGCATTGCACGGTGTACATATACAGAGCAAAAGGAGTATGGGGAATGACTGTCACATCTCTTCTGTTGTTTTATGTGCCTTGTTTTCACATGCATATTGTGTAATGTACCAGAATCGTCTTAAAATTAACAAGAATTGGGCAATCGCATGTTATTGCAAGGACAAATATGCAACACAAGTCTCGCCCAACATGGATATCAGAATACTGCACTGCTGCCTTACCAATTAAATCCACAACATACTTCCCTATGCTGAGGTGGCTGTGTCTGGGAAGACACGAGGTTCGAATACCACCACTGGTGACTTCTTTTTCTACCACATATTTGTTTATGATCACGTACATTGCTTCTGACACTTACAAATTAACTAGTGATTATCCTGCGATGCGTTCATTCGAAAGTAGAAATACAACAGTTCGGGCTGGCACGAATAGTCGTTCCAGTGGCCGGGTGACTGCATGCGCATCCCCAGTCTCACAACTTCAGCTGGTACACGGTAGATCAAAGAGATCGGCATTTGGTACACCGTTTCACCTACCACTGCTCTCAAATGCCGCGGGATTTGGAGGCGAGCTTTCGGAGTCCACCTTCGACTCCTCGTCACCGGCCGAGTTGCTCGAACGACTCAGCTGACTGCAACCGCAAGACGACGGTTCGTCCGTGGTCTGGCCCTCGTCTTTACTAACTTCAGCCACTTTAGACGACAGGTCAGAAGACTCGACATCGCCAAGCACTGCAGCGGCCGCGAATACGACTGAGCACAACCTGCAGCACAGCCATCGCGCGTCAGCGTCCTGTGCCACAGGTGCTGTGATGTTGGTTGCGGGCGTTCTGTGCTGTGACACGTGCGGCTTCGAGAAATATGCAACAGCCGTCCGCTTTCCTGCCGCAGGTGCAGCTGACCGATGTAATCACCCATCAACCGCGCTCACCGTATCACCGCTGGCGTCGGATTGGCCCAACCACAGCTGCTGAAACGGTTTCGTTTTCGCTCTTTTCCCTTTCCTTCTCCTTATTAATGTTCTGGATAGCATATCCTGCATATCCTGCGCTTTCAAGAAAAAAAATTCAGCGGCTTTACTTTCTCTCTGAGCGCTCATCGCCGCGAGTAGTACATTCACTTTATGGTTGCTTCACTGACCAGCTCGGTCATGCAAAAATTGCGTTACGATGAAGAGCAGACACTACGTGTGCAAGTTCACAGGTATGAATCGGCCGCACAGTAGCACAGCTGTCAGTGCTCTTACTGCCCACTCGGTAGCCACCACACACTTGGGAAGGCACTGACTTGGGTTGACTGCCCCTTTCCGCAGTTTTGTCATCCGTCAGGACAAAATAGAGGAGGCACTGGTCAGGAGCGAGTGAAGGGTGAGCGGAGAGCTTTCTCGCAGTGCTCTTGAGCAGGCCCCTGTTCCACGCATGCGCCACTCCACTACGGCGGGTGATTTAAACCGTCGAAGTGGTTCTGATTTTCAACGATAACGTTCGTTCACTGGAGGATTCAAAGGGGTGACGTCGGGGCTTGGGCCACCACCAAGACAGTTTCTAAGAGCAATACAAGACGCATGCCATGAGAATAAAAATTGATTGTTTGCCTGATTTTCTCGGGGCGCACGCGTACCTCCCACCCTACACACGTTCCCTTACCTCCCAACACACGCCACGCATGCGCTTCGTAGAAACCATTTCTTTTTCTTGTGTGCGTGTGCGTGTGTGTGTGTGTGTGTGTGTGTGTGCAGCGTATTATATTTGCAGTAGCCCTTGACTCTGGCTGCCCTAGCGAACCTTCAGGCTCGCGCATCGCAATCCACCACATGTTAAAAAAAACAATAAAAAGGAAAAGAAAGTTCAGCTTGCCCCACTGAAACTTTCCTATGTGCAGCGCGTTTACGAATGAGAGCCCATCGGCAAGCGTGTTCTTACTCATTTATTGTACGGAGGCGTTTGTTCACAACTAGGTTTTTAAAACTTGAAGCCGTACGAGGCTAGGCTTTAGCGCATTCTTGTCGTCCGTAGGGAAAAACCTTCAGCCGACCTCAGAGGTAATGAAAAACTTTTTGACGTGCAGAAAGCTTCGGATATTCCGCCCCTTGTAATAATACAACAGACAAGAATTGGTTCAAATAGTTTGGGCTACAAGAGCAGGTTACAACTTTAAGCGACTCAGCAGCGGCCGTCTGTGGATATAAACTTAGCCAATAAGTTGTAGCCAAACTAATTAGTGTACATGCCTCCCACGAAGTTATGGTCACGGCCATTAAGATATAGTAAAAGTGAATACACGCACCCTTTTCTAATCGCGTGTTGTGCGCCACAGCTCCTCTGACTTCTAATTAAATTTATAACCTTTTCACTGTTCTCGTCACGGCAACCTCAATGTTAGCACATTGGACGTTTGGATTATCATACAACAGGTTCGAACAATTAGCACCACAATAACAAACAGGAGCAATTCAGTATTCGGCGGTGCTGAAGGATCACGTACTCGCGCAATGACATTCGCCGAGGGTCGCGTCGTCTGCTAGTCTGCCCTCATCATGGCAGCTCGCTGTAGTTCGCGCGTTCGGCGCTAGAGGCGCCCTTTTATGAAAAGCGTTTATGTGTGATTCGGGAAAAGAAATGGTTGTAAACGAAAAAGAAATAAAGCTAGAGCTTGGTGGCCCGGCCACCGCCCCGTTATAAAGGGGACGCTCCTAATATCCATCCATCCATCCATCGTCTATACCATCATGGGTTTAGCGCAGCAGCTCCACTAGTGGTGGTTAAGCGCGAAAGCTTCACCCTCGGCCATCAATTCTCACGCAGCGTCGGCCGCTCTACTTGTTTTCTAGCTCGCCCTAGGCATGGAGAAAGAAAAAAAAAGGCCGTAGGCTCGTTCGACATGCGCGCGCCCAGCTGTTCATGCTTTCGGACGTCGCTGCGAGAAGCAATGGCCCAAGCTGAGCCCGAGAAGTACCCACTCGACATGAGCGTCGTGCAGAGCCTGGACCTGAACCAGAACGGCTTCGAGGCGTGCACCCTCTCCGATGCCCTGGCCACGGGATACCGAAACGCAGCGCACGCCATGCTCTGGGCTTCGACCGATGTGCTCGTCATGCGGCGCTACCGGCAGAAAGCCACGATTCTGGTGAGTCCCGACAGGGCGTTCGTCTTTTGACGCGCAAGCAATCCGAGGCTGCTGCTCCAGCAAATGTGTACGTCTCTTTGGAACTCAACGCCTTTCCCAAAGGAATAGATAAGTTCTCGCGGGAATTACATCAGATATCGTGTTTATATCATTTTTCCCGCCACCTAGATCATGTTTCGCGGCTCGACCTCTCCACCTTCTGGGGACATACGGCATCGGACCACTGACCTGCGATGTAGTCCGGAACTTGCACCCCAAACCTCTCAAGTTTGTTCCGTACACCTTCTTCGTTGTTCGAACCCTATACGAACGCCATTGCGGTGCGGTTGCTCTTCTGTTGCGTTAACTAGGAACCTATCAGTCGCAACACGATGGCCATATGCAATATACAAGGAAATCTATATGGATCTGCTTCTATATTTATCTATTGATTTATTTATTGAAAATACCTCAACGACTCCGTACCCATAACAGAAACAAAAAAGATAGATAATGTTCACAAAGTATGATTCAACGGCGTTTATAAAATGGGCATGGTTGACGTGAACGACGATGTCTGAGGGAAGATGGTTCCAGTCAATGGCAGTCTTGATGAAAAAGGATTGTAACTGCATGCTGGTGCGGGAACGTGGAGGGTATACGGCTTTCTCATGGCTGATGCATTGAGAGATGCGGTGAGCTGGATTGATGGGAGAACAGTTAGGAAAACATGAAAAAAAAATTATGATAAATTGAGAGCCTTGCAGCTTTAAGGTCCGTCTGAAGACTCTGTAGACCTCCTTTTTTCTTTAGATTGTTTAAGCTAGTGCCGTACGAGTAATTAGAATAAATAAATCTGACCGTGCGTCTTTTTTTATTGATTCGATAAATTCGGTTAGAATGAGTTCAGGGGGATCCCAGACAAAACAAGTATACTCTACGTTGGATCAGATTAGTGTTTTGTGAGCTAATAATTTCACTGGAGGAGATGCGCGTGCTAGATTTCGCTTAGGGTAACCTAAGGTACGGTTAGTGGCGTATAGGTAATATTGGTTATATGAGTTGCCCAAGGGAGGTCGTTACAGAGAGTAATGCTGCCGTTGAGGAAGTACTTGATTGTCGGGTAGTGGTGCCGTCTATGAAATGGAACCAAAGATGTTTTGTTAATATTGACCAGCATTAAGTAGTCCCTGCACCGTTTATCTAATTTTAATAAGTCGTTTTGCAGTGCTAGGTTACCGGCGACATCGATGATTTGACGATAAACGACGCAGTCGTCTGCGAACAGCGGCATTCTTTATGAAGTATTGGTGGACGGATCGTTGATGTAAATGCTAAAAATGAGGGGACCTAATACAGTGCCTTGTGGCACTCCAGAGAAAACAGGATTCAGGAATTCCGCAGTTGTACACGCGGCGTCTCGCCACACGTGATACGACACGTCGCGCCATCACCCGGCACTGCACACACGTGCGGTCGCGCGACGCACGTTTTCACTCACTGCCGTAGATAGCTCCGTCAACGGTTATCTGCCGTCCTGATTAGAAGACTCCCCTAGAATTACAGACAGATCCGCTGACACTGGAATCCCCAGAGCAACCATGGCAGCACAGCACACTGACTCCCCTAGAGTATCACTAGGGGACTGAGTGTGCTGTGCTGCCATGGTTGCTTGGTGTTAAGACCGCAATATCCCTCAAAGGCTTTAAGAACGTCATCGTAGTCTTCACGATGCGTTTTCTATTGTTCAAAGGTGTTAATACCTCGATTGCTTCAGATCGTGCGACGTGCAAGATGGCGTCTTTTTGCGCTGAGGAACGCTCTTTGTCTTTCGCCGTCACCATGAAGGAAAGCTCACTGATGGAAACGTTGCTAGTTCTCTGGGACATTGTCCTACAACACTAGGCATTCAGGCGGTGGCAGGCTATCCATACTTCTGACACCGCGTATCAAAAGGGCACGCGCACAACGTTGCAATGGCAGACAGCAACTGAGTTTATTGGGCGCCTCGTCAAGAGCTACTGCTCACGCAGTGTTCCCAGACCACATGAGTGCCGGCCCTCTACCGGTACACAGTTCACCATTGATAAGCATGGAAATAAATACGTCACTGGATGTCTCAAAATTTTGTCGCGCCTTTAGGGTGCTGTTGTGCTGTAAACTCTATTTGGAATTGAGATTGTGTGGGCAGGTGGGGGCAATCAAGCTGCCTCTATGCAGCTTTCATATGGCCATCCGTACTGCTTGTGTTGTTGTGTGCTTAAGTAGCAATAATGAACTTCAAACTTCAACTTCAAAAAGGGAATCTGCGCAGGCTGTGCTGCGCTACGACGGATACGTGGGCTTCCCCGGAGGCCGTGTGGACCCGGGGGAGGATCCCGCCCAGGCACTCAACCGTGAGCTGCGCGAGGAGCTGAACGCGGACACGTCCCGATACTGCGCCACCGAGGGCGATCACGTGATCAGCTTCAAGCACAGGGAGCATCACTTCGCGTGCCACTTCTACGCGCTGCGGCTGTCTGCTGACGAGCTGCTGGCCACCGAGCGTGCAGCCATCGGCAGCCGGGAGCACGGGCACGAAACGATGGGCATCCTGCGGGTGCCCGTATACACCATGGCCGATGGCGTCGGAGGCCTGCCCGTGTTCCTCGCGCAGCGGTTCATCAGCACCGCGCGTGAGGAGCTCCTGTACACCACCGTCAGGCTGGGACTGCTGGACGAAGCCGAAGCACTCGCTGCGAAAGCCAAGAGCAAAGATGCGTTTCGGTGTAAGGACAAATAGGGTATAGACAATGGGAACATTGACAAAGCCCGACAAAGAGTGGGACAAGCTGGAGTAGGACAACTAGGCCTCACCTGGCGGTTCTTTGATAATGGCGGCGACGTATAATGAAGCCTGTCGGAAATGGCTGACGCGCTTCTCTATGCATGGCGCTGCAAAACGAACGAATATTGCGCGCGCGAGTTCTCGCATCTTCAATTATACCGAAAGTTTAATGGAACCGGTGTCACTGTGATGGTTATGTCATCATCATCATCATCATCATCAGCCTGTTTAGGTCCACTGCAGGACGAAGGCCTCTCCCAACGATTTCCAATCCACCCTATCCTGAGCGAGTTGGTTCCACTTTATGCCCGCAAACTGTTTAATTTCATCGCTCCATCTAACCTTTTGCCTACCTCTGTTGCGTTTTCCCTCTCGTGGTATCCATTCCGTCGCTCTTACTGTCCACCTATTATCCTTCCTCCTCATGACATGTCCTGCCCAGGTCCACTTCTTTCTTTTAATTGATAAGATAATATCGGCTACTCCTGTCTGTTCTCTGATCCACTCCGCTCGTTTTTTATCTCTTAGCGTTACCCCTATCATTTTTCTTTCCATTGCACGTTGCGTGCTCCTCAGTTTCATCTCTAGTTTTTTCGTTATTCTCCATGTATTAAGCCTTAACTATTCGAGATTGATTATTGTTGGATAGAATGATTTGTTCTATTTACGTTATAAGCACCTGTGGTAGACGAAAATATTTAATATATTCTAATCATCTCAGCGGTAAGACAACAGTGCCCTGTATGGCACTCGGGCCTAGTAGGGCCTGTAGGGCCTAATAATAATTCTGAGGGTATTTTGTGCCGTAACCGGCCATGATGAGCCGCACCAAGTACATGGTGGCCTTCGGTGTTTAACTCTAGTACATGGTGGCCTTCGGAGTACATGGTGGCCTTCGGATTAGAGTTTAACCCTAGTCTGGACCAAAAGGACCGAAAGCTGAGCGAGTTCGCAGGCATTGATAATGCAAAAAGGGGTGCGAAAAACATGGACACAAGGAAAAAAGAGTGGACAACAGGAAGGCAGACTATTACCTGCAGCAGCGCACTGAGGCGAAAAAGACGACACAACTTATCTGTACAAGCTCAGGAAAGGTGGCGCCACCTGTCAAACGGGTACACCTGCCGTTCTACGCGTTGCCGGTCTATAAGTCCGCGTCCCTCCACATTGGGCGCGCACGTATACTTTCAATGTCTGGTGGTGACCACACATGATCGCGTGTAGCTGCCGCTGTTTCTAAAAGCCTCCAACGGTGAAACCCCAGTTTGGGCATTGCAGTGGTTTCAACACGCGTGTACTCTGCGAGTGCTGCGGTCGCCACCCGTGCACGTGTGAACAAGACCGGGATTTTCGGCAGAACGCAGTTTCCTCAAAGTGGCCGCGTGCCTTCAAAACAGTTTGAGTCATCGGAGACAGCAGGGGTAGTGGCAGCAACAGGTGGATAGCAAAATGACGTTTTCGTCTGCACCCGACTTCCGGTTGAAGGTTCAGCTACGTGGTTCCTTCGTTCGGCCTTGTATGCCGGTTCTTGCAGCACGTCCTCGCTTCCCGCAAAGAAAACACGCTTCTCTGAAGTTATTATGGTTTGCTGCTCCGCATTAGGGTGCGCGAATCATTCTGTGAAATGAAAGAAAATGTTTCGTTTTCCTGGGAATGAAGCGCGCAAGCGTAATTGGGCAGTTGTCAAACGAGCGAACGCGTGACATGCGAGCTCTGGATTCCGAATGCAGGAGCCAGAATGTGATGAAGACCAATTCGTCACAGGCGAGTGTTTTGGCAAATAACTTGATTCATTCACAGTAACTTGATTCATTCACTTTTCACAGTAACTTTTAATAGCGATATGAAGAAATGAATGAACTCAAGAAAAACCGGCACAAAAAATCTCCACATAAGGGAACCCTGAGTAGTATGCGATGCAGCCATGAGTCGACTTAAAGTTGATTCACTGTTCATCGGTCCTTCCATTCGAGATTCCCCTGATGTTCCTCCAGCGGGTTGAGCACAGGCAGGTTCTCGGGTTTCGGCGGGTAGCGGTAGCAGTTCGTCACGCTCATCGTGGAGAGTTTGCCATGCCGCCAATGAATCTTTGCACGTAGAGCAAACGGCGTACTCACTGTGATCGTCGCCGGCGGCAAACTCCCGCTGGAGAACGGCGATGGCGTTAGCACGGGACTGCTTGCCCTTGATGGTCGAGAGGTTGTTATCGAACCACAAGCGGTCGCATACCTTACAGCTGTGCCCGCACGTGTGGTCAAAAAAAATGTTGCAGTGGCTTAGCTCGGCTATGCCAGGATATACGTAGCGTTAGCAAAGGTTCAGCTGATTATTCTTAGCTTTCCTGGTTGTCTAGATTGTCTAGGATTAGCTTGATTGTCATGCTTACTGCTGCTCCAATGACACACACGCGGTATACGTATTATGTGGCACATGTATATTTATTTTTGCTCAACGTCACGTTGCTTCTCTATAGCCACAAAGACGGCTCGGTGATCAGTGAAGTATAACACGCTGCCGTCTCTATGGCCCCAACACAGTATTTGGAGTTGTCTGCCTGTCTCTGATAAACAAGATCAATGGTGCTTCCCCATTGAGTCGTCTGTGCAGTTGGAAGACTGGCTAAGTCGAGGTTAAACATGTCCTTCAAAGGAACACAAAGAGAGTCTGGAGCACGATTGAAGTCACCAGCCACCACACACAGTTCACTTGCCGCCCGACTAGGTATACACGTAGCCACTACGTCTATAGTGTCTTTAACGGAATTGTTCGGTGACACATACACGGCTTCGATTATCACACCACTTTCGTCAAGCTGAGCGGCACAGGCTTCACCCTTAGGCACCGCTACGTTTGGCAGTTCACTGGCAGCAATCCCATTCCTGACATAGATGCAGACTCCCGAGCTTCTGGTAGCGTCAACACGACTGGACATAAGCAACCATGCTAAACTCCGGGACTGTGACAGCTTGTGATCGCGTGGCAACACCAACCTCTGTAAAGAGGAGAACATGAGCAGCGGTCAAGAGGCGGTCACCACGAACGTCCGCCATATGGCAAATCAACGATCGGACATTGAGCAGGGCGACTGTGTACACCGTGGCGGGGTTTGTCATCAGGGCTCTACAGCGAGCATATGCTGTGTTCAGGCCGTGCTTGTTTAAGCGCTCATATTGTGATACCAAAGCGTTATCTCGATTGCTAACATGGTGGTAAAATGTATGGTCTTGCTGCACGTTGGTCAGATACAAGCCCTGGAGGATAGTGACACGGCTAAGGGCAACGTAGACCAGCTTTTGAGGGTGAGCCTTAGCGTAGTCATATACCACAGTGCCGAAGGTACCACCCTGCGACTTGTGTATCGTCATGGCGCTTGCTGGAACGAGAGGAAACTGGGTTCTGCGCACCGATACATGCCTCAAGGCTTTTCCCTTCATGGCAAACGACATGGTGATGGGCTCGATCGGAACCCATTGTGTATACCGCCTCACGCCAGAGCGGTAGCTCACTTTGGCCTTGGTTAACGTTCCCACACCACTGGGACATTGCAGCCAAACTCTCTTTGGCGTATCGTCAACGTTAAGCTCAACCTCCATTAGCGTACCGACCATGCCGTTGACCAAGCCATCCGTCACATCAATGTTCTTCAGCAGCATATACGGCCGTTTCGTACAGAACATCACCACAGATGGCAGGTTGCCACTCTCCGCACGACTGAGGTCTTCGATCCTCGCGAGTGCCTCACGTTCCTCTTGTCTGCTCCGATGGCCAGTCACCATGTGTATGGCGACACTGTTATGCTTGTATTCACAAGACTCAGCAACCATCCTATTATAGACGTCGACGTCCTTGTTACTGAAGAAGAGACGGACTGCCATGGGGCACTGTATAGCAGCCTGTTCACGAGTGATGAAACGGTCGGTAAGCACACGAATCCCGTCGCGGTTCAACTCCTTTCCGTCGCCTATCTTGGTGAGGAGACCCGAGAAGTTTGCATCACTCTGTCTAACCACTTCGGTTAAAGGGAAGTATGAGAGGTGGTGCCACGGTAGCACGCACGTACTGTAGACGCTTCCGCCGCACCGCGGTCTCTTGTATATCTCACTTGCTCGCACCGGAGGGAGCTGCCTAAGGTCCCCGCAGAAGATTACGTCGAACCCTCCGAACGGCTCCGTCATCTGTGAAGCCCTGATTTCTCTCAAGCGTAAGTCCACTTGTCTGAGAAGGTCCGACGACAGCATGCTCACCTCATCCACAATGATGCACTTCACGTCGCGAAACAGCATCCGAAATGTATTCCCTCCTGTTGGTCATAACAATCTTGAATGCCGAATGTACGGTTACGCCGTTCAACGCAATGGCAGCTCTACCAGTTGTTGCACAGGCCGCGTGCGCATTCATCGCACTGTTTTCCTGGCCATCCCCATATGAGATGGTACGGTTACAACAGTACCGGTTGTAAACGTCCATGACGAGGCGCAACGTGAAGGTCTTACCACAGCCAGCAGGCCCGGTGAAGAAGATCTGCAGCGGTTTAGCCGTGAGGTCAGTCACGCGATGTATCACTTCCCGTATCAACGATGCCTGCCGTTCGTTAAGCAGCCTCATGCTCGCGTAGAAATCGCTTAACGGCATAACGTCGTCTCTACGGCGGACTCCAGGGCACGTGGCTGCAACCACCTTCTGTTGCGTCTTCGCCGTCACTTCCTCGGGGACCAAGTCGGAATTATCGTTCATGTCCACCAAGGTCGGCACCGCAGACGGCCTCTCTTGAGGGTGTTGCACTTTGTCTGATTTGATTCCGAACGGCCAACCGCCTCGCAAGCCGAAATCAACTCCGAAACGGTTACACCAGCAGAGTATACTCTGTTTTATTTCCATAATGGCTTCTTTGTTATCGTCAAACATTTTCTCAAAGGCATTGCCATCGAGAATGTCTAATTCCTTGCGAAACGGCACGTACAGCAAGACATGTTCCCTCTTATAGTTTACCACGTCGTCAATGGTGTAGTTTCGGCACCTAAGCACGGCTGGCTTCTGACGCTTCCTCAAGGTACTGCGATTGTACTCGACCATAAATTCCGCGAACGTCACCCCTTCCATTTCGGCTGGACGGTCTTCATACCGCTCAAGCGGTGTTTTGTGCCAAATGTCACAACTCGTGGCCAGCACTCCCTGTTCCTCCAACTCGGCCTTCGTCTTGCGGCTCCGATGGAGCTCTTCTGGCCAATGGGTGCTAACGTAAACTACGTCTCGGCTAGTGGTACACAAGTCAAATCGCAGGAGAAACCAGGCAGCCTCTTGGGCCGACATCTCAATTGCATTCAGCATATTCACCCCTAGCTGTCGCATAGCGTTTTCAAACGACAGCTGAGCCGATGGGTCCTGTTCGATTAAAGCTTTAATGGTTCTTCCCAAGTTGGAGACGCCACGGTTAGCCTTGTTCACGTACTCCACCACGTAAGATGCACAGGCATAAACGTCAAGAATTACTTGGAGGTCCATGTTAGACATCAGCACTGAGGCTATCCAAGAGTTAAAGGGGTTGACATTCGTCTGATCCATATCTCTTTTAAGCAGCAGCGTAGGCCTGGCTAGTCCACTGCGAATCACCTCTTCATACTCGTCAAAGTCGCGTATGCCATGATGTTGAAGCATTTCAGCGAAGGACTGATAGGCAGTGGTGTCGAGAGCACTATGCAATGCATCATGAGTGTTCTTCAGGAAGCGATACCGTTTCAAACCGGTTTCGTCGTCGTCGGCAGGGGCCTGTAGCGGAGTAAGCACTTTAGTGCTCTGCATCGGCCAGAACGGCGCATGGAACCTGCACTTCTTACGACCACCTTTATAGCACGTGTGTGTGTGCTGGTGTTCCTGGCACCTCGGCCGCTCCAAAGCATCGTGATCCACGGACAGCAGGCGCTCTGCCATCCTCACTGTGTTTGGCATGAAGTTGTTTTGCACCTCTTCATCCAGAGCTTGATTAAGCCACAAGAGCAGATGAGCATGGGGGCTACCCCTATGCTGGAACTCTATGCGCTTGAAACTTTCCACCACGTGGTACGGCTTAAATGGGCTAGTCCTGGAGTTTCGCAGCACTTTCATAATCACCCTAACCATGTGTTCAAAGTAAATCGCACACGCGGCTGGGTCGTTATTCACCAACGTCGCCGCGTAGCTCCGGTTCATCTCGTCTTCGTCAAAACCCAACTCCTGGGGCCTAACCTGCAGTTTCGCAAGCAGTTTGAGCAATTTCGGCCAATGCACCTCAGATGCAGAAAGCGTCAGAAACACCGTCGGCTTCCCAAGCTGCCTAATCACGGCGAGCAGCTCGCTCTTCCTTTTGTGCCAATATTGCACAGTGTTTGGGACACCTTCCATGAATCCCAAATCCTGCTCAATCGACTGTTTAACCTTGTCAGGATCTTCGATATCCTGTCTGGTCAGACCACGAGTAGTCGCGTTGCTCCGGTACATCATAGTCATCTGCGACGAAACACGGTGACGCAACACCTTCATAGCCATGTACAGTACGTGCATCGGCAAAGCACCCCGACTATCTTTCCTCCGAATCTCACTCGAGGCAATGGAAAACGGAGTAGGCTTAGCTTCTGGGGTTATACAACGAGCCTGGCCCAAGTATATCTGGGGGAGAGACAGCTCCTCAGCATGGGTAGCATACAAGATGCTGACAGGTCTCTTGCCATCTCCCGGTGCCATGGTTAAGATCGCGTCTTCATCGTACACCAAACTATGCTGGTCCAATGTCAAAGCTGTGGCCACATTCATTGGATCATCTAAATCGGCGAGATCGGGACAAGCCTCCACGTTAAAGTCTTCGTCTGGAGCGACGGCTTCCCTATACAGGCTTCCCAAACGTCCCTCGTCAATGTTTATGCCGTAGTGCCGTTATGCCGTAGTGCCGTTATGCCGTAGTGCCGTAGCGGCGAGTCTCTCAGTACCTCAACCCACGGTCCAAGCACATTGCGAGAAACCATGTTCGACAGATAGGTAGTCTTGGCAAACATTCTCGTCTTTATGTTCACCACTATGCATTTATCGTCTGCCAAGCCGCGAGGCAACTGCTTTAGCATCTCGTCCGTGTCTACCGGCACGTTCACCACGGGTCCCTTAATGCCAAACTGACCATTTCTCCAGTTCATTAGACGACGGATCTGAACGAAGGGAATGCGTGGCGAAAGTAAACGTTCGGCCACATCGTTCAGAACCGGTAGACCTGGCGGCATGGTCGGGTAACGATACCCATTGGTAACGCTAAAGAGTGGAACCTTCTGCTTAACGAGAAAGTTCTTGCACGTTGTACAAACCCGCGCCACGGTTTCAGCCCACTGCGGCGCCGCCGCTAAACTCAACGTTTCACGCATGGCACTACTCAGCGGCGTCAAGTCTTTCATGTGCCATAGTCTTTCGCACACGTCGCACACATATCCAAACGGATTGTTTACGAAGTCCGTCTGGAAGGTCCGAGTCGCACTGGCGCTTTCGCTGAGTTTCACAGTATATTCAGTCGATCGGCGAGCCTTGACGTCATCGACGGCGTTTTGTTGTTGCTGCAGGGGTGGTCGGGCACGTCGCTCAGCCTCCTGGCGACGCCGCTTTGCTAGACGTTCGTCCCTTTGCTCCATTGTCTCCGCAGCACGTTTAGCCTTCTTCTGTTCATTCCTCCTACGCTCAACCGCTAATTGCCAGGCAACTACTTCGGGATCCGATGAGTCGAGCTTCTCCGCTCTTCTGCGCTGTTGAGCAGCATTTGCGCTCTTCTTCTCCATGGCTATACCACACTGGCAAACGCCAGTCAGAAGCGCAGCGGCTCCAGCGCAGTGTCAGACGGCGACTGCACAGCGAGCGCGCGCCGGCGCCAGTGCGTCTACCACGGCTACGACGTCACTCCTCTGGAATGCGCAGACCGGCGGCGGTGAGTCACGCGCGGCGGCGGCGGAGTGCGCGAGAGGTGCCGGCTCCGGTGGCTCCGGTGCGCAAGCTGTGTGACATCACTGATCCTTGCGCATGCGCAGCACGGCTCTTGATGTGCCGCGCGAAACGGGCTTGGCTAGGCCAGTGTAGCTAACGCTACAAAAAGTCACGCTTAAAGCGCGCATCGGCGCCACCAACCTCAGATAGCGACGCCTTCCGGCGCTTAGCAGCCGCTTGGAAACGCTTTGCGAGCCCGCGCCGTGGCGATGCGATCTTCGCTCGTCGAAGATCGCATCCATGACAGCTGCTATAGAAGAGAGCGCGCCGGGGGAGAGCGTGTGCTTTTACTTATTATCTCTTGAACTACAGCGCCACTAGCGGTCTTCACTCAAACTAGAGCACGCGCCGGAGTGGAGCGAGTGCTCTACTGCAGAGCCATCTAGCGGGTGCTCCGAGTACTAACTAGGGCAGGCTACGCCGACGCTGGAGGGACGTACAGGCCTCGTTCATAAGCTGCTTCGTATCTAAAAACAGGACCGTAGATCAGTGTAGCATTAGCAGTCGAAATGGCAGTTTGGAGCACAGGAAAAGAGGGCAAACATAGTTAACAGTTACGCGAACAATTCGACTCCCTTCAGCACAATTACACGTGCTTTTGTCGAACACTTAACGTTCCAGACGCCTTGTGTCCAAAATATTACGGAGCCTCGGTACAGCCTTTGAAACGAAATATGCTAAATGTACAACTGCCGCGCATAGTGATAACTGCGATTGTGGAATGTCTATAGCACTCGATATCCTGCGCCAAGTGTCAACCACGCGTGCCAGCGAACGCAAGTTACAAAAGCGACTGCCCATTCACATTGACACTCGCCGATCACATAACCATGGCTTTGCGCTGGGGGTTGGGATCGCGATCGTTGCAACTAGTCATCCAAGTCTTTGGTTGACTTCCAATGTATTCTACATATGTTATGTTAACGAACCTGGCCTATTTAATCATAATTGTTCTATGAGTACTTGACGTGGCTCCTCGGGTACACGACATACCCGCCACACAAAAACACACTCCGGGAGGGTCACCAAGGATTCACAGCCCTCACCTGCCTTTTGCAACTTTCCAGCCATGCTTGCATTGCAGTTTTTCACCAAAGCTACGTCGTGAAACAAACGTCAAGCGCATACGTGAACGGGAAATCGTGACTCCCAACCGCGAAACGACGGCGGCATGTGGCGGCGGCGCGAAGCCTCGAGCCGGAAGTTGTAGCAGACTTCCTATCAACCCACATTTCCTTGCGACAACCGCGATTTTGCTATCCACGGATTTCGTTTTATTTCAGCGTAACGAGCGCGACGGCAGAAACATAACGACAGTTCTTGAGCATCGATTTCACCGCGGCCCCCACGCGCACGAAACCCGCCGGATCCAACGTAGTACTTCGTCTTAGATGCTCCTGATGAGAAAAAATATCGCTAAAATTGTGCGTCTTCTTTCTTTTTATTGCATGCATTCATTTTTTCGGAATGCCTCATCTTTCGGGCGTTTTTGCGTTCCCAAGAGGTCTGAAAAATTGTTGGTTCACTGTAATTAGAGTAGGCTCACGATAATTCAACCTTTTGGTTAATTCAAACTAATTTGAAAATTTTGGTTGGCCTGCTATGTTTTCAATGTGTTTAAAAGCTGCTTAATGCAGGCTGCACCATTCAGTTAATCCTGTTGACTCATACTGTTTTTCTTAACCTTACCAGAAGTATGGGCCGTTTTGGTTCCATCTGGGTTGAGCATGCATGCGTGTGTATCTTTTAACAGTCAGAAGTAATGCCAATTGCTCGCCAGCGTTTGTTAAAATGACTAGCAGAAAGCAAAAGACACACTGCAGTGGCAACGTAATGCGAGTGGTAACTGGCCGTCCTTGTTTTTCATGATATGCGATGCCAGGTCATACTACTGCCTGCTTTTGATTATTGAAACAGAATTCTGGGGTCCCCTCAAGTTTGAAATAATGAGAGTCTACTGTATGTATTTTCGCCTGTGGACCATGATTCAAGCTTTACTTAAGTAAACAGTGAAGGACGGTCAGCAGTACTTATGCCTTCTAACAGGACCTCGTTACGCAGTGTGAAGAGTGCTCTTCGACTCTCGCAACCATGTCATGGTCAAACACAAAACTAAGTCCTGCCTCGCAGGCACTGCCACTGCTGGACAAATGCCGAATGCCGTCGTAAGTTCGCTTAGACACTTACATTTGTAGGACACGAATTGAGGCCTGTTATCTGACCCCTCTTGGACACTGCGCATGAGCTTTGGCCATTGGACGCTGACAACGCAGGGTGCTCGTTGCTGCCGAATATAAATGTTCAACTTCGTGTGCTGTAAAGCTCCACCAGACTATAGCGCACGTCTACATGCCGATGTCTCTTCTTGAAATGATATCGGCAGCCCTAGTCACCGTAGCGAAGCAGAACACGACGGGTAGCGCTGCCACAGAGCATTACCACAGAACCAACAGAACACTTGCGCCAGCGCGGAGACAGGGGGAGGCGCGTCAACCGGAAGTGGACACTGCGCGTCATCGAGGATGTATGCCACGTGACACTCGGAGGAGCACTCGGCGAGGAGGTGGCACCGGCAATTGCAGGCGACCGGTGCGTGGCGCAGGAGAGAGCGAAACGGGCAAGCGTCGGGGTATAGTAATCCTACGCGTGAAACTCGACTGTTTCCGCTACTCCGCTATTTCCACACCGTTTCGAAAAATTCTTACGGCCACGTGTTCGCTGTGGACACCGGCACAAAAGCAACACCACAACTAAATTTCGACCTCTGGGTGGTTTAGGGGCCCTCTAAGATATGTAAGAATATATTTCAGAGAAACTTTTGCAAAAGGACTATAGAGGTATACCGCGATACAGCAACAGGAATACAGTTACAAGAATACAAATACTATAATAATTTTTCGCTCCAGGTATACTCATGCTCGGTAAAAACATTTATTAGGTGCAGCATGTTATTGTGAATTATACTGCCGGATCGAAATTTGCAATTGAGCTCATCGCTCCACTCACTAACATTAGTGAATGAATGAAGAATATACATTTCTTTGCCCACAAGGTCTGCTTTGATCTGATAAGCTTTGGAGTTAATTGCATTTAGGCAACATCAGCTTCTAAAATGAGCGGTCTTCTAGGCAATCCCGGTTCTGGCCTAAACAAAACACTCCTGAACAAAAACAACGTCGTTTTCGTTCCCGACAACTTCGGTTTGGTCTCTTTGGCAACGGAAATACGAGTTTCGTGTTAAAACGAATAGGTACCAACATCGCGTAAAGACAGGCCTACACCGAGGAGGCATTTCTTATTGCTGAATCTACGTACCAGAAAAACTTCCGCTGTCACGTCTGTTCTAACCATTCAGACAGAAACGGGGTAACCATGCCCTGCACAGCATCGCGATTTAATCGACACGTTGTAAAAGTGTGTGGCTGCTGAGATATAAAGATTTTCAGATGTACATATCTCATTATATAAATAAAAATACTAAAAATGCCGCTGAAATACCATCGCGATACCCTGCATCGTATCGCGCTACTGTACATCCCTGTCGACGTGAACCAGTCCCTTCATTGCAGAATCATGACTTTGAGCTACTCTTCCTCGCGCGTGGATAGGCTCTGGTTGACGGCGAAAACTCGTTGAGGAGCCCGAATTGTCGTTGTGGGCCTGCTCCGCGTCATCGGAGCAGGTTTGGTACCATACTAGAGGGTGCAAGCATTCTGGCGGTTCATCTATACAGGGACCATTACACTTTCGCTGACGGGCTTGTAATCGTGGCTAATGCTTGTCAGCATAACCTTCGCCTTCCCTACAACTAACCCTGCTGTGCCTATTGCGGCTCCAACCTGACGGTCCATGTGCAGGTTCTGGTGGCCCTAGATGATGCCTTCCAAGTCTGTATGTCCTTCCGTGCTGACGGAAATGACGCCAGAGCGTGGCGGAATTTTGGCCTCCTCTTCCATCACTTTCACGACAGGTGAACCGATGTTCCTATCCAGCGGTATCGTATTGTCCTTTGCAGGCGTCATCGAACTGGCTCGCAAGACGGTGATTCTTTGTATTAGAAAATTCATGCGAAAGATCAGGTCCATCGAGGAATGCTGTGGGGAGACATGCTCGCCGGATAAGTTATGCCGGCAATCGCGCCTCTTGTCGTGCGGACTCCAGCTGGCGTAATAAGAGGATTTCCAACTGTCTGGATATCGGGTCCTCTCCAGGCAGTCTGACCTTCAACTTGGCGGCGAACGGGTCTCTGTCAATGGATTAGTGGCCTCGGGTGCCTGTTATGGCGTTTTTCACTGGCAGATTCGGAGCAGGTTTTTTTTGCTCCGCCGCGACGAATCCGTGTTTCACTGGTCGAGCGGGAGCGGGTTAGTGCGTTTCACTGGCAGATTCGGAGCAACTCAAACCGCGCCAGAGCGCTCCGACTTGCTCCAGCGCCGAGGCACGGATTCAGACAGATTCAGGCGGAAGCGGGCCGCGTCCTCGCGTCACTTCCGTCTTGCCTGTCAAAATGGCTGCGTTCGCTGCGGGTGTGGAGCTGGAGTGTACAAGAAAGTGTAGCATTCCGTTTAGCGACGACAGCAGGACAAGCAGAAGCATGGAGGAAAGAAAAGCAGAAGCTTGTCCAGATCCGAAGACAGTGATAACGACGTGCTGTACGTAGCTTCGTGCGCCGCTGGCCACCGTTTGGTTCTCCCCGACGCTCGAATAGGTGTGATGTAGGCTGCATTTGCCGGTATGGCGTGTAATATATTGACTGTGATTGCGTTGTGAAATGAAATAGCTTACAAATGAGTGTAAGTATGTTTAAAGTGGAAAGCAGCACCTGCTTTCAAAACATTCGATAGATCTGAAGCCGCGGTACGAAAGGTAAACAGTGGCACTGGCCGTTTCACCGATGTGGCTTGCTTCGTTTCCATCGCTGCGCTCCACACCGATGTTTCAAAACCGATTGGATGTGTTAACGCATGACATGTGAGTACAAACGTTTATCGTGTTGGCAAAAGTAAGCGCTTCATTTCGAGTTCGCCGTTCGTCGCGAACGACGACGGGATAGAAGCGGCGTCGTTCTATAGCTAAGCCTACTCTCGGAGTCGTCATTGACGTAGGACTGTTTGGATGTGCTTGTCGCTGGCGAAGGCACAGCTTTATCGAGAGTGTTCTTCAATGGTGTTCTAGAGCGGGGATGTGCAAAACTCTTTTTTTTCTACTTGTTGAAGGCAGGAACTCTTACGAGCGCGTATGCCAAGGTGCAAAATGCGGCCGAGCCTGCGTCCCTACGTGCTCATCGTCCCCCTCTCCACCCATCGTACGCTTCATGCCGGAGCTTACGGCACCGAACGCAGAATCGTACCGTGTATTCAGCGCTTAATGCCCTCTCTGAGTAATAAAGCTTGAGCACAAAATGCGTGAATTGAATGTAAACAACTCGGAAACTGCTGCAGTCAAAATGTGCCCGGGGAAGGCGTCTTCGGTTGCCACGGAAACGCACGGAGCGGAAGTTGGGTTTGTATGACGTGTTCATTGACTTCCTGAATACTCGCTCGCGGAGCATTCTCGCACTCCGCTGGCAGATTCGGATTCGCGAAATCCGAGCGCTCCCTCCGGGATTTCGGTGACTGCTCCGGATCCGCCAGTGAAAAACGCCATTAGATTGGTGGTGGGATGTCCATCTACCAGCACGCCTAGGTGGGTAGTCGGTTGTTTGGCATTGTGGTTAGCTTATGGCGTTAGATCACACCTACGTCGGCTTGCTGCACTGCTGGTACGTCGTTTTTAGGGCGAAGCTCCTTATCGAAAAATCTCATATGCCACGTATACCTCGTATCCAATAATCTCGTATGAATCGCACGAGAACACGTATGATTCATATGTGTTCATACGAGGTTATTGGACACGCGCCGTGAGGTTTTTCGATTAAGCTGTGGGTCGGTTGACACGTATCGTCGTATCGTGTAACGTACACCACTCACAATGCCATGCAACGCCGGGAGGCACGCGCCGAGGGCGAGCGCGAGCCTCCCGGCGTTACATGGCGTTGCATGGCGCGAGCTCTCTCACTCTTCCATCTGGTGTCTTGTGAGAGAGAGAGACAGAGAGAGAGAGAGAAAGCGAAAGGCGCGCGTTGACTATGGAAACGCTCTTTCTTCGATGGTCCGCCGCGGTGGTGTAGTGGTTACGGTACTCGGCTGCCACCCAAAAAACGCGGGTTCGATCCCGGCCGCGGCGGTCGCATTTTCGATGGAGGCGAAAATGCCAGAGGCCCGTGTACTGTGCGTTGTCAGTGCACGTTAAAGAACCCCAGGTGGTCTAAATTTCCGGAGCCCTCCACTACGGCCTTTCTCTCCTCTCTATCTCTTTCACTCCCTTTCCCCTACCCCTACGGACGCTTAGCCGTGCTCCCTATATGGGCTGCAGAAATTAGCGTCCTTTCCTAACCTAACCACAATCAATCAATCTTCGATGAACGCTCTACCAGCTCGCAAAGAAGGAGAACGCGCCCTCACCCGCGAGAGACAACGTTGGCGCAGGCAGCGTCTTCTAGCGAGTTTCTTGAATGAAAAATACCGACTGCTCGCGCTGGAGAACCGGTCACCGGCCACCCATATATATATATATATATATATATATATATATATATATATATATATATATATATAGGCACTGGATCTTGACTTGTAATGAAGTGCCGGTGGGAGATTTCACTTGTGCATAGTTGAACCATGAGGATTCGTAGCGTGCGCGTTAACTAAATTAATCTGGAACTCGGCACGATCTACGATGAACCTCCCGAGCTCCGCCCACTCATCATCATTCACTCCGTGCATATGCTGTAATTTTTTTCGTACTTGCCCAAACCATGTGTAAGATATCACAGTTAGTGGAAGAACACAGATATCTGCATGTGTTCGCATCGAAATGCTTTAAGATTGCAGGGCAGAGTAGAGTACCTGTCTGCAGGCGCCTTAGAGTTCGCTGTTCTGCCTTACTCAGCCCATTCGGAGGAGCCGGGAAAAGGCGGCGAGGGTCGCGATTATATGTTAGAATTTCTTTGAACCGCAGCAGCGGTGTATTGGCCTGTATCGTTTACCTGTATCATTTTCCCGTTGCAAAACGTGCAATATATATATATATATATATATATATATATATATATATATATATATATATATATATATATATATATATATATATATATATATATATATATATATGAAGTGCCGGTGGGAGATTTCAGTTGTCCGTAGTTGAACCATAAGGATTCGTAGCGTGCGCGTTAACTAAATTATTCCGGAACTCGGTACGATCTACGATGAACCTGCGCAGCTTCGCCCACTCATCATCATTCACTCCGTGGATATGCTGTGATTTTTTTTGACGAGTTTACTAATCACAATAGAAACACACATTCAGATGTCACGCTTTACACAAAACAGTGGAAAGTAGACGCTGCGCCCGCAAGTGATTAACGCCTCCCCCCCCCCCCCCCCCCTAAGAAAACGTATGCCACACACTCCCCCAGCCCTTTTAAATTCATTTCAGAAGTTAGTTATTGAGTTGCGAGCTACTTCTGATAGGCCACATCGCACACATTCCAACAATTCATACTCACCTAATATATAAGACTACTTTCTTGCCCTTTTCCATTTCTACATTCGTGAGATTTTGTTTCAATTTCGTGACTGATTCATTTTTGAATGCTTCATTTTTCTAAACACCTCTGCTAATATGTGTGGCATGCGCTTGGTCACACGTATTATTATTATTATTGTAAAGGCGTTTACGAAAGGCTGGCGTAAGGCCCGACCATTAGCTTGGTCAACGGCTGAAGGCACGAGCCCCGAGAGCGAGCGGCGAGCACGAGCAATGCGCGTTAGGTCCAGACCCACTAGATCACACTGGAGAGCCCGCCCTACTATAGGGTTCGTTATTTTTCGCTACAATTACCTCCGGGATGCAAAGGGAGCCGTCCTGCGACCTACCAGTTCGTTACTATGAGTGGATCATAGTACGGCTTGAGACGCTCGACGTTGACAACGTCGCGACCACGACGGCGCATGTCCGAAGACGGATCGACGGGTTCAGTCACGTAGTTGACAGGTGATGCGCGTTCAACGACTCGATAGGGGCCTTCATACTTCGGCAGTAACTTTGAGGAGACCCCAGACGCAGCGGTAGGAACGGAGAACCACACCAGCGCTCCAGGGAGGAAGGTGGGTGCAGAGATAGGAGTTGATTTCCTATCCCTATGTCCACTAGCTTCAACACTAGCTGAGGAGGGAAGGTGTTTGAAGGTTCGAATCGGCGCCCCTCGATGGCTCGAGTACTCGATGGTAGCGCGAAGGAAGAGCCGTTGCCCGGTGAAGAGAAGCTTTATTCCACACTCAGGCGTCTGCCCGGGTCCAAGCCCGAACCTCCGCTCTCCTCTCACAACCCAGGCGTCGTCACTTCAACCCTCGGTTCGACAAAGAGTCCCCCAACAAGCCAATCACACTTGGGGGTCGGCATCACGCAAACCAATCGCACAAACACTTTTATGACACACACGGCATTGGTCAAACATACGTCACAATCTACAACACCCGAGGGGATAGGTTCACCGCGCAACACACGTCATTTCCCTCTCTCTCCTACGTTGTCGCCTGTGTATTAGCCCAGACGACCGCCGACGCTGGAGACCCTGCTCGACCTAACCTGTCCGCGCACCACGTCTCTTTCAAGAAGCCGCCACACAGGCGCGAGAATATTTGGAGGCCCTGTCCACTAACGATATGTCATTTTTCATCTCGGCCTGTCATCATCTTTTCATTTTAACGACCTTCGTCGTTAAAATGAACGATGAATGAAAGATGAAATGAATGGTAAAGAGTGCCACGTCGTAACGTCCACGTGGCACTGTTTAAGAATAGCTTCAACGACTTCAGAAACGAAGACACGAGCGCAATCACTGCGTAACTCCTGGGGTGGCCCGTGAAGTAGGATGAATCGATGAAGCAAGAAGGAGGCAACGTCGCGCGCTGTAGCTGCCGGAAGCGCAGAAGTCTCAGCGTATCGCGTGAGGTGGTCAACTGCCACAACAACCCAGCGCTGTCCAGCAGCTGTCATGGGAAGGGGCCCGTACAAATTAATGCCGACCCGCCCAAAGGGCCCGCTAGGACAAGGTAACGGCTGCAGACCCGGCGGCGAAAGGCGATTTCCAGCGCTGGCAATCGGGGCAAGAGCGCACGAACTTCTTAATGTAGCGGTACATTCCGCGCCAGAAGTACCGCTGTTGAAGGCGCTGGTAGGTCTTGAATATTCCGGGGTGTGCGCACTGTGGATCGGTGTGGAAAGCCGTGCATATTTCGGAACGCAGGCTGCGAGGTACTACCAATAACCACTGGCGGCCGTCGGAGCTGTAACTGCGGCGGCGGAGGAGGTCGTCGCGAATGGCGAAATCTTGAGCTTGACGGCGCTTTGCGCGAGTGGTTGGTGTCGATGGATTAGACAGCAAGCCTACTATCGAGACACTCCACGGGTCCTTGCGCTGCTCGGAGGCGATGGTGTCAAGGTCAATAGAATAAACAGTAAGCTGGGATACTGAGCAGCGAGCATTGTCGTCAGCCACGGGAGAGCGCGAGAGGGCATCGGCGTCCGAATGTTGTCGTCCACTGCGGTACAGCACGCGGATATCGTAGTCCTGCAGGCGAAGTGCCCAACGTGCAAGACGGCCGGAGGGATCCTTTAATGACGACAGCCAACAAAGGGCGTGGTGGTCCGTAACGACATCAAATGGGCGACCGTACAAGTAAGGTTGAAACTTTGCAAGAGCCCATATGATCGCCAGGCATTCCTTTAGGGGCGAAGCTCCTCTTATACCGGTGTCACACGGGCGTTTCGAAGGCCTTCGAACCAACTGACCATCGACTCAAAAATCATGTTTTAGCTGCTACACGGGCAGTTTTGATGGCTGTTGAGTCGATAGTGTATCGAGCTCGACAGACTATTGACTCGACGGCCATCGAGACCGCCTGTGTAGCAGCTCAAACGTGACTTTTGAGTCGATGGACAGTTGGTTCGAAGGCCTTCGAAGCGCCCGTGTGACACCAGTATTAGTCTAACCTTGTCACGCGTCAGGCGTAACCCGCGTGATGGGAGGCACGCGCTCGCCCTCGGCGTTCGCCTCGGCGCGTGCCTCCCGGCGCGTGCCTCTGCTGTCTTGTGTGAGAGAGAGAGAGCGAGCGAAAGGCGCGCGTTGGCTATGGAAACGCTCTTTCTTAGAGGGTTCGATCCCGGCCGCGGCGGTCGCATTTTCGATGGAGGCGAAAATGCCAGAGGCCCGTGTACTGTGCGTTGTCAGTGCACGTTAAAGAACCCCAGGTGGTCTAAATTTCCGGAGCCCTCCACTACGGCCTTTCCCTCCTCTCTATCCCTTTCACTCCCTTTCCCCCACCCCCACGGACGCTTAGCCGTGCTCCCTGCATGGGCTGCAGAAATTAGCGTCCTTTCCTAACCGAACCACAATCATCATCATCTTAGAGGAACGCTGTACCAGCTCGCAAAGAAGGAGAACGCGCTCTCACCCGCGAGAGACAACGTTGGCGCAGGCAGCGTCTCCTAGCGAGTTTCTTGATTGAGAAATACCGACTGCTCGCGTTGGAGAAGCGTTCACCGGCAACCCATATATATATATATATATATATATATATATATATATATATATATATATATATATATATATATATATATATATATATATATATATATATATATGTGACGAACCGCACAGGGACAGTTCGGAGTAGTGACGAAGGAAGAGGTAGACGAAGTGTGGAATAAACAGGGTTCGTACGACCGCCATGTCTTCTGCGTTACACTAGTCGACAGGATATACCGTGCCCTACATCATGACATCATCCAAGAAGGTCCTCAACATCCCGAAGTACTCCGGAGCAGCCGAGGACGTCCCTTTCGACAAGTGGCTACGTCTCTTCGAGGTGAAGGCGGCGGCCGCTGCATGGACGGAGCGAGACAAGCAGTGCAATTTCTCCGACTACCTTGAAGGTGAGGCCTTCCGATGGTACCTTACCGAGGTGTTTGACACGGATGCGTCATGGGAGAGCCTCTCTACATGCATGACGCAACGCTTTGCCAGTGCCGTCGCGGATCCTTTCCGTCAGTTTATCCATCTCCGACTGAAGCCAGGTCAGAGCCTTAAAGATTACTACGATGAAAAAATGCACCTGGGACGCCTTGCTGAGCTAAAAGACGCGCACCTTATATCGGGACTCATCGACGGTCTTCCCGCCGATATGGAAATGGCTCTTGCTGGACTTAACACGCCTACCCCAGCTACGTGGCTGTCGGCTGCGCTACGGGTTGAGTCCACCATGCAGCGACTTAAAACACAGCGCATATCAGGTCAAAAAGCGCAGATAGACCAAAACAGCGGTTATGCCCGTCAGCGTCTGCCTAATGCGCCGGTACGAGCACCTGCGTACGAATGCAGGCACTGTGCAATGGATGGCTTGCCTCGGCAGATGCACTGGCACAGTGAATGCCCACGACGCGCAAGCATTGCCGCCCTCGCTACCAACCAGGGAAACGAGGAGGGCGACCCAAAGCTTCTTTGATTCAATTTGATGCTCTCATTAACGGGTACCCTGTCAGTGCCACTCTTGATACTGGAGCCACGATTACCTGTATCAGTGAAGCGGTGCTGGCAGCTCTTCACCTGCAACTAATGAGAGATTCATGCATCACTGTTCAGCAAGTCACATCATCTGTCAAAACTTTGGGTCGCGTCTATCTTAAGATACAGATAGGAACCATCACAAGGCAAATTCAAGCACACGTTTTAAAAGGCATGAAGAACAGCCTACTCCTCGGCATGGATAGTGCCTGTCTCTTCAACTTGTCTCTTGACCTTGATACTTCGACTCTCCGCCAAGGGGATGACGTCCTCCACCCTCGCCCACAAGCCCTTTCTGCGGTTGTCATGGACGCTTGCTTGCAAGACATTAAAGTTAACGATATGGTGCACCTAAATGAAAATCAGCAGTTGGCATTGAAGCACCTTATCCATAAGTACGTGGATATTTTTTCCAAATCACAGACTGACATTGGGTGCATCACTAGTGAAACCCACCGCATTCATCTCACCAACAACGTGCCGATCCGCAGGGCACCTTATAGGTGCTCAGAAGCTGACAGCGTCGAAATGGACAGACAGATCAACGACCTTCTCAAGCAAGGTGTAATACGGCTGTCTACGTCACCGTACGCTGCGCCGGCACTTCTGGCAGAAAAAAGGGGAGAAGGACGCACGCGTTTCTGCATAGATTACCGCAAGTTAAATGCAGTAACGGTGCCTGACTGTCAGCCCATCCCTCGAATCGACGACATCATCGACTCTCTCGGAAAATCGACGTACTTTTCGACACTAGACATAACATCGGGTTATTGGCACGTGAGGATGCACCCGGAAGACATTCCAAAAACGGCATTTGTGACACGTACCGGTCACTACGAATGGCTCGTCATGCCTTTTGGTCTCCGGAACGCTCCAGCCACTTTCGAGCGGGCTGTCAAGTCTATCTTGACCAAATATCACTTGACCAACGTCACGAACTACTTTGACGACATCGTTGTCTATTCTGACACCTTTGCCAACCACCTTAAGCATCTAGATGCCGCTCTAAGCGCTTTTAAAAGCGAAGGCGTTCGACTAAAATTGAAGAAATGCCACTTCGCACAAACTTCCATTGAGTACTTGGGACACAAGGTTTCCAATGGCATGGTCACTCCGAAAGAAAGCAATGTGGAGGCAATCCTACGATTCCCGAAGCCATCACGCCCAAAAGATTTGCAACGTTTTCTCGGTACTGTCAATGTCTACCGCCGGTACATCGCCCACTTTAGTGAAATCGCGCATCCACTGACACGCCTGCTTAGCAAAGATGCCACTTGGAACTGGGACTCCCATTGCGAAATGGCTTTCAATCAGCTTAAGAAGTGCGTAACGGAAGAACCCATTCTCGCCATATACGATGCCACCAGACCTTGTGTGCTCTACTGTGATGCGTCCAACAAAGGTATCGGCGCCGTTTTGAAACAGGTGGATGATGAAGGTAGAGAGCGTCCAATTGCATACCACTCCCGCAAGCTGCTTAAGCATGAGACGAATTATGCCATCACAGAGCTTGAATGTCTGGCAATTGTTGATGCCATCGATAAATGGCATTGCTATCTGCATGGAAAGTCTTTCACTGTGGTCACCGATCACGCAGCATTGCAGTGGCTTAAGAACATTAAAAATCCTCGAGGTCGTCTATTCCGATGGTCCTTGAAGCTCTCAATGTACGACGTAAACATCAAGCACCAAAAGGGCGTTAACAACATCGAAGCCGATGCACTCTCTAGGAACCCTATTATACAGCTTCTATCTGCTGAGCAGCTGCGAGAGCACCCGGACGACAAGCCGCGATGCAAGCACACCAGTGAAAACGGAATGATCTTAGTGAAGCGCAGAGGGATACGAAAAATCTACGTTCCTTTTGCTCTCCGACCTTCCCTTCTTCAAAAAGCCCATGACGCCTTCGGCCATGTCCGAGTAAAGAAGACGCTACGACTTCTCTCTCCACAGTATTATTGGCCTGACATCGTCACTGACGTTTCCGAGTACGTGCGCCACTGTGATACTTGCCAGCGCTGCAAGAAACCGAAGACCAAACGCTTTGGTTCCCTGGAGTCGTTACCACCTGCGGAACAACCATTTGATCTTCTGGCAATGGACACCATCGGAGGTTTTGCCAACTACGGTTCAGCCAAAAGATTCATCCACTTGGTCGTGGATCATGCCACTCGTTACGTGTGGGCATTTGCACACAAGAATCAGACCTGCGACGCCTACATCTCCTGCCTAAAAAACATATTCAGTGCTGGAAAACCTCGCAAGTTTCTTTCCGACCGCGGAACAGGATTCACAGCTGGCAGATTCAAACAGTTTCTAAAAAACAACAATATTCATCAGCTCTTCACAAGCTCACAACGCCCACAATGCAATGGCTTGAATGAGCGAACTAATCAGTCCATTGTCACTCGCCTCCGCTGCAAGATCAACGACGAACCCAGAAAACCATGGACGCGTCTTCTCTCTGACGTTGTCGAAGAATACAACAAAACGCCTCACGAGGTCACAGGCTACGCACCCTGCTTCCTCATGTATGGCACACCATCTTATCCCTATCTGCTCTCCGACGTTGCCGAAAGTCTGCAAGAAGCTCGCGCAAATGCGGTCCGCAATTCCTTAGCGTATCACCAGAAGAACAAACTTATCTACGACAAGAAGTTTCTTCCATCAGGACTTCAAGTGGGGGACTGCGTTCTGTACGAGACACCCTGGCACCCCAACCACGGCAAACTCAGTGCCGTAATGGAAGGACCGTACACAATCCTAAGACAGATCTCTCCTGTAAATTACGAGATCGACCGCAGCGTGTGTCCCCTTGGCCGCCAGACTGACATTGTTCATGTCGGAAGATTAAGACGCTACCATCCACCCCTACATCTACGCCTATCTCGGAGGGAGGGGGAAGCGTGTGACGAACCGCACAGGGACAGTTCGGAGTAGTGACGAAGGAAGAGGTAGACGAAGTGTGGAATAAACAGGGTTCGTACGACCGCCATGTCTTCTGCGTTACATATATATATATATATATATATATATATATATATATATATATATGCACTGGATCTTGAATTGCAATGAAGTGCCGGTGGGAGATTTCAATTTCACTTCTGCATAGTTGAACCATGAGGATTCGTAGCGTGCGCGTTAACTAAATTAATCCGGAACTCGGCACGATCTACGATGAACATCCCGAGCTTCGCCCACTCATCATCATTCACTCCGTGGATATGCTGTGATTTTTTTTTTTCCGTGACGGTGTAATTGGTCTCGGCTTTAGTAAGCGTACGACTTGCGTGTGCCACAACATACTCAGGGAACCCTGCATGGTTTGCGCTGCGCAAGGACAGCGCCGAGGCCCACACCGCTAGCGTCCGTGTGTACCTCTGTAGGGGCCACGGGATCGTAGTGGCGCAGTAGGGGAGGAGACGTGAACAAACGACGGAGCTTTGGGAACGCGTTGTCGCACTCTGACGATCACGAGTCGAGGGGCCCGTTACTTCCGAGGAGCTTCGTTAGCGGCGGTATGATGGTGGCGAAATTCCGAATGAAGCGTCGGAAGTAGGAGTACAGTCCTACGAAGCAGCGCAGTTCTTTGACGGACATCGGTTTCGGGAACTCGGCCACGGCCCGGAGCTTGACGGGATCGGGGAGAATTCCGTCCTTGGACACGACGTAGCCTAGTATTGTTAGCTGCCGTGCCGCAAATCGGCATTTCTTAAATTAAGTTGTAGGTCGGCGTCTCTCAAACGCGTCAAAACATGTCGCAAGCGTTGGAGATGCGTGAAGAAGCCCGGAGCGAAAACGACAACGTCGTCGAGGTAGCACAAGCACGTGTGCCATTTCAAGTGGCGCAGGACAGTCAGGACTTTTGGTTTCAAAAGTAATTAGCGGCACGAAGTGCAATACATGGCTGCGGCACACAGTGTGCGTTGCACTGTTTATTATATCCGTTTCGAATATTAATACAATGTTTTAGTGGGTTCTGCGCTTGTCACACGTCTCTTTTATAAAATTTTCACTGCTCACTAACATCGAGTGCCCAACATCCGCAAAAGTGCGGACCCCTGAAGTGACAAACCTGCAAGTCTCAAACGAGTCGTATAAATTCTCTGCGTTGGCAATTTACGAAAGCCTTGCTCGTGCGGACAGCCACTGCATCTTCCATTGATGTTCCATTTAGCAGGAGATAGATTATTGCATTATTTCATAACCGTGATCGAAATAACAACCGCGTATCGGGCGTCCACCTCTCCAGTAGCAGATTCCCGCTCGCGGGTATAGCGCAGCAGCGCCACTAGTGGTGGTTAAGCGCGAAAGCTTCACCCTCGGCCATCAATTCTCACGCAGCGTCGGCCGCTCTACTTGTTTTCTAGGTCGCCCTAAGCATGGAGAAAGAAAAAAATGCCGTAGGCTCGTTCGACTTGCGCGCGCCCAGCTGTTCATGCTTCCGGACGTCGCTGCGAGACGCAATGGCGAAAGCTGAGCCCGAGAAGTACCCACTCGACATGAGCGTCGTGCAGAGCCTGGACCTGAACCAGAACGGCTTCGAGGCGTGCACCCTCTCCGATGCCCTGGCCACGGGATACCGAAACGCAGCGCACGCCATGCTCTGGGCTCCGACCGATGTGCTCGTCATGCGGCGCTACCGGCAGAAAGCCACGATTGTGGTGAGTGCCGACAGGGCGTTCGTCTTTTGACGCGCAAGCAATCCGAGGCTGCTGCTCCAGCAAATGTGTACGTCTCTTTGGAACTCAACGCCTTTCCCGTAGGAATAGATAGGTCCTCGCGGGAATTACATCAGATATCGTGTTTTTGTCATTTCTCCCGCCACCTAGATCATGTTTCGCGGCTCGACCTCTCCACCTTCTGGGGACATACGGCATCGAACCACTAACCTCCGTTGTAGTGCGGCACTTGCGCCCCTAACCTCTAGAGCTTGTTCCGCGAAATCCGCCGGATTCCTTTTTCTGAAAAAGGGTGTGGGAAGGCCTGTAGCAAAAATCGCTGCACCTTGTTCGTTGTTGAAACCCTATACGAACGCCATTGCGGTGCGGTTGCTCTTCGGTTCCGCTAACTAGGAACCTATCAGTCGCAGCGTGACGGCCATATGCAATATACAAGGAAATCTGTATGGATCTGCTTGTATATTTATCTATCAATATATTTATTACAATACGTCAACGACTCCGTACCCATTGTTTTACATGAGGCGTCAGAGAAACAAACAAGTTTGATAATGTTCACAAAGTATGATTCAACGGCGTTTTTAAAATGGGCATCGCTTACGTGAACGACGATGTCTGAGGGAAGATGGTTCCAGTCTGTGGCACTCTTGACGAAAAATGAGTGCAACTGCATGCTGGTGTGAGAACGTGGAGGGTATACAGCTTTCTCATGGCTGATGCGTTGAGAGATGCGGTGAGCTGGATTGATAGAACAGTAAGCAAAGCATGAAAAAAATTCTAATAAATTGAGAGCCTTGCAAATTTAAGGCGCGTCTGAAGGCTCTGTAGACCTGCTCTTCTCTTTAGGTTAGTTAGGGTAGTGGCGTACGAGTAATCACAATAAATAATTCTGACGCTGCAGTTTTGCAATAATTCCATTAGCTCTTTTAGAATGCGTTCAGGGGATCCCAGACAGAACAAGTATACTCTAATTTGGGTCAGATTTGTGTTTTGTAAGCGAATAATTTAACTGGAGTGTGCTATATTTCGCATAACGTAACCTAAACTATGGTTAGTAGCGTTGGTAATTAATATTGGTTATGTGAGCTGCCCAAGTAAGGTCGTTACAGAGAGCAATGCCCAAGTACTTAGCATTAGGTTCTGTGGTGATGATGCTGCCGTTAAGGCAGTGTTTGAATGCTGGGTAGTCGTGCCGTCTATGAAATGAAACCAAAGATGCTTTGTTAGTATTCACCAGAATTAACTAGTCTCTGCACCGTTTATCTAATTTTAGTAAGTCGTTTTTGCAGTGCTAGGTTATCGGCGACATGGATGATTTGACGATAGGTGACGCAGTCGTCTGCGAACAGCGGTATTCTTTATGAAGTATTGGTGGGCAGGTCATTGGTGTAAATGTTAAAAATGAGGGGACCTAATGCAGTGCCTTGTGGCACTCCAGATAAAACAGCATTCGGGAACGCCGCAGTTGCACGCGCGGCGTCTCACCACACGTTATACGACACGTCGCGCCATCTCCCGGCACTGCGCACACGTGCGGTCGCGCGACGCACGTTTTCTCTCACTACCGTAGATAACCCCGTCAAGGGTCGTTATCTGCCGTCGTGCTTTGAAGACTCCCCTAGAGTTATAGACAGATCCGCTGACACCGGAAGCCCCGGAGCGACCATGGCAGCACAGCACACTGACTCCCCTAGAGTATCTCTAAGGGAGTGAGTGTGCGATGCTGCCATGGTTGCTTGGTGTTAAGACCGCAATATTCCTCAAAGGCTTTAACAACGTCATCGTAGTCTTCACGATGCGTTTCCTATTGTTCAAAGGTGTTAATACCTCGACTGCTTCAGATCCTGCGACGTGCAAGAAGATGGCGTCTTTTTGCGCTGAGCAACGCTCTTTGTCTTTCGCCGTCACCATGAAGGAAAGCTCACTGATGGAAACGTTGCTACTTCTCTGGGACATTGTCCTACAGCACTAGGCATTCAGGGAGTGGCAGGCTATCCATACTTCTGACACCGCGTATCAAAAGTGCACGCGCACAACGTTGCAATGGCAGACAGCAACTGAGTTTATTGGGCGCTTCGTCAAGAGCTACTGCTCAAGCAGTGTTCCCATACATGAGTGCCGGCCCTCTACCGGTACACAGTTCACCATTGATAAGCATGGAAATAAATACCTCTACGGATGCCTCAAAATTTTATCGCACCTTTCAGGGCACTGATGTGCCGTACACTTTACTTGGAATTGAGATTGTGTGGGCAGGTTGGGTCAATGAAGCTGCGTTTATGCAGCTTGTATCCGGCCATCCGTTCTGTTCGTGTTGTTGTGTGCTTACGTAGCAATAATGAACTTCAAACTTCAACTTCAAAAAGGAATCTGCGCAGGCTGTGCTGCGCTTCGACGGCTACATGGGCTTCCTCGGAGGCCTTGTGGACCCGGGAGAGGATCCCGCTCAGGCACTCAACCGCGAGCTGCGCGAGGAGCTGAACGCGGACACGTCCCGATACTGCGCCACCGAGGGCGATCACGTCATCAGCTTCAAGCACAGGGAGCGCCACTTCGCGTGCCACTTCTACGCGCTGCGGCTGTCGGCTGACGAGCTGCTGGCCACCGAGCGCGCCGCCATCGGCAGCCGGGAGCACGGGCACGAAACGATGGGCATCCTGCGGGTGCCCGTCTACACCATGGCCGATGGCTTCGGAGGCCTGCCCGTGTTCCTCGCGCAGCGGTTCATCAGCACTGCGCGTCAGGAGCTCCTGTACACCACCGTCAGGCTGGGACTGCTGGATGAAGCCGAAGCACTCGCTGCGAAAGCCAAGAGCGAGGATGCGTTTCGTTGTAAGGGCAAATAGGGTATAGACAATGGGAACATTGACAAAGCCCGACCAATAGTGGGACAAGCTGGAGTAGGACAACTAGGTGTAACCTGGTTAGTTCTTTGACAATGACGCCGACGTATAATGAAGCCTGTCAGAAATGGCTGACGTGCTTCTCTATAGATGGCACTACAAAGCGAACGAATATTGCGCGCGCGAGTTCTCGCATCTTCAATTATACCGAGAATTTGATGGAACCGGTGTCACTGTGTTGGTCATTTATTAACCCCTAGCTATCCGAGCCTCCTTATTGTTGGATAGAATTACTTGTTCTATTTATGTTATAACCACCTAAGGTAGACGCAAACATTTGATATGTTCTGATCACCTCAGCGGTGCGACAACGGCAACATGTAGGGCACTCGGGCCTTATAGGGCTTGTAGGATTTAATAATAATAATTCTGAGGGTATTTTGTGCCATAACCGGCTATGATTATGAGTCGCACCAAGTACATGGTGGGCCTCGGAGTAGTTTCGACCAGTTGGGTAGCCTAATGTCCACTTAAAGATAAGCACATTGGTGTTTCCTTCCACTTCGCCTCCATCCAAATGCGGGCCCCGTTGCCGTGGTTCGCTGCCGCCGCCTCGAGCTTCGGAGTCCAGCACCTCTACCGCTGGGCCTGTGGGGCCTAACGGTTGCGCATTGCAATATGCAGTTTCATGTTACCGTTTGCTTCTAGCTTTGTCTTGCGTGTCAATGTTGTATAAATAGCACGGCGGAATGGAGAGCTGAATGGAACCACTTGAGGTTTCTGAGCTACGGGCGCGTCAAAAGCCGTTGTGATGGGGACGACGACGGCAGTTATGATGATGGTAATGGTGGATGGTTGGGCGAACGTCGGTAATGCCGTAGTTTTCCTTATTTTTTTAACAAATGGAAAACACTGTCTACATTTCAAACATATTCCACTGACTTTATTGTGTATTTGTGGCTCGTTTCCACCGGCAGCTATGATTGCTCTGTTACCGAGCCTCCCACCACGCTCGAGCAGCCGCTACGTCGCGTCAGCCAGCCACAAGCTGCTGAGGCTCTTCTGACCCCTGCTGCGCCTGTGCACGGTACTACGCCGCTGACGTACGCTAAACCCTTACCCGACCTTATGCCCAACCAGCCCCGGCTCCACCCACCGCAGCTGTTAACTACTACACCCCGCCACGTACGGTACGCCCGACTTACGTGCCCTTTTCATCTCCCAGACCGCACGTGAACCCCTGACGTGCTTCGGATAACAAGCCCATCTGTTACACCTGCGGTATTCCAGGCCATGTTGCGCGATTTTGTCGGCGCCGCGCATATTTTTGAAACGACGCTCCAAATCTCGCCTACGACCTCCACGACCCTTCCCATAATGTGGCCCATGAACCGAGGGATTCATACGCTCGTCGACCCGACTTCCGCTCCCGTCGGTCTCCTTCACTCTGTCGCCGTTCCCTTTCCCCTATGCGTCCCGTCCCACTCAAGTCCAGGAGGAAAACTAACAGTCGCAGTTCGCGAGGCAAGAACGGCGCCATCGTCGAAATTTTCAAGGCGGTCACCTTTCGCCTTCTAATGAGATTGTAGTGTTTGTGGATGGTGTCGTGATTAACGCTCTTGACGACACAGGAGCTGCAGTTTGTGTTATCAGTGACGTGCTGTGCCGGATACTTAACAAGGTGAGTATTCCGCTTCTTGACCTTTCGCTGCGTACAGCTAGCTCGCAGCACGTCCAGCCTTCGGCCACGTTTAATGCTCGTGTTTTATTTCAAGACTCGCTCTACGTCGTCGAATTCGTTGTCCTTTCCCGTGCGTCACATGATGTTGTCCTGGGCTGGGGTTTCCTTTCTGCACATCACGCGATTTTCGACTGTGCTCGTGCAAAACTTGCCTTGTCGCCGTTCCGTACCACAACCGAGCATCTCCCGTGCAGTTCTCCTAAAGTGGTTGTATCCTGCTGACGTTGTCATTTCGCGTTAAGCTGCTGCCTTAGTTTACGTCTGCTGCGATTCTGTGACTGATTTAACCGCGCGTTTTACGCCATCTGTGGAGTGTGCAACCTTGCAGTCCCATTCGCCACCGTCACACTTGCTAATGATTCCGCTGCGGTATACGCGTGCAACCCGTTCCCCTGCCCTTCAGCTCTATTACGTGGCGAATGCGTTGGACGTCTCGAGACTTTCGACGCCATTTTCCCGTTTGACGCAAAGTCCGGTACGACGCCCGCCGTGACTTCTGCTGCCGTATCCGCCTCACCTGACCAAGACGTCTTCTTGCGTAGCATCGATAGCACGCTCACGCAAGCTGAGCGTGACCAGGTTGTTCAACTACTTGCCCGTTTTCGTGCCTCTTTCGATCTCGGCCAATCTTCCTTGGGCCGCACGTCAACAGTTGTGCACCATATTGACACCGCTCACCAAGCACCACTACGCCAGCGTCCGTACAGGGTATCACAAGCAGAGCGCAACATCATCAGTGAACAAGTCGACGACATGCTGCAACGTGGCGTGATCCAGCCGTCCCACAGTCCTTGGGCATCTCCAATCGTGCTGGTGCGAAAAAGCGACGGTTTCATCACGTTTTGCGTATATTATCGCCGGCTCAACAAGATCACGCGCAAAGATGTTTATCCCCTGCCCCGAATCGACGATGCTCTAGATTGCCTTCAAGGTGCCGAAGATATAACTTCGCTTGATTTGCGCTCTGGGTACTATAGTAAGTACCGATGGCTGAAGCGGACCGCGCTAAAACGGCTTTTGTGACACCTGGCGGGCTATATGAATTTAACATAATGCCGTTCGGCCTTTATAATGCGCCTGCGACTTTTGAGCGGATGATAGACACGATTCTCAGAGTGCTCAAGTGGCATTCTGAGAGGGCTCAAATGGTATAGGTGCCTTGCTACTTAGGTGACATCGTCGTATTTTCCGCTAACTTTGAGTCTCATCTCTCTCGCCTTGAGCAAGTTCTTGAGTGTCTCAGAGCCGCCAGCTTGCAATTAAACTTGAAAAAGTGCCACTTTGGTGCTCGAAAGCTCACAATTCTAGGCCACGTCGTCTCTAAAGAGGGAATTCAACCAGACCCAGCGAAACTACGCGCGGTTACCGAGTACCCGAAACCCACTACACTAAAGGAGCTCCGAAGCTTCATAGTGTTGTGTATACTTTCGGCGTTTTATCCGTAACTTCGCCATGATCATCGCCCCTCTGACTTGGCTTCTTTCTGGCAGCGCGAACATGTCGGCTTGAAATTCCGATTGCGACAAATCATTCACGACGCTCCCACAGCTTCTCACGTCGACCCCAGTGTTGCGCCACTTTGATCCTAGCGCGCCTACTGAACTCCACACAGACGCCAGCGGCATAGCTCTTGGTGCCATTCTTGCACAACGAAAAAAACGGCTGCGACGAGTACGTTGTTGCATATGCCGGTCGCGCCCTCACAAAACCGGAAACCAACTATTCTGTAACAAAAAGGAATGTCTGGCAGTTATCTGGGCGATCGGCAAGTTCCGCACCTGCTATTACGGGTGCCAGTTTGACGTTGTTACTGACCACCATACCCTGTGCCGGCTATCGTCTATGAAAGACCCGACTGGTCGCCTCGCTCGTTGGGCGTTACGACTCCAAGAATATGACGTGCCAGTTTATCGCTCGTGACGCATACATTCTGACGCTGATGCCCTATTCCGTTCACTGCTGCCGTCTGACCCTGACCACTCGCCAACTTTCACCTAGGGTGCCTCGTCTCTTAGCATCACCGACACGCCGGCTGAACAGCGCAAGGACCCCAAAACGCCCTATCCAACAATTCGCATAGCCCCGTCCCGCGATGTCTTCGTTGTCAGGCTCAACATTTTGTCCTGTGTGAAGGCTTGTATCGACGGAACTATCTCGCCGGCGGCCGCATGTGGCTTCTCGTTATTCCCCGTCATGTACGCTGGAACATCTGCTGAGCCTTCCACGACGACCCTCAATGTGGCCATGCTGGTGTATCCAAACGTACTGCCGCCTTCGACTGAGGTATTACTGGCGCGGCACGTACCGATACGTTCGCCAATACGTCAGGTCGTGTCATGCATGCTAACGCCTGAAGAAACCGCCGCCCCACAGTACCGTTGGGCCTCTACAACCCCTTCATCACCCGGCACGACCATTCGACCGCGTCGGAATCGATCTCTATGGTCCGCTCCCCAACACCTCTGACGGAAACAGATGGATCATAGTCGCCGTCGACCACCTCACATTGTATGCCGAAACGTCTGCGCTACCATCTGCCACGGCGAAAGACGTCGCCTGTTTCATTCTTCGTAATCTCATTTTACGACACGGCATACCATGTGAACTGCTAAGTGACCGCGGCCGTGTCTTCCTGTCCGATGCCATTGAGGCACTGCTAAGGAGTGTCGCATTATTGACCGCACCACGTCCGCGTACCATCCCCAAACAAACGGCATGACTGAGCGTTCCAACCGCAGCCTTGGCGACATGCTCGCCATGTACAGTACGGTCCACTGTTAAAGGGAACACTCGAATTTGCGCCTTCGCTATCTCTGGCGCCTTAACTGCAAATGTGTACGGAAATAATGTTCGTTGATGGTACATATGGCTCGAAGGGAGCCAGAGCTGCCAACCGCAACTTACGTGCCTCAAATATATGCAACAGAGGCTTTACGAGGAAACAAAATGCAAACATGCCCTGCGCGCAAGTGTTCCCTTTAACAGTGGACCCCACTGTACGTGTCGGAAGACCACTCAAATTGGGATAGCGTGCGTCCGTTCGTCACGTACGTGTATAACTCTGCGCCGCAAACCACCACCCGCTTCTCTCCTTTCTTCCTGTTATACGGACGTGAACCCTCCTGCTCAATGGATGCCATTCTCTCCTACCGACCCGATCTTACTGAAGCGACACCTGCTTCCGCTGCATATGCCGAAGATTGCCCTCAACTCGCCCGCTCTTTCAGTGCACAAGACCAATGGCGCCAGAAATCCCGCCATGAGGCCTCTGCCTCTAAGGCCCTCTATACTCCGGGGATGCTGGTTTGGCTCTCGGTATCATCGACTACTCCCGGACTGTCCACCAACCTTCTCTCACGCTATTATTGGCCCTACCGTGTTGTCGCGTAGACATCTGCAGTGAACTATGTCGCCGAGCCGCTTCAACCGTCTTCCGACCACCGCTGTCGAGGAAGTGAAACAGTGCACGTAGTGGGGCTCAAACCATACTACGACCCGCCTGTCGTGCCATTCCCCTAGGTCGCCAGGTTGGCTCTTCTCTGCGCGGGGAGTGATTGTAGCAGAGCATATCGTCACAGCTGCGAGTCAGTGTGAAAGAAGACGTTGAAGCTTGTGTGGTGCGCGCTAAGTGAACTGTCCCAGCTGAGTAGGCTTATTTAGTCGTGGCGTCTTCAAGTGTCTCTAGAACACACCTTGTTTCATCATAAACGTTCTATGACTACTCGACGTGACTTCTTGGGTACAAGACATACCCGCCACACAAAAACATACTCCGGGAGGGTTGCGAAGGATTCACATCTCTCACCTGCCTTTTGCAACTTTTCAGCCATGCTTGTATAGCAGTTTTTCACCGAAGATACGTCGTGACGGTCAAACGTCAAGCGCATACGTCAACGGAGAATCGTAAATCCCAACGACGAAACGACGGCGCCGTGTGGCGGCGACGCGAAGCCTCGAGTCGGAAGTTGTTGCAGACTACGCAGTAACCAACAATTCCTTGCGAGAACCGAGATTTTGCTATCCACCTATTTCGTTTTATGTCATTGTAATGAGCGCGACGGCAGACACATAGCGACACTTCTTGAGTATCGATTCCACCGCGGCCCCACGCGCACGAAACCCGCCGTGGTACTTCATCCTAGATCCTCCTGACCAGAAAAATATCGCTCCAATTGCGCGTTTTTTTGCAGGCATTCATTTTTGCGGACTGCCTCATCTTTCGGACGTTTTTGCGTTCCCGAGAGGGTCTGAAAAATCGGTAGCTGACTGTAATTACAGTAGGCTCGCGATAATTCAAACTAATTTGAAAAGTTTGGTTGGCCTCGTATATTTTCAATGTATTTAAAAGCTGCTTAATGGAGGCTGCACCATTGAGTTAATCCTGTTAACTCATACTTTTTTGCTTATCCATTACCAGAAGTATCGGCCGTTTTGGTTCCTTCTGGCTTGAACATTCATGCTTGTATATCTTTTAACTTTCAGAAGTAATGCCAATTGCTCGCCAGCATTGGTTAAAGGATTCACAATGACTAGCAGAAAGGAAAAGACACACTGCGGTGGCAACGTGATGCGAGTGGTAACTGGCCGTCCCTGTTTTTCATGATATGACGCCAAGTCATACTACTGCCGGCTTCTGATAATTCAAAACAGAATTCTGGGGTGCCGTCAAGTTCGAATATAATGAGAGTCTACCTGTGGACGACGATTCAAGCTTTACTTATGTAAACAGTGAAGGACGGTCAACATCACTTATGCCTTCTAACAGGACCTCGTGAAGTGTGTGGTTCGACTCTCGCAACCATGTCATCGTCAAACAAAAATCTAAGTCCGGCCTCGCAGGCACTGTAACTGCTGGACAAATGCCGAATGCCGTCGTGAGTTTGCTTAAGCACTGCCGTTTGTAGGACACGAACTGAGGCCTGTTATCTGACCCCTCTTGGACACTGCGCATGAGCCTACGCCATTGGACGCTGACAACGCTGTGTGCTCGTTGTTGTCGAATTTAAATAGTTAACTTCGTGTGCTGTAAACCTCCACCAGACTATAGCGCACGTCTACTTGGCGATGTCTCTTCTTGAAATGACATCGGCAGCCCGAGTCACCGCAGCGAAGCCGAACACGACAGGGAGCGCTGCCACAGATCATTAGCACAAAACCAACAAAACACAATTGCGCGAGCTCTGAGGCCGGCGGAGGCGCGTCAACCGGAAGTGGAGAGTTTGAGCTGCGCGTCATCGACGATGTGTCACGTCGGAGGAGCGCTCGGCGAGGATGTGGCACCGGCAACAGATGACCAGTACGTGGCGCAGGAGAGAGTCCGCCGCGGTGGTGTAATGGTTGCGGTGCTCGGCTACCACCACCCAAAATACGCGGGTTCGATCCCGGCCGCGGCGGTCGCATTTCTGATGGAGGCAAAAATACCAGAGAGCGAAACAAGCAAGCGCCGCGTTTTAATAATCGAACGCGTATAACTCCGCTATTTTGGCATCGTTTCAAAAAATTCTTACGGCTACGTGTTCGTGCGGACAACGGCGCAGAAGCTACACAACTAAATTTTGACCTCTGGGTGGTTTAGGGTCAGTAACTTATGTAGGAATGTATTTCAGCGATACTATTGCAAAAAGACTATAAGAGGTATACCGGGAAACAGCTACAGGAATACAGCAACAAGAATACAAATATTAGGATAATTTTTCGCCTCGGGTATACTGATGCTCGGTGAAAACATTTATTATGTGCAGCATGTTATTGTGAATTATACGGCAGCGAATCGAAATTTGCAATTGAGCTCATCGCTCCTCATTGACATTAGTGAATTAATGAAGTGGGACGTCCATCGATTTGGGAAACTTTGTCGTTAATTGCATTTAGGCAACAGCAGCTTCTAAAATAAGCTGTCTTCTACACAACGCCGGTTTGGTCTAAATACAAGACTCCGAAACAAAAACAACGTCGTTTGCCTTCCCGACAACGTCGGTTTGATCTCCTTGGCTACGGAAATACGAGTTTCGTGTTATAACGAATAAGTACCAACATTGTGTAAAGACAGTCCTGCACCGTGGAGGTATTTCTTCTAGCTGCATCTACGTATACCAAATTAACTTCCGCTTTCACGTCCGTTCTAACTGTTAAGAGAAAAACGGGTTACCCGTGCCCTGCACAGCATCGCGACATAATCGATACGTTGTAAAAGTATGTCACTGTTGATATATAAAGATTTTTCAGGTGTACGCATTTCATTATATAAATAAAATACTCAAAAATGCCGCTGAAATGCCATCGCGATACCCTGCATCGTATTGCGCTACTGTACATCTCTGTGGACGTGAAGCAGTCCCTGTATTGCAGAATCATGGGTTCGAGCTGTTCTTCCTCCTGCGTGGATAGGCTCTATAGTTGACGGCGAAAACTCGTTGAGGAAACCGCATTGTCGTTGAGGGCCTGCTCCGCATCATCGGAGCAGGTTCGCTACCATCCTAGAGGGTGAAAGCATTCCGGCTTGCACAAGTTCATCTATACAGGGACCATTACACTTTCGCTGACGGGCTTGTAATCGTGGCTAATGCTTGTCAGCATAACCTTCGCCTTCCCTACAACTAACCCTGCTGTGCCTATTGCGGCTCCAACCTGACGGTCCATGTGCAGGTTCTGGTCGCCCTAGATGATGCCTTCCAAGTCTGTATGTCCTTCGGTGCTGACGGAAATGACGCCAGAGCGAGGCGGAATTTTGGCCTCTTCCATCACTTTCACGACAGGTGAACCAATGTTCCTATCCAGAGGTATAGTATTTTCCTTCGAAGGCGTTGTCGAACTGGATTGTAAGACGATGATTCCTCGTGTTGATTGAGGAAATTCATGCCAAAGATCAGTTCCGTCGAGCAATGCTGTGGGGAGGCATGCTCGCCGGATAAATTAGGCCGGCAATCGCGCCTCTTGTCGTGCAGACTCCAGCTGGCGTTATAAGAAGATTTCTAGCTGTCTGGATATCGGGTCCCCTCCAGGCAGTCTCACCTTCAACTTGACGGCGAACGGGTCTCTGTCAATGTATTAGTGGCCTCGGGTGCCTATATTACAGTGGTAGTGGGACGTCCATCGATCAGGACGCCTATGTGGCTGCTAGGTAGGTTGCAATGTTCTCGTTAGGGAGCTGTAGGCGTGACTCAAGAAAGTCTTGAGCCTTTTTCTTACGAACGACGCTTCTTAAAGGCACCCAGGAATGCCATGTGAAATATATCCCAGGTGACAACCATGGACTCTCTGCTCGAAACACGTCTTGGCACTGTCTTCGAGGGCGAAGTCGACGCGGTGCAGCTTCTTGTCGCACAGTTTAATCTGTTGAAACTGGCTGCTCCGTCGTATGCTTACAGCCAGCTTCCGGCGTCCTCCGAAAGTGAACCACGGAAGTGGGCGACGCCATGGGTTACTACACCACGACACTCGCCGAAGACGTTGCGGCCGCCATTGTGGTTGTGATATTCGTCGTAGCTAGAGTTTGCTTTTCCGGAAGAATGCCGGATTCCGGTGGTAGCCCTTGCTACCTGCAGCTCGTTCAGAAGGACGGGTTGGTGTCGTCTTCTTGATCGTGCGGGCTTCAATCATGGCTCGACGTGCGTGTGTGCGGTACCTGGACAAAAGTTCCTACACCGGATGCCACGTGCTCGCGGCGCTGAAGGACGCAGAACGTGGACAGTTAGAGATCGAACGTTTCAGTGGACGAACCTGTGCCCAGCGAAGCAAGCAAATCCCCTACTCAACGATAGCGGCGAGCACACTCGTTAGGTTTCGATAAATCATTCGCGGCACAGTGCGTCGGCTTTTATTCTTGCACCATACAAAACATGCCATCTTTATCACTTAAGCACTGGAAGGTACTCGCACTTACGCCTCGTGCGCGCAAGGACAGTGCATGGTACAGTCTGTGATGTTCGCGAAGCTCGAGTAACCTTAAGTGCGTCCTGCGCATCACAGTGAAAAATACGGTTGCCAGGAAGAAAAACAAAAGTAGGCATGCCATTATGAAGTACAAGGCCGTTATGGGATGAGACTTTAGACATCATGCGGTAAGACCATAATTCCATTATGGTCTCGTCAAGTGGCGACCATAGTGGGATGAGTGTTCATTGAAGGGTTAATCCTCTGTGACATGACAAAAGATGACGTAAAGAGACTTTCAAGGCATTCATCGATATTGCCTAGAAAGTGAGCAAGTTCACATAGAGTTGGGAACAGTCAGTCAACATTTGTTCTCACCTCAATCGCATTTTTGGTTCTGAGGAATCTTGAAACTTTCTCACATTGACGAAACTATCAATAACGTGGCTGTTGCATATGCCAAATGCAAGCCTTGGTTTTCATTGCGTATATTGTGGGAAGAAATATGGTGAAAACGCAGCGTGCAGCGGCAAAAAAGAAAAATAAGTAAGGTCACTGAAGAGGGTACTTGTAGGCATATCGTTTTCGATTATCACCCTGCTTTTTTAACTTTTTTTATGAAAGTGGAGAGATATGAGAGGTTAGTGAACCTGGGGTCACTCCTCTCGAACTGCACGGCACATGTGTTGCGTTTCGGATTTCCCATGCGCTCCACTGTTTAGCGTAAGACGAGGCTGCTAAGTTCAATGTGCCCGCGTGCACAGAATCAACGCCACGCAAACGCAGGTGGTGCGTACACGGCGCCGCCACCCGTGTGAACCACTGTTTACACTGGCGGTGCGCCACAGGTGTGAGCCAGACTGTTGCATTGCGGCGGCTGCGTCGTGGGTTCACTGAACCCACGCCGCCGTGATCGGGGCACGGTATAACAGGCTACACGCAATGCGTATGTACATATAATGCTCGCGCGGTTGAAAATAAAGCGAGTTGTGTTCCAGCCACCCACGACACATTGCTGGCGTTGTCAGTCTCCTCCCAGATTTCTTTTCTGAAACATACGTTCCTGTTCACTCGATGATGGCTCCATTGTGGCTTCTTCTGGCCAGCTTGGGTGCGTTTTGCGCCAGCTGTGCCGCCGAACCCGAACGGGATTGGGCCAAACTTGCTGTCTACCAAGACATGAAGAAGGTGAGGTGACTGCAGCTTCTACATTCTACACCTAAGCCTTCCACGCAGAATACATCGAGCCACGCATCAAAATAAGGTGCGATGGCGTGTATAAAACAAGGCAGGAGGTGGCGTCGTATTGATTATAAAACAAGCGCAGCAGAGACGGGAGCATGAGGTGTGGAGTTGCGCAGGAAAGGCGAGGCACGGTGAACCCAAAGAGTTATTGCGATCGGGAAAGGATCCATCTAAAGCGATCCGTCTGTATGCGCATGGTCGTGCGCGATACTGATATCTAACGCATTTCTTTTTTTTTTTTTCGATAGTGCTGCCTTCACGCTCGCACGAATTGACAGGTGGGCTGTAGATGAAGGACATGTGGCTTTCCACTGGGTTGATTGTTTCGGCAACTTTCTGTCCTTCATCCGTGCGACTCAGGGGTGCGTGTCTTTATACTTTTTCTTAAAATGATGGTTTGCAATTGATTGAAGGAAACTGATATATTAAGGTTATTCTGTATTCTCGCGGCCACAAGGAAGTGTCTAAATTTTCGATTGATAGAACTAAGACTGTCTGGTGCGGTGTTGATATGCTTACTCTGTAACAAGGAGCCGGCCACTAGCCACTACAATGAAGGTGTGCGGAACAAGGACGACGAACCTCTGATCGCAGTGCTTGTCCCGGGGCGCAGTTTGGTACGAGCTCTACCGAAACGTGAAGGCAAAAGCGTTCGGGGACGATGACCACTGCCTGAGTGACACCCAGGAGAGCGAAGAGGTCGACGGGATGGCCCAGTTCCGGTTCCGCTACGGTGCTGGCCATGAACGGTACGTTCAGTCTTGGCCGCTGTTTATCTGTATTACCGATGCGTCCGTGCTGAAAATGCAGCCCCAGGGCCCACTTGCCGCACTAAAACATTTCTAGCGCCACCGAGAGGAGAGGACATGATGTGGTCCTGTGCATGTCCACAAAAAATGAGTGAAATTCGGCACTGTACAGCAAAAAGGTTGGCAAGTGGATTGAATTGAATCTGTATTTTCATGTGGTACATGATGCATGGTTTGAATAAAAGCTGAATTTAATCAGCTTGACCAGTTTTCACTACTTATACAAGGGAATAAGTAACAAGCAGTGACAAAACGCGTAAGAGTAACAACGGCGAATAAAACACTTGAAAATTATTAAACAACGCAAAAGTCAGTTCTTCAAAGGATGAAATCATATGCATGAGGGATGATAAGCGTACATTTACAAAAACATTGACATACTATTCGATAATGTTATATTTTCTCAATTTACACCAATTCTAGTAAGATAGTTTAATGTCTGGAATAACACTGCGTAGCATTTGGTCGCTATACCCAGTGTGTAATCGAAGCACTAAGCAAGAAATAGACATTCGATTTATTGATTTGTGGGGTTAACGTCCCAAAATCAGTTCTGATTATGAGAGACGCCGTAGTGGAGAGCTCCGGAAATTTCAACCACCTGGCGTTCTTTAACGTGCGCTGACATCGCACAGCACACGGGCCTCAACATTTCGCCTCCATCGAAATGCAGCCGCCGCGGCCGGGATTCGATCCCGCGAACTTCGGATCAGCGGCCGAGTGCCATAACCACTAGACCGCAGTGACGGGGCGAGACATTCGAGTCACTTCATATTAATTCCATTCCATTAGCAGCAACATCTTTTTCTATAATGTCGCCGTAATGGAGGAAGTGAATGACTAATATTTTGCTATCCAAACTAGAAGAGAAGCTGGAAGATGGATGCTTGAATTGATGAACAAATCGCAAGGTACGATTTAAAACAGGGAATGTCGCGGGAGCCAACGTTTCGACAAGCAGACTGCTTGTCGGTGATCGCGAGGGCACGCGACCGAGCCCAGGCGCGAAGCGAGCAGGCGGCCACAAGCGCGCTGCGAAGAAACACACGTGACGGGCAGAGAATCCCCAGGGTAGACTGCATCAGGGTGCTCGAACTGTTATGGAGTCGAAGGGGGGCAACTCGCAGATTATAGCTCGCATCACTTCCAAGACGGAGAACATGCTTAGGCTCACACTCAGGGTCTCGAACCGCAGGGGCGGGCTGAGCGAGAGCAATCTCCTTCGGCTCTACCATGCGTTTCTCATGAGCCACATTAATTACGTCGCTTCGGCGCTGCACTGGTCCAAAAGGGAAGAGGCAAAAATCGACGCACTAATGCGCACGAGTATAAAGCGAGTTCTAGGGTTGCCTATCAGCACCAGCACTGAAAAGCTCATACAACTGGGCATACATAACTCCCTCTCGGAGGTGATCGAGGCGCAGAAAATGGCTCAGGTAGTGCGCCTATCGTCCTCGCAGGCCGGTAGACGTATCCTGGAGTCCATTGGCTGCGGTCTTACACAGATTCGCGAACGTAAAGTGACTCTACCGTCTTCTATCAGAGGTACATTTGCCGTAGCTCCACTTCCCAGGAATGTCCACCCGCAGTACAATGTAGGACGCCGCATAGCTCGGGCCCGTTCCTTATTGAAGTCAGTTGCAGACAGCCCGGACCTCGCTACGTTTGTCGATGCAGCACAGTACGGGCGTTCTGATCGCTTTGCAGTGGTCTCAGTCGACCATAGTGGCAAGCTCCTATGTGCTGCGTCGGTTAGAAACGTTTCGGCAACGATTGCTGAGCAAATTGCCATTGCTGTAGCAATGAAGGACGTATCGCGTCCAAATGTCTTCACGGACTCGCGGTCCGCTGCCAGAGCTTTCGCCTCGGGCTCGATCTCGCGGGAGGCAGCAGCTATCCTCGGCAGCGAGGGGGCTGCCGGGTTTCACACCATAACATGGTTCCCGGCCCACATGGGGCCAACGTACACCCCGATGTCCCCAACGCCAATGAGTTTGCCCATGACCGTGCGCGAGGTTTCACTCACCGCGGCGGTCCCGGCGAATTCGCGGGCGGGAATGCCGGCAGGTACAGGGACCCGCTCCTCACTTTTCACGAGATCGTGACTCATTATCATCTCTCTCGGAGGGTCTTTCCACTTCCTCACCCTAAACTCACTCGTCCGCAGTCTTCGGCCTTCAGGATGCTCCAAACTGGGTCTTTCCCTTCGCGAGGCAGGTTTAGCAACTTCTCGCCCAACGTTGAACCGCATTGTCCGAACTGTGGAGAGGCTTACTGCTCACTAGCTCACATGCTCTGGCAATGTCCTGCGTTACGTGACACAGCGTTCAGCAAAGAAGAGGACTGGGAGGAAGCCCTGAGAAGCGGCGACCTTTCAGTTCAACTTCGGGCTGTCCAGAGAGCCTGCGAGAGGGCGGAGGGCCACGGTCTTCCTGTCCCTGCGTGGGAGCGGCCCGCAACTGCTACAGGATCCCCCTAGAAGGGGACGTCCAACTGCAGTTTCTCAGGACCAAAATAAAGTTCTGTGCCTGCCTGCCTGCTGCGAAGAAACAGTCCTCGGTAGTCGCGCGCTTTTCGTCAGCCACTCTGACACGTCGCTGAAGTCTGGTGACGTAAAGCGGTGGGCGGGGCACCTCCTTCGACACCGCCCTAAGGAGCTCTGTGCCCTCTATTCCGCAGAGTTGAGACAGGACTGGAAAGGGAAGTTTTCCGGTCGCAATGCCTTCGCTCCTAACAAACCGTTTTGAAAAATTCTTTCGGCTGTGAATTTCTGAGAGGCATTCAATACGCACCCAGCCGTTTTCAAAACCAAGCCCGAGCGGTGGTTCAGGACCCCTTTAAAGGAGTACTGACATGAATTTTCTACATTCTCGTATTATTGCTGTAAATGAAAGCACTGGCGTGGAGAACCCCAGAAAGAGTATCATGGTGCCTCGCAAGGCAATGAATATATTTTTTAAACGGCTTCCTTAAAAGCTCACTTTAGGTTTCGGTTTCTAGGGGGCGGTTTCCTAGTGACGTGTCAACATAGTCGGGCGTACGTCTGAGTCACGTAGGGACAGAAATTCGTGATAGCGTCGCTGAAACTCTGTCGTCTGTGGTCAGTTACACGTGGGGCACGCAAATAAGGACAATTTCATGGTCGTCTAGTCAGTGTGACAGCGATTTCGGCGATTTTTAATAGACTATGCTCATACGTCGTCGTAGTGTCTATTGCGCTGGGGCTGGCTTACAGTGCTGGGCGAGGAAAACTTTAAAACCAAACTAAAATATTTTGTACCTGTTTCCTGGCTTCCGTGTGCGGAGGGCATTAACAATACATGCCTAGAAAACGAAAAATGCGCATTTTGAGCCGCCGCAAAATCGTGTCAGTACTCCTTCAATTTAAAACTGTACCTCCGAAATATGCGAATACATCCAAGACAAATGTTTCAGTTTCAGTATATTCGGTGCTCTTTCTTCCACAAGTCTTGAAGTGCAGTGTTTCGACATCCTCATACAATGACAATGTTCTACAAAAAATACCAACGTGGTTGAGGGGTATACCATTTTGTGTATTTTAAGCTTGCAGCATGTCTTTCGATATCTTACTCTTGTGAGTAGCTCTTAATCTTCTGAGTAGCTCGGCCCAGCTCCGGGAAGAACCCGAGTTCACACGAACACCGTATGCAACAGGATTGCGTATGGTGCGTCTACGATTCTGAGTTTACTCTGCCCGGTTTTGTCTAACTCGGGCATGCAGCTACAGACCTGGCAGTGCAAGGATAGATTGGACGGCGTCCCACCTGATAGCGACCTTCTGTGTTCAATTAATCTTTGATTAATACAACGCGCGGTTTGTCCTACATAAAAACGTCGGCAGCTAAAAGGAATCTTATACACCACACCCATGCGACAGTCGGTGAAATTGTTCTTGGCTAAGTGCTTAACCGGACAGATATCTGTTCGCTTCTTACCTTCCATCTGCTCATTTCTTCTATGCATGGCAGCACAAACCCTTCCTAACTTATTTGGAGCCGTAAACACAACATTAACCCCATATTTACTTCCTACTTTCTTAAGCCTGTGCGAAACTGCGTGGATATACGGAATACTCACGACCTTTTTCTTGTTAATGTTACTCTCTGCTACAGCTTTAGTTCCGGTCGAAATCGACTTCTTAAGACGTTCTGCTACTGTGGCTATGGCTAGTCTAGGGTAACCTGCATCTAAAAGGCGCTCGACCTGCGCATTAAAGCTAATGGTCAAACGGTGCACGCACGACTTTGATAGGGCTGACTTTAAACAGGACAAGGCTATTCCGTTTTTTACTACTTTGGAATGCTTGGAGTCAAAGTTTAACAACGGCTTAGATGCTCTAGGGGAATACTGCCAACACACGTGATTCTGCTCAAATGACAACGAGATATCTAAAAACTGTATTACGTTTCTCTCCGGTAGTTCTTTCGTGAACCTTAGGCCATCTCCATTAAGTTTAAATTGATCGCTTACATAGGTGACGACTGATTCAAAATCATTCTTACTAGAAAGTACCAGGTAATCGTCCGCATACCGAAATACCCTGATGATGCGGTCCCCTAACGCCTCTTTTAAACGGCAGTCAAACTTGCTCAAGTACAGATCACTTAGAATAGGGGCGACCTTTGAACCTATACAAATTCCTGATTTTTGCACAAACACGCCTTCTCTGTATCCAACTATCGTTGACGTTAAGTACATGGAAAGAATTTCTAGAAAGGTACCTGTGGAAACTCCGCATCTATCTATGAAACCGGACTCTTGCCCTTGTTCTTGAATACATTCTTTCACGCAATTTAATAAACCTTTATGGGGCAACGAGTAATACAGATCCTCTACATCCATGCTAAACGCTGTGCAGTGGCCAGGATTTTCCTCTGTTAACAACTGAACCAGAGCCTGAGAATTACGTACACGGAAGGGGTCAGGAAAACTTAAGGATGTTAAGCACTTCTGCAAATAGCTAGCTACACAAACTTGCCAAGTCCCTGACTCTGATACAATCGAGCGAAAAGGAATTTCTGGCTTATGGGTTTTCGCCGAGAAAAATAATTCTAAGGTGAGCAATTTAGCCTTTTTAACACTGGAAGCTACCTTATCTAGATTATGTTTCAACAGGAGATCGACAGCTCGTTGTTTTACTACAGACGGTTTCAGTTTCACAGGTCTAAAACTCTTTTCAATAGCTGCTGAGGCTTTATCTGAAAAAGTGCTATTCGGCATTATTACAAAACAACCTTCCTTATCGGATAAAACAGGTCGAAGCTTATGTTCTACACAGCAATTTACCACCGGTCGGATAGGGTCAGAGGCCTTAACGGGATCGTTCGAATGCTTGATGCTGGCGAAGCAATCTGAAATACAACGAGACCGTTCAACTTCCGGAATAACCTTAGTTATAGATCGAGGTAAGCTTAAAACGTCAACTTCTTTTAGGTTAGGATGAAAACAGTGCTTAGGGCCTAATGCTAGAATTTTCTTGTGTTTCTCGTCCAAAACGGCGTCTCCGAGAATCATTACCTTTTCCGACGGCGATTTAGTAGAAAAAGAATTCCTCTTACTTTGCAGTAGATCCGGTAGCTTAGTCCTCGATAGTCGCGCGCTTTTCGTCAGCCACTCTGACACGTCGCTGAAGTCTGGTGACGTAAAGCGGTGGGCGGGGCACCTCCTTCGACACCGCCCTAAGGAGCTCTGTGCCATCTATTCCGCAGAGTTGAGACAGGACTGGAAAGGGAAGTTTTCCGGTCGCAATGCCTTCGCTCCTAACAAACCGTTTTGAAAAATTCTTTCGTCTGTGAATTTCTGAGAGGCATTCAATACGCACCCAGCCGTTTTCAAAACCAAGCCCGAGCGGTGGTTCAGGACCCCTTTAAAGGAGTACTGACATGAATTTTCTACATTCTCGTATTATTGCTGTAAATGAAAACACTGGCGTGGAGAACCCCAAAAAGAGTATCATGGTGCCTCGCAAGGCAATGAATATATTTTTTAAACGGCTTCCTTAAAAGCTCACTTTAGGTTTCGATTTCTAGGGGGCGGTTTCCTAGTGACGTGTCAACATAGTCGGGCGTACGTCTGAGTCACGTAGGGACAGAAATTCGTGATAGCGTCGCTGAAACTCTGTCGTCTGTGGTCAGTTACACGTGGGGCACGCAAATAAGGACAATTTCATGGTCGTCTAGTCAGTGTGACAGCGATTTCGGCGATTTTTAATAGACTATGCTCATACGTCGTCGTAGTGTCTATTGCGCTGGGGCTGGCTTACAGTGCTGGGCGAGGAAAACTTTAAAACCAAACTAAAATATTTTGTACCTGTTTCCTGGCTTCCGTGTGCGGAGGGCATTAACAATACATGCCTAGAAAACGAAAAATGCGCATTTTGAGCCGCCGCAAAATCGTGTCGGTACTCCTTCAATTTAAAACTGTACCTCCGAAATATGCGAATACATCCAAGACAAATGTTTCAGTTTCAGTATATGCGGTGCTCTTTCTTTCACAATAGTCTTGAAGTGCAGTGTTTCGACATCCTCATACAATGACAATGTTCTACAAAAAATACCAACGTGGTTGAGGGGTATACCATTTTGTGTATTTTAAGCTTGCAGCATGTCTTTCGATATCTTACTCTTGTGAGTAGCTCTTAATCTTCTGAGTAGCTCGGCCCAGCTCCGGGAAGAACCCGAGTTCACACGAACACCGTATGCAACAGGATTGCGTATGGTGCGTCTACGATTCTGAGTTTACTCTGCCCGGTTTTATTCAAAGACAGGGCACAGGGTCTTGCCGGCGTCGTCGCATTGCTTATCCGCTCAGATATCCGCTTCTCAGTGTTGTCATCACTTCCAGAGGCTGAATCCCCGTGGCATGAAATCGATCCAAATAGTTAATGTATTATAATTAGCGTTATATATCGCCCACCTGGCCCCCATTGATGTTATTTATGCTCTTGCCAGTTTCATGAGTGTAATATTTATTCAAGTGTGATCTGTATGGGGGATTTTAATGTACCTGTCAATATGCCTTCCTTGATTGCTACGGGTCGTGATGCTGCTATTTGTCATGAGTTAATAAATATTTCTTTGTATTTTGGGCTTACTCAAGTCGTCTCATATGCGGCTAAGTGTAATTCTATCCTAGACTTAGTTTTCTTAAGTACACATTTAGCCCATAGTAACTCTTCTTGCGAGGTGATTGAAGAATTATCAGACCATAAATGTGTCTTGTCACGTTGTTGCCCCAAGTCCACATCTCTCTATACATTTACTGGTTTCCCTGAGTTCACTCGTGCTGATGACAATTCTATTACTGATATTCTAGCGGATCGTTTTAATATATTTCGTCACTTTCTGATAGTCAGGATATAAATTGCCGTGTTATTTACTTTGAGGATCTTCTTACGTCATGTATCCAAAGATTTGTGCAAATTAAAACAAAGAAAAGCAATGCTAATCTTCATTCGATCACTCGTGACATCTTACATTTATCTCGCCATGTCCCTCCCTCCCACATTTAGCCCCGCTGTAGTATTTTGCTTATTCCTCTCGCTAAACCGCGGCTCGCGTGTGTACTTTTCGTACACAGGTACTGTAGCTTATCGCCAGGTGACCAAACAGGCCTCGACTGGCAAAAACAACGTCAATCAAGTAAGGTTTGCATCGTTTATTGCGGCACCACAGCTGGTACAAACAACGTACAGTACAGTGCACACAAGGGCCAACAATTTGCAGTCGCGTCCTAACAAAACACATACATACTGAGTGCACTCCAACTTGTGCATAACCCCGCTAAACGCTGCAAAATATGCATGCATAGACGGGATACGATCGAACGAATGTTGCTCTCTCATTGCATTGCGCCGTCCCATTCTGTTAGCGTTGATTTTCAGACAGCGAGCGCGGGTAAATCCACGATGCAGAATCCGAAACGTGCGCAACGTTGGCAGATGTCACAGTAACACCGATTTAGCTTCGCTTAGTTAACGTTACCTAAACGATCGCGGATGCACCGTCTCTGTATAAAGATAAGTGAATGAGTTACAAACAAGAAGCGTCGCGCTGTGCCGAATAGGATAGGCACGAATTTCAACTATCAGCTGTGAACCCACACCGTAGGTGTGTAGGTAATGGGCGAAAAAAACATTCACTTTTGTTTCAAGCGCTAACTGCGATAAAGCGTCTATGAATGCACCAAATCTTAACACACACAATTTTCGCAGCACTGCACATTCAATAGCAAGAAAGAAGCCTCGGTTATGTGTTGAACTGTTTGTTACCCAGTAAATAAATGTAATTAGAGCATAATTCAATGTAAGTTTCTTCTAAGGCCACTCAGCTTTTATCTTTGTCATAAAATTAATCAGAAGCAGACTTGAAACGCGAGTGCAGTTTGTTATTGGCTAAGTTCATTATGAGCAAATGAAAATCATATTTTTGATGCCGCTCCCTGAACATCCCACGTCAAACCACTCTTAAAATATGGTAATGCCTTCACAAAATTGTCTGCACGAGTACACACTGTAGCAAACTGATGACACACTGAATACACCAATTCATCCAAAGCTGTCTTTCTTGCACTTTCTTAGCCGCTTGTCCATTGAACTGCCAAAGAACAAGTTGCTGAAAACAAGTGCACAATTGTGTACGCTGTCGCTAAATGGGTTATTATGGTTCAGTTATGCAGTTCGTGTAGAGCGAGAATGCTATGGCACCAATGTCCGCACCAATAAGCTCAAGTGTGCTGTGAAGGCGGTATAATCGACAGCAGATATTCTACAATGCATGAACAAAATATGAATACTATAGAAAGACAGAGATGCTAGGATAATGCAGGCTGATTATAGAGGCACAATTATGGGCAGATTAGCTTCAGGAGTACATTACATATGTAGGTTGATGTATGCGGCAAAGAATCGCTCAGCCATGAGCACAATGTCTGTGATGCATGGACATATCAACAGAAATTATGCACTCTCGTACAAACACACACATGCACACAAATTGAAGTGGAGGAACATTACGTGAATGTGTGACAGTGCCGGAAAAAATAAAGATCATGCTTATTGTATATGTGCTTGTTGTTGTTGGATTATTCACTTTTTAAACATGTGCTTTGAAAATAAACCGTATTCTTGCTAATTGTAGAACCTCAACATCAAAGTATCGACAATGTTGCAGTGTAGCTGCACATGTGTCGTATGCACAGTCAACAGCAAAAGTTTGCGGGATAAAAAACTTCGTAAACGCCTATATTACCGCTTAGCCTCTGATCATAGCCTCGAATTAAATGTTTCAATGGGTAGAGGTTGTTGCAATGTACAGACAAACAAATTAGAGGCTGTGTTATGAGGCTAAGCCATAATGTACATTTTTTGCGACTTTTGCATCCAGCAAAGTTTTGCTGTTGATTGTGCCCCTTTAATATCTTCGATTTCCTAGGCTTTGTTTGCGGCAACATTGTGAAGTCTTTTCATAGGCAGTGCAGTATGACAGCAAAGCACACCAAAAAAAAAAAAAGAAAAGGGGTGGCATGTTAATGGGCGCCACGGCCACCTGAAGTAGGCATGCTCAGCCACAAATTATGGATATTTCTGTGCTATATAAAAAGAAAATGAGCAAATCCCTTGAACCAAATTTGGCCTATAACATAAATATCCTTTACACTCATGTGCTGCAACTAGTGCTTGCAAAACTTAATATCTGTTGTTTTTTAGCTGTTTACAACTTAATAAAATGTGTTGTATATATATTCAAAGGCTAATTGAACTGGCTAGCTTGTCGAAGCTACGGCATTCTTTGTTTTTTGTAGACTGTTACAATTCAATGCATTAAGAAAAAAGAAGGTTTCGGACAAACTTTGTAAACCATGCATCTCATAAAGTATGACTAAATGCCGGAACAATGTCCGTTCACTGCCCTGATGTTTGTTTGGCTGTAATATGACTAATAATACCTGGAATTTTACAAAGCCCAAAGCTTTTGGATTGATGTTGATAATGTGGGACACAAATAATTAACGTAGAAACCACTCATGTGCTCCTTTGTGTTGCCTGTGGTTTCTTTGTGCTAATTAGTTGTGCCTCAAATCAGTATGTATCAACTAGCCCAACTATCATCCTTAATGGTACAACTACCTGGGGCCTTTTGAGACGTACGTAAGCCTAAATACATGGGTGATGTTGCATTTAGCCGCCACAGAAATGCGACCACCATGGCCTTGAATCAAATGTGCATTGTCAGACTTAGAAGTCTGACATGATGTAACTATTGTATAGAGCTTGTGTTAAATTTCATCATTATTGTACTGTAGATTATATAACACAATGGACACCTGACACCTATGGACAACAACTATTGGTAACATATTTCCATGGCATGCCTACCAAGTACAAATTACAGCATCACAAAGATGAAGTTTGAGGTGACCTGCTGTAGTAGATGTTCAGTTGTTCCATTGTGCTTGCAGGTTGTGTTTTCGAGGGCAGTTAACCTGATCTTGCATGGCAGCCCAAAAAAAAAAGCAAGTTATGAAATCATCATGCATTCAGAAACATAATGTATGAAGACAAAATGTAGCAGTATACAAAGTGAGCGAGTAAACTGCAGCATGTTATGCATGTATGAATATATACCTTGTAAGGCTTGTGCTCTAACGTAGCATGTGCCTTGCCCATGGTGTCGAGATGCGTCCACAAGGAATGTTGACTGCAGGTGTCAGCCAGGAGGCTGTGACAGAAAAAGAATATATCCATGATTAAAATGCCGGTTTCTCTGTGACACTAAATGAAAGCCTATAAGTGAAACTGCTCTCACAAGATAAACAATAAGGCAAGAAGGAGATCCCCAGCTTTGCTGTTTACTCAAATTTCACAACGTGGAACTAGCTTTAGTTTTCTCTCTCACTCTCAGGCACTTCTTTTTAAATTTGTTAATGTGAATGTAGCAAACTTCATAACACACTTTGTACTAATACATGGTGAGTTACGGACGTGCGTGCGGGGGCGATAGAAGTGTATTTGAACACGTCCAGACTGCATATAAATTTCAGAAATGCATTTCTATTGACTCAGCAGCTCGCTCCTACGTGAAGCCACGTCGCTCAAGAGAACACGGATTCCGTCGGTGGAGGGATATGAGACGTTGAAAATTTTCGAGTTGCTGTGTGTCGCTTGACCGTCGCAAAAACAAAACCAACCGTTATAAACAAAAGCAATGGGTTTGTACTTACCGGTCCATGCACGCTGGGGCTTGAAACGAACTTCGTTGCTTTGAAGGACGAGGCGCAGGGGAAAGCGCTCTGTGGAAGCATTTCAACGTGCTTTGAACGAACAAGAACAGCAAGCCGATATCACCGACTACGAAAGCAGTCGTTAGTTTCACGAAATATTTACAGCAAAACGGAACACCGCGAGCTTGCGTCGCTGCCCGAACGCGTCGCAAACGGTTAACGTGACTTCTGCCGCCGCGTAGTTTGAATTTTAAAAAACGCGCATGACTTAGTATCGATGTCGGTAAACTGCCGAATCAGCCTAAGCAAAAAATATTTAGTGAAAGGAGGATGGCGTAGTATCTCAAAGGTACGCTCACTAAAAGCAGCAGTTCGTTGTATGCAAGTTTAATATCAGGCAAAGAAAAAGTCTTCGCCTTGTTCAATATATTCTGCATCGAAATTAGGCACCGATGCGGGCGCCCCTACATAAAAGTGCAATAGGGCGAATGGCGGCCTCCATGGCTCGAGCTAAGAGAGGGGTCAGTAGATCCACTCCCCGCGGTTGAAGCTGGAACGCGCCGCGGTTGATTTTTTCGCCATCTATGGCGATTCGTAGCATATCGAGCTTTCACCCCCCTGAGTACGGGGGACAGGTCCGCAAAGACGCCCTTATATACACACCGCCCGCGTTCGAGGGAGAGGAGTACGGGGGAGAGGTCCGCACCCCCACTGCGCATGCTCGGCTTGCTGAACGCCCGGTGGGCCGGCACGAGACGAGCCGAGCATGCGCAGTGGGGGTGTGGACGGCGCCGACGCCGAAGCGTGACATCGTGCGACTAGGAAGTGCTCCGCATTTAAAAAGCGCTAGCCCAGACGGGATACACAATGCCTTCTTGGTTCGCTACTCCCTATGGTCATCTAGATGTCTGTCGGTCATATTCAATGAATCGGTATCTTCTGCCACTGTTCCATCTTCATGGAAGATAGCAAAGGTGCTCCCTCTTTTCAAATCTTGTGGCAAGCAGTCTCTATCGAATTATAGACCAATACCATTGACATCTCAATCATGAAAGCTGTTAGAACACATCATTCATAAGCACATCATGCCCTTCTTGAAATCGTACCAACTACTGTCTCACACGCAGCACGGGTTTAGGCGTGGTTTCAGTTCCAGAGCACAGTTAGTTGAATTCACGCATGATATTTTTCTGAACCCTGATCCTGGCGACCAAGTTGACGCTATTTTTATAGACTTCTCAAATACAGTATTGCATTCTAAACAACTTGCTAAACTCGTTATAACATTAAACAATCCTCAGTTGGTTCACTGGATATTTAGCTTTTTGTCATCCCATTCTCAGCTCGTTCCTTACAGGTCAATCAACTCTGCTGCTATTAATGTAACATCTGGAGTGCCCCAAGGGTCAGTTCTTGGGCCTCTACTATTCTTAATTTACATAAATGGCTTGGCTCTTCGCACGTCCTCTTCTATTCGTTTTTTTGCCGATGATTGCGTTTTGTACAATGTTATTAAAACACACAGTGACCATTACCGTTTGCAGGAGTCATTTGCTGGGTTTTGCAAATGGTGCAGGACTTGGCAGATGAACATTAACTTAAAGAAAACGGTGCTTATGTCTTTTTTGCAATAAACCACCTTCTGTTTTTTATTACTCTTTCGATAATCATGCTGTAAATGGGGTTCTTGAATATAAATATCTCGGTGTCATATTTACTTATGATATGTTATGGTCCAAGCACATTGACTATATATGCAACAAAGTATTAAAAAGACTGGGCTATCTACGTCGTACTTTATCCAAATCTCCGAAGGAAAGCTTGTCCCCTATAAATACGCATCTGTCGTCTGGAACCCTTATAAGCAATGCGAGATTAACAGGCTAGAAGCAATCCAGAAAAAAGCGGTAAGATTCATATGTCAGCGTTATGACCGTGACTTTTCACCCTCTTCTACTCTCTCTTCACTGAACCTCACTCCCGTCCCGTCGCCAAATAGAGTCATTGAAATTTTTGCATTGCATCGTGACGTCATCAGTTAAACTGTCAAATGACAAGGACTGCATAAATTTTGCACCTCGGTAAACGACGAGAAGCCATCAAAACTTGAACTTGAAGCCTTATTATGGTCGAACTAACATGTTCAAGTTCAGTTTTATTCCCCATTCCATTGAATACTTGAATTCACTACCTGGTTCGGTTCGTTCAAGCCCATTGCCCAACTTCGTAGCCGGCATCCATGACGTGCATCTGTAACACACCTTCGTCTATTTGACAGTTGGCATTGGTATCAGCTATTATGTTGCATTGTTTGTTTGTCTCATGTTCTTTCATGTTCATCACATGTTTTTGCACTTTAGACCTTGTATAACACACAACTGCCTTATTCTGCCTGTTTGTACAGTATTCACTGTTGTTTGTTAAAACTTCCCTCTTGGATTGCTTTGTATACCTACTCCTGCCATAGCGCATTTCTGCTCTGCAGTATGTATAAATAATAAATAATAATAAATTGTTCTCAAGACCAAATGTTGCAAGACACTTAAGCTTCGTCTTTTAAGAGTGGAACGCTACGGCGCAATTGAACCCCATTCGTATCACCTTCTCATAGAAAATTCATTAGGATTGGAGCCTTCTCTCAAAAGGGACCCTGAGGCGGTTTTGGTGATTTTGTACAAATGCGTTGCACCGATAGCCTGAGTCGTTCTGATCATTAGTATAACAATATTGGCACTCTGCTTAAGCGTGTAATTTACTACAAAATTTTAAGCACGCACATCGGGAGCGATCGTTGCGACTTGACTCAAAGTGTTTTAAACCGCGCCTCCCCTTCGAACGTGCGATGGGTGCCACGAAGCGCAAGCCATGTAACGTCACGAGCACCGAAGGTCCAGCCAACGGTACCGTCGCGGCATCTGGCGGCGCACACACGAGTCGCCGGAACACTATTACGGAGGTCTAGCCACCATAACCAGGGATAACAAAGGCTAGCACTGCCGAGGCCGGCGGCCTCAGTCGAGATGCCGCGGCGCTGTGTCGCTGACGAAGGGCTTGACAACGGCTGACGTGGGAGGCGCAGTCGTCGCTAGTGCGCACTACGTAGCTGATCAAGTTGAGGAGGAACAGCAGTGGTAAGGAGGAAGGTGAAGGAAATAAGCCCGCAGCTGCCCTTAGCGCATGGTGTTCGCTTTATTTATGATGTCAACGATTTGAATTGTGTTGCCTAATCAGTGACACAATGTCAAAAAAGAAAACGTTTCAGGGACCATTTATAATGCTCGAATTAATTCGAGTTTCCTCGTTATCGAGTGATGTTTTCTTGTACTTGACAGTCCAAGCTGTCATGTGTGTAGGTTTCAGTTGAGTGGTAGTTTAGGATCTTTCTGACGGATTTTTACTTTGAGAAATTCATACTCCGAGATTTGCATCTGAGAAGCGTGCTGTCAGATGCGCAACATCGTGACCCAGTGAATTCAGTGTCCTCCGCTTGAAATTTGCAGGAACGCCACGTTCGTCTTCGCGGCGGATGACGGGGTTCATTACGACAATCTCGATTTGCATTTGGATGGCGGTGAGTATAGCAATCGCCGCGATTTGCGTGAGGCGAGCATTCTGCATGACACATTTCACGGGGTCTCTCTCATTCAGAAGTAAAGAAAGAAGCGACAACGAAATGGACGCGAGGACTTAGGGTCCGTTATTCGTCCAATAGAGAGACGTTTTGCATTGTGTCGGGAGTGACGTTGGTATTGTGAGCGCTAAGTGTGCAGTTCATCGTCTTCATCTTTATATACCCATCATGCCAATCATCATCATCTCTAGGTTTGGCCGCTGCTAGCTGAGAGGCTGTCTCGCGCGCAGTACCCCAATAAAACGGTCCTACGGTTGTACTGGACGTCGCCGCACCATTGGAGGAGGTGCTGTGATACAAAAATCTATGACGTCCAGCACATAAGTATGGATAGCTTAAAGTCCTTAGATCTTTCTGCTTCGTTTTTTTAAATAGCGAAATCCTTTGATGTGCCGCTGGCGCATCTGATTGGTCGGCGTTGCTTTTAGCAGCCATGTTCTTCCTAAAGCTGTTACTTGAATGCTGCAGCGAGAGAACGTCAAAGAAAGTGGCGCGTTTCAGTAGTTTCCTTACATATGGCACGTCCACTATCATATTTGATAGGAACGCGTATTTTACCAACACCACCTAGACATTCTAGGTGGCGTTGATTTGATGGCCGGACGCTATCCGCGCGCGCGTGCTCCGCTCCACGTGTTTAGGAAGAACATGGCCGCCGACGCGGGCTTTGAGCGAGAGGGTTCCGGGAGAGGGAGTAGCTGTCGCTACTTAAAAACGGAAAAAAGATCTAGGGACTTCAGGCTAGCTGAAACTGTAGTCGCCACCTATATGTTCTCCCGGCACCTCTTCTGATCTATTCAAGTGTCTTCTCCTCCCAACGGTGGTGTTGTCAGTATTGTGAAAATGTGCGAGAAAAATTGTTTGTAGTCAAAATTATTCCGTAGTGCGCGTCCTACGGAGTCCCTTTTAGCCATATCATGGGCCTGGTACTCGGCGTTACTGAATGGTGAAATGATCGAAATGACTGATAGACTTTCGCCGTACGTCAATGTTTTGAGACGCTATTAAGATTGCTTGTGTTAAAACGTTCTTCTTTCGCTCCCTCTGGTTCGACTTGTACGAAATCTTGAGCATTGTATGCATAAATCAACAAAATGTATTTAAGGGCCAGAAAAAAAAGGCGTGATAGCTTAGGTTTTTATGTTCTTTTTGCACTTTATCTGCAGAGATGCAAGTCATGAATTACTACGTGCTGTTCGCGGACTGTGACTACTGCAAGATCATGAAGTCCCCTATAGGTGAGTACCGCGCCGACGGTCTCTGCAAGTGGACAGCGCCACCTATTTCAACTGTGTTTTACATGGTGGAAAAGTCCGGACAGGAGCTTCAGTAAGGATTGTTGGCAGGAACTGCAGACTGGACTTGCGCTGCGCGCAAGAAAGCGCCCTACGTAGGCTTTGCAGAAGCTCATTACAGAAAGGGGATGCACTTTGGTGAAATCTTACTAAGAGCGGTGCCCCGCAGTTGTTCGCTACATACATTTCAGCAATACGGTGTTACGGTGGTTCGGCCTTTCTTTTTGGATCGAACGGCTGTGACAGTGATAATCGGGGGTCGCTCTGTATTAAGTCACCGTCTTCATCATCATCAGCAGCAGCAGCAGCTCCTGTTTTACGTCTACTGTGGGTCAAAAGCCCCTCCCAATAATTTTCAATGCGCTTTGCCCTGCGCAAGTTGATCTCACTTTATACTCGGTAATGTCCTAATTCCATCGCTCCGCCTAACCTTTTGGCTACCTCTGCTGCGCTTTTGCAAAGCGAGCTCAATAGACGAGACAGAGAAGAACACACCGAGGCCACGACATGGGTTACAGTCAACTAATGTTTAGTGTGAAACACTTCCCGTCATATATATATGCACAGAAAAAGCAAAGTACCCTATTTTGGTATCCACCCTGTCGCCCTCGCTGTCCGTCAGTTTGTTCTCTGCATTACGTGTCCTTCTGAGGCCCAGTTCTTGCTTTTACATATTGAAAATGAAAATAGCGATAGCCTTGCGATTCTTCAGGTGAACGACCCCATTTTTTCCTTAAGGTGGGCAACTTTTGCCGCTTTAACGTTTAAAAACGATGCTACTGTGCGCGCGCGCGCGTGTGTGTGGGCGCCCGGCACCACAGCACGGTACTGAATGCATTAGACGAGTGCGATTGTGTGGTTCGGTTAAGGAAAGAACGCTAATTCCTGTAGACCATGTCGAGAGCACGGCTGAGCGTCCGTGGGGGTAGGGGAAAGGCACTGAAAGTGATAGAAAAGTGAGAAAAGCCGTAGTGGAGGGCTCCGCAAACGTAGCACAGTATAGTGCCTTGTGGCGGAGAGTAGTGCTATGTTGCAGCTTAGCGATCTGGTCTCCACAACAACAACGACGACGATGACGACAGCAACAACATAAAAAAAAGCTTTCGTGGTGTCACAGATCCCCTGAGTGGCTTCAGGGGCTCCCTGGGGCACGCGGACTCCCATTTGATATCCACTGGTTGTTCCCATTGGCCAAACAGGGCATTGTTGTGACTCTCGTCCTCTCGTTTCCTAAACAAAGAATCTGCACTGGTTTCGTACCTCGTGCTTCCGCCGACTGGCTTGCCACCGTGTGGAAAAGTACTAGCTTCTGGTCGGCGTTTCCGATTACACCAGTCGGGGAGTAATGCGAATGCTGAAGCACGACCTGCGAACCTCAGGAAGGCAAGCTCTTGGTTTGACTCCGGTAGCACGTCTAGGTGGTGGTAGACTGATTCCCGGGGTATCAGGTCCCAAAACGATGCGATAATTATGAAAGGCGCTGTAGTTTGCGGAACCTTCCACCATGGCGTCTATCATAATCGTAGCGTGTTTTGGTGGCGTAAAACCCCACAATTTAATTCAACACCATCTAGTGCGGGTACAAGTCCTTCCACGAAACAAAAATGCGTTGCAGTTCACGAACTTGTTTACTCAGTTCCTGCGGGCCTGCCACGAGCTGCACGATTGTTATGAGTGAAGAAGTGCGACAAAAAGAAATGTGTGGTTGATCCCTCTGTCATAGGAGTCGGTATAGCACGAAAGTGAAACCTGTCTTCGCGAAGCTGTGGAATGCATAAGCGGCAGTCTGGCGAATCGAGGGCCGGGAGATGTCTTGGGTACTGTGAAAATGTGAACACATTACATGTAGACATCAGCGGCGCCTCGACACGGCACCGGCATCGTCGACAGTTGCACACGAGGGAAAGTTCTCGAAGGACTTACACTGCTCCGGAAACACTGAATGGCACGCTCCATAGCTCTGGCAAACTTGCCTTAAACAAGGAGCGTCCGCTGGCACCTTGAAAGTGAAACCGAACGGGTTGTCAGCAGATCGTTCTGCGAAAACACAGCCCTCTGCAACAAAATGCCAATTATTTGCTTGTCGATGGGTGTCATTGCGTTCCTGGAGCAGTGCGCCTCGCAATTCAACACACCTGGCCACGCAAGACAAGTTTTGTAGCGGCCGCGTTCTTACTTCGCCCGAGGAACGCACCTTGGCGTCGCCACACGTCCCTAACTTCCGCGCCGGTCGAGACGCGAAGACTATAAAAGCGTTGACTACCGGCGCGAATTTGCACGACATTCTGCTTCGTTCTATCTATCGTTCTGTGATAAGGAAGTTCAACCCAACCGCAGTTGTGGATGACGAGGTCGGCACCGACTGACAGACACGAAGGCGTCTAGGCTTAACTAACTATAGCAGCAAATCACGTTCAGCTCACGCCCCACTAGTGCAGCATTGGCGATCCGGCTTCTTCACTACATCTTTCCCCCTCCCTGGAGACGGAGCCACTCCGGTGGGCTAAGGCGCCGTGAGGACAAGCGGTTCGTGATATGTCTTCAGACGATCTATGTGCACAGTCTCGCGGCCGCGACGGCGCATGTCCGTGGTGGGTGTGACTGGTTGGACGAGGTAGTTGACGGGAGAAGTTTGCCGCAGGACCCTGTAAGGGCCGTGATACTTCGACGCAAACTTCGGGGTGACACCTGGCGTAGAAGTGGAGGGCACCCACAGCCAAACGAGAGCGCCAGGGGGGAACTGCCGGTCTGGCAGGCCATCGTCGCGGCGAAACTTCTGCAATGCTTGTTGTTGGCTGGTGTGGGAGCGAGCTAGTTGGCGACATTCTTCTGCATATCGGGCGGCTTCGGAAACTGGGGTGGCCTCGGATGAGTTGGGATGGTAAGGCAGGATAGTGTCGATCGGCGATGACGGTTCTCGGCCATAAAGCAAGAAGAAAGGGGAAAAGCCGGTAGTCGTTTGAGGCGCCGTATTGTAGGCGTACGTTACATGTGGGAGAATGACGTCCCAGTCAATGTGGTTGGAGGCGACATACATCGAAATCATGTCGCCAAGAGTTCTGTTAAAGCGCTCGGTCAGCCCGTTTGTTTGCGGGTGATAGGCGGTGGTGCAGCGGTGAATAATACGGCATTCAGCAAGTAGCTTTTCGACAACATCGGCGAGAAAGACGCGGCCTCGGTCGCTCAGGAGTTCGCGCGGAGCGCCGTGACGAAGAACGAAGCGGTGGAGAAGGAAAGAAGCAACGTCACGAGAGGTCGCGGATGGGAGGGCAGCAGTTTCCGCGTACCTCGTGAGGTGGTCGATAGCCACAATAACCCATCGATTTCCGGCAGCAGTGTATGGCAGGGGTCCGTATAGGTCTATGCCAATCCGGTCAAATGGCCGTGATGGGCAAGGCAAAGGCTGCATTGGCGCAGAAGGGCGGCAAGGACCAGGCTTGCGGCGCTGGCACTCTGTGCAGGATCGAATGTACTTTTGCACAAAGGTGTACATGCCGCGCCAATAATATCTGAGGCGCAGTCTGGCGTAAGTTTTGAAGAGACCAGCGTGTGCGCACTGAGGATCACAATGGAAAGCGGCGCATATAGTTGCGCGGAGCTGTCTCGGTATGACGAGAAGCCATTTGCGCCCATCTGGTTCGTAATTGCGGCGATAAAGGATTCCATCCCTGATGGCGAAATGGGAAGCTTGCCGGCGTATAGCTCGAGATGGAGGGCTTGCTGAAGGATCAGACAGGTAACGTATCAATAATTCAGTCCAAGGATCCTTGCGCTGCTCCAAAGAAATGTCGATTGAAGTAGATAGCGAAAATGAGCTGTCAATGGTGGAGAGGTTGGCAACGACGCTGTCGACTGGCGACCGAGAAAGAGCGTCGGCATCGCTGTGCTTCTTTCCTGATCGGTAGACTACACGGATGTCGTACTCTTGCAGGCGCAGAGCCCATCGGGCGAGACGACCAGACGGATCTTTGAGGGTCGACAACCAGCAAAGAGCGTGGTGATCAGTAACGACATCGAAAGGCCGGCCATGCAGATATGGCCGAAATTTTGTAATGGCCCAAATGATCGCAAGACATTCTTTCTCGGTGACTGAATAATTCGCTTCAGCCTTCGTGAGAGTGCGGCTTGCGTAGGCAACAACATATTCTTGGTAACCGGGCTTTCGCTGCGCGAGGACAGCACCGAGACCGACACCGCTGGCATCCGTGTGGAGTTCAGTGGCAGCAGTAGGGTCAAAATGGCGCAGTATCGGAGGCGTTGTGAGGAGTTTACGTAGGGTCGCAAAGGCACTATCGCAAGCCGGCGACCACGCAGAAAGGTTGGCGTCTCCGCGAAGGAGGTCTGTGAGTGGTGCCATAATCGAAGCGAAATTGCGAACGAAGCGGCGAAAGTACGGGCAAAGGCCAATAAAACTGCGCAACTCTTTTAGATTCTTTGGCCTTGGAAATTCTTGGACAGCCCGCAGCTTTGCAACATCGGGGAGAATGCCGTCCTTCGACACGACGTGCCCGAGAATAGTCAGCTTTCGTGCCCCAAAGTGACATTTCTTTAAGTTGAGTTGTAGGCCAGCGGTGGTGAGGCAGCGTAACACCTGCTCCAGGCGATGAAGATGAGTCGGAAAATCGGGTGCAAATACAACTACGTCATCCAAGTAGCATAAGCACGTGTTCCATTTGAGGCCTCGCAGAATGGCGTCCATCATGCGCTCGAACGTGGCGGGCGCGTTGCAAAGGCCAAAAGGCATCACATTGAATTCGTATAGGCCATCTGGCGTAATAAAGGCAGTTTTAGGTTTGTCATCTGAGGCCATAGGCACCTGCCAATAACCGGATCGTAAATCAAGTGAGGAGAAGAACTCGGCACCTTGCAAACAGTCAAGGGCATCGTCGATTCGCGGCAATGGGTAGACGTCTTTTCTGGTTATTTTGTTTAAGCGGCGGTAATCCGCGCAAAAGCGAATCGATCCGTCTTTCTTTTTGACTAGAACAACTGGCGATGCCCATGGACTCTCGGATGGCTGTACTACACCGCGCTTTAGCATGTCACCTACTTGTTCATCAATGACGCGGCGTTCCGTCGATGATACGCGGTATGGCCGCTGCCGCAACGGTGGGTGGGTACCTGTGTCGATGCGGTGACACACAGTCGAAGTTCGGCCAAGAGTACTGCTCTGGGTATCGAAAGCATGACGAAATTTGGTGAGTAGGCCGAGGAGTTCGTCGCGTTGCGTGGGTGTTAAGCCGTCGTCAACGACATTGCTGAAAATCTCTCGAGGCAATGGCGCACTTGAAGAATAGGAGAGAATGTTCATCTCCGCCGATCCATCTGGGACGTCTAACGTAGCAATAGGTTCGTAAGGCTCCACAGTGCCAACCGACTCACCGCGAAGCAATGTAATCGGGAACGGGAATCGGTTGCAGAAAAGAAGGTTAGCCGTACAATTTTCAAGGGCAAGCAGAGCGCTTGGGAGCGCTACAAGGTGGCGATCGGTGAAAGCAGTAGAAGGGGTGAAGAGTACATTGGCGTCGGAGGCAGCGGAACAGCATACAGGTGCCATGACATACGTGTGCGGAGGGACTTGGATGTCGTCTGCGATAACCAACTTGGCACGAGAGGACGGAACGTCGTCAGAGATGGCACCGCCAAGAGAAGAGAAAGCGACTTCTGCTCGGAAACAATCAATGACGGCCTGGTGACGAGAGAGGAAATCCCATCCTAAAATGATGTCATGCGAGCAGTGGGGCAATACGACGAACTCGACCGTGTAGAGCTTCCCTTGAATTACAACTCTCGCGGTACACGCAGCCACCGGCTGGACGTGCTCTGCTGTGGCTGTGCGAAGTAATGGACCAAAGAAGGGCGTTGTCACCTTTCGAAGTGAACGGCATAGTTTTTCGGCGATTACGGAAATAGCAGCACCAGTGTCAATGAGCGCAAACACAGAAAGACCTTCGACGACGACATCTATAACATTTGGAGGCGAGCGTAGAGGGCTTGGGCGTTTCGACGGTGACGCAGTTCTTGCCTCGGGAACTGCGTAACCTAGTTTTCCGGTTCGGTAGAGGATGGACGCCGACGCATCGGGGAGAGCGAGCGACGACGGGGAGAAGGAGATCGGCGGCCAGGTGGTGGTCGAAAGCTTGGCTGGGGTGGTTCTGTGTCTCGGTCGGGAGCGTAAGACAGCGGGTGATCGTAAACAGGTGTGCGTGCGTCGTACTGTGGACGTAGTGGACGACGGCGGCAGAAGCGGGCGACGTGTCCAGGTATTCCACACGAATAGCATATGGGCTTATTGTCTGCCGTGCGCCACGGGTTCACGACTCGATAGACTGGGGATCGTGGCGGCACTGGGGCAAAGACAGGGGTAGCCACGGGAGCTGGAGCGCGGTTCATCTGTGGTCGTGGTTGAGATAATGCGTCGGAGTACGTCAACGGAGCGGCGACTCGAGGAGACCGCTCTTGCGGGAGAACCTCGGACACTTGCTCCTGTATAACATGCCGAACGGTCGGGCTGAGGCACGAAGTTGACTGCGGCGGGGTGGAGATGAGCGAGAGCTGGCGGGCAACTTCTTCCCGCACGAAAGCTTTGATCTGCGAGAGAAGGGCGGGGTCTTCAAAACTCGGTACCAAGGCTGACAGCGACTCCTGATGTAGTACGGGGCGGCGGGTCACAAGGCGTTGTCGGCGAAGCTCGTCGTAGCTTTGACATAGATTAATGACCTGGGTGACAGTTGAGGGGCTCTTGGAAATCAGCATTTGGAAAGCATCCTCATCAATACCCTTGAGTATGTGCTTGATTTTATCGCCCTCGGTCATTGCTGGATCGACACGCTTACACAAATCGATCACATCTTCCAGGTAGCTCGTAAAATTCTCACCGGGCTGCTGAGATCGGGATTGAAGGCGTTGTTCTGCGCGAAGCTTTCGAACTGCCGGACGCCCGAATACTTCGCTGAACCTTGTTTTGAAGGCAGTCCAGCTGGGGACGTCTGTTTCGTGGTTTCGAAACCACAAGTGGGCAATTCCGGTGAGGTAAAAAGATACGGTGGCTAGCTTCGCGACGTCGTCCCATTTATTGTGGACACTCACGCGTTCGTAGGTGGAAAGCCAGTCATCAACGTCGTGGTCGTCGGTGCCACTGAATATCGGAGGATCCCGCTGACGGGTCGCTCCATGACAGACGCTGGTCTGGGGAGAACCTGGTGTTGAGCTCGAATCAGTGCCTGTAGCCATGGTGGGACGGAGAGTCCGGCTGCGCAGTTCCAGGATGATAGGAAACCCAGCAATCCCACCAATTGTGATAAGGAAGTTCAACCCAACCGCAGTTGTGGATGACGAGGTCGGCACCGACTGACAGACACGATGGCGTCTAGGCTTAACTAACTATAGCAGCAAATCACGTTCAGCTCACGCCCCACTAGTGTAGCATTGGCGATCCGGCTTCTTCACTACAGTTCCTAGATGACGGCATCACCGCAGCGAACCTAAGCGAACCAAGAGTGCAGTATAAGGGAGGCGATGTTAATTTAAAACGGTCCTGAACCACCTCCCGGGCTCGGTGAAAAATCACATTCTACAGCTAGCCTACGCTGTAATGAACATCTCAGCCAAATTCTGTAGTCATCCGCGAAGCGTAGCGTTCACAAATGGAGCAAAAAAATTACACCATCTCCCGCTAAAGGGGACCATGAGGCGATGCGAAGAAGCACTGGGGTGCACACCGCGTGGGTGCACACCACTGGGGGTGCACACCGCGCTAGCATCGGTTTGACTAGGTGTCGCGTCTGCATCGATTTGACGCTAGCAGACGCTACCTGCGTCAGCGTTGTCTCTTGCGGGCGAGGGCGCGTTCTCGTTCCTTGCGAGCTGGTAAAGCATTCATCGAAGAAAGAGCGTTTCCATAGTCAACGCGCGCCGTACGGAGAGGAAGAATGCCGAGTGGAGAGGAAATTAGACAAGGGGAGGAGTGGGAGGAGGATGCGCATGCGCAGTGCGGGTGTGGACGCCGACGCCGCGGGACAGAAGCGAGAACGCAGGAGAAGCGCAAGCAGGTGGTAGGAGAGAAGTGGAGAGAGTAACGCGCAGCTGTTGGAGAGAGGGAAGGAGAAGAGTTGCGCATGCGCAGTGTTAGTGCGGACGCCGACGCCGCGGGACATGCCAACGCTAAGAGATGCTTCGCATTTAAAAGTTTCCACTTCCTCAGGAGCCGTCAACTCAAAAAGAGGCGTTCCTCGAGCTCCTTGTGTATGCTTTGTTTCGTCATAAAGCACATACAAGGAGCAACTCTGCTATTGGCCGATGGTTGACACGCCCACCGTCTCCGTGTGCGGGCCCTTCGCAGCGCGCGTTTTGTAGCGTTAGCTACACTGGTCGAGCTGGAGTAGTTTCGCGTGCGCGTCCGAGAGCCGTGCTGCGCATGCGCCAGAAGCAGCGATGTCACACCGCTGGCGCACCGGAGCCGCCGCTTCCGCGCTCTCCGACGTTGCCGCGATCACCTCGCTTGTATGCGCATTCCAGAGCAGTGACGTCATAGCCGCGCCAGACCTACTGGCGCGGGTGCGTATGTATGTACCTGCGAGCCTCCACTGTGTACTCGCCGTCTGACACTGCGCCGGAGTCGCTTGACAGCGCCTCTCCATTTGCCCGCATGCGGAGCCGTATCAGTGGGGCTGTACATACGCGGGGACGAGGAGGAGGAGGAAAATAAAAACGGAAGGACAGGGAGTTTAGCCAGTTGTCTGACCGGTTGGCTGCCGTTTCCCAGTGCGGTATAGCCATGGAGAAGGCGAGAGCAGTCTTTGTGGCAACAGAGGAGCAACCTCACGTTCAGTAAAAATAAATGTCACATAATGGTGCGCGTATCATTGTAGCCGCAGTAAGCATGATAATCAAGCTAATCCTAGAAAATCAGCCGATCCTTGCTAACGCTACGTATATCCTGGCACAGCCGAGCTAAGGCACTGCAATTCTTTTTTTAAACCGAAAGCGCGCGTGTGCCCTGCGCTCGTTTTTTATCCGCTGTGAGCGCCTAGACAAAACAGTTGTTGGAAATATGTAAAAATGTATTTGCTAATGCGCAAGTCTCAACGATGCCATTTGAAGGTGTCCTTAAACTACCTCGGCGTCGATGCTAAGGTGCGGTGCAAAATTTACCATAAATATAGTGTCCCAAGAAGCGAACAAATGCATGCCAGCAGTCCGTAAGAAATAACGATTCCCAAGCTGATTAATCACTGGTCAATCATGGATCAGTGGCTGTAGATGGTTTTATGCGCTATGTGACTCCGATGCACCACCTTCTAGAACTCGAATTGAGCAACATGACTAAAGTCTAAGCCAAAATCTTTATTTAATAAGGTGGATTAAATGACTAGGGAGGATTTGGGAGGATTAGAGCTAATTAAGGCGCTTTACGGTGGATTAAGGCATACTGAAGTGCGCTGTATTGAAGGTTATATAGGGCTATGCACCTGCATCCAGCCATGACGACCAGTTAGTTGAACGCTTCTATGAAGATGTGGAATCGGTAGTGGCTAAAGTAAAGACGCAGCACACTATTGTGATGGCAGACTTCAATGCTAAGGTAGGCAAGAAGCAGGTTGGAGACAGGGCAGTCGGGGACTATGGCGTGGCATGTCGGGATGACAGAGGGGACCTATTAGTAGAGTTTGCAGAGCGGAATAATTTGCACGTCATGAATACGTTCTTCCGTAAATGGGAGAATCGGAAGTGGACGTGGAGAAGCCCGACTGGCGAGCACAAAAATCTAATAGACTTCATACTATGCGATGCCCCTGGCGTCCAGCAGGATGTGGAAGTGCTGGGCAGGGTTAGGTGGAGTGATCGCAGGATGGTGAGATCTCGAATTGGGCAAGACTTGAGGAGGGACCTCAATAAGCTAATACGTGGGAAACCGATCAATGACTAACAGTAAGACGGAAAGTCGATGAATTCAGTATAGCGCTGAAAAACAGATTTTCAGTTCTAATAGATCAAGCAGACATTTGCGTTCAGGAAGTCAGCGATAATCCCATGCGGATTGTCACGGAGTGTGCAATAGAAGTAGGAGGTAAGATCGGTAGAGATATTACCAGCAAGCTTTCCCAGGATACGAAAGACTTGATTAGAAAACGGCAAGGCGTGATAGTATCTAATGGAACTGACAGAATAGAACTAGTGCAGCTTTCGAAGTTAATAAGCGTAAGACAACCGACATACGAAAGCATAATATGGAGCGGATTGAGCGTGCTCTAAAGAACGGGGGGAGCCTGAAAGCGGTGAAGAGACGTCTAGGCATAGGCAAAAATCAGACGTATGCATAAAGAGACAAGCAAGGCCATGTGATCACGAATAGGGATGAGATAGTTACAATAGTTGACGAGTTTTACAGAGATCTCTACAGTAGCCGCGATAACCAGGGCAATAGTGGACGGGGAAGCAGTTTAGAAGAGGCTGACATCCCACCAGTACTGACAGAGGAAGTAATGAAAGCTTTGAAAGAGATGCAAGCGGGAAAAGCACCTGGTGAGGATCAGATAACAGCAGAACTGTTAAAGGATGGTGGGCAGATTATACTGGAAAAACTGGCAAACCTGTATAAGCAATGCTTAATGACTGCGAGCATACCAGAATAGAGCACTGCACGGGCCGGCTTTTTCCGGCCCGGGCCCGGCCCGAAAACGTCGAGCTCCGGCCCGCCCGAGCCCGGCCCGGTGTTTTTAAATACGGCCCGTACCCGGCCCGGGCCCGAAAGGTTTAGGCCCGGCCCGACCCGGCCCGGCCCGGCCCGGCCCAATTCAACCAATTATTCTTTGAGCATAAACAAGGCACTGTCCAATCTTCTCCTATAGTGAAGATACCAGCCGCACTCAAGATAGTTTCCGGAGAGTGTTGTGAAAACATATGACAGTGTCACGGTTTGCACTGGTACTGTGTTTACCTTCGGTTAATTACACCTGTAACACTTTAGCGAAAGAATTGCAGGGAGTTATACGAGGAGGCATAGCTGGCTGTCTCATGCACGCAGTGCTAACGGTGCAATGTTCTTATTTCTTTTCAAAGAACGGCTACATCATACAACGCCAACATAAAGTGGAAAAACGGCGGACATTTATAATTGGCTTTACTATAATTGCTGGGACTATTGAGTAAATAGCGCGACCTTATCCTGCAAACTTCGTTTATTGCGCAATGCAACGAGAGGATTCGCCAGGCTGAGTAGCGTTATTAAACCTGTCGTTTCGACTCCTCGGTAGGCAACTGTCTCCAACGTATGCTACATTTTCGTGCTACAAAGAAGGGAGTTCTCTCCCGCACCTTTGTTCGCCGAACCACCGCCACCGCAGTGCCATAGATCTGTCAAAGCAAGCCACACACGTTAGCGAGCGACATACCGTCCTCGCTGTTCGCTTTCGCCTTCGTCCTCGCTGTTCGCCTTTGTTTGACCGTCCTCGGTCTTTGAAAGTGTTATACTTTAAATCAAGACCGGACTAAGGGTTTCCGAAACAACTGCTTATTAGAGCGCCCAACTGAACTAGCCGCTTCGAACGCGGCGGGTCTGCTGTCCGGAGCGTGATCCCACGCAATGACTGCAATCGGGAGAGTTGGTTGCCGCCGATGGCCAGAGACCTCGGTGCGAACAGGGGAGCGAAGTCTGACTGTCTGTGGCTCGCAGTCGTGGTTGCATCTTGCAGCTGGCGGTTGTGACCGTGGAGGCGACGTGTGCCAGAAAGGAAAAAGCGGTGACTACGATGGGCAGGAAAAGGCGGAAAGTAGAGGAAAAGCAAACTTCTGAGAGGGGTAGCGCCCACGTGGAAGGACACTTCACGCGGATCTCGCATAATCTATTGCTTAAGTATGGGCTTCATTTCAGAAGGTTTCAACAGCTCCGTCAATAAAATAAGTTATGTGTTCCATCATATGAATGAACTTGGGCCCTTCTGCTTTTGTTTCAACATGTAGGGTGTTAAGCATCTCAAGTGCGGCACAGAATACTTAGTCTATGCCTCTGTATATAGCTTCCGCAAAACCTGTATTACCCACTATAATCAACTTATGTTAGCGCACGCACCGAGCTACCCGCGCCACGATTTTGGATCGTGGTACGCTTAACATGCGACGGTGATACCTCAGCCGATAAAAGTAAACAGAAAAGTAGCTCACATGTCGCACACCAACTTAGCGAATCTGCCTAACAAATTCTACTCGTGCCGGGGAAACCCTACTTGCTTACCACAAACATTGAGGTCATTGACGCTTTGGTTCACGGAGCAGTGGGAACTCTACGAACGGGAACTGCTGGGTGCCCGTGCTACGCACGTCCTGAGGTTTCACAGCAGCCGAGCTGCCATACGTGACACAAACTCGGTAGCGCAAAAAACACGGACGAAGAAAAGGAACATTCCTTTTCTTCGTCCGTGTTTTTTGCGCTACCGAGTTTGTGTCAAGAATGTACCAACTAGCCCAAACAAGAGTGTTACTGCCATACGTTTCTTTTTTACTAGAGTAGGGGTTCATGTCTACCGTTTTGATGTGTGTTACTTAACCGCTAAAATCTAATAGCGGCAGAAGTTCGAAGGAAGATGGAAGCTTGAAGGGATTAAAAATTCGTCCACACGGGGTGTCTCTGGAGCCCTTAGATATTTGTGCGGTAAAGGGTGCCAATACACACGCCTGTTACAAAGTGTACTGCAGTAAATCATATTGATTATCACCTTCCTTAGGTGCTTGCTCACTTCTGTCTCGGGAGCGCGTCCACGTTTTTGAGCGCCATGTGAACACTTGTGCTCCGACGAATGAAGAAACTTATGAATTACTGACGAAGTGTGACGAAGACAAAGGTGACCGTGAGAATCAGCAAATACACACTCGATGTGACGAGAATCCGAGTCAAATGCTAGTTCTGACTGCCTAATTGCCAAATCATAAATATTTGCAACTGCCTTGCTAGCACAAAAATCAGCAACATCTGCGTGGATCGGCGACCCTGTGACAAGAGTCACTTCTCTTCTTGCGCTTAAACTGGTCGCGTTGACCAGTCTAAAGAGTGTTAAGATCGGCGTGGGCCCCCCATGGATGTGGTGGAGGAAGGCTGCTGCCGGTGGCCGCTGGATCTACTTTTCAAGGAAGATGACCGTGGGGAGCGCGTGAGCCTGCGTTCCCACGAATGTACTTCGCGGGCTGCCGTCTCGAAGAGACAAGGGCATTGTTTGGACGCTGTAGCGACGGCCTTGTTCACCGCTTGCCTCGAGCTTCCGACCGGCCCGCGTGAAGTTCCCGGAACGCCTGGACGGCGGTGGGTCGTGCGGTGTGCGTGTATGTACCTGCGAGCCTCCATTGTGTACTGGCCGTCTGACACTGCGCCGGAGTCGCTTGATAGCGCCTCTCAATTTGCGCGCATGCGGAACCGTATCAGTGGGGCTGTACATACGCGGGGACGAGGAGGAGGAGGAAAAGAAAAACGGAAGGACAGGGAGGTTAGCCAGTTGTCTGACCGATTGGCTGCCGTTTCCCAGTGCGGTAGAGCCATGGAGAAGGCGAGAGCAGTCTTTGTGGCAACAGAGGAGCAACCTCACGTTCAGTAAAAATAAATGTCACATAAGGCGCATACCGTGCGCGTATCATTGTAGCCGCAGTAAGCATGATAATCAAGCTAATCCTAGAAAATCAGCCGATCCTTGCTAACGCTACGTATATCCTGGCACAGCCGAGCTAAGGCACTGCAATTCTTTTTTTAAACCGAAAGCGCGCGTGTGCCCTGCGCTCGTTTTTTATCCGCTGTGAGCGCCTAGACAAAACAGTTGTTGGAAATATGTAAAAATGTACTTGCTAATGCGCAAGTCTCAACGATGCCATTTGAAGGTGTCCTTAAACTACCTCGGCGTCGATGCTAAGGTGCGGTGCAAAATTCACCATAAATATAGTGTCCCAAGAAGCGAACAAATGCATGCCAGCAGTCCGTAAGAAATAACGATTCCCAAGCTGATTAATCACTGGTCAATCATGGATCAGTGACTGTAGATGGTTTTATGCGCTATGTGACTCCGATGCACCACCTTCTAGAACTCGAATTGAGCAACATGACTAAAGTCTAAGCCAAAATCTTTATTTAATAAGGTGGATTAAATGACTAGGGAGGATTTGGGAGGATTAGAGCTAATTAAGGCGCTTTACGGTGGATTAAGGCATACTTAAGTGCGCTGTATTGAAGGTTATATAGGGCTATGCACCTGCATCCAGCCATGACGACCAGTCAGTTGAACGCTTCTATGAAGATGTGGAATCGGCAGTGGCTAAAGTAAAGACGCAGCACACTATTGTGATGGCAGACTTCAATGCTAAGGTAGGCAAGAAGCAGGTTGGAGACAGGGCAATCGGGGACTATGGCGTGGCATGTCGGGATGACAGAGGGGACCTATTAGTAGAGTTTGCAGAGCGGAATAATTTGCACGTCATGAATACGTTCTTCCGTAAATGGGAGAATCGGAAGTGGACGTGGAGAAGCCCGACTGGCGAGCACAAAAATCAAATAGACGTCATACTATGCGATGCCCCTGGCATCCTGCAGGATGTGGAAGTGCTGGGCAGGGTTAGGTGGAGTGATCGCAGGATGGTGAGATCTCGAATTGGGCAAGACTTGAGGAGGGACCTCAATAAGCTAATACGTGAGAAACCGATCAATGACTAACAGTAAGACGGAAAGTCGATGAATTCAGGATAGCGCTGAAAAACAGAATTTCAGTTCTAATAGATCAAGCAGACATTTGCGTTCAGGAAGTCAGCGATAATCCCATGCGGATTGTCACGGAGTGTGCAATAGAAGTAGGAGGTAAGATCGGTAGACATATTACCAGCAAGCTTTCCCAGGATACGAAAGACTTGATTAGAAAACGGCAAGGCGTGATAGTATCTAATGGAACTGACAGAATAGAACTAGTGCAGCTTTCGAAGGTAATAAGCGTAAGACAACCGACATACGAAAGCATAATATGGAGCGGATTGAGCATGCTCTAAAGAACGGGGGGAGCCTGAAAGCGGTGAAGAGACGTCTAGGCATAGGCAAAAATCAGACGTATGCATAAAGAGACAAGCAAGGCCACGTTATCACGAATAGGGATGAGATAGTTACAATAGTCGGCGAGTTTTACAGAGATCTCTACAGTAGCCGCGATAACCAGGGCAATAGTGGACGGGGAAGCAGTTTAGAAGAGGCTGACATCCCACCAGTACTGACAGAGGAAGTAATGAAAGCTTTGAAAGAGATGCAAGCGGGAAAAGCACCTGGTGAGGATCAGATAACAGCAGAACTGTTAAAGGATGGTGGGCAGATTATACTGGAAAAACTGGCAAACCTGTATAAGCAATGCTTAATGACTGCGAGCATACCAGAATCTTGGAAGAATGCGAACATCATCCTAATCCATAAGAAAGGCGACACAAAAGGCTTGAAAAATTACAGGCCGATTAGCTTAATGTCAGTCGTCTACAAGGTATTTACCAAGGTAATCGCTAACATAATTCGTTCCACCTTAGATTTCAATCAGCCTACGAACAAGCAGGGTTTCTTAAAGGCTACTCAACAGTAGACCATATTCGCACAGGTTATAGAGAAATGCGCGGGATATAACCAGCCCCTATATATAGCCTTCATAGATTACGCGAAAGCATTTGACTCAGTCGATACCTCAGCAACCATGCAGACATTGCGGAATCAGGGCGTAGACGAGCACTATGTAAGACTACTGGAAGACATCTACAACGGCTCCACAGCCACCAAGTCCTCCGTAAGGAGAGCAGCAACATACCTATAAGGAAGGGCGTAAGACAAGGAGGCACAATCTCTTCAATGTTACTCACAGCATGTTTACAAGAAGTATTTAGAACACTGTGGGTGTAAGGGTCAATGGGGAATACCTCAGTATGCTCAGATTTGCTGATGACTGCCTTGCTAAGTAACTCCGGAGATGAATTACAAAGCATGATTACTGACCTAAACAGGCAAAGTAGAACAGTGGGCCTCAAAATTAATATGCAGAAAGCTAAAGTAATGTTCAATAGCCTTGAGCGAGCACAGCGGTTTGAGATAGCTGGCGAGGCATTGGAAGTGGTCAGTGAATATGTCTACTTAGGCCAGGTAGTGACCCCTGATCCGAATCATGAGGCTGAGGTAATTAGGAGGATTAGAATGGGGTGGAGTGCATTCGGCAAGCATTATCAGATAATGAGTGGTAGCTTACCATTGTCTCTGAAGAGGAAAGTGTATAACAGCTGCATCTTACCGGTACTCACCTACGGGGCAGAAACTTGGAGGCTAAAAGGGTTCAGCTTAAATTGAGCACGGCGCAGCGAGCTGTGGAATGGAAAATGGAAGGGGTAACCTTAAGTGAAAAGAAGAGAGTGGAGTCGGTTAGGGAACAAACGCGTGTTAGGGACATCTTAATAGAAATTAAGAAGAAGAAATGGGCATGGGTGGGCCATGTAATGCGAAGACAAGACAACCGTTGGTCATTAAGGGTAACAGTGGATTCCTAGAGAAGGCAAGCGTGGCTGGGGGCGGCAGAAAGTTAGGTGGGCAGACGAGATAAAGAAGTTTTGCGGGAAATAAATTGGGCCCAGTGAGCACAGGACAGGGAAAATTGGAGATCTATGGGAGAGGCCTTCGCCTTGCAGTGGGCGTAGACAGGATGATGAAAATAATGTGATGATGAAATGCGTTAAGGTGGCCTATGACATAAGAAAGCGCATAACAGTAGATTAAGAGAGATTACGGTGGATTAAGAAGGATTACAGCAGATTAGGGTTGACTAAGGTTAAGTAGTGTATATTAAAATGGATTACGCCTTTTATGTTTGGCTTAATTACGCTTAGCCTAATAGTCTGAGCTTATTCAGGCTTGATTTAGTCTCAATTAGACATATGATCTAGTTAATTTTACATTTACTAGACTCTTTTTAATTAACGTAATCTGACATGAGTGATTACACTTGGATTCATTAGTCAAGGCATAATGAGGTCTGGTTTAACTATACCACTTTAATTAAGCTTGGCCTAATTACTAAGGCCTAGTTATGCTCGACATCGTTATATTATTTATATAAGCGTCGATTTATGAGTACCGTCCTAATTAGACCAAGTTTAATTATTGCTAGCCTAATTAGCCCTACCATGTCTAAGTGCAGCATAATTAGGCTTGATATTTTAGCCTTAGGCTAATTAACCTTGAATTACATAGTCTTAGCTTAATGTAAACTCGGTCTAATTAGTTCGAGCTTATAGACTTGTTTATATCAGCTTCACTAGGCTTCGCTTAATTTGCTTCACTTTAATTTCACCTAATTTATTAGTATTATATCTCAATTACTTCTAAATTATTATTCCCAGGTTGATTATGTATTACTTATCTCTCATAGCCTAATTAAGATTGAATGAGTTACATTTGGCTTGGTTGGATTAGTCCTCTCTGAACTAGTCTTAGGAAGCTCTAATTGGCTTTACTACAGCTTGGCATGATTATGCTAGGATTGCACAACTTGGCGAATATTTTTGCAGATTTCCCAGTTTCTCCAACAGCTTAAACAAAATTGAACTAGTGCATATTTGGGTGTATTCACGCGCTAGATTAATCCATCCGTCGTACCCCATCTGAACGCGTCATATTCCACATTAATCTGTCGACGGGGGTTCGAGTCTTAAAGATCTTCCTTTCGAGTCATAGTAGTCGCATGTCCGAGCCCGACAGGATTATTAACCCGCCTACAATCGCTAGTCAACCATTAACTGACTTGGGGTTATGCACATCAAAGCTTTTCGCTACTTAAAGAAAACGGAAAAAAAATATCTAGGGGCTTTATGCAGGTACAAGGTGGTACAACGTTGGAGTCGCGCACTTTATCCCGACGCTGTCGTGTTCGCAGCCTCGAATACAATCAGCGCACTGCCAAAGTAAGCACGCACACCTCTAAGCCTAAACGTGCGTGGTAAACGAAAATAAAGCTTCGGAGGATCGAAAAAAAATGCAGTGATCGCGAAGCCACGCGACCGAGCCCAGGCACGGAGTGAGCAGGCGGCCACAAGCACGTGCTGCTAACAGCCCCCTGCAGTCGCGCGCATTCAGTCAGCAACTCTGATACGTCGTTGAAGCCTGGTGACGTAACGCGGTGGGCGGGGCACTTCCTTCGATATCGCCCATAAGAGCTCTGTGGGCTGTACTCCGCAGGCTTCAGACAGAACTGGAAAGGGAGGTTTTCCTGTCGTAATATCTTCGTTCCTAACAAACCTTTCTGAAAAAATCTTTCGGCTGAGAATTTCTGAGATGCTTTGAGTACACACCCAGCCGTTTTCAAAACCAAGCCCGAGAGGCAGTTCAGGGCCCCTTTAAGAGTAATTTTGCTTGTTAAACACTATAGTTCACTACATAAACACCTTTACTTGAACCGGATGACAAGAGCAACTTGTAAAGCGCTGTAGTGAACATACAAGGCCAGTCTGTTCCTCTATGAGTGATGTTGCGGTGGTGCATTGGTACAGCTTCCAGCTCCTCTCGTTAAATCCTGGGGGAAGGCCCGTTCGAGTAATCCTGGGTGGAACTCTTTCATTTTGAATGTCAGTTCATTTTTTCTGAGATCCACTTTCGTTACGGAAGTACGTCGCTGATTTCTTGGTGGATCCCCGCATAAAACACTTTCGTGTTAACAAAATAAAGAACAGAAGGCTGCTGGAATTCCTTTTCCATTGTGTGTGCAGGGAAGAGAAACTTCGCATAACCTAAGCGTCTTGAAATCATAAGATTTTAGCAGCGGAGCAGTTAAGAGGCCTGCTGTGTTCATGGTCCCTGATGTCTGCTGTCATGCAGAAGGGAAAAGCAGACCCGCGCTTGCTCTCACTCCACTACCCAAAGGCTTTCCCTCAGCTCACTGCTAGGTGCCAGTGACAGTGACGATGATTGTACTACATGGTAGTGATAGTGAACTTGACACCCCTGCCTCAGTTTCGCTGATTACCCAGATTCACCGGCTGTGTCTTTTTTCCTCAGTCGTTTCGTATATGCACATGTGGATTGCAGACATTCCTGCTACCCAGGGTCATTCCTTTTTATAATAAATTTAAGTTTGCTGCTTTCTTGCGACATCTATTGATAGATCAGAAAATCTTGTTGGTTAAAAATATTTCTATGAACCATCATCGCCTTGAAGAATCCCGCCTTCGGATTAAAGAAAAGTGTATTTCGCAGGGACGACTCAATCTTTCGAATAACCTATTTCAGACGACATGCCTTTACTTCTAAGCACAAAGTTCGAGGCGCGCGCCTTCACTCACTCAGCGTCAAAATATTTGTTTCCGTTGAATATGACGTCATGAATGCTACCGCATTAAGAAATTGGATGAAAGTCGCAGGGCGTATTCACAGCTGAACATCAGTTTTGATGCTATCTACATATGCGACCGACGTAGGTGTACTAGATAGCAATGCCGATTCCAACGGAATCTACCAATTCAACGATGAATGATGGGTATGCATTTCCGCCATACAAATATACAACACCAAGGGCAGCATCTCTTTACTAAAGCTTACAGGAGCGTTCGGCTATTTGTTTACATCGGCGGTTAGCGGGGAGGGTATCAACAGAACAAAATCATGACAGCTCCACTGACGTCAAACCTGGGAAGGTGCGAAGCTTGCGGTGATGCCCCAGTGTTTCCTACAGGGACACTTCAATCGCTGCTAATGGGCTTACTTTACCCTGACAACGACAAGGACGACAACGTTAAACGCCAACAGCCAGACATATACGCTGTCTGAAGGCATTGCCTCCATGATCGGCCCGCACATGCACACATACTGTCTGACTGCACTGCGTCTGGATTGGGCCCGCCGTGACGCACGTATTAGCAGAACAATCTGCTTTACTCTGCCGTTCCTAGATGGCGGTACCACCGCTGCGAACCACGGTGCAGTGGAACGGAGGCGATGTTAATTTGAAGGTAATTTTGCTTGCTAAAGACGTTCAGTTTAGCCGGGCAATGTGCACGGTGCATCGGCAGAATGTGAAGCTCAAAAGGACAGAAAGTTGAGCGAGTTGGTAACAGTCCATAGTCAAAAGAAGAGGCGTGCAAGACACGGACACAAGGTTAGCAGGCCTTGTGTCCGTGTCTTGCACGCAGAATGTGTGCAGAATGTGGCAGAATGTGTGCAGAACAAACAGGCTTTTTGCCAGTAGATCAAGACGTGCGGTCCTAGAGGTCGCTCACTAACAAACATAAGCATTGCCCGTACAGTATTGGAACATTGTTCCCTCTTACATGAACAGCTGGTAATGCCCCAAGTAGATTTAACTAAGGCGTTCGATCGCATATGTCATTATTTTTAGTTTTCCAGAACGTGCTAAGGTTGGCTCCACTATACTTGCGCGTTTAAAGCTTTGCTATAAGGACTGTTCCACATGTTTGATCATTAATGGTCACCTGTCAGAGGCTGTGTCGATTAGCTCTTCTGTGAGACAAAGTTTTCCGCTGTCACCTTTGCTTTTCGCCCTTAGAACCGTTGTGGCAAAGTCTGACTCGCCCTTGCTATGTCCGCTGCAGAAATATGGGAACGAGGCGTACGCAGATTTTTGTTGTATTGACAGCCATAGTATCGAAACGGCGGTGTTTATATGGCTTTGAGCAATTCGGAACTATTTGTAGTGCAAGAATGAACTGTGCTAAAACTATGGGACCATGGTTGATGTGTGGGTCTCCAAACTAACGCATTTTGCGGGCATCGAATAAACCTGTGTGCCTTCTAAATACCTTGGTGATCCGTTCCATGCGTATCACTCAGGTGCAAATTATCGGAAAGAACGTGTACAGGCCCTAAAACGAAACGCCCAAACTTTTGTTGCTTATAACCTCTCAATTTTCGGCAGAGCCAACTTACTTGGCACGAAACTTATTTTTGGCAACAAAACATTTCTACGTGCTGCAGTTTTAATAGTCCCTTGCGTCAAGCTTTACATTCAAAAGTTCCACATTACATTTACAACATTCGTTTCATCGTCAAGTTTTGAACCAATTAGGCGTCATAACGTTTTCAGATCAATTAGTGTCCATGATGTTGAATTGTTGCACCTTTCTGTTAAACAATTTTTGTTAAACAATATTTCTTTCTTCGACACCATTTCTTCGATCCATTGCTCAGGCCATTTTTGGAAATGAATGTTGTCAAGGTATTGGTAATTCCATATATAATGGTGTCAACAGATTTTTTAGTGCGCCCCTATTTGACGGGTTTCATGCTTGACGTGTGCGAATCAGTGCGCTTCCTGGCAGTTAGATTCTCGAATGATTATTTGTTTTCTATTGGAAGAAAAAAAATCTGTATAATGATCTCATAGATGTGATATTTCCGCCTGCTTTGTACTGCTGAATGTACCATGGGCTAACTGGCGTACTTGGCAGGGAAAATGCTTCTTTCTCAATGTTACAATACATTTTCTTACAAGGTACACACCTCTCACAATACTTGTGAAAGTTTGGTTTGACAAAAGATTATATCTGGATCTTCAGTTTAATGTTGGCTCTCTGATATCCCTGAAACCATTGAACATTGCTTCGTCGACTGTAAAGATTCCTTCCTATTTTGGACTACTTATCCAAAGGGCATTTAAAAAGAAAGCTAGATATAAATTCCATTGTCATACGATATATTTTGTGCCATCGAAGAGCAATGACGTGTCTGTTGAAATGGCCTCCTAAACAGACATGCTCCTACTAAGGTTGTACAGGAATGCAGAACTGGTTGTATCCTCAAAGTCCCATTTTATACAATTAGTTCTTTCGCCCCGCCACGGTGGTCTAGTGGCTGTGGTACTCGGCTGCTGACCCGAGGGTCGCGGGATCGATTCCCGGCTGCGGCGGCTGCATTTCGATGGAGGCGAAATGTTGAGGCCCGTGTGCTGTGCGATGTCAGTGCACGTTAAAGAACCCCAGGTGGTCAAGATTTCCGGAGCCCTCCACTACGGCGTCTCTCATTAATCAGAGCTGGTTTTGGGACGTTAAACCCCACATAACAACAACATAAGAATGGCTTCACAGCTAAAAGAGTTTCACGACCAGGAACAGTTCCAGCCTGAATGGTATCAAACATTCATGAAGTGTACTGATGTTTGGACTTGTGAAGCTTGTTCTGTATATTGTGTGCTCTACGCTTATCAAGGTGTCGTTGGCAAAAAAAAATGCTTCATTTAATGATAGTCTAATAAATACCCCTAAAGAGAGAAAAAGTGCCGGTAGAGCTTTCAGCTCCTGTCGTCGCATGCAGCTTAGTTGTGGGTTCGAATCTTAGCTGGTGTAACCAGTGTACTGTTTTCTCTTTTTACCATAACTTGCTTTAATTTACCGTGACAACGGCGACAGGAGATGCCGACAGGAGGCGCCTTGGTGCATAAGGTGCTTCACACCTAAAACTAGTACACTACACCGTCATCGGGCTAGAGTGTACACTCTAATCGGGCATCGTTCACGTCACCTTCTGGCAGAACATTCACTGAATCCAGTGCGTTCACTGTAGAATTCTCGAAAAAAAAAAGGGGGGGGGGGGAGGGAGGGGTTCTATTTCAGTTTACCCGTATCAGAGTTACATTGCTCGTACATTGAAAAAACAGTCCGAGCTATCATATGTGTAGGCTGCAGTTACATCTAATCTTACACTTTTTCTAATGAATTTTCCTTTGGGAAATTCAATGGAGCTCAAGAGCGCACCTGCGCCATGGCGGAGGGTCTTCGCAATGATGCTTTCCGCTAAGGACACGCGCGCCGGAGCCAGATTTTCTGCAACGCGATGTCCTCAAAGGGGTGTTCCTGCAATTTTTTTCCGACACATTCTGATATCGCTGTTTTACAGTGGTCATGAGAGTCCTGTAGGAGGCCGGGTGGTAGGGTTTGCTCAGGCAGTGATCATTAATTTTTAGGGGCGAAGCTCCTTAAAGGGACACTGAACCACTTTTTAAAAAAAACGAGATTATAGTGTCATGATACGTAATTTCGTGCGGCGAACTCGAAAATCAAGTCGGAAATTTGCATAAACCAACGCAAATAACTTTATTTTGCCGAAAACAAGCAGCAGGCGCCGCGGCCGCCATCGCGAGTCTCGCCGCCGCTGTGATTGGTCGAAGCTCCATGACATCATCGTCAGGAAGGTGAGGACAGCAGACTGCGCTCGCCGGCAGGCAATGCCGTGTTTATCTGTTGAAATCTGGTAGTTGCTGTTAGTATGGCGAACTGTGAAAGTCGGAACGAGTTCTCTGTACATCCGTACATGTTCGAGCCGGTCGCCACTGTAAAGGCGACGACTGAAGCGGCACAGGAAAGCGAGTCCCAACCAGCCACCTTGCCCCGCCACGGTGGTCTAGTACTCGGCTGCTGATCCGAGGGTCGCGGGATCGAATCCCGGCTGCGGCGGCTGCATTTCGATGGAGGCGAAATGTTGAGGCCCGTGTGCTGTGCGATGTCAGTGCACGTTAAAGAACCCCAGGTGGTCGAAATTTCCGGAGCCCTCCACTACGGCGTCTCTCATAATCAGAGCTGGTGGGACGTTAAACCCCACATAACAACAACCAGCCACCTTCACCCGCGTCGGAAACAGACTGGTACGTATAAGATGCATGTCAGTGCTTAATTTCACTGTAGTAAACTGTTACAAATGATACGTTCATCCGCGGATATCAAATTTGATAAAACAGCAGCATCGGCACTCGCTTTTAGCCGCGTATTGGCACGGTCCGCGCTACGCGCGGGCATCGTGCAGAAACATCAGCTGTTCGTGGATTTCACAGCTCAGAGTGCAGCGTTGTTAATGCAGTCAGTATCGTACTTCGCAGCGGGCAAGGCGCATGCGATGAGTCAGTATGCTACCGCGAGGAAAAAAAAAAAAAAAGCCAGACGAGTGCCGCTCTCGCCGCAGTGGTGACATGTGCTCTGAACTGCGCTGAAAAATTGTGCAAGGATAGTTTGGCTCATATATTGCAGTTCTGTTTTTTATAATACCGCCGCTTTTTCTAAATTCTGCCCAGTACTACAGTGATGGAAGCATGCGACTGTCGTGTAGAGTAGCTGATTTCGATGCTGCGTGCTGATATATGTGTACACGTGTTTTCGCCATAGGTGCTCATGCGTGCACTGCGTGCAAATGGGGAAAGAAGAGGACTGCTGCTGTTGCCTCGAAATTCGGCAGATTCGCGACCGCCAGAAACATCCGAGGTGCATCACAACAACAAAAAAATTTAAGAAATTTAAAATTCACGAAGGCAAGTCGTGGTGGCGGCGAGGGCCCCTTCAGGTGCGGAAACACAGAAGGAACCGCGTCGCTCTTCAGTCGCACACTCTTGATCGTCAATCCCAGCGACTGCATGAGAGCCGGGTTTCGTACGTAGTCGCTGTCACGAAAGTGCTTGGAGCACAGCACGCTTGATCTCGTAGGTTTGAAGTCTTTTCTTTTAACTGCAGCGGACCATTTTGCAGCCATCTTCTGATCCCGAGGAAACTTGTGAAAAGCGACCTCATCGCGACTGTAAGTGCTGCGGCAGCCATATGCCGCGCAGTAACTCGGCATCGCGAGTCCACTTCAACCTTGCACAAACACAAGTAGTGAATGTCGGATGGCGAAAATCTTCAATCAGAAGAGAACGGTGCAATGGCAAGAAATCCCTACGAACTGGCAGAACTGATGCTTCGCTAGGCAGCCATCGCAGCAGAAACAAGCTGAGCTGACTGAGCGACGCAGGCGGCTTGACCCTGACGATGACGTCACCTCCCCACGTGTCTATCTCTCCCAAGCTCCGCCCCTGCGCGCGCGCGCGCCGAGGGGGGCGTTCCCTCGGTCAAAGTTTGCTCGCTTATAGCGCCGTTGTTTAATCGAACATCGCGAAAAAAACCTCCGTAGGCATGTTGTAAGAGGTCGCGGATACCGAATTCGCAATAAATTCGCGAATTCAAAACCTGTTCAGTGTCCCTTTAAGGCGTGGGTCGTGCGTCCCCGATGTATGTAGTAGTAGTAGTAGTAGTAGTAGTAGTAGTAGTAGGTAGCCACCGGCGCGTGCCTGCCGGGAGGCACGCACGCGCCGAGGGCGAGCGCGTGGCTCCCGGCACGCGCTCGCCCGCGAGAGACCGCGTTGGCGCAGGCAGCGTCTCCTAGCGAGTACCTGGAGTAGCAAGCCAGGCCATTAACCAGGCTAACATCTCCGGTTCATCAATAAAGTGTTCTCTCTCTCTCTCCTAGCGAGTTTCTTGATTGAGAAATACCGACTGCTCGCGTTGGAGAAGCGTTCACCGGCAACATATATATATATATATATATATATATATATATATATATATATATATATATATATATATATAGGCACTGCATCTTGACTTGCAATGAAGTGCCGGTGGGAGATTTCACTTGTGCATTGTGCATAGTTGAACCGTGAGGATTCGTAGCATGCGCGAGATGTTATAAAACTAGGTGGCGGTACTTGTAGTTGATGATGAAAGATGCGAGATGTTATAATAGTTTGATGACATTTACTCAAGTGTTTCACTTTTAATTGTGGGGCGAATTGCACGGAAGAGTTTCACGGTTTACCGATGATTCCTTCCGGAGCTTCGCCCCACTCATCATCATTCACCCCGTGAATATGCTGTGATTTTTTAATTACTGAATGAATGGTGCGTCCAAACCGAAACGGGTGGACGCTTCCCCCACCATGAGAAATATGGAGATGGTGCCAGAAAAACGAAAGCGGCGACGTCATCCAACGATGTATTGAGTTATGCCAGATTTTATGAACTTCACAGCGACGATTTGCGTGCTGTAGTGTCACCGTTGAGCTCTTCACCGCCTCCTGCTCGGACAGGCAGTATAGGCAGCGTTGAAGCTAGCGATGTCAAAAACACTGGTGCCCCGCATGGCAATCGGCCAAACATTATTAAAAACCATTTTCACAAAAGCTAGATGACTTGCAACTGCCTCAATTACTTGGATTATTTTTACAGTACCGGGGAGAACATATATTGAAAATTTCATTGCGCTCCGAACACACTGAAAAATCGCCGGAGTTGCTCCTTAAAACGATGTCGCGTTAATACCACCCTGAGCCTCCCTTTATTTTCATGTAAAGATTGCATGTGAGGACTGCATGCTTTTCTTAGCAGCGTAAGGAGCGCTAAAGAGCGAAATCGCAAGTGTTCTGCCGCTCAGGAACGCACCAAGCTTCGTCTCTTTTCTGCCTGAGAAAGAAACCGCACAACATTCATCCACTTTCCTCAGTTACCTCTGTTGACACGGGATGCAGCGCACAACAAGGAGATATTTAAATTTGCACTGCTTGTTACATTGTATTCTCGCGTTTTGTGTCACGCTAGGGAACGCCGCAGCGTTTACGCGGACCTCAGCACCGGTGTGGCGTCCCATTCTTCAAGCGAGCGCTCGTCGCCATCTGGCTCTTTTGCTCGACTCGCCGAGGAAGCTTGTGACGAAAAACCACCAGCAAATGAGTGTCTAATCTTTATTAAATTATCTTTTCTTGACTTTAACATGCACGGACGGGAACTGTGGGATGGTAGCAACTAGAAAATGCGCGCCAGAACGAGCTACTTCGCGTAGAAGTACATGTGCGGACGCTTCCGCCCCTGTAGCCTTCAGAAAAGCGGTGCGCCAGTAACAGAACGTGCGTTCAACTTTGAACTGATATGTTCTGCTCTCTACTTTACAGACTTCAACTTGCCTGATGTCGGTACGAGAATCTGCCCTCCGACATGGCGTGCCCAAGTATTGCGACTACCTCTACAACCTATACTGCGGAAGAGCGAACAGGTACCAGATCTCCGACTCAAGCTGCCTCGGCGACGGAGCGAGCTCTTCGGTCTGAAGACGAGGCCGTCTATCACTCGCACACTACATTGTACGCGTATCGCGGCACGGTATAAGCGGCGTGGTCTGAAAGTGCTGCGCACATATTCCATTCTGTATGTTACCATGCATTATGATTGTTGTTCGATTAAAGAAATGACGCTATTTTCTGCAAGCCTTGTCGGGAACACGGCCTAGTGTCCGTGGGGGTGGTGGGAAAGGCAATGAAAGAGTAGGAAGGAGAGGAACGCTGTAGCGGAAGGTTCTGGACATATTGACCGGTGACCACCGACATTGGTCCGTCGCGGTGCGGTAGCGGTCACGGTGCTCGGCATGCTAATCCAAGAAAAAAAAGTTGTTGATCCCTTTGTCCTAGGAATCGCGTAAGTGATGGCTGTCTTCGCGAAGTTGTGGAATGCATAAACGCCAGTCTGTCGAATCGAGGGTTGGGAGATGGCTTGGGCAGTGTGAACAGGTGAACACGTTACACGTAGACATCAGCGACAACTCGACATGGCACAGGGATCCTGGATCGACAGTTGCACACAAGGGAAAGTTCTCGAACGACTCACATTGCTCCTTAAACAAGGAAGGGCATGTGCCAGTGCCCTGCGCTAACCCACCATAAACTAAGGAGCGTCCGCAAACGGTGACACCTTGCAAGCGAAACCGCAAGGGTTGTCAGCGGATCGTTTTGTGGAAACGCAGCCAACTGCAACGCAAGGCCGATCATTTGCTTGACAACTGCCTTGCTTGCGTTGCTGGAGCAGTGCGCGACACGATTCAACGCACCTGGCCACGCAAGACAAATTTCGTAGCGGCCGCCTTCGTACTTCGCCCGACGAACGCATCGTCACGACGCCGCCACGCCACTAACTTTCGCGGCGGCCGAGGCGGAAAAACTACCGAAGCGCTGGCTACCGGCGCAAATTAGCATGAAAATCTGCTTCGCTTTATCTATCGTTCCTAGGTGGCGGTATACCACCGCAGCTAACCTAAGCGAACAAAGAGCTAACCTAAGCGAACAATGGTAATTTAAATGTAATTTTGCTCGTTAAACACTATAGTTCACTGTACTAAACACCTTTAATCGGACGACAATGAAATGAAACTTGCAAAGTGCTGTAGTGAACATACAAGGCCCACTGCTTCCAATACAGGCGATATTGCGGTGGTGTATCCGTAGACCATCCAATACCTTTCGTCAACTCCCGGTGGAAGGTATGTTCCAGTTCGACTGGGTGGAGCCTTTTCATTGTGACATTGTGAATGTACGTTGATTTTTAGGGGCGAAGCATCTTCGGGGCTTGCGGCGTACATCCGGCGTAGCCATCTAATTACAGTTGCGCCCGTTATGGGGCGCAGCGTCTCGTGATGATGATGATGATGGTTATGGTTCGGTTAAGGAAAGGACGCTAATTTCTGCAGCCCGTGTAGGGAGCACGGCTAAGCGTCCTTGTGGGTAGGGGAATCGGAGTGAAAGGGATAGAAAGTAAAAAAGCTGCAGTAGAGGGCTCCGGGAATTTTGACCACACATGTACTGCATAAAAACGCAGAGTACACGGGCCTCTGGTATTTTCCCCTCCATCGAAAATGCGATCGCCGCGGCCGGTATCGAACCCGCTTTTATTTCGGGTGGCAGCGGAATACTTTAACCACTACACCACCACGGCAGATTTCAGGAGTGCTGGGCACTCTCTGCAGCACAAAGTGTGCGCACTCTCTCGCACAGATTTCTGTCACTCTAGCTGAAGGGGAGTAAGAGGGAGTGAACTAATGCTTCCGGAGGGGAAAGCATCACTCTCTCCGAGGGAGTTCGAGAACTCGAGAACGTAACGAAAAAGAATGGCACGGCCAAGCTTTCCATTCGTACCATTCAACAGCGAATACGCCAAGAGAACGTGCCTGAACGAGAGATCGCGTATATAAAACATGCATCCATGCACAACGTACACACAACACAGCAACGTCAAACATGTTAACACCCCTTGCACAACGTATCCACAGTGTCTCGACTTTTACTGTATTGTCAACGGGAGCAGCGGTGTTCTGAATAATTAGGCAATAAATATGAACAGAATCAATGTGAACGTCCGGTGACCCTTTGGGACATTAATTACACAACCTATTAAAACGAAACAACAGAATACTCGACGTTATTTTGATTAACGAATACAGTTATCAGCTCTTTTCCTAACGGCAACAATAAATCGCCGAGCACACGTACGGTGCGATGCGGTGCGGCTGGTCCAGCGTATGGTGTCGCGGCACACACGGTCTGATTGATCGCCAAGGTCTAAAAGCAATCATAGACAACGGTATTTCAAAAACACGAATGGAAAAAATAAGGAAATAAGAACTCGACATGGCTAGGAAATGTGCATTGCGAGCCGATTCGTGTACGCACGCCACTTGATCACTCGTCATTATACCCGCCAAAGTGAACATTCCGACGCTAATTCAATCAGATGCTTGGATACCTTTATTGCAGAGGAAACCACGATCGCCCTCGCAGCGACGCACCCCGATGCGGGCTTTATACTTACCGACTCTCAGGTGGCCTACAATAACTACGTGAGAGGACTGATTTCAACCCCAGCTCACGCCATCCTACACATGGCGGGAACGAACACGAGCCAAAAGAAAGCAGTTCATCTGAGGGCCGAGTCATCAGGGGGTAGCTGGAAACAGGGGCGTAACCAATTGAGGGGGGGAGCGGGGTTCAGCCTCCCCCCCATACCCACGCTTTTTTCTCGTCGCTTCGCGCTCACATGATTCAAGGACCCGGTGCTACTGTCACAATTTCATTCCTGGGCGCTTCCGTTTGGATTGGTAATTTACAGTGAATCATATCTGCGTTCGGCAAAACGTGTCGCGGTGTTTGCCAAGGCTTGGGCACTCTGTGAGTCGATCACTAAGATATCTTTTTGCTAGTCAGACGTTTGTTTTAAATGTAAAATCCAGGCACAATTCCAAGGTCTGATAGGTCCCGTTCAAACGTATTACAGTGTGACTTTATCGCCAGTTGACGAGTGTGTGCTGGCAAGATGCGTCGCCTTTCTTGAAATAATAATCAAGCATTACCTTACTGCGTACAGGTGCGGCCATCGAGTCTTATAAAAGGGGACTACCCAGCGTACTATGCTTGTTGGCTCGCCTTTGTAAATTTCACGATAGAACCACCACGACTGAAGGACGTGATCGCTATCAAAAAAAAAAAATTACAGCATATCCACGGAGTCAATGATGATCATTGGGCGAAGCTCGGGATGTTCATCGTAGATCGTGCCGAGTTCCGGATTAATTTAGTTAACGCGCACGCTACGAATCCTCATGGTTGAACTATGCACAAGTGAAGTCTTCCACCCGGCACTTCATTGCAAGTCAAGATCCAGTGCCCACACACACACACACACACACACACACACACACACACACACACACATATATATATATATATATATATATATATATATATATATATATATATATATATATATATATATATATATATATATATATATATATATATATATGGGTTTGGGTTGCCGGTGAACGCTTCTCCAACGCGAGCAGTCGGTATTTCTCAATCAAGAAACTCGCTAGGAGACGCTGCCTGCGCCAACGTTGTCTCTCGCGGGTGAGAGCGCGTTCTCCTTCTTTGCGAGCTGGTACAGCGTTCCTCTAAGAGCGTTTCCATAGCCAACGCGCGCCTTTCGCTCTCTCTCTGTCTCTCTCTCTGTCTCTCACAAGACAGCAGAGGCACGCGCCGGGAGAGAGAGGCACGCGCCGAGGCGAACGCTGAGGGCGAGTGGTGAAAAACTTTATTCGTGTGAAGGCCAAAAAGTAAAATAATATTTAAAAAATTAAAAAGCAGCGTTGTGGGCGGCCTTCAGGCTGCCGGTTGTGGCGTCCAGGCAGTGCCTATAGCCGCGACGTCCTCCGCCCAAGTCACCAGCCGAAGTTGCAGGTCCGGCCTGGTGCTGGACAAAGCAGCCTCCCACTGCTGCGGACTTCTGAGGTGCCAAGAGGCAGGGGGCAAGTGTGCCGGACAGGAGTAAAATATGTGCTGATAGTTGGCGATGAAGCTGCCACATAAGCGGCAGGCCGGCGAGTACGTTCAGGGGTGGAAGAGGGCAAGACGTGCGGGAGTAAGGAAGGTGTGGGCCTGAAGTTGGCGCCACAGGTGTTGTTGGTGCTGGGAAAGGGATTGGTGTGGTGGGGGGAAGGTGAGGCGGGAGAGGCGGTAGTGCAATGTGATGTCGTGGTACGTGAGGAGCGCGTCGCGCGTATCCATTCCCGGCGGGGGCGGGCTTGCTCGGTCGGTCGAATCGCGAGCGATAGAATTGGCCGCCTCATTGCCAGGATGACCCGCGTGAGCGGGTACCCAGATGATATAAATGGGGCGAGAGGAAATGGTGCCAGACCGCAAGAGGCCTGCGGCCGGTGGTGCCACCCGTCCAACCGCGTAGTTGTATACCGCGGGTTTAGAGTCTGAGAAAATGTATTCTGCTGATGTTTGTGTTATGGCGAGGGCAATAGCTGCCTCTTCAGCCTCGACAGAGGTAGAAGTACAGACGGAGGCAGTAATGGTAGGTCGGAGGGAGTTGTCGGTGACTGCAAGGGCGTGGGCTGCGTAGTGGCGATAGGGGGCGGCATCCACATAAGCCACGGCGGGTTGCTGTCCGAACTTACGCCAGAGCGCGGAGGCGCGCGCTGCTCTACGGGAGGGGTGGTGTTCGGGATGCATATTCTTTGGGAGTGGATCAATGGCTAGAAGGGAAGAGACGTGGGAAGGGATGGGCAGTGAGGTGGGAAGAGGCATAAGAGGGGAGAGTTTAAGGGTGGAAAGAAGTGCGCGACCAGGCCGTGTGCGAGAGAGACGGAGGAGCTGGGCCGTGCGATGGGCCTCCGTCAGCTCCGTAAGGGAGTTGTGGACGCCCATCGACAGTAGCCGATCCGTTGAGGTAGATGTGGGAAGGGACAGGGCCGACTTATACGCCTGGCGAATAAGGCAGTTGACTTTGTCTTCCTCAGTGCGAGAAAGGAAGAGATACGGCAGAGAATAGATGAAGCGGCTGAGAACAAAGGCCTGGACCAGGCGTTGGAGGTCGTGCTCGCGCATGCCGTGGTGGCGGTTGGCAATGCGGCGTATGAGGCGCATGGTCGCATGGTATGAGGCGCATGTCATCGGCATAGAAAGCATGAGACAGAGCTGGTATAGTGCTAAGCTTGCGTGCCAGCGGGAAGAGGGTAATGTTGAAAAGAAGAGGGGACAGGACAGAGCCTTGGGGAGTACCCTTGTTGCCTAGGGAGAAAGAAGGAGAAGAAAGTGGGCCGTATGAAATTTCTGCTGTGCGGCGGGCGAGGAAAGCGGTGATGTAAGCATGTACACGGTGTCCGACGTGAAGGGAGGAGAGAGCGTCCAAAATGGCTGTGTGGTGTACATTGTCGAATGCTTTGGTAAGGTCCAGCGCCAGGATAGCTCGAGTGCGTTTTTGGTGGGAGGGGTGTAAGACGTCCTCGGAGAGCTGGAGCATGACATCCTGGGTGGACAACTGCGGACGAAAGCCGAACATGGAGTCCGGATATAGGTCATGGTCATCCAGATAGGTTTGGAAGCGGGCCAGGATGACATGCTCGAACAGCTTGCCGAGGCAAGAGGTCAGAGAGATGGGGCGGAGGTGCTCGAGGGAAATGGGTTTGCCAGGTTTGGGGATGAAAGAGACACGTGCATGGGTCCAGGAGGAGGGAAGAGTACCAGCCTGCCAATGTGTGTTGAGAAGATCGGTAAGGGCTTCGAGGGAGGGGGTATCCAGGCTGCGGAGAGCCTTGTTAGGGATGCGGTCCGCCCCCGGAGCCGAGGTTGTGCGGAGCTTGAATAGCGCAGCACGAACCTCACCCAAAGAAATGTCCGCATCAAGGTCGCTGTTGGAGGAGCGGAGTAAGCAGGAAGTGGAGTGTGGGGGTCGGTGCAGAGGTAGCGGTCCCGGAGGGTCGCCAGAAACTCGGTATCGGTGAGTGAAGAAGAGTGAAGTAGATGGGAGATATCCTTGCGCTGGGAGGCTTTGGTGTGTGTGGGGTCAAGCAGCACCCTGAGAAGCGACCAAGTGTCGCGGAGGCCAAGGTTGCCGGCCATGTGGTCGCAGGTCTGACCCCACTGTTGTCGTAGAAGAGAGGAGCAGTGCTCCTCCATGTCCGACGCGAGCCGGGCCAAATGGAGGCGCAGGCGGCGATTGTGTTTCTGGGCCTGCCATCGGCGGTGCACAGCGTGATAGGCCTCCCAAAGGTGCAGCAGACGGCTGTCTGCCGTAGTGGAGTGTGGCGCTGCAGGGAGTGTGGATGTAGCGGTGCGGACATCCGCCAAAATGGTCTCAGTCCAGGCAGAGAGGTCCGTGATAGGAGAAGAAGAGGAAGTAGAGAGACGAAGGGAGCGGAAGCGGTCCCAGTCCACTACCTGGGGAAGACGAGTAGAGGAGCGAGCAAGGGAGGGGAGTGGGAAAGTGGTGCAGAGAACGTAGATCGCTACCGAGGGAGATCCCCGTATTAGACCAGGATGAGTCGGCTACATTTCTGGCGAGGGCAAGGTCCGGATTGGTGTCTCGTTGGACACTGGATCCGATTCTGGTAGGGCGAGTGAAGTCGTTAAGAATCGAAAGACGTTCGTTGTGGACGAAGTTCCAGAGTGAGTGGCCCTTGCGGGTGTTCTGGGGGTAGCCTCAGCTGGTATGTGGGGCGTTGAAGTCGCCTAGAATTACTAGGGCGTTGCGGCCAGCGCAGGAAAGCGCTTTGCGTAGGACGAGGAGTAGAGGGGCTGACGGGGCTTTGGGAGGGCTGTACACATTGAGGACAAAAAGGCTTGCCTCAGTGCGACGGCGAGGAAGGATTTCAAGGAGGAGATGGGCACAGTCCGAAACGTCCAGCTGGTGCAGCCCGGCAGTAAGGTTACGGTGCACCAGCGTCGCAACGTTTGGGTGGGCCTCAGAAGACGGATGAAAGGCGGTGTAATCGCGAAGTTTTACGGGACTTAGTGGTTCCTGAAGTGCTAGGACAGAGGGAGCAGTGTCGGGGGGGATGTTCTGGAGGTGGAGCTGAAGGGTGCTCCGTTTGGCGCGGAACCCCCGACAGTTCCACTGCCAGAGATTAAGGTGCGGGTGGTGTCTGGCCATGATGAATGGCAGGGAGACCGGGCGGAGTTGGTGTAGGTGCCGCGGTGAGCAGGGCGGGGAGCGAGAGATGCGCGAGGGTGGCCTCAGTCGCGCTCTGGCGGGTTTCTAAGGCAGCTACCCTGGCGTCTAAGGCGGTAAGGTGGGAGTCGATGGCGGCCACGCGCGTATCGATAGGGGCGACGCGCTCTTCCAGTCGTGTGAAGCGGGTCTTGATGCGCTGTTCGAACGACTCCAAGAAGCAGGCTGTTTCGCGAACGACGTTACGCTCGTGTGGGGCGATGGCGTCGGAGGAGGGTGATCGGCGTTTGTGCGGGGGTCGACGGGTAGGGGAGGAGGCGCGCGATGATGCAGCCGAGGGTGCCGTGTTCATGGACTCCTCAGCTGGTGCAGGTGGAGACGGCGTTTGTGTAGGGGTGGGAGCTGGGGAAGGAGGAGGAGGAGCGGGAGAGGACAGACGTGCTAGCGCGGCCTGCAGCTGACGCGTCAGCTCTTGAATTTGGAGCTGCTGGGCAGTTATAGTGGCCTCGAGAGCCGCGATTTTGGGATCCGACGTGTGAGGCTGCGTTATCGAGCTTACCGGTGGTGTGGCCGTGGTGGTGTTGTTAGTGGTGGCGGGGGCGGCGGACGCCTCGGACCTGGGCAGGGGCGGGAAAGAGACGGAGCGGTGGTGGCTGGAAGACCGGGCACCGCGGGACGTAGATCGGTGGCGAGGGCGGGAAGGCCGGGAGTTCTTGAGGATGGGCCCGGTGGGTGGTGCTGGTGAGGGAGGCTGGGGGCTTAGAGTTGGACGAGGGTGGCGGGCCGTTTGGCGGGAGTTTGGGAGTCCACGGCGTTGTAGATGATGCCGCGGAGGGCGTTTTCTGGTGCCGCCATGTAGGCACGTAGGGGGTAAGAGATGGTACAAAGGCGGAGTTCCGATACACGGAGGTAGAGACGCGCGCGTGACTCAGATGGGGTGCTGACAGTAAGTGAGTTGTTATACGGATTGATGCGTACACGGTCAGCGGTGTGGGCGGCTGCGTAGTCGATGGTGGCGAGACTGCAGAGGGTTTGGAACAGGACGCCGCCGAGGGCGAGCGCGTGCCTCCCAGCACGCGGGTTACGCCTGACGCCTGACGACTGACGCCTGACGCGTGACAAGGTTAGACTAAGAGGAGATTCGCCCCTAAAATCACCGTGTGACTGTAATGTCAACGAAGGTTGCGAGAGTGTGGATGGATGGATGGATGGATGGATGGATGGATGGATGGATGGATGGATGGATGGATGGATGGATGGATGGATGGATGGATGGATAAACTTTAATATTAGAGTCCTTCGGAACGCGCCCCTGCACGTTGCGGGCCGCTCCCACATCGGAACAGAAAGAACAAGTATCCCTGCTGCTTCGCGGACCCGTTGTACAGCCGAAATAACTGTTCTTCGAGTCTGGAGATAGTAATAGCAGCCTCCCATTTGGACGGCGTGAGGACTTCTCCGCCGCGTACGCAGGGCAGCGTCAGAGCATGTGTTAAAAATTAGCTATGCCAGCGCATAACGAGCATGCATTGGTTGTAATTCGGGATGAATTTTATGCATTATCGCGCGGATAGGGTACGCTTATACCTGAAACAGCGTGCCTGAGTGCCAGTGCCTGAGGCCTGCTTAATTTTCTGTGTGGTGAAGGTTATTGTCTCCGCCCAAAGTAAAAATGTTCTGCGAGTTCGTTATACGAGGTAAGGGGGGGGGGGGGGTACCGATTCTCCAATACCTCAATGCCCCCCACCCCCGTTAGCTACGCGATCTACTATGGTTCTCGCGCAGCTATGTGGGCCGACTCGTTGAGTTTGGGCGGGGCTCGCTCGATCAGTCCCATGCGAGCTGGGAACCATACGAGTGTGTGGCACGCTGTTGTCCCGAAGGATCCGCAACGCCGGCTCCGAGATGGTGCACGTTAAGCAGCCTTAAGTGGTCGAAATTTGCGGACCCCTCCGCTACGGCGTCTCTCATAATCACAGCATGGTTTTGGGACGTAAAACCCCAGCAGTCAACGGATCCCCGCTTATTATGAAATATACTTCGCTCCCTTCGTTGTTTGTTACTTTGGGGCCTTTGTTTGTACACTTCCTATTTCTGTGCCTTCCGGACAAGGCGTGTTCACTATGGGGAGTAGACTTGTTTTTTGCAAGTTCTATTCTTTCCTCTGCTATTTCTAGATTCTATTCCACAGTTGACCAATGATAGTTCTCGATCCGGCTTTCTTTCTACTTCCGCAACGAAGTGGTGCATAATACATGATGCACTGGCTTCGTACATTTTGCATTGTTGTTTGGATATTACCGCACAGTTGCTCAACTTCCTCGTTATCATGGCTGTGGGCGCACCCTTGTGCGGTATTTAGTTTCTATACATCCTGCTAAGTCTGGCCGCTCAAACGGGAGGTAAAAAAAACTACCTGCTTTTTTTTTTGCAAGTTATCCAATCAGGACATAAACACACATTCAGATGCCACTCATTAGACAGAACAGTGGAGGATGGTCACTGCGCGGCAAGTGATTGACTACCAAAAAAAGGGGAAGTACGTCACACACTCTCCCGGCTGTCTTAAATTCATTTTATAAATCAGATATTGAGCTACGAGCAACTTCTGATATGGCGCTTCGCAAACATTCCAACAATTCTTGCTCACATGACAAATAAGATTACTTTCTTGCGTTTTTTCTATTACTATTTTTGTCACGTTTTAATTTTGTGACTGATTAATTTTGAATGTTTCGTTTTCTGAACATCTCTGCCAATATTCGCGGTGTGTGCACGGTAAAAAGTGTTAATATATTTTTATTATTGTTAATATTATTCTTTTAAATATTCATCATTATATTTTTCAAGTTTTATGACGAGGCACGCCACCCTTGCTCCCTTTGTAACATGACACGCATCAACGAAACGTAAGCAAATTACTAACATTTTATACTTCCGTGCACGAAATCATACAACAAACCGCAGAAGGTTATTTGCGAAAGCGCGTCAAACGAATGAAAAAGGTAATTAGCGGCACGTAGCGCAAAATGGCTGTGGCATGCATTACGCGCTGTGCTGTTTATCAGAGCCGTCTCGTATAATAATATCATGTTGCAGGAGGTTCAGCGTTTGCCATGAATCTGTTATAAAAAATGTTGACTGATCACTAACGAGGAGTGCCCACCATCCGTACAAGTGCGGACCACTTCGGTTCACAAACCTGCAAGTGTAAAACTACTCATATAAATTATCTGCACAGACAATGTACGAACCATAAGAAAATAAACCTCCTTGGTAGGAACGCGTTTTGCGTGCAGAAAGTCACTGCATTTTATCTTGAAATGGCTTAGTATTTAGGAGTAGGCAAATTATTGCATTATTTCATAACCATGAGCGAAATATCGCGCGCGCAGCGGACGCCCACCGCTTCCATAGCAGAAGCCCGCACATGGGTTTAGCGCAGCAGCGCCACTAGTGCTGGTTCACCGCGAAAGCTTCAACCTGGGCAATCAATTCACGCGCAGCGTTGGCCACGCTACTTTTTTCTAGGTCGCCCCGTGCTCGTTCGACTAGCGCGCGCCCAGCTGCTCATGCTTTCGGACGTCGCTGCGACAAGCCATGGCCCAAGCTGAGCCCGAGAAGTACCCACTCGACATGAGCGTCGCGCAGAGCCTGCACCTGAACCAGAACGGCTTCGAAGCGTGCACCCTTTCCGACGCCCTGGCCACGGGGTACCGAAACGCAGCGCACGCCATGCTCTGGGCTCCGACCGATGTGCTCGTCATGCGGCGCTACCGGCAGAAAGCCACGATTCTGGTGAGTCCCGACAGGGCGTCCGGCTTTTGACGCGCAAGCAATCCCAGGCTGCTGCTCCAGCAAATGTGTACGGTTCTTTGAAACGCAGCACCTTTGGCGAAGGAATAGATAGGTCCTCGGGGGAATTACGTCAGATATCGTGTTTTTGTCATTTTTCCCTCCACGTAGATCATGTTTCGCAACTCGACCTCTCCACCTTCTGGGGACATACGCAGGGACTCCAGAATCAGGGGGGGGGGGGGGGGGGAGGGAGAGGCGGTCGCCCCCTAACATTATCTAACATTATTCCAGAAGGGGCAACGACCCCCTCCCTCCACCCCCCCGCCCCCCACTTTCCGACAGTTTACGCTGAAATCATATTTTTGACAAGAATTTCCAAGCCGGTGGTCGTGTGGTCTGCGCGGCTATGCTTGCGAAATTTCCAACCATTTTGATTGTGTATACCAGTGTAAAATAAATAAGGAACTAAGTATGTTATTTACTATGGCTAAAATTAATATAAAACAGCCATAACTACGGCATTTAACATACGGCATTTAATCATTGAACTCCGAAGTAATCCGGAACTCGAATACCAAAGTTTTCAATTTTGTGAACTTACGTGAAATTTTTTTCGGGAAAGGAGGGGGAGGGGGGGGGGGCGTCTCGACGAAAATCTTTGTACCTTGTTCTTTTTTCGAACTTTGTACCAACGCCTTTGCGGCGCGGTTGCTCTTCTGTTCTGTTAGCTAGGAAACTATCAGTCGGCAGCGCGAGGGCCATATGCAATATAAAACCTTGTATATGCGAGAATGCCGCAGTTGTACACGCGACGTCTCGCTGCACGTGGTACAACACATCGCGCCATCACCCGGCACTGCGCACACGTGAGGTCGCGCCATGCAGCTTTCCACTCGTTACCGTAGATAACCCCGTCAACGGTCCTTATCTGCCATCGTGCGTAGATAAGTCTCTTGAGTTATCTCGCTTAGATAAGTCCATCTATAGAGGAGTTATCTATGTAAGCGTAAGCTCTCTATGCACGCGCTCACACTCACGCCTACATAGACAACTCTAGATGTGTTATCCAAGCATAAGCGCCTATTTATCCATGTAGTTCTGCAGGTTCTTTATGTTCAGTGCAGTTTCTAAACTTTCTCGAGCATGGGTAACTGTTTTTATGTTGTTGTTGGCTTGTGGGGTTTAAAGTCCCAAAACCATCTCTGATTATGGAGACGCCGTAGTGGAGGGCTCCGGAAATTTCGACCACCTGGGGTTCTTTAACGTACACTGACATCGCACAGCACACGGGCCTCAACATTTCGCCTCCATCGAAATGCAGCCGCCGCGTTTTTTATGCAAACATTGAATATTCTCGGTTCACTGTAAAGGCCCTAAAATTTTACTGCCCATCATATCAAACAGATCAATGGCGAAGGAAGTCGCATGATGGCCAGCAACGGTACCGCAATTTGTGGGTGTCGGGTGTATCTCCCAGTAGAAATGGAACTTTCAGGCATAATGTCCTCTGTTGTCTGCGTAATCTGTGAGGGCTCTGTTTGGCGTAATTGCGAGAAACACTGCGAAAGATTCTTAAGGTGCAGTAGAGACACGGTTGTAACACGGAAATGTCAGATGAAACCCCCATGATGGGGAGGAGAATAGCGATACTTTTATGCACGGTTGTAGATTATTTCAAGATGATGTAAGCGCTGAGATCAATAAGAATATCGGAGAATATGCACATGAAGTAAGTGTGTGCTACTTTATATCGTCATAAGGCCCACAAAATTCCTCTGAATTCATTATTAGCGTTATCAGCTGATTTATCAAGGCGAAATAATTATATGACCCGCTCTGATGTCACCTAAAAAGGGAACTCCGATCGTTATTTTTCGCCATATTCTGATACGTACGGCTGTCTTCCAATGACACTTATATCCATGTAGCATTCAAGGTGGTTCAATCAGCTCATAAACTCGCCAATAATTTCAAATAACCGGTTGAGCGACGTGTTCAAACCGAAACGACGACGATGAGATGCGATTACGCCGCAGCTTTCCCACCGTTGGAAGTATGGAACTTGTCGGACGACATCGACGATATATAAGTTATTCCAGCTGTTTATAACTTGGCAGCGACGATTAGAACGCTCAAGTATCGCCATTTTCCTTCTGATCTCCCGCCTGCTCGGGTGTACACCCGTTTCATAAACTGTAAAGCTAGCTTCCCTGCAATGCAGCTTGCCCTACTAATTGCGGCAGTGGCAATCCGAAAAACAGCGTTTACAAGCGCAATTTGCTTGCGATTGTGAAATGTCGATTCAGTCCTTCTAGTACAAACATGCACAAAAAGTGGGCCTCAGCATGTGCAGCTTGAATTTTGACAGCGTTTCAGTCAAGACAGCTGTCGCCATTAGCAGGGCAAATGTGCAGTGCAGAGAAGCGCACTTGCAAATTATGAAAAGGTCTATAGCAGCATGGTAGGCAATGACGTCACAAACACAGGGTGTCCCGCATGGTAATCCACTATAAAAATAATATTCGATAACGTCACAAACACAGGGTGGCCCGCATGGTAATCCGCTAAAAATTATTATTCGTTTTCAGGAAAACTAAATGAACCGCAACCGCCTGGCTTGGCATATAATATTATACTACCGAGGAGAACATAAACTAACAGCTTCAGTAATGCCAGTGGACTCTGAGAAATCGCTGAAGTTGCCCTTTAAAATATCGCAAAAGAAATAGGTAAAGCATATGCAAAAAAAAAAAAATTGAGGACACCGTAAGTACATTACGATCCCCTAACATTCTGATTTGCAACGGAGCGATAATAATAACGATTACTACTGTGAGCTGGGAAGTGAACAAGACGATGAGTGTTTATAAAACGCTTTGCACGTGTGACCCGTCAGCCATTTTGTCGCTTTTGCCTAGAGAGCAAAATAAAGTTTATTGAAGCACCATGTTTCGCGAGGCCGAAGGTAGGTCGCCTGTGGGCATTGGGAGATTGGTCGCTAAGGCTCGTGCGCTGCTGAAGTTTGAGCCATGCCACACCAGCCACAGTTGGTTTCCAAGATCACCCGTCCAGCAGCAGAGACTCCCACTGCTCTTTCAAGTCTTCTTCGTTGGGTTCGTCCGGTTTGTCATGACTGTTAGCGCCCGTTGGTGGTAATTCCGATGGTACGCGCGCATTGATGTTGTACCTCAGCACCGTATGGCTCATGGTGTGGGCCATTAAATACGGGGAGAAGTTGCAGTACCGTTCGTGCGTCCCCGGGTAAATCGCATGCAGCGGCGTTCCATGCAGTTATGTTCCAGCCCGAAATCTTCACCAGGTCACGGCTTGTTTCTTGTTGAGCCTCTTGTGCGCTGGCGTGTGACATCTTCTTTGTTTCCGGTAGTGCGCCTGCATGTCCGAGTACTTCCTTGGTATCCAGTCACATTCCTCTTCACAACTTATGGTACGTAGTATTCTTTCCGTGTCGCAGATGGCTCAGCGTGCATGATCTCGAGATGCGGCGTGCGCCGTCTGGCTGCCCACCAGAGACTCGAGTCCCGGCGTCCAGATGACGTTTGCTGTTTCCACAGTGGCATTTCCTAAGTTTTTAATTGCAGCTTTTCCGATCGTTCCTTTCGAATAGCTCGTGCGCGCTTCCCATGAGTCCGTGACCACAGTAACGAAGGTCTTATAGCGTGTTGCAATCGACAGGGCTGTACCAGAGTTCCGCAGTGGTCGCGTCTTTTGTACATACATAGACATGGTGCTCAGCTTTGCATTCCTCCCTTCGACCACGCTGATCGCGAACCAGTGATTTGTTCTGTACGCCGCTGTATCTGCATGCGTGCTGCGCATTGTCCCCTTTGGTACTGATGCGTATAAGTCCTAGGACATGAAGCATCGTAACATTCTCGAATCGTGATTCCTCCTACCTTCACTTCCGGATTTAGCATCTGCAGTGTTTGTCGGCCTCTTGTGCGCTTTCCTAAAACCAAGAGCTCAGACTTTTCTCGTGCGCACTTTGGTTCACATATTTGGAAGTACTTTACCGTAAAGCGTCTTCCCGCAGAGCGTCTTACCGTTTCCCTGACGACACGCTTGTAGTCTATAGATGGTGAGATCAGTCAGCACCTATTGCGGGGCCAATCCCGTCTTTATCTTATAGTTTGTTAGAGCTTACCGCCAGATCAAATAGTGTTCCGTTCGATGGCATATCGATTTCATTGCAGCATACGTTGCCTATTTCTACAGCGGCTGTCCTGCTCTTCAGAAACGATCTAATATAGTTGTACGTCTTTTCTTCGCAGTTATACATGTTAAGTTGTTGCAGAGCCAGCTTTACGTGACACGTTGTCGAGAGCGCATTTTACGTCAAGTGCAAGAATCGCTCTCTCTCTCCCTCTCTTCTCTGTGCTTTTCCAGTCGATCTACCACATTTCACAGCGAAGCTGTTGTAGCTATTTGTAATTCCTGCCTCGCAACTCGCATCGCAGGTAGGTGAGTATGCGCCACTGAAAGTGGATGGCCAACCAGCTCGTATCATAGAATAGTCATACACGGTGTAGCATAAAAAGGAGGCGGGAAAGGTAAGTGAGGGGAGGGAAAGGAGGATGGCACAGGGCAAACAAACGATGGCGCGCCATTGAAGGCAGGCATGTTCAAGCGGTCGCCGCGGTGGTGTAGTGGTTACGGTGCTCGGCTGCGACCCAAAAAACGCGGGTTCGATCTCGGCCGCGGCGGTCACATTTTCGATGGAGGTGAAAATTCCAGAGGCCGTGCACTGTGCTTTGTCAGTGCTAGCTAAAGAACCCCAGGTGGTCGAAATTCCTGGAGCCTTCCACTACGACTTTGCTGTCCTTTCGATCCCTAACAGTCCGTTTCCCTTACTCTAACGGACTTAGCCGTGCTCCCGACATAGGCTGCAGAAATTAGCGTCCTTTCCCTAACCGAACCCCAGTCATCATGTTCCAAGCAGGTCTTAGCACTGTAGAACAGTATAGTATAGCAAGAAGGTGGGAAAGAGAAGTGAGGGGGAGGATGATGGGAGAGGGTAAAGAAACGGGCATGCACCACAGAAAGTGGGTGTGTGCCAAGCACTTCGTATCACAGCATAGCCATGCACAGTATACATAGTAGAGCAAGGCGTTGGAAAGTGAGTGTGAGGTAAAAGAGCAAGGGTGGGAGAGGAAAAGATATCAGTCGGCGTTCTCCAGGTGGTGGCGTTTGATTGCCAAGTTCCCATATAGCCTAGTAGTAGCCATTAGCAATAGCCTCGCAACATCCGATCGATACCCAATAAAATCTGGTAAATGCTCGGTTGTGCTTGGGCCGGAAGCGGACGGCACGGCCAATATTTCGCAATAGCAAATCGATAGCCAACGGAACGTTACTGGAAGCCACCCAGCCTTGCGCCGGTTATAGCGCGAACTGCTCCGATTTGTTTTTGGTTAATTTGATGTAACACGTCTTGCGTGGAAGATGATCTCAGAATCCGAACATTGTGTTCGGAATGTGCCCGATCGATGTCTTAAAATAATCTATCACGCGGTTGTGAACCCTGTTTTGGAAAGTTTTCCAGCATACGAGGTGAGAGTATATGTCGTAGGTTTTGAATGCTGATGGGATTGATAGTCTTTGGCATCTGGTTATCTCGGCATGTTTCCATTCCAGTGGTACTTTAGCATGTTCCCAGCACTTGTTCACATACTTTCAAAGTGCCCAGTTGATGGTCCGTCTAGGTTCCCAAGGTTCTCATTATTTTCCGCAGACTGGCGCTGTGTTGCGGATGAGTTTGGTTAGGGATATCTCAATCTCCGCTGAAGAGAAGGGTCTATCAAGGTGGGTGTTTGGTTTGCCGCGATATTAATCAAATGTGGAATGTGTACAGCTGTGTCTTGTTCTGTAACCAGGCACTTTCCGTTGATTTCTTCGAGAATGCCTTCGTGCGCCCTTGGGTGGCTTTGTATGTGCCTTTGGACTTTGTTTTGCGGCGGTTTTCGTCTCTTCTAGGCAAGAAAAGTCTGGAACTCCACCCAAGTGCGTCGGGTACTTAAGTTTACTTGAATTGATGTGAATTGTGGGGTTTAACGTCCCAAAACCAGCTCTGATTATGAGAGACGCCGTAACGGAGGTCTTCCGAAATTTCGATCACCTGGGGTTCTGAAACGTGCACTGACATCGCACAGCAGACGGGCTTCAACATTTCGCCTTCATCGAAATGCAGCCGCCACGCCGGGATTCGATCCCGATACCCACGGATCAGCAGCCGAGTACCACAGCCACTAGACCGTCGCGAGGCGCGAAATTTGCTTGAAGTTCCTACACGTATTTTGCCAGTTTTTTCGTTCGAATTCATTGGAGTACTCTTGCGCCTCCTTGTCCAGCTTCGACACCCTAAAGAAATTGTATTGAGGTTCCACTTGTTCTGTGACCAACGTTTCGCAAGCCCTCTCTGCACACCCCACAGGTACAGTAGGTAAGGGTCGACCACTGCGGTTTCTTCAAACAGCTGGATTGTCTTCATGCACTTCTCTGCTCTTCCCACTATTCCTCTGACCCACACTGCGATGTCGTCTATAGTCGCATCAACTGCACTCTCGTCCCCACGAAAAGCCTTCGAATGAGCGAGTAAACTGCAGCATGTAATGCATGTACGAATATATACAAAGCCTTCGAATCTGATATTTTTTCTGTTGAAATCTTCGGCATCGATATGTGATGCTGGACGATCGTCTGCACTATGTATGGTGGTCGCTGCCCTGATTCTCGTCCATGCAGCTCCATTTATAGCATATGATTTCCAGTACGAACGTAAAATAGGGGCTGGTCTTTCCGGACATTGCCGATGCGCGTTGTTGTCTGCGGTTCGTTGAGCAGAGTCGGAAGGTGTTGTTGGCCTATGCTATGCACATATAGGTACTGTGGTTCTCCTGTGAGGTAGTTCACAGCAGGATGCCTAGTCGTAGCCTCGACGTGCAGAGGTCGTGTGGTAGTACCGTGTGTTTCTGGTCTCATAAGTGCGGTGACATCGATGAATCCTCACGACGTGCGAGTAACGGCCAAGATGACTACAGCAATCACTGGTACGACGGCACCGAAAGAGCACACACGGGTGCCTCTGTACACTAAGAAAGGCTGTCCGACGTGCTCCTCCGCGGTGCGTGCACTTCTTCAGGCTCTGCAGTGCTAAGGCGCGCTTGCTCCGAGCCACGGAGAAAGAAGTATTTGAGGAGGGGAAACTGCTATGCAACGGCAGCGTGCGGCAGCGTGCAACGCTTGGGCGAGGAGCAAGTTGCGTTTTCTGCGCATCACGACAGGTGACGCTTCCGGCCTGTTCCCATCGTTTACATGTCATCCTGTGGGCGCGACGCATAATTATCGCGTTACCGTATCATATATTGCAAATTTTCTCAGTTTTTACTCTGTAGCGTCAATAAATAGGGGCGGCGGACATTTTAGCTGCAGTTAGTAATAAATTCAGAATTAATTACGTGCCGTACAGCGCTTGGAACGAACTGCTTGCACTCACTTCAGAGCAGACGACGCATGCCACTGGAAGCCATTCGCTGGCGTGTTGTTAGCACGCATGTGTAAATGGCCTTGGCAAGAAAGGGCCTGAGAGCTGCCGCGTATTCCTTGTCATCTGCTGACTCTAGAACAGTCACGTTCTTCCGCAGCGCGACGTGGCGCCGCCGCAGCCGATCGCGGAGGCCATAGCGCGACGCGAGCGTTTGTCTTTTCGTCCGACAGAGAGCGCGTCGGCGCGGTGCCCTAAGGCGTGACTTTATCGGGCCGCCCGAGCGAGCGCCGTTTCCCCTCCTCAAGAATTCTTGCTCCCTGCTCCGAGCACTGAAGAGATGCGTTGACTGTGCGCGTGTTACCTGAAATCTCACAGCAGAGAATAACTCATCGACGCATGCGCTAGTCGCCAAGTTGATCCTGCCCGATGGCTGAGAAACAGTTCTCTTCGCCGAGTGGCGTGGTCACAAACGAGCGTATTTGTTGCCAGTTTTATTTGCGGTCTAAAAAACCCAGACCAGCTGCGCGGAATCGCAGGACAATGACAGCGTAATCTGGAGGAACAACCTTCTTAAGAGGCCATTGTAAACGCTTGGGGATCTGGCCAAGTGATCGGCCCATCAGGCATATCAGAGAGCCAAGTCAGGTTGCTGTCGGGGCTGCGCACGTGGCCTGTCGAGTGACGCATGGCACGATACGACAAAACTGCTGAACGATTGAGGCAGCGCTTCGTAATAATAATGACGGAAAAGTTGAAGATCATTTCGTAATGATGATGTTGATGATGCCTCTGTAATGGGTGCAGAGCTAAGAAAGCGCGTGCACCCCTGTCTTCTTACAAATGATTCCTCGAACTCGTTATGCAATGCACTTTCCGCGTCGCGTAGTGGCGTATTACTATTCTGCCATGTAACATTACAATTGTTAATGCGACTCCTCGGCAGGCTTTATACCTGTATATTTCTTTTTGCTGTGAATTTTCAAGCATAGGCGTAGCTCAGTGGTAGAATGCTCGACTGCCACGCAGAGGGACGTAGGTTCGAATCCTCCTCGGTCCTGGTTATTTTCTGGTAAGATTAGCGCGATAGTGGTTACGGACACCGGCGGCGTCGGCGGCGACGGACAACTACGGCGCCGAAAACGGCCGCTCTTATGATCTCATGAGAGCTTACGCTGTAAAAAAAAGCGATGTCATCGCTTACTTCCCATCATCTCACATGCGTCAGGGCCAGGCGAAAAAAACGGATTACGCCCATCTTACTCCATGTTGTATGAGTTCTTAGTTTGAGCTAGGGAGCTAACAGAGCACGTGAGCTGCTAAAGGCACCCATTGAGCTAATTTTTGTCGACTCTGTAGATATACTATGACGCGGATGTGTTCACTGAGTCACTACTGTAATAAGATAACGACGACGGCTAGGGACACCGTTCTAAAATAAGGTGCAAAGTCGTGAGGGCTCGTTCTGAAGAACGTCGCCGAAAGAAGGCTGAGGCGGTGCTCATAGGCATAATTAGAGGAATCACGTGTGTTTGGCTGAAGCATCAAAGGATGGACGCCGATAAATACCTTCACAGTTCGAAAGTGCTCGCCAACCGATGTTTGCAAGGGCCGGTGAAGACTAGCAAGTTCATCTGAGGTCTCGTTGGTTTCCTAAAAGGGGAACTTGGGTGGTTATTTTTTAACTATGGTTTCGCCATGTTGATCATGTTTACCATGCTCCACTCACATCAGCAGAAAGCGACCACCTTGAACACCATTGAGTTCTGCAGAAATGCTGTGCAGTTCACCATCGATATGAGTGGAAATAAATGCACCAGTGGACGTGCCGTGAACTGTACGTGGAAATCAGATTGTGTAGCCAAGACTGTGGGGAGGTAGGACCAGTCAAGCGGCCTTTATGCAGCTTTTGTCTTGCTATCATTACTGTTTCGATACCTTCTGTGCTTCCGTGGCAATCATAAAACTTCACCTGCAAAATAAATTGCGCAGGCTGTGCTGCGCTTCGACGGCTACCTGGGCTTCCCTGGAGGTCTTGTGGACCCGGGGGAGGGTCCCGCTCAGGCACTCAACCGCGAGCTCCGCGAGGAGCTGAACGCGGACACGTCCCGATTCTGCGCCACCGAGGGCGATCACGTGATCAGCTTCAAGCACATGGAGCGCCATTTCGCGTGCCACTTCTACGCGCTGCGGCTGTCGGCTGACGAGCTGCTGGCCACCGAGCGCGCAGCCATCGGCAGCCGGGAGCACGGGCACGAAACGATGGGCATCCTGCGGGTGCCCGTCTACACCATGGCCGATGGCGTCGGAGGCCTGCCCGTGTTCCTCGCGCAGCGGTTCGCCGGCACAGCGCGTCAGCAGCTCCTCTACACCACCGTCAGGCTGGGACTGCTGGACGAAGCCGAAGCACGCGCAGCGATCACCCAGAGCGAGGCTTCATTTCGCCCTAAGGACAAGTAGGGTATAGACAACGGGAACATGCAGAAAGCCCGACAAAGAGTGGGACAGGCTGGTGTGTAGACAAGCAAGCCTAGCCTGCTGGTCCACTGACAGTGGCGCCGGTGGACAATGAAGCTGGTCGGGGATGCCTGACCGTTTGTCTGTGAACGACGGTAGAAAACGAACGTATATTGTGCGCGCGAGTATTCGCGCCTTCAATTATACGGAGATTTGATTGGAAGAGTTGTCACTGTGGTGGTGGTTTATTAACCCTTAACCATTCGATCGTGACTGGATAGGATTATTTGTCCTATCTATGTTATAATCGCCTGGAGTACACGAAAATATTTAATATATTCTAATCATTTCAGCAGTACCACATGTGGTGCCCTGTAGGGCATTGTGTCCTAGTAAGGCTTGTAGGGCACAATACTAATTTTGGGTGCGTTGCGTGCCTGAACCGGCTATGATTATGAGGCACACCATGTATTCGGGAACTTCGGAGTAATTTTGACTACTTTGGGTTCCTTAATGTGGACCTAAAGCTAAGCGCACAGGTGTTTCTTTACACTTCGCGTCTATTGAAACGCAGTCCCCGTTGCCGGGACTCGATCCCGCCGCCTCGAGCTTCGGACACCAACACCTAGCCGCTGGGCATGCGGGGCTCAGTGGTTACAAAGTGCAGTATGCAGTTGCATGTTAGCGTTTGTTTACTGTCTGCTGTCTTACATGTAAATGTTGTATAAATAGTACTGTGGAGAGCAGAGATGATTTAAGACATTTCAGGCGTCTGGGCTACAGACGCTTCAAAAGCACTGGTGATGGTGATGACGATGACGGCTGATGTGAAAAATGTCGGAAATACTGCAGTTTCCTTTATTTTTAGCCGTTATAAAGTAGTCTACATTTTTTAACTTTGAACATATTCATTATATCTTGCACTTAATTGTTTCCAAAGAGATAACTTGGCGCGTTTCCGCAGTCAGCAATGACTTCTCTACACGAAGAGAGTAGAAGAAAACCTTTTCAATTAGACGTTTTCTTCAAACAATGCCCTTCGGTATGCAATGAAACTGCAAACAGGTATCGTGAGGAGGGGAGCATTAAATTTATAACGTAGACTTTAGCTATTCGCAACTCCAGATAAACAAAGATGGCTTCTATATCCAGGGTCACGGCCGCGCTTTCGCTTAGCGCTGTGCTAAAGTTTCATGACTGCGGGGTCGAATCACGATGCTTCGTCGAAGGCGAAAGGGTTCTTGCTGCCGAACATCTGATATTAATCGGCCTAAAGGATTTGAGCGGCGAAACAGCGGAAACAATTGCGCTGTGCGCTCAAACGTCGCACCTGTTCGGGGACTCGCATCGGATTATTTTAAGGATAAAGAGCCTTTTCAGCGAGCCTGAAGTTGAAGAAGGCAGGTGTTCATGCGTACCAGGCCTCTCCGAAAGATGCAAGTAACTGATTTTGATACAACTGATTTGAGTACAAATGCGCCACTTATAAACGTGTTAAAAGAGTTCAGTTCTATGTGCAGTGCCCGAAAACAAATTTAGAGGCGCGGTGAAGGTCCTGGGCTCAGAAGTTGGAACGAGAGCAATAAATCCTGAATTTCCGCCAGATGAACTCGAAATGCAAACGCGCTACGTTAAACGATCACACATTGCCTCCATGGAAGGAAGGAAGGGGAAAACAGAAAGGCAGGGAGGTTAACCAGGAAGGCGTCCGGTTGGCTACCCTACACTGGGAGAATGGGAAGGGGGAATATAGAAAGATGGGAGAGAGAGAAAGAAGGAGGATAATGAAAAAGACGTTGTAAGACAAGTCAACTGTCAAAGGCGTTCGCGCAAACCAGTCATCATCAAAAAGCGCAAAAGTGCTTTTAGTGCCTTCTGGGCCGACGAGCGATGAGGGCGGTGTTCGAGTATCATCTGTAAGGAAAGTGGCCGATCGTCAAGGTGGCGTAGCGTCTCAGCAAGGGTTTTCCTTTCCTCGACGAATCGCCGACAGTGGCACAGCAGATGGTCCAGGGTTTCGTTGGTGTCGCACATCTCGCAGGTTGCACTGCCGATCGCTCCAATTAATGCGGAGTATGCCTTTGTGAAGGCAACTCCCAGCCAAAGTCGACAAAGAGGCGAGGCCTCATGTCGAGGAAGTCCTGATGGAGGGCGGAGATGCAGGGAAGGGTTTAGCTGGTACAGTCGCGTTCGTCTGATGTTTGGTGAGTTCCACTCAACCAGTGAGAGACGGCGTGCCAGGTGTCGAAGCTGCATTGCAGCATCTGTCCTTGAGAGTGGAATTGAAATAATGTTCGCTTCTTGATGTGAAGTGCGAGCTGCGCCATCTGCGGACTCGTTGCCGCTGATTCCGCAGTGACTGGGCACCCACTAAAAGTCAATCTCGTGGCCATTTTTTCGGAGGTGGTGGTGAAGCACGATTACATCGTACGTCAGCTGCTCGTGGCATCCGCGCCTAAGAGCTGACCGTATGCACTGCAACGCCGCCTTCGAGTCCGAAAACACAGCCCATTTCCTCGGCCTCTCGGTACGGATGAATTCTAGTGCACGACGTAGAGCCGTGAGTTCTGCCGCCGTGGACGTCGTGACATGAGACGTCTTTAGTCGAATCGTTATCCCCTGCGTTGGTACGACCACCGCTCCGCCAGAACTGGACGACGTAGTCGATCCATCGGTGTATACATGTACGCAGTTACCGTACCGTTCGTACAACAGGTGTAAGCTGAGTTGCTTTAGCGCTGATACTGGCAGATATGTCTTCTTCTGTACCCCAGGAATTGTGAGGTGTACTTGTGGGAGACTGAAACACCACGGGGGGAGCATTCGCTTAGCCGCAGGCGTGTACCCTGGAGTAAACGCCGCACTGTGCGCATTGACATTCGCGCTGAATGACGTGCGGGCCCTTGCAGCAACGAGGCTCGCCAGATGGTGTGAGTGAGTCCTAGCCACATGCCTGAGGTGAAGTCGCATGGTCTCAACGGCGATGTGCGTCGTGATAGAGTAATCCTGCGCTATGGCAATGGTTTCAGCCGTTGACGCGCTGCGTGGTAAGCGAAGGCATATCTTAAGAGCTTGTGCTTGAATGCTCTGTATCGTGCGCAGGTTAGTCTTGCAGGTGTTGGCGATAGCAGGTAGGCTGTACCGCAGGAATCCGACGAACAGCACCCTGTACAGCTGTAGCATAGCGTGTATGGACAGGCCCCAGTTTTTCCCTGCGAGGAATCTGAATAAGTGGCAGATAGCAGTCAGCCGTTTCTTCACGTAGTTCACGTGCGGAGTCCAAGACAGGTCTCTGTCAATTACCACTCCCAGGAACCTATGACTTCGGCAGTATATATGGTATTACTTGTCCGTTAATGGAGATGTTATATGCAAACATCGGTTTCCTGGTGAATGCCACCATTGCACACTTTTGGCATGAAATGTCTAGTCCTTGTTTCTGAAGATAACGTGACGTCGTCGTGACTGCCTTCTGAAGCCGTGCACGAAGCTGAAGCCGTGTCACAGCGGACGTCCAAACGCATATGTGACCAGATCAACAACGCTGTCTGTTGATGAACGACCGCGTCTGAGCACGAAGCTGAAGCCGTGTCACAGCGGACGTCCAAACGCATATGTGACCAGATCAACAACGCTGTCTGTTGATGAACGACCGCGTCTGAGACTGGTCATAGAGTCGGGATAAACGTCGTAGTACTCCAAGTACCATTCTAGGCGCGTTAAAATCATTCTCTCCATCGTTTTGCCGATACAACTTGCAAGCGCGATCGGACGATATGAGGAGATGTCCAAAGGAGATTTGCGGCCTTAAGGAGTGGAATTAAGCGGCTGCATTTCCATTCCTGCGGTACCGTGCCCGTCTGCCAGTAGTCGTTGTAAAGGATCAGGAGTGCCTTCCGTGCTTGTTCACCCAGGTTGCACAGGGCGCGATAAGTGATGCCGTCCGGTCCTGGCGCTGAAGAACGCCGGCACACAGCCAGTGCAGCTTCTAGTTCTTCCACATTACCTCCATAACCACCAAACAAATTACGAGGCGCAGCGCGCGTATTGGACGAAGAAGGCGAACGAAGGCAAGACTCGATCGCTTTATATCTACTTACTACAATGCATGCGGGCAAAAGTACGTCAGCAATGTTACCGCGGTTCAAGTTGAGCATTGACACGTTCAGAAAACGTTACCGGATATACACGTATAAACAATGCCGATATTTTGTTTACGCGCTTGCCTAAACTAAACTATAGCACTCCGGCTCTTCGGAAAGCGCGCATGATAATAAACGCGCACACACAAATATAATCTGTGTACTCACCGGGGAAGAAGAAATCTCCGCGAGTTAAGTGCCTGGAACAAACTAGCATAGTTCCCGTCACCTTCTTGCCTACTCGCAAGTTCCTAATCCATGTTGCCCTGCGCGAAGCGTCGTCTGCTTCTTTGGGGAACCGATGAAACGACGTGTTGCTGTCTGCATCGCGATGACACGCACTGAGGCACGCAACAAAAGTCATTTGATGAGGATTTTTTTTCTTTTTCGGGCTGCTTCGAGGCAGCATGGCGTCGATTAAGGAACTACAGAGCTGTTTTACAGCGCGCGTTATGCGATAACATGCCGCGTTTCGAGGTCGACCTTGGATCGGCTGGTTCCAGGAGCGTCCGCTAGGTGGCGAGCATTTACATGGAATCGGAAATTCCCTGCCATACGGGGCAGGGAATTTCCGTTTTCCCTCGTATGATCGATTTGATTGAAGTAAATTTAAAAGGCATGAGGAAAATTTAAAGAGAGAAAAAAAAAAGTTCGAGCCTGGTGGCGCACATGTCACCGCCCCGTTACAAAGGGGACGCTCATAGCATCCATCCATCCATCGCGAATGCCGTAGGTACATGTTCCATATTGTACAGCATACAATTACAACTGATTTCTCTGTTTCTCTACGTTGCAAAAAACAAGGCTACCACCTTGTACCGTATTACATGGTCTCCGTGAAGTGCTGTGACAGGGAGTGAGGAGCGGTTTTCGTCGTAGGCAAATATTGACACAGGCAATATTCACAGGAGCAATAGAGCTAGCTAGACATGCACTAACACTTCATGGTTGAAACTGTCTTCTTGGGATTAAGCCTTTTTTTTCGTTCAGAAAACCCGTGTGCTGGAAAAGGAATGTTGGAGGCAGCAGACAGTATGCACGTGAAACAATGCAGAGACCCGGCGGGCTGACAGTGGACGAGCCAGTTTCGCTTAAATACCTCTCGTGTAGCAGCTCGCGGGGACATACCGTTTCTGGCTCATATGCACTCTCTGAATTGCTGCAATATTCATATCGATCTCGAAAGTACCGCAGTCCTCTCTCAATAGACGTGGCTGAAGATTTTTAAGATATAGAATCGGGCCACACAACGGGATTGCTCTCGGAATCTGGTGTGTTCCGCCTTGAGAAGTTCTCTGTAAGATCGATGGGCGATGACGCATATCTATTCTTGCGACATGCCCACTTCCATGGATGGTACTTTCATAGTTCCTTTAAAAATTTCCCGCACGCACTATCCTACGTCAGCGGAGTACTGTTCAGCGGCCTGTTCGACGGACTCCTGTACTTCGAGACCAGTGTCGGATCCAGGGGAAGTGGTTGGGATTTTCTGACCCCTCTTCTTAATCCTTAAATACATGCTTCCAAGAGGACGACGTATTTCAGAAACATCCATATGAGTGATTCTTATAGCAGCGTCAAAAGCATCCCTTTGCGCGCCGTTCTTTGGTTGCTGGTACCCCATATTCACATTCAAGGGCCAACTTGCATGAGCTGACCCCCATCTCTGAAAAATCCCCTATCCGCCCCTGCTTGAGACCACTTTCCCGTGTCAGCGATGCCAAGGGCTCACCCGTCACAAGAAGGGGGCATGGCAGAGCGGGTGAATCGGTGCTTTTATAGCATTATCTGTGGAACTGCACTTGGAACTATTGAACTGCTCGCACCAGGGAACTGGCAGTATGGTTTCAAGTACAGGAGGAAATCGCCAACTAAAAAAGAGCCAGGCCTGCGCGGAACCGCAGGACAGTGGCAGCGTAAGCTGGAGGACCGATGTTGTTAGAGGCCATTTTAAACGCTTGGGGAAACTAGTGCAACTAGAGGTGGTAGGTATCCCCTGCGCCATAACTCATTTCGCCAAGTAGGGAAGTGCCCACTGCGCCATAATTACTGCGGCATTGTAACGTGCAAATCTGTATAACTGAACATCTTAGAGAGTCTTTTGGCGCCCTTTTCCCGAGAACGAACCGAACTCGCGGCCCGGCGTCGACGGCGAGCTGCGGTTTGGGCTTCTCTCTGCACAGCTGTGTGTGTTGTGCTCGACGTTGCCTTGCTGCATCCGCGCGCGTAGCTCCGCGATTCGCTTCTTCAGCAGCGGTCCGCACCTTACGAGGAGACGCCATCGGGTATATTGAAGAGCCAAGTCAAGTTGCTGTCGAGGCTGCGCACGTCGCCTGTCGCATGTCTCATGGCACGATACAACAGGGCAGCTGTTGGTAATAATGATGACGGTAAAGTTGAAGAAGTTTCATAATGATGATGTAGATGATGCCTCTGTAATGGGTGCAGAGCTACGAAGCATGCACGTGCCCTGTATCCTTTGAAATTATTCCTCGAACTCGTTATGCAATCCACTTTACGCGACGTATAGTGGCGTTTTATTATTCTGCCACGTAACATTACATCTGTTAATGAGATTCCTCGGCAGACATTATACCTGTTTAGGTCTTTTAGCGAAGTTTTTTTAACCACAGGCGTAGCTCAGTGGTAGAATGCTCGACTGCCACGCAGAAATTGTGGGTTAGAATCCACGCAGAGGACGAGTCGGAATGCTCCTCAGTCCTGGTTATTCTTTCTTAAATTTGTGCAATAGTTGTTACGGACACCGGCGGCGGCGGCGGACAACTACGGCGCAAAAACGACCCTTGTTGTGATCTCATAACAGCTTACGCTGTAAACTGGTCTACTGCCATCTGCGGCGCAATCTTGTAAGCGTTCCAAATTTGGACGGAGGCGGTCCGTCCATTACGTCAGAAAATGGGCGGCGCGCAGTGTTTGTGAGAACGAGGGGGAGCAAACAGCCAATGAGCGGAGGGGCAGCCTGCGTCACACTTTTGTCGTCTGCTGGGGGACCGTATAATAGATTGAGAAGTGTTTCTAACGCGTTTAAAAATTTTTGATTATAACAAGTGTCTAGCAAAATTTGAATTCGTTGCTTTTTATTGGTATAGTTTGGAATGCGGGATGATAGAAACAAATTATTGCTGTTAATGCTTCGAGAAAGCGCTAGATGGTGTCTCAGTTCTGCGAGATTTTTTAGTGGTGGCGCTGGCCACCACTTATTTTCAAGCAATGCCTATAGCATGTCTCCACATGTATTAAAATTCAAACAGCGCGACTTTTTGAATGGTTGTTCATTCGAGCCGTTGCCCATGGGAAAACGCGCTATGGTGCAGAGCCAGCGGGAGATAGTGCTCGCTTTCATGGAGCAGTATCCCGAGCTGGCCCAAAAGGCCAGCGAGCTGCAGCATGGCTTGACCCTTGCGTACAGGCGACGGCTGTGACAGCTGACAGACTGAACGCCCAGGACCCTGTTACTAAACTACTGCACAGTGGTAGGACTGGTGGCAAAAATAAGTGCACGAAGCCCGCCACAATGCCGTTCTCGAAGCTCAAAGGTGAGCGACCTAATGGTATGGGCAACTCGTCCTTCGACATTGGCATATGCGTTTCCAGATGCACTGAGGGAGGCCGCGCACCGGGCTTCCGCGGGCGAATCCTGCGAGTGACGGGAACCTCACGGGTTGGCGGCCTCCAGGTCGGTACGCTCTACCAAGAGGTAAGCACATCGCCGGAAAATTTTGGGTGTCTGAACGGTGCCCCAAAGTTTGTCATTATCTGTAAGAGGTACCGTTAGCGCAACGCGACACGGTTTGTGAACAGTAAAATAGCATGGGAGAGAGAGATAATGGAAAAGCGGGTAGGTTAATCCAGTACAATCTAGTTTGGCTATCATTTTGGGAAAATGGGGATTTTTGCGAGGGGTCTCTGTACTATTTTCGTGCATATGCTAGAATGATTCTAGAGATTCCAACGATTTACGGACGGCAACACGAATCCCAACCCTTCCAGATAAAACCGACAGTCTTCTAGATATAAAAACCAGTCCAAGTAAATCGTTAGGATGGTACTGATTGAAAATACCATCGAAGTCCATTTGCCATGTTTCCTGTTTGTCCACCTGGATGTTGAATGTCATGTTTTTTTTCCTGATGCGAATACTGCACCGTGTGATTATTCCTAACTGTATCTAGTCTTCTTTTTCTTCACTTTGCTTTATGTATGGCGATGAGCACATGCAGCGTTTATTAGTATGTTTAACGTTGCGAGTGTTGTAGCTCATATTTATGTTACAAATGATGCTTTATTGTTATTACATGCATTACATTATGTATGTTTTTCATTTATTTCTCATTTTTATTTGTATTTACATAGTGCTTTGATTGCCTGTGTGCCTCACTGCAATTGGAGCAAAGGCCTATTGCGAGGCTTCTAGCCTTTTGGCTTTGCTCCATTTTGTGTTCTTGTACAGAAATAACGAAATAAAGAATGGGAATCGGTCATCACAAAAATGGCCACAGGCGAGTGCACAAAGACAAATAATTACGGGATCATTAAGTGCTCACTAAATGTAGAATTCCGAATATGTGTACTACGAAAGCTCATTGCACAGCCAGCGCAACGAATAGCCACATAGCCAAGGGGTATGCTTACGATATTTTCCAACAGGCTGGCGTTCCCTCGGCAGCACAAGAGGTTGAGACTGAAGAGGCTGTGGGCCCAAGCACAGTGACACATAAGCATCAGCGCAACGCCTGTTTTAAATTTTGTTTAATGCGTGTGCAGGTCCATAAAGTATTATTGCATTTGCTCTTTTCCTCTAACTACAGTGGTACAGGATCAACCTTGCGAAGCAGCGGGCACGCAGGGGGTGGCCATTGTACCTGGTAAATTACTGATAAGCAAGCTATTTGATAAAATGAACTCTCGTGTATTTCATTGAACTGACTATAGAAAATGTGTATTCTTTCAGTGTTTCGATGCCCTGTGCGGCCACGACATAGATCGCGGTCACGACGAGTTGACACTCTGTTGGCCATGTCCTCGCAGTGCACCCACAGCATTGCTCACAGCGAAGAGATGCACCGGGTTGGTATAACCGTCGGTGTCACTTCACATCAAGGATATAAATATTTTTCATGCTCTGTTATCGTAACTGAATTACAAATAAAAAAAACAAACCAACTCAGAACGTAAATAAGAAATGTGCTATATTTTCAGGGAGGGTACCATGGCTGGGCAAAGAGCAAAAGCCGGGCGAAAAATTGGTTAGCCCTGAAAAGGGCTGTTTGGAGGTAAGAGATGCATTTGAACAGATGTCTGAAGAGTAGTTTCAGCAGGTTTTTGTCTGTCCAAACGAAGACCGCATAGCTTGTACACGACGCTTGACACCACCAATGGATGCAGTCGGGCCAGTGGCTCCTCATGAGAGAGGAAATTGTTGTGCATGTTGTGATTCTTGACAACAGTAGCTTGCAGTTGCCAGCCAGTTGCGAGGAATCAGACTCACGCGACTCCACCATGATTCTTCATTTCAGATTCTTCGAAGAATCGTCCAGTTGATGAGCAGCATCGTTGTCTTGGCGCACAAAGAGGCAGCAGCCAGAGAGGGGGCGGCGGCTCAGGAGGGCATCACGAGTGAGCTGCACTCCTTGGCGCAGACCATGACGCTGCAGCAAGAAAGAAACTAATTAGTTTCAGTTTTGCCTTTCATTTATTGTTCCTTGTCTTTTGTTAGTTCACTTCGTTAAGTTTATTTTATAATTTCATTTTAATTTTATGAATTTATTGATTGTTCAATTTCAGTTTGATTGTTTCATTGTATGAGGACTATCAGCAATACAAGAGGATGTTCCAACTGAAGGTGTCCCCCAGTTTGTGTAGTCTTTTTCTTTTTCATTTATGGTAACCCTGCTGCAAGACCAGCTTGTTGTTTCATTTTTATTTGCATAATTCTCAGGCAACTAGTCAATCACACTGCAATCATTACAAATAGTTGCACTTTCTGTATACGGATTTCTTTACTGTGGTATTTGTAGTTTTTCTATGTTTTGTAGGTCACTCCACATTATGAAACATTACCATGTAGTATAGGCACGTTCTAGTAGCGTGATGGTTTCATTTCTACTAAGTGAAAGCTGGTCTTTTTTTAGGAGCATCACACTTTCATATACCAAGCTAGTTGCTCTTCAGGTGCCGTACTTTCACAAATTAAAATGGTCATCATCACTGTACCACGCCAGTGTTTGTTTCGTATAGTCTTTGTTCTAAGTGGGTTATTCCTGGAATAAATTTCAAGTGTGGTACGTTCAGGGTGTTTTTCGATTGCAGAGTGAATTATTCATGTTGTATGTAATTTATGTTTCAACACAGCAGCAAAGTGCACTCCACGTTTCGCAAATAGTGTTTTTAAGCACTGCACTGCAGTTGCAGCAGAGAAAGAAATGCTTCTAGTCAGCGATTCATTACAATTACAAGGGAATGCACACACTTGTCAAGCTCATACTTTCTTGCAAAGTCACTCAAGTGGGACTGCAAGTTTTAGGTGCCGTGGTGAAAATGAATGGTGTGATGTTGACGCTACAATGTTATCGCGTGGTTTGCTACATGTAGTGAGACGTTCAACGTTCATCATACACTTATCATAGTGTGTGGCAAAGTTGATTTTTGTATTTTTGTGTTTTACTGTTAACTTACGTCTACTCATTTGGCCACGATGTGATGACTAATCTTATTGCAGTGCTGAGCTTTAAAGTTTTACTTCGCATTTTCGAACTGCTTTTATGATGCTGTGTTTGCTCGCCTCATCTGCATGTTCATGCGAGGTGGCTAGAAAGCATATTGCCTGGTTCCCACCAGTTTATACTGCGCGTCTGAGTTAAAAGGACGCAGCAGTTGCAATCATTCTGTTCTGTATATGAGAATTGTTCAAACATTTTACTGATGGTGACCGTGAGTGGACAGTTTCAATCATACATACTGCTTCCATGAAGTCTGTCATACTGGGTGAAGGGATGTCTACATTCGACACTTCATGTGACATTTGAAGAAAAAGCTGTACTTTCACGTTGCCATCACGTTTCATGCTGAACTAGGAAAGGAGTACTTTGTGCCAATTCCTCAGTAATGTAACCACAGGCTTCAGCAATACAAACCAATGTTCAGTGCATTGTCCTGAGCAGTAGGTAACAACCGCTGTGTCTACATGTACAGCAAGTGCCATGTCACAGGATCTACACAACATATGCCAGCTGCTGTGGCATCGTATTTGTAATGTTTCACTAGGAAAGAGGTGTTTGATGATGTGCACATTACACACAAGTACCTAGGGAGCAGCAGCAAATCCTCATAGAAAAAGCGGCATGGCACAGTGCCTCAAAACTGCTTAATCATTAATAATACAAAGGAACAGCATCCTTCGAGACTCTTGTTGGCAGGGCAGTACACTTGTTTCTGAGCCCATGACTCAGCCATTCTCTTTTAAAAGAATTCCTTGTGTAAGTTTCATTCATTTTTGTTTCAGTTATCATAACCTGTCAGATGTTTTGCTTTGGAAACATGGACAACCTATATGTAGGTACACTTGATATGTATATGTATTTTTGCACTCTACGTACTGAGCTGCTATTGCCTAACTGTGCTACAATGCATATAAGTTATGTATGCTTTATGAAAACTCACCATTCCTGTGTACTTAAAAAAAAAGGTTCACAACAGCACTGCGCTGCTGCCTTCCTCTGAGGAGCACGTCTCACTGTTCCAGCGCCTGTTCGTCCCCTGACTGCTCAGCTGGTGGCACTCCCGTGCAAAGCTCTTCCAATGTCCAGTCGCCCGAGTCCTAGGCAATGCTGTGGAGAGCAGTGCACGCATAAATGATCTGCACTGCTCGGGGCTGTAGAGCATGGTTCGAACGCGCTGCAAGCAGCGAAACTTGTTCTTCAGCACTCCAATATGTCGCTCCACAAAACTGCGCATGGACCTGTGCTTCCCCACTGGCCTTTGGAGGTGCTGGCGTCAGGATCCCCAAGTGCTGGCATAAGCAACCATGGCTCGAGGGAGTATCCCGAGTTTTCTGTTAAAAGAAAATGATAGCCCAGGGTTCATACAGGTTTCAAAAATGTAAATTCACACCTGCAAATATGAATAATAAAAAATAGAGTACCACATATGGTCAAAAGCACTTCATCCCGTTTATATACAGAAAAAAAAAACATGTATGATGGGACAATGTTACAGCTACACTGCTTCAAGCAAAGGCGTGTACAGCCTTCTGCATTAAAGGGGGTGGTTTAAATTGCGACCGCCCCCCGGTGCGCACGCCTACGGTTCCCACACAAATATATATATATATATATATATATATATATATATATATATATATATATATATATATATATATATATATATATATATATATATATATATATATATATATATATAGCCAACTGAAAACTTGGGGTCAGCTATTGCGCACGCAATAGTTGTGAGTACCTTCGTGTTCAAAATACTTCATGGTGTCTTCCTGGTTGTGTATCGATTTCTACTACGACTGCATCCCACATTCCTTAATACCTCCAAAATTCACTACCCGATTACGTATGCAGGCCAGAACAAAAACAATTTTGGGACGGCAAATGCACATGCACTAAAACACATGTTAATCATCGTTACCGTGCACTTGTCAGATTTCAACAAGCTCGTAAAAAGTTACCCGCATGCCCTCTTTCAATCGCTACGCACGCCAGATTGGGCAGTAAACTGAACAATTGCTACGACGAGTGAGTACAAATGACGACTGAGGTTTGAAGTGAAACATTCCAACGGTACTTACAACCATGACGTTGAGGGTGTAATAACCCTTCCTCGACAAGATGCTTGCTGTGTCCCCTATGCCGAGTCCTTGCGGCTTCCGAATAGCAACCAACGTGCCGTTGACGCACGCTAGCACGCCTGGGATGTTGCCGAGTAGCGGCAAACGCCGCCTTAGCCTCATCCTTGGCAGCCACGGTTGCGGCGGAAAGTCCACCAACTTTCGCCGGCGGCCCGGGCAGCGACGGATATGATGATGGCCTCCGTCACCTCGCAGGTGTTACTCACGGCCGACTGCGCCATGCCTATATGCTCCTCGCGACCAACGCTACTCTGGAAGCTCCCTGTGGCAGAGAATCGCAGTGCACACACCTTCCTCGCTGTGGAAAGGCCACTGGCTCGGTTACACTGTAGCTCGGTGGCATCCAATGAAGGGGTCAAGTTCGTCGCACAGCTACGCACTGTTCGCTTGGACAGTCGAAAACGCTGCTCTTCATAGGTCAACTCTCCAAATGCATCATCTACCTCGAGTCGTAATCTCTGCGCGTCTGCAGCAGCCGCACAGGCGACACGAAAAGGCACGCGAGAGAAAGGCAACGCCATTTCTCAACAAACGAGGCAAACGGTCTCAAATTGTTACGTTTCAATCCAATCCAAGCCGTCCGGTAGCCGTTTAGATATCCGTTCGTGCGGATGGACGCTCTCGGCGTCCGTTCATTCGAGTTCGTCCATTAGCAACGACACGGAATGATTGACAGCTTGCAGACGTCACCACTCACGTGACAATCAACGTCACGCATGTCGCCACGGCTCACATTGACCAATCGCGTGCACCTAAGGGAAGGGGTCAAGGGCTCGTTCTTTATTTGTTAGAAACAACTTAATGAGCGAACAGACAATGAAGCCTAGGAAAACATAGGGGAAGTTACTTGTGGTATTGTAATTGTGGAGAAAGTAGAAAGGAATTAAAGTGGACGAAAAGACAAACCTGCCTTCGGTGGGAACCGAACCCACGACCTTCGGATGTCGCGTCCGATGCTCTACCAACTGAGCTACCAAGGCGGTCGTCCCCCCTTCCACTTTATTGTGTATTTATGTACGTATTATCCTGGGAGTGTTAGGCAGCGCCACTCATGGCCAAGGCGGCGTGTGTGGAACACACTTTCTTGCCAGGAGGCGTCACGTAGAACGTGAACTTAGATGAGCTGGCTGCTGCCCAATAAGCCCTCGCATGCTACCTAAGGCACCAAGTCTGCCGCAGCGAGGCCCAAGCTACGAAATAACGAAAGGGAAGGGGTCAAGGGCTCGTTCTTTATTTGTTAGAAAGAACTTAATGAGCGAACAGACAATGAAATGAAACCTAGGAAAACATAGGGGAAGTTACTTGTGGTATTCTAATTGTGGAGAAAGTAGAAAGGAATTAAAGTGGACGAAAAGACAAACCTGCCTTCGGTGGGAACCGAACCCACGACCTTCGGATGTCGCGTCCGATGCTCTACCAACTGAGCTACCAAGGCGGTCGTCCCCCCTTCCACTTTATTGTGTATTTATGTACGTATTATACTGGGAGTGTTAGGCAGCGCCACTCATGGCCAAGGCGGCGTGTGTGGAACACACTTTCTTGCCAGGAGGCGTCACGTAGAACGTGAACTTAGATGAGCTGGCTGCTGCCCAATAAGCCCTCGCATGCTACCTAAGGCACCAAGTCTGCCGCAGCGAGGCCCAAGCTACGAAATAACGAAAGGGAAGGGGTCAAGGGCTCGTTCTTTATTTGTTAGAAACAACTTAGTGAGCAAACAGACAATGAAGCCTAGGATACTTGCCATAGTAGCTCATATCGCAGTAGACGATTTCCAGTTGCTGTAGCTGCTATGGCTGCAGCTGTAGGGGCTCTTGCGTCGACGTTGGCGGCCGTTATGCGCGGCTTCAGCATCGAAACACACGAGTGGGCAGTCAAGTAAGCCCGAGAGAGGGCGATGAGGCAGGGCCCCTCACAGGAGACGTGAGTACGGGTCGCTAAACTTTGCCGCACGCTAAACTTGTTTCCATGTCTTGCTTCAACGAATTACGTCACAATGAATATGTCACTCGACACTCTTGAAATACACATTTTCCACTTAGTTGGACTCGGAACGAACAAATACAGCACGCTACTGAGTATGTTTCCGCGATCGTTAAGTCAACCAGTACGTAGGTCTGCTTCAGGCGGCGTAGTCGACGCTACATGAGACGTCATTTGTCCAAAGAACTGCAGGCGGTTCGTATTTGAAGCCGAATCTCAAATTTCCTGGTAACGTGCAGTGCAGTAATCTTCGGCTCAGATAAACATCTGAGCCTCCACGACTGATCGGCACCGCTTTCTGGCAATCTTCAGAAAGTGTTACAGGACCCATTTAAAATTAACTTGAAGCCTACCTCTGAACTACAAGCACACCAAACACTAGGGGCTCGCGCCGTTCAGGACACTTGAGTGAGCATTAAGGTCGCTCTGCATATTTTCCCCCCGTTCTGATCGTTGTATAGTCCGTTCATGAAATGGTAAACGTCTGTATGCTTATCGTCTTCATGCTTATCGCCTTATAAACGGTGCGACGACACATGCAAAAGTGACACGCACTTATCAATTGCGACTCATGTGTTGATAACACGCCAAAAAATGACGTTTTCGCTGTATATCGTCACAGTCCGTGACATTTTTTCCGCATTATCGCCGGCCTTTCGTACACATATTTCAAAAATCGCGCGCGCCCAGGACGCTCGTGTTGACAGGCGCCACATACATATGCGACATCTTTGCATTCCGTGTGGCGTCAGACAAAGCGCGCACCGATCGCACCGCCCTCACGCTTATCGCTCCCGGTTCTGTTATCCGTTCGCTCGGAGGCGACGGAGCACTCGAGCCTGTCTGTGCACGGCGGTCCGGGCGACAACAACACACCAAATGGCGTCTTCGTCTCCAGGTGAGTCGAGATTTCGGTCTGCTACGTTTTCGGCGGGAGATTGACAACAGGTACCTTAAATCGACGAAGCGATAGCTAAACACGATGGAGAACAGGGAAAGTCGCTGGAGCCAACGCTTCGACAAGTGGACTTGTCTTTGTCAAGACGGCAACTGCAGTTGTCAACTTGCATTCGACAACTTGTCTTTCTCAGGACGGCAACTGCACCTGACGGTGGTGGGCCTCCTGACGGGGTCGTCCTGACGGTGGTTCACCGGTTACGGTGCACCACCGTGTCGTGTACCAGGCCTGCATGAAGATAGACCACACGTGTGGTGATGACGGCGTCAGTGCTAATAGTTTTCTCGGGAGCTGCCTTCCCACGGCCTTTTGATCCAGGATGCATGTCTGCCGTCTCGAGGACTGCACACCAGGCTGACAGCATTAGATAGGGTGATCCATCATCGTAAAACTGCAGGTCCCCATACCACTAACATTGTGGTAACGTTCTGGAGCGCGTTATATCATCCACCGTTGTGACACTTTAACACTCCATGGTTTTTGTTCTTTAGCGGTCAGGATGGTTTTCTTCGTGACCGTTCCTGTGGAACTCCGCTAGTCGTCTCGGTATCCGATCTCCATGGAACCGTTCGTGGTGCACTGACAATAGATGTAATGTTTGGAAAGACGTTTGACGAAGGTTTCCGCACAACCGCTTAACAACGAAGCTTAGGAATCTGAACAGAATCTTACGAGACTGAGATTATGAAATCGGTAACAATATTGCAATCCACCGGAACCAGTCTGTCTATGTATACGAACGAGTGCTTATCTTCGCTTCCGCGTGAAAAATGCGGCGTACCGCGGAGTCTGGCGCGCACTCCTGTTTCTGCTATTTCGCGGCGTTCGCACTTTCACTTTTTCTATCAAATTATTCGTAGATAATTGCATTAAATATAATGCACAGACGAAATATTAACACCGAAGATGAGAACTCATTGAAGTTGAACCTTAATAAACTCGCATTTTTGGTGTAGCCAGTGTAAAATAGAAATTAGCATACTTTAAAATACGACCACGACGTTCGTGGAAACACGAAGACCAGGAAATGAGCTACAATAGAATACATGAAACATCTTTTGGAGTACCCACATTGAAGTATCGGAGTAGAATTATCCCATCATTTATCTTGGGACCAAAACAATACGATAACCAGTCAGGTATGCAAAAACAATAGGTCATGAAACTAATACTTGGCGAACTGTGCTACTAAACTATTTGCGCACACCACGCTTGCTCGTTCAAAGATGCAATAATATCCGATTTTTTTTCTTTTTGCAGTACGCATCAATCATATGTAATCAATGAACTCAAAGCAATTGACACACACTGAAGCAGCGAGATTTATCGCAATAGGTACTCGCAGGAGCACAGCGTTACGGATATCACGTAACCACTTTAATTGGCCCCTCCTCAAAGGCACTGTCTATAAGGCTGTTATCGCGCTTTCACTCGTTTCATCATAATAAGTTCTTGTTCAGAGACTCTCACAGTAATGCAGCTCTGGATATTTTTTTAGCATATCTGAGCGTCCATTCAAAGCGTGACCATTTTTCTGCACTCGATAATCTGCAGTGTATCATCATTCACCTCTGTGCTTCTGGCAATATACGGACGGCATACACAACACCGGAGCGTTGCATCTCTCATTAATGAACGTTTTCCTGGAAATGCAAATATTTCGGTGCCTATTGCTTGCGTATGCACTACTCCTTTTACGTGTCTTGTTATATCACTGTATCTCACTAATGTTCTTTCTTCAGGCTTGGTGTTGTCACCGACCACACTCGAATATGTCATATCGGAAAAGGCATTTAAGATCTTTAACAAGCAAATAAATAAATAAAGTACGAACACAAGTTCTAGCGTCGTGTAGCCATGGACAGAGCAGTGTAGTTCGCAAGAAGGCAGAGGTGTTGATGTCCGCGTAAACTGCTCCGTAAGTTGGAAACATATAAATTGACAAAAACAAAATTGTTGCTGTGTGTGTGTGAGAGAGAGAGAGAAAAAAAAAGAAAGACAGAAGACATATAGAGTAGAGATATATACTTTGAACAAGCACAAACAGAAGCAATATCTTTCCAAAGAAGTTCATTCCGCTGTGTTCGCGAGCAAAAGCAGCCCAGTTGACGATTCTGGCTTGGTGCCGGGCAACATAACGCCTTATAAACGCGAGTTCCTCTGTTTCGACTGGATGCATATACCTAAGCGAGAGGGCCTGCCGCTACAAACGCGGGGAGAACATTAAGGCGAGCTCTTTGTTGTGGATCCGTCCAAAGAGAACAGCACTTCTGAAACAAAAACACAAAAGCAAGCAAGGAATGACAGACGTGCTTCGTTCTTTGCTGTTCCGTGTTTTCGTACCATTAGCACTGTTCTTTTAAAATGGTTAAGTACCACCGCCTAACGCCCCATCGGCTTGTTTGGCATTGAATGTGACAAGCTAAGGTGCCGATCCTCTAAGCTTGTTCGTGAAGAAAGGGCCTCCGTAATCTACCAAGGTCAGCAGTCGCAGACGTATCTCCTTTCGTCACAGGGTCAGGCAACTCGTTCACGGAAATTGCCCACATGTACGTTAACGACTGTGCGAGGCCCAGCCCGTGCAAGCTCCATGCGCAGATTTCGTATCTTTGAAAGTGGCATCTCAGCCAAACGTTGCTCCGCAAGTTTCAAACACCTGTGCAGTGGCGCACCGACGGGTGGTTCGGGGGTTGTAACCCCCCCCCCCCTGAGGCCGACCCAACCCCCTCCCACTCCGTAACTGCTCCTATGTCCTAAAAGAAAGTGGCACTAAATTCTCTGCAAAACGCCGAAAAAATAATAAAATAATCATCATCATTGATTTTACTATTATTGGGCATTTTATTTACTTTTTTTTACACACGCAACAACTGTGTAATCGCATGCCCGGCCCTTCGTGAAAAATTGAACCCCCCCTGGCGGAGATCCTGGGTGCGCTACTGCACCTGTGGTTTTTTTTAAGGTGCACTCACGTCGCGCAGTACATCGGTCATTAACATTTAGCCTCCGTTTAAACGTGGCCGCCGGGATTAGCTCCTGCGGCCTTCGGGTCAGTAGTCAAGTGCTCATCCACTTGGCCGCCGCTTTTTAACGCGAAAGTGTTTTATGCCGGGGTCCACCACGACCCCATACGTCACTACCGTAACGGATATGATGCTGCAAAATAAACACGAAAGAACAAAAAAAGAAAACACTCAGAAAAAACTCCTGTTGATGCGCTGGGAATCGAACTCACAGCCCCCCGTGCTACGACGACAGGTGCCGGTGCGGTATACCACTGCGCTAACGCCGCACTTTTTTTTTCTTTATTGGGCTAACGCCGCACATGCTCGGAACTGTACGAACGCAACTTGTTTGTCTCGTCCGTCTCCGAACGTACGCATCCAGGCGCCCACTGCCTGGAATGGTGCCGCCACCCAGGAGAGGCAACGTGAATCACTGCAACTTTACTTCGTCTCTCCTTGGTGGCGGCACCATTCCAGGTGCGTTCCCAAGTCCGTCTCGATGAACGCGGGCACAAACGCGCGCATACCCGCGTTCGTAGAGCTTCCAGCGCTGATAGCGCAGTGGTAAGGCACCGGTCACCTTTCTTTGTGAGTGGCGTTTGCACGCCGACCGAACTTCGAGCGTTACGGGAACAGGAAAACTGCTGCGTTAGGCGCTATAGCACGGCAACGACGTTGACGGGTCAGTGTGGCGCAAGTAAATCTTGCCGCCGGAATATGTGCGGTGGCACTATGTGCGGCGTGACACAATGTGCGGAATGTGTGAGGTGGTGTCCAATATGATTGATACCTGCGTCTCGCGGCATTTACTATAGACTGCGCCCAGTTATTAGGTAAACTACTTCAGTTACCACAAAGCGTTGGCCCTTGATGTTATCGAGACGATGTGTGAACGTGGGTTCATCCACGTCAAACGGTGTCGTACCCGCGAAACACCTAAAGCAATGGGCAAGTTCACCTCGATGTAACAATAAACGTTCAACTCCTCATGCGAAGAAACATTTCGTTTTCCTGTTATACCGATCCCCTTGACAGAGAAATCAGCCACATTCCCTTTACTCTAGTCTCTCCGTTTCGTTTATCCGCTAGATGCTGGGCCTCTCTAATAATACTACGAAACATTTTTTTTAATGAACTTAAATTTGTCGGCTTTTCTTACCGCCGAAGATATGCCCACTTTTGGTATGCTGACTTTATCTGCGTGATAGCGTGATGATGTGCTAAGTAATAGTATGTTTAAGTGCGACACCTAAAAGAGGACAGAGTTCCGTACGCTGCACAACAGCGTTGCAATCCGATGAAAGAAATTTTAGAGACCACAAACTTTTCTTCACACAGCCGCTGCCGACACGTATAGGGTCGCGCAACGAACGTTGGCCGCAACAGCGTAAGGGAGCTGGTATTCTAGGTTACCGTAATGAATTTAACAGGATTGTGTATGACCGCAAACTCAGCTGTCGTGATTCAGAACAATATGTTCACTTGATCGCGGTACCTTCTTTGAGAAGCCATCGAAATGGGCTATGATCGGTGGCATGAACAAAGCTTTATATTGGGAACACCAGCGATGTTCTCGGTGTTTCTTTGCACAGTCAAACCTGGTTATAACGAAGTGGCATTGGGACCATAATTTAAACCGTCTTATACGATATCCATTTCAGCAGTACAGATAAAAATCGGTTCTAACAAATGGGCAGTCTGACTCGCGCAGGAATCCTGGATACAGAAACGCATTGTTCAGCAATTTTGGTCATCGGGAGTTTCTCCAAATATTTTGTCAGCCTACTGGGCAACGTCGGCGCCGTCCGCACTGTTTAGCGGAGGTTAATTGCGTATCGGTGACTCGCTGCTACTCGAATAATGGCGCAACCAGTCAAATGCATTTTTGCGATGGGTTACCAATATTTCCACAACTTAAAGAAAAAGCGGTCGTGAATTGCCTTTCAATATTCATTTTGCTTTTGTGCGCTACTTTTCGAATTTAGAGCCTCGGGCGGACGAACTGTCTTTCTTCTTTTTTTTTCGCCACAGCCGATGCCGCGGCGTCTCTCGAATTCTAAGATGTTCTTATAGAGAAGTATGAATATCATTGAAATGAAGTGTAACCTAACAAACTTCCTATTTACCTCGCTAGAACAGATAATTCGTGTCTGTATTACATCTCCGTTGCCTGTTTGCACATTTCGCACATTTGCACATTTCGTAAATGCTTTGATAAATAATTGAATCTGGATTTGTTGGCTTTAGTGTGTGTGTATGTGAGTTCTGTTTCTATATTTATTGTAATCCTCTGCCTGTACATATATATTGAGTGTCATTATGATATATTTTTTCATGCATCATATGCCACCTTGCTAAAACCCCAGATGGGGTTGTAGTACGAATAAATAAATAAATAAATAAATAAATAAATAAATAAATAAATAAATAAATAAATAATATAAGTGTTCGATGTACCGAGTTTCAACTGTATTACGACTGGACGCACTACGCAACAGTTTTAAAGAATTACCACTATCTTTTGCAGTGAAGCTGCGTGTATGTTAGAATCCCGAAAAAATTTTTGCGTCGGTCGACACACGATACGAGCCGACGCCGAAGACCGTGCCGTGCTGCCTGACAGTGCGCCTCACTAATTCGCGAGACTACCGTTTTGCAGATCGCACAATCTTGCTCACTTCTTCAAAAGCGTAGCTAATTAAAGAATAGAAGCCGCACACTGCCGACGATACCATTAGAAGCAGAGCTGGGCAGTATCGCGATAGAACCTCGGAGGTACTTTTGAGTGTGTGCAGCTCTCTACCGGAATAACCTTGAAAAATGTGTTAATATTCATCGTGCTTATTTAGCGCAAAAAAACAATACACAGGAAGGAAGGACAGGACAAAGCGCTCCCAAAGCGCTTCCTGTGTATTGTTTTTTTTGCGCTAAATAAGCACGATGGATTCACACCAACTAGCCCGACAACGCATTGTGTTAATATTCGTATGCTAAAGGGGAAATACTTTTACGATGTGTCCATTATATCGCGATACTGTGCAGGACTAAGGAATCTCGTTGCCATTTCGTCGAACATGAGCTTATGTGTTGCCAAGGGGCAAATGAAGAACATTTCGTGCTCATCCAAGCCAATACTTGCCGCCGGTCGGTGGCATCGGCAGTGGACAGTCACAGTTTTGTTGTGGGTTTGAAGGTAAAGACGCTTCGGCTTCTGAACGCCCGGAACAGACCCACGTGAGGGCGCATGTGCTTCGATGACCCGACCACCTTGGTATGTTAGCGCGAAAGGGGGCAAAAGACACGTGAAATGGACACAGGAGGGATGTTTAGTCATTACTGACTTGGCGAAATGTTAATCCTCCTACTGATGACCCCAAAGGATATCGCCATGCCGTTGGACCATCCGGACATGAAGGCTGTATTTGTTCGTTATAACACGACCTTGCACTCGTATGCCACGGTAGAGAGACACTCCTTCACGAGTCTTGCGTTCAGGCCGAACCGACGCTGTCTATAAGACAGCATAGATTGAGAAGCTCGAGTTATACTTAAGTGCAGTTAACACCGCAATATTCTTAGCAAAACAGATCCCCTGTGTAAAATAAGTGTGCGTACTTTTTCCTGTTAAATGTCCTTACGGAGCATCAGTCTCCTCCAAATTGAACAGCCTAGTATCCGCGTTCTATATTTCTATTACTGTACAGCGTGTTCCGGAATACTTCTTTCATCGCTGTGCAAAAGCATCTCCACAAAATATCCTGTTACGTCTCAGACAAACGTATCTCGGTATCTGTATCTTAGGCTTCCATTACATGTTTTCAATATCGGTATTAACGAAAGGGGAATTTATCAAGGGCTTGTTTCTCTGTTAGAAACAGCCCTATGAATCCAACAGACAATTAAGCCAAGGAAGGAATGTGAGAAATTACATGTAGTTTTCAGCTGTAGCGTAGTAGTCATAACACAAATGAAAGGTAAATAAAGGGACGAAAATACACCTGCCGTCGGAAGAGACCGAACCTACGACCTTCAGATAACGCGTCCGATGGCTATCCGATGTGTCTCCCTCGAGCCCGGCTGTGACAGGACAAGTGCAACCACAATAGCTAGCGTTATTCACCAATATTACGGTCGTTCAAAGCTAGTCCTTCCAATCCAGTTATTTCCTTGTCTCAGTGAAATCTTGCGACTCCCGATACATTCATTTCCAGCGTGCCCATAATTCGAAGCATGTGGCGCAGTACGCGCGACTTGACTTTCTTCTTCTCGCGGATCTTCTTTTTCGTACTCGAACGTTCAACATCGGCGTAAAAGAGGTGTTCATGCGTGTGCGTTGGTTTCCATGTAGCATGTGCAATGCGCAGTGCGTTAACGTTGTATATCGCAGATATTTGGCTCGTTTTAGGACGAAATAAGTCACGTCACCTAGTAATACCTCACGTTTTGCTGAAGACCGAAAACTCTTAAATATTGACTGCGGGGCCGCATTTCTTGTAGCGAATGGAAATTGATGGGTTTGCATTGCTTTATTCTCACCTCTACTGCATACTTTCACAACACCAGATGCACCGCCGTGTACGTTAATTTAAATCCATGCCTTTCGAAAGCTCTAATGCCCCAGCAATGATGGCAGCGTTATACGACACCCATGGTGGGATGCTTGCTGTGATGCATGCATTGACGGCGTCCGTATATTATTGGCACCAGTATGAGTGGCACTCTTGGTTCTGGCGCAGCGCTTATGATTATAATTCCGAGACGGCCCGACACGAAATTGAATGCAATATGATTGAAATAATAAAGCACATGCCAAGAGTAGTGTACGGTACATCAGAGCATTGGTCTCTTCATAGCAGAGAGACATTGGACCGTCGGAATAATTTTTGAGTGACGTGTGACTCTACCCACTTTAGAGAAGCGGGTATGAGTCACACGCACGGAAGAAAGAAAGAAAGAAAGAAAGAAAGAAAGAAAGAAAGAAAGAAAGAAAGAAAGAAAGAAAGAAAGAAAGAAAGAAAGAAAGAAAGAAAGAAAGAAAGAAAGAAAGAAATCGCGTGTGGCTGCCACCCGCATTTCGGACCACGATAAGACCGTCGGGTCTCACCAGCGCCAAAGTGTGAGTGCGAGTGTCAATCAAGGATTAGTCACTCACCACTTTTATCTCCTTCAAATTTCCATGAGAGCCTGCAGCGCTTCAGGACATTTTGACTTCGCTTACTGCAGCTGCATGCCCTTCACCTGAATACCAAAAAGTGACACATCGCTAAAGAAAACGATTAAGGTACTCGGTCACCCTTGTCAGCAAGGACGGAATTTGACCAGACCCCGATAAGATTACCGTCGACCTCCGCTTCCCCAAGAATCAACGCAAGAAAGAGCTCTGTCGAAGCTTCCCTGGCCTCGCTTCGTATGATTCCTGCTTTTCTTTTTGCCGCCATTCTGCCACCATTGCAGCAACACTACCAACGACATTCGTCAGGAGCTTCCTATGCAGAGTCAGCTTAACGCGAACTCTTTTGACGTGCTCAAGCGAGCTGTCAAGTAAGAAACGATGCTTCGTCATTTCTACCGCATCGTGTGCACTGGCGCCAGCTCTAATGAGATCGGCGTTGCTGTTTTGCGACATCAGAAACTTACAGAAGAATGACCGATCTAATACGCAAGTCGCACCATTTCTAGCGGCAGAGAAAAGCTACACTACTACCACCGAGAAAGATCGTTTCGCTGTTGTCTGATCCAATGACAATATCATCTGCCGCCTCGCGTTTTTTACTGACCACGAGGCCTTCTACTGTTCAACTCTGAAGAATTTGCCTAAACGTCTAGGTTCCTTCTTCTACAAGAATGTGACTCCGGTGCCACTTATAAGTCAGTTGAAAATGATAACCTCGCCTATTATCTCTCCCACTCTCCACTGCCCTCCCACCCACTCCCCCCCCTTCTAAAGCACATCCTGTTTTTGCAGAATACATGAGCGAACATTTGTCTCTGGTGGTGCTATATTGCTCTCCACTCTCGGCCGACTACCTTCTCCCCCTAACGGCACTTCTGCATTTTGCCAACGTTGCGTCTCTCACTGCCACGCAATTATGGAGCATCATAACGGCGCAACTGTCCATATTAATGCCCAGCTTTGACTACAGTTGATGGACTCAGTAATGAAACGTTTCCTGCTGTACCTCTACGTATTCTATCTCCGAAGACAACGTTGGGTTCTCGCTTTTATCCAATAAATTCGGCCACAGATTCTAGAGACATGTTATCACAGTCCCATTATTGGTCACTCCAAGTTTCGAAAGTTCTATGGCCGTATTCGGAGATGTTCCTCTTGGTCTGCAATACGCAGTCAAATACGTGCCTTCGGGCTCACTCTGCGAGTTACACAAACGACCTCCCTTCCGTCTGCGCTTTCCCAACCTGATCCACGTCTTGAAGCTCTTTTTCGCAATAGTTTGAGCTGTCTTCTAAGGACCACTATTATAAGGTGACAGTAAGCGCTGGATGGTGAATTGGACGTCGTGCAGAGGCCTTTGCAGGTTACCCTAAGAAATTTCCAGGTTAGCCTTGGCAGAACACGTTCCCTCCGTGCATAGTCCAGGGTGTTTATACTCCAGGCGCTACAGTTTCTTAAGGTCGTCTAAGTATCCCTTGCCTTCATCTTCATTTGGAAGCTGAAAGAGAAGATTCCTCTACTGCAATAAATTGAACTCCAGCTGTTTCGATATGCCTCGCTTAGCAAAAATATTCTTGGTATTTCGGACGAATTAACAACGAAGCGCACGATGTAAACTATTAACAAAGCTATCACGATTAAATGGTCTGCTTCCAAATATCCGTAAATGCTAATTCACTTGGTGGAGCAGTGTCAAGATACTTCAATAAACGCCGATACAAAGCAGCGTTTGGAGAAAAATATAGGGCCAACGTGACAATTCGCTTCCTTTCTCACCAGGGCACTCGTGTCTATAAGAATAAGAATATTGACGAAAATAGGGGGATACATAACTTCGCCTTTAAGAGTGGAACGCGATAGTGCTATCGTGCCCCGTTCGCATAGCCCTCTCATTCGCTTTCCACGCTCTTGAGTCACATAACTGCGTAGGTGTCGTGCCACAACATTCCTTTATTAGCTCACGTTCTGCTTCCGTCTTGCGTGGCCTCCTTCGCGGTCGGGCCCCGTTAGTATACTCACCGATGATGAAGGTTCCGCAGTGCGCCCCTCCACCAGAATACGGTACCGCATCCATCACACGAGAGTGAAAAGCGAGCGAGCGCTGCGGTTCATGTTGCCCTAGCGCTGACGTCAAAGCGCCTTCTGTCGGCATCTTCGAGCAGTGGAAGACTTGCACGCGTATGCAAATGTCACGCGCAGAAGCAAGCGCCCTGTTGCCGCCTTCTATATAAAGTGCTGGGATCTTTTGTGTTTCGTCGTAATCTAATTAAGTCCCCTCGTAACAAAATTGCACTCGGAGTTATCATGTGCATTTGTGTATAGTTGCTAGTGAAACCGCAGTTTTCGATTTTTTGAGCGATTTCACCTTGAGAGATTGAATTTTGTTCACTGAAGCACCTGCGACATGGCGGAAGGCTCGCGTGATGTGCTCCGGGTTGCTACGACGGTATCAGTAGCTTGGGATGATTATTTGCGTCGGACGCAGACGCAGACACCGAATTTTCTGTGGTACGAGCACCTTAATGCAGTCGTGTTAATAGTAATAAATAGATAATTGTGCCATTCGACGTCACGCGATAGGGCCAGCAAGGAAAATGGCTTTACCAAATCGTTTGACTTCGAGCGAAGTGTTACCAGTATGATCAACGTGTTTACGCAGATTCAGTAGCTGTGTGCGCGACGTGACGTTTCCAGACACGTCGGCAGCACTGTGGCCACCAAAGGGTGGTACGACGTGATGTCAGCACTCACATTAGTTCACATACATCTGTTTTGTCGAAGAGAAGTGGTGGCTGCACCGCGCTGATGACCACATCATAAACGTCGTTTGTTGGAGCACACCTACGGGGTCGTGATAACTTAGGGAAAATCGTGCTGGCTGATAGTAGTTTATATTTATTGTTTCTTACATGGCTGTAAGAAACGTGAATGTACACTGCAAACGCAACTGACGTAGGACAAGCGCCATCACGGCGCGTTAAGCTGATTTACGATATGTCAGTCGACGTTAGAAGAGCTCCTGTAGAAGAGCACCCGTGGCCAAATGGTAGCGTGCCTGCTTGGCTACTCGATGACCCGGGTTCGATTGCTACACGTCTACAGGGTGTAGTTTGCCTTCATTGATTACCGCCCGTTTTTCCGTGCCTGTCTGCTTGGTGTGTCTGCATTTTAATCGCAAGTACCAGAAACAGTACACACTTCTGTTTAGCCCGCTCCAATTATGTTCCCATCAACATCTGCCTTGGTTGGTCCTTCATCGGCATTACCTGTAATGCCGATGAAGGACCAACCAAGGTAATCAGCTGCCGCGCATATCCGTATACCCTGGGAAGGGCACTATCCGTATGAGTCACATAACTCGCATCATCGTTAATCGTGACGTGCACGGCAACCATATCAAGTTATGATTTCCATATGTGTTCCATATGGGTTCGGCACACATTCATACCCTACAAGTTCAATTTTAGCTCGTACCACGTGAACTAGGTGTCCAGGGAAGCACCAAGACTGTAGATAGATAGATAGATAGATAGATAGATAGATAGATAGATAGATAGATAGATAGATAGATAGATAGATAGATAGATTATGTAAAGGTCCTCGTAAAAAGACAGAAGACAGACAGGCAGGAACCCTAAACAGTTTTGGAGAGTGATTAACCCTCAGAACGAAAAGATATGCATATCAATAATGGATCATACTGGACAACCTATCGCAAATAATGCAGTAGCAGAAGCACTAAACCGTAGCTTTTCTTCCGTTTTTACCAGAGAACCCATTGGAAACCTCCCTGATGTCAACCCCCACAACTACCATACCATGCAAGACATTATTTTTTCACCTCAGGGCATCCAGGAAATTATCGAATCGTTAAAACTTACGTCATCCTGCGGCATCGATGGTATCAAGGCTAAGGTGCTCAAAAACACCAAAGAAATCACCAGTGTTATTCTTCC